>CM023484.1:102666003-103266003 GCA_013339685.2 Hyalomma asiaticum | reverse complement strand
CTCGGGCTCCATCTTGTATGCCCACCTTCGGCCTTCTGTACATATCCTGTCAATATATCGTCAAGCGTCTTTTCTCCCGTAATAATATGAATACACAGAGTCTGCATCACATCTAATGTTGTTTCGAACTCAAGAGGACAACAAGTAGAACGCCCTTGTTTCTGTTGGCTGCGCAATACGACGCTTCTGACAGCCACTACAGAAAAAGGTGTTGCAGTTGAAAATTAATTACGCGAACGTTTCGCGCTTAGCGACCCATTTTCCCATGGCTAACGACGAGCAATTAATTAGCTGCACATCCTGTTTGTTTGCTGAGAACAATTATTCATCTCAACATTTCTTTTCTTTTTTGTTCGTACCGTAAGAAAAACAAAGTGCCTCGCTTGCTTATTTCTCTGGCGCGCATTTCCACTACGTCACGCCAGAATGCCAATTAAGAAAAACAAATTCACAATGCATGCTGGTATTGCATTGAAGCAAGTACAATAAAATAATACACAGATTGCGACATTGCTGCGTGAACTCACCTCTCTGGCATTATGAATCTTCCAATGGAACGATATTTCAATGTGCTGCAGGTGATACAATTTGGTTGTTTGGAAAATTGCGCGTAAATTTATTGCTTAAGCGCGTCGTAAATAAATGAGTTCTGCTTCTATGCACATCGTCCTGCTGGCCACGATAAATACATCCCGTGACCTCTATAGCTTTGACCTATATTTCTGGCACGGCGAAGCATTGAGGCATGCACACGGCTATCGTACATCATTTTGGCACGTTTACACAGGAAATAATGGGTATTGTCACAGAAATTGCGGACATTTTCAGTCCTCCCAATTTGTCACGCTGTTCCATGAAGCTCTCGGATCAGAATGTTGTGTGACACCGCACAAACAGACATTCATCATATAATTCTTCGAGCGCGGCAAAATTGTATAAATATGCTCCAGCTTTTGGGACACATCAAGCTCCTCTGCTTGATCTAAAGGCAGCGAATAGTAAGTACGATAACTCCTTTAAAACACTTTCTGTGCATGGGAGGATCTGTTAGGGTTTTGCTAGTCTCTTGCCAAGAAATAATATAGGGCGCTGTTAACTTCAGAAAGCTTGTGCGGTAGATTTCGTAAAATTAAACGGTTCCAGCTTTGAATCGGCGTGCTTGAACTCCTCTCGAAAGATTCGCTTCCTAGGCGATGAATAGAGATACGACATGGTTAGAACTCACCGCAATTTTCGATTCGTAGCCTGAAGACCTTGCGACAAATGATGACTTGTCAAAATGTGAGGTTTTTATTTTTCTTTAGAACTCGAGGCATGCACCTGCTTGTTTTTTACAGGCACCTTGCAAGGCCGAATATGAAAGCCAGGGTCATTCTGACTGCACTGGTCGTCTGCGCTTTATTGGTCGCAGGTAAGTATGCGCAGTCTACTGCCTACCTCGTTCTGCCCTGATCCTGGCTCTTTGGCTCGTAGTCCTAGCGTGATTTGGCGCGCAAAGCCTGACATTTGTAATGTATAAAAACAAAGAGCTTACCGTGCCGAAGACGCTCGCGCTAGGGGAGCGCAGGACAAGAGAACCAGAGGAAGAAGAGGTTAGATTAGAACAGCCGGCCTGCAGCAAAGGCGCTGTGTCTGTTTCTCTTCATTACACATTATACTTAACTGCACCGTGTGACTGTGAAACTACAGCTTCAAAATGAGAAACGAAGGGTCAAAGTTGTCCATTTACCTAATTGAACCCATATTACAATCCCCATCATTTCGGTGAATCAGTGCATTCGTTGTGCATTCACGCTTTCAAGTTGCATTCACAGAATGCGGATACTACGGTGTAGTGAGCATATGAGAGATATTTTCTTATAGAGCATCGGTTTCGTCGCCCTATTTAACATTCCATGTTCTGCTGCTATAGGCATAGTTGACTTAGCAACGCAACGCTTTTCGAATATAGTCAGAAAGCGGTTCCAATCAGTCGTGAATGTTCCTATGAAGAAGTGAGCCACAGTAAGTCCTATGCACACATCAGGGCATTTGCAATTTCATTTGAAATACAGCTGGAAACCACCTGCCATTCTCTCAATGTGTAACGTTACAGGGAGCGCCGACTATGTCACGTGAGGCAGAACTAGAATTGCTGACTCTATCGTCGTGGAAAGATACTTAGTTATGCGTAACTTTTGAGTTCATCAAATAGGGAAAATATGCGTATCTTTCTTTAGCAACACCAGATAAAAGTAAAGCGACGTAATCGGCGCCCCCCACCAGACGTCCTATGGTGAAGGACGAGAAGGTGGTTTCCAGCTGTATTCGAAACCAGATTACAAATTGTCTGTTGCGTGCAGTGCGGTAACACTCGGCTCACACGTTCACGGGAGCCTCTGGAAATGATTAGCACCTGTTCTCTGACTTCGTTGAAGAACTGTTGAAGCGCCCCTGTAAGCAGCGGACGTCGCTGAAGTGAAAGTTTCGACTAGAGTACTTGCCTTCGTGAGGATTTGGTTTCTTCACTCTTCCTTCCTTCATTCCTCAGCTGCCTTGCGTAGTAATAGTGCGTATGCTTTGGTCACTTCTCTCGTAGCATGAAAAGTGCAGGGTGTGAACACCGAGCTTGCGATGCGCAAGGACAACGAAATAATGAATGAAGATGAGGAGGCGCTTATAGGAGACAACAGGGTCGGCGCAAGAAAGGAAGGATCACTGTTCAGGGAGGATCAACAACGCGGAGAAAGCGTGCATGAAGACGCTGCTAAGTAAGGGAGTTGCTGCCTTAGGAACGGCGAGTCCCTTCGCTAAAACCGTTACACCAGAGAGATCTGCTGTATGCATTCTTGTTACTTCTAGTCTCCTTGTTGTCCCGATGTTCTGTTCTGCTTGCATGTTTTGCACAAGTTGCAATGCTGACTGCTTCAAATTAGGCACGACACAGCTTCGCAGCTGTACTGGCTCAGAGACAAGTGATTCTGCGGATTCGGACATCTCAAACGGTGGCTGTGCAAACGGTATTTCGCAAATATAACGTCAGTTACGAAAGACATTCAAGGAACAATATGAGTTGCGTGTTCCCGCTTGATTGCATTCAAATAGTTAATAACTGCGTCTTCTTCCTGCTCCATTCAGGGACCACGGCGTGTGGTGGCGAAGGCCGCTCCGAGTCCGCCCGTTGCGATGGCCGCAGCGAGCAGCAAGCAGCTGAGGCACGCCAGGAAAGCGACACTGCGGCCCGCTGCGATGGACGCTCCGGCCGTTGCGACGGCTAGTGGCGCCCCCGAGTCGTCACCAAATCGCACCTTTATGGTGGGAAGTTCATCAGTAATGCAAGAGCTCTCGCTCTCATCGTAGTTTGAAGTGATGATGAGAACGAATAAAGCCGTATAGCATCAGTATCGTATATATTGAAGGCTGTGTTCAAATCTCACACTGGATCTCGCCGAAGACTTGTTTTTAATTTTACATTCAGCGTGACTCCGGAAATTTATACTTGCGGCGGTTCTTTAACGCCCTCTGACATCGCACAGTACACGGGTCTTTCTCCTCCATCGAAATGCCGGCGCCCCGGCCGAGATTAGGCCGCGCCCGCAACTTTTCGGTTACCAGCCGAGCGCCATGGCCATAGACCACCGCGACGGGCTTTCGTATTCAGGAGACAGAGAGAGAGGGAGAGAAAAAAAAAACATTATTGTGGAGCAGACGCCCATGGTCGTCCTCAGGTGGAGCGGCGTCCTCAGTCTAGGCGCCGTGGTCCCTTGCTGCCCGTCTCGCTCTGTCCACCAGGCGGAGCTAGTATTCAGGGCTTGATTGATTGATGTATGGGGTTTAACGTCCAAAACCAGATATGATTATGAGAGACGCCGTGGTGGAGGACTCCGGAAATTTCGGCCACCTGGGGTTCTTTAACGTGCACTGACATCGCGCAGCACACAGCCCTCGACATTTCGCCTCCATCGAAATGCAGCAGCCGCGGCCGGGATTCGATCCCGCGGCCTTAGGATCAGCAGTCGCTGTATTCAGGGCTTGACTTGGTTAGTTAGTCCTCCCACTGCTCTGGAGTCGGCTATTGACGGATTTGGGGCAGTATTCAGGAAGTGTAGAATTTTATTTTCAACTGGCTATCGCCCAACATCGAGCAAAAGCGAATAAGAAAAATAAACAATGATTGATTGGTTTCTGGCGTTTACAGTCTCAAAACCAGATATGGTTATGAGAGACGCCGTAGTAGTGGCTCCGGAGATTTCGATCACCTGGGGTTCTCTAACGTGCACTGCCATCGCACAGTACACAGTAGACAGACAGGCAGACAAAGATCTTTTAATAGTACACAGCAGAAAACGAAATTTAATAGCGCAGCTAGGACAAGACTACTTGCAACCAGTCTTTACTGTGAAGCACATCTCAGCGCATAAACGCCTAGCACATCCGCATACATGGCAAGTCGCCAAGAATCATACGAAAGCATATAAAAAATCCTGATTTTCTTTGCTGCGCAAGGCAAGAAACGTATCCCTTATACAAGTTCTATGTCTATACTTAGACAGAAGAGTGCTTGTGTAACGGATATACTTGTGTTGCTGGTGAAGATATGTTAGCGCGAACAAGCCAACGCCAACGCTGCAGTATCAGGGCGTTCATTTGCGAGAAATCGCGCCTTAACGCGCTGATGCTGTGAGATTGCTAAATCAGTCACGGTTCTGCGTTTTCCATCTACAAAACATCCCGCAAGTGAATCGGGATGGTTCACAGAAGCTCAACTACTTTGCAAGATGAAAGCCGTGCGGGCGACGCACCCATCTCCTTGAACAACGAAGAGCGCATATTCTCCTATCAAAGCCGGGTTCGATCCCGGCCGCGGCGATCGCCGTTTAGATGGAGTCAAAAATGCCAGAGGACCGTGTACTGTGCGTTGTCAGTGCACGTTAAAGAGCCCCAGGTGATCAAATTTTCCGGAGCCCTCTTAAAGCTTTTCTCTCTTTCCTATCTCACACAGCCTCTTTCCCCTTCCCCCACGGACGCTTAGACGTGCTCCCGACATAGGCTGCAGAAATTAGCGTCCTTTCCTAAACCTAAGCACAGTCGTCAATCATCCTGTCCGCCGGAGAGACAAATGCTAAACTGTGGCACGAACCACAAAACACCCAAAATGCAGTCATCCTAGTTCTTTGGTTCGCGAAAGGCACTCGAAAGAATAAAAAGTTTTGTCATTCTAATAGGAGCGCTTCAATTTTCTTGTTTAAATATGCATAAGCGCAGGCATTGTCTCCATTTGCTGGCGTTGCTTTCCCTTTCACTTGGTTATTAGTAATAAACGAAACCTCTGAAATAACTATACTAAGGCCCGGCACTCTAAGAACTAAAGGAGTGCCAGGAGCACACTATGGGAGAGTATTCGCTTGTCCCGTTATCGTATTTATTTTTCCAGAGTGATCGAAATTTCTCTAGACATAGAGTAATCGAACACCCCCTCAGAGGCAATTCTGCTGCAACAGAGTGAAAGCAACCCTCCGCAGTAGCAAAACTGCCACGTTGAAACAGCAGCTTACCACTCTACAAGAAGTATACTATAAAACGATGCGCTGTGCTTTAACCACGTCATAGTCATAGGTGAGGGAACAAATTTTGCTTCACAGAACAAGATGAATTATGATCTTTGAGCACCTAAAATGCTTTTACTTGGTTTATCGCAACACATGTTTTGCACATCAGCATGGTGTTCATTGTGTGGTGGGACATAAGATGATTAAGTAGACAGTCACAAATGAACACACAGGCATATTTTATGTTTCACTTATCACAGCTTATTGCTGTGCCTGAAACACACCTGGAAGAGGCTGGCTGGAGTCATGCTCCATTAGTGTTTCAAGCAGCCGGCAGGTTCACTTTGCCTTCGCGGTTTACCTGATATTAAACGTCCAGCACTCCATTAAAATGAAAACGAACCCGCTTAGCAAACCCACCGCAGCGGGTTCTGAAACGAAACGAGGATTCCCGATGATCCCTTGCTTGGGTGAATGAAGCAGCTCTGGATATGGGTGAATTTCCCCAGGTGTCTGTAAATATGAATTAAGAAACAAATAAGATATAAGTAAATTATTAAGCTCAATGCCAGTGCTGAGCAATGCGTCATCAATTGTTGATATGCTAACCAACGTTATGCAACACTCATCACTACAATATATATGGAGTCGCCCAAGACAGTAACGCCGTAATAAGGCTATTAGGTGATGGGAAATCATTAATGAGACAACAGAACGTGAGACAGTATACAACTGTAAAGAGTTCGATGCAGTTCATTAAGGAGCATGTATTAGCTGTCAGAAAATGATCTTTTTAATTTTTCCTAATTCAAGACAAGTTTGATGTTTGATATGGCACTGAAAACTGTCCATTCTGCGGAATTTACCTTTACTCACTGTGGTGCGAAATCCACTATTAAAAATGTTTCATATCGACGTGCACAATGACGCTTGTTCCTAGGGGAACACTCTCAGTAAGGAATCCTCACTCACGTAATATATGTCTACCAAGCGTGACTAAATCTAAACACATTCTGCTCGAGCCAATGCTAAGACGTTTTTAATCCGCGCTCACAAAAAAATTCACCGCGTCATCTCCGTAACGACGATCAGGCTATCTGATCTGCACCGGCTTCCAGGGTGCTCTCAGTGATGTTATAGTAGAAGTAGCGCGCGAACCCTACGCCTCGACAGCGCCAGCTTTTGAAGCGATCAGCGATGCTCCAACAAAAGAAATTGGCCGCGTATCTGCGTGCTTCGCTGCAAATGTCGTCGAAAGACGATAGTCTTCTGCCGACCGTACCACGTTGCGTGAGATATGGACGCCATATGGCAGCGCCGTCTGGAAACATGAGCTTGTGCAGAATCCCTAGGCAACTGCCAGGTGGCAGCACCAAATCGTCGGCAGAGGCCTTTCTCATTCATAGCGTCGCATTTTTAGCGCAGCTTAAGAAGCACTAGGCTCTTTAGAATTACGTATCTATGTATTTTCTTGTAAAGAAACACACCACCTAATACTTGCGTAAAGATGTTGAGCCTCAGATACTCGTAATATTTGCTTTTTGATCGACCATGTTCACAAGTGTGAACGCATCTACCAGTTCAAGATGTCTGGGCGTTAGGCAAGTGCTTAAACTGTGGCCGGGTGGCTGAATCGTGTGGGAGACTGACAAACAGAAAGACAGCAAAATTTCTGCGTTCAAATATCCCAAGAAAGACTATGGTCTTTAACAATCGGGCTGAAATAAGCGCAGCTTGGCCTGGCCTATCCTTGGAAGGTCGACGACAGGAGCAAAACGTGTTCACGCTTGGCACGAGTTGGCCCTTGCAGCGAGTCGGTACTTTTTACACACATTATATAAACACAATGTACATGACATGCCCAAAGTACGCAATAAAACAAGTTCACAACAATATTGCGTCAGCCGGTCATGGGGCGGGCAGAACATACCCAACTTCCCTAAAAACATGGCCAAGTGATCCAAGCAATTGTGCTTGAGTACGATATTGCTACGGGCGGCTACCGCTGATAGCCAATAAAAGAATAAAATAAACGACGGTAAGAGAGGCTGGCTTACACTGCTGCAAGTTCATGGGGAAGCATCTAGACGTTTTCTTGTGATGATGATGATGATGATGATGATGATGATTGGGGCTTGGTTAAGGAAAGGACGATAATTTCTGCAGCCCATGTCGGGAGCACGAGTAAGCGTTTCTAGGAGAAAGGGAGACTGAAAGAGATAGAAAGGAGGCAAAGGCCGTAGCGGAGGGCTCCTGAAATTTTGACCACCTGGGTTTGTTCAACGTGCACTAACAATGGCAATGGCACGGACCACTGGCATTTTTGCCTCCATCGAAAATCCGACCACCATGGCCGGGATTGAAGCCACGTTCTTTGGTTTACAGCCGAACACCATAACCACAACACCACCGCGGCGGACTCCCCTTTGAAGTATGCCTGTATATAGCTCCGCCTCCTGTGTCTTTCCACGTAACATTTTGGTGCAGGTGCTGCACTGCAAAATGTGAAAATATGCTCCTTTACTATAGGTTAAAGTGCTTTAACCTTTAGAAAAGGAGCATATTTTCACATTTTTTTGTACCTATAAAATAAACTAAAGGTTACTGTGCTGAGAATGTGAGTACGCCTTCCAGACACGGAGCTTTCCAGTGGACGTTTCCTCGAGTTTACCATCATGCCTCCAGCATACCTCGTTCACAGCGGATGCAGCACCGGCCCAACACCTGCTGCCAATACGCACATCACTGTCAGCTCACATCGCGACCATGTCGCTTCTCTGGCATCAATGCGCAATACGTTGAAAAGTGGCTCTTTTTTTATTGTATGATATTAGGAGATGTTGGCGCGCAAATAAGGCGCCGGCTACTCCTTGGCTGCTGGGTTGGTCCGTTCAACATGCATGGTTGCGAAGCAATCTGGCATAATCACAATAACAGAGGTTCCGTCGGAACAGTAATGAAGAAAAAAACACACTCACAAAGTATACGTATATGTAAGTGCAAACGCATGGCAGTATTTTCGAGCAAAAGTCTCTAATAAATAAATAAGAATGCCACTGACACAATAACATCCATAGTCATTCAGAGGCACGTGGTCGTGTAAAGGAATCACTAGACATTGTATAACATAACAATGCAGTACCTTGTTAAATAATCATAGAAATCACAAATGGGCGAAACAGACGAAAACACCAAATGCGTTAATAACGTCTAGCAATGCCGCTTTGTTCCAAAAACGTCTTTAGTGCTTTCAATGCGTTTTTTTTTTTTTTGCAAGGCCGTCGTCGGCCATGGGCCCAGAAGTTTCCTTAAACTGAATGGCCGACGGTCCAGTATCATCAGAGCTGCTTTTAGTCGATGTCTTGGTTCGTCGTGATTTGGGCAATCTAGGAGCAGGTGACTTATATCTTCATCTTGAAACCCACAATCGCATTCCGGAGTTCTAGCACGGCCAATTTTGTGTAGAAAATGCTTTGTGTAGGCAGTACCTAACCTTAAGCGATGAATGATGGTTCCCATACTTTTCTCTAAAGATAATGCTATTCTGAGTTCAATAAATGGATCGATATGATACAAGTCACAACTTTTAAAATTTTGATCAAACCACGTACTTCTGCACATTTTGAAAGATGTCTTTATAACGCAGCGCAATTAATTTTTCCACAGTCGGAGGGAAACCGTGTCATCTTTGTGATCTGCTTGTCGTGCTGCGTCACCGGCTGCTGTGTTACCGGGAATGTTGCAGTGGCCTGGTATCCACTGAAATACTATGTCGTGTTTCGCTTGGCTTGCTCTTGAGGGTTCTTTAAGTGTCTCATATATTATACTCTCGCTGGTCGTGTGTGCTTTTGTGCTGCGCAAGGATGTTAGGGCTGCCTGTGAATCACTAAATATTACCCATCTTTGCGAATCTCTCACTGATGTTATAAATCTGATGGCACACAGGATAGCAAACAGTTCGGCCGTTGTGGATGATGTAGCAAGACACAGCTTATTGGTGGAGGCTCGTGTTCATCCGCCTTTGAGGGGAAAATGCCGCTGCCACGGTCTTGGTGCTCTCCTGGCCGTTTCGCTAATGGGTTGTATGCGAAAATTGGTATGGCACAATATGACTGCCTGACGAACATAAATGGCAGGTCATAACGTGAAAATCATGAAGTGCATGTCATGAGCGGCATGATTTACATGCCACGGTCTTGGTGCTCTCCTGGCCGTTTCGCTAATGGCATGTATGCGAAAATTGGTAGGCCAAAACATGACTGCATGACGAACATAAATGACAAGTCATAACATCAAAATCATGACATGCATGTCATGAGCGACATGATTTACATGCCACGCGTTTCGTTAATAGGATGTACACGAAAATTGGCATGCCACAACATGACTGCCTGACGAACATAAATGACAGGTCATAACATGAAAATCACGACATGCATGTCACGAGCGACATGATTTACATGTCACGGTCTTTGTGCTCTCCTGGGCGTTTCATTAATGGGATGTATAAGAAAACCGGTATGCCACAGCATGACTGCATGACAAACATAAATGACAGGTTATAACATGAAAAGCATGACGGGCATGTCATGAACGGCATGATGTACATGCCACGGTCCTGGCGCTGTACTGCCGTTTCGTTGATGGGATGCATACGAAAATTGGTATGGCACAACAAGACTGCATGACGATCATAAATGACAGGTCATAACGTGAAAATCGTGACATGCATATCATGAGCGGCATGATTTACATGCCACGCGTTTCGTTAATGGGATCTATACCAAAATTGCTATGGCACAGCACGACTGCGCGACGAACGGAGATGACAGGCCATAACATCAGAATCATAACATGTTTGTATGAGCTACATGCTTTACTGCCACAATCTTGATGCTCTTGCGGCCGTTTCGTTAACTTCTTATGTACCAAACTCGGTATAGCGAGACAACAATGCAAATCCATTTTACGTTCCTGCTTCGCATTTCCTTGATTCCCACTGCACGTGGAATCTGCCAACTTTTTTTTCTTATTAAAGCATTATGAACAGTGAGAATGGACGACACCGATCCACCCCATGATGTGCCAGCAAGTCTGCGAAGTATACTTACATAACTTTGACGTCATTTTCCAGCTTCCTAATGTGAGGTGCCGGGGATAATTGCCGATCTAGTATTATTCCTAAGAATCTATGCTGTGTGACTATCGCAAGCGGTTGTCCCTCGAGATTAAGGCTCCCTCGAGATTAAGGCTGGTAGCATTTTTGTTAAGTCAGCCATGACACAATCAAACAGAAATAGACTGAGTACACTCCCCTGTGGCACAACCTGCGTGACATCATGTTCACTACTGTTTCCTTCGTTCGTCTGCACAAATACCTTGCGACCTGGCAAAAACTTAGAGATCATTCTCAATGTTCTGCAGGAGATTCAAAGCTCTTACATACCTAGCATAACATGAATGTGACTGACGGTGTCAAATTCCCTCTTGATATCTAAGAACACCGATATGGTAAAGTTACCACAAGCTCGTTTATGTTCCACAGATGAAACGATATCTATTACGGCGTCCATTGTACATTTGTGTTTTCTAAAACCTACTAAGTTGTTAGATAGCACATCTGTTTCAGTACACCACCATTGAAGCCGTGCGTCGATCATCTTTTCCATGACTTTGCATAAACAACTTGTCAAACTAACTGGGCGGAAGGATTCAAGGCTGTTACAGGGCCGTCGTTCAAGCGTCACCAGCGCGACGGTGAAGGGAACGATAGCAGTTTCGGTGGTTCCGTACGCAAGAGACACAGTGAAAGGATCGGAGTCGTGGTTGCGAAAACAAAACAACAAAATTTAATCTAGATCGCTAGAGAATACAAGGCAAAAACTACAGTTCACTCCAACTAGAAATCAACAGCGACGACAGAACGTTACAAACAATAGCACGCGAAAATAACGAACTAAGAAAAAGTGAACAACTAACAAACAGTAAGTAGGGCAATGTCGACAATACAGGAATCTAATATACAAAAGCTAATGAAAGTTCAGGAAGAAAGTTCAGGGGTATAAACATGGGATGGCATACGTGGTGATGAGCGGAAACGTGGGAGGGTCCACGACAGTCTGGTACGAGAAGTCCGTTGTTCTGGCACAGCGTTGAGGTCGACGGAGTTGGAGCGCTGATGTTTCCGGGGAGCTAGTGCTTGATGTCAAATTCGAGCAGGTTGAACTAACTTGAGCCGAAGTCCCGATGCCTACGTGACAGACGGTAAGCGCGCATATCAACTAGGCGAAGCGGCTGTGGTTAGGTGGCCAGCTGGTACAAAGCCACGCTAACAACTTCTAGAAGGGATACGATGATAGGCTTCTGCGCCATGTCAGGCAAGCGACTAGAACCCCGTGGCCCTCAATGCTCCTCGCTTAAGTACGCTCATGTTTCTCCTGATTCGCTGTTTGCGGAATCGGGGCGTGTTTATAGAGACAATTGCTCCGGCATTGCATTTCTTGCTCCGCCCAAAAAAATTTCTCTCGCAATTAATGCACTGGAGGTAAAGAAATGGCAAAACTTTCTTGTGGTCGCCGAGTCGGCATCTTCATTCATCTCGCCTGATTGACAGGTCATTAGCGTTCGAGTCGCGGGGGTCCCTGCTTCGGCGGTCATAACAAAGATGTGCATTAGTCGTCCACATGGGGCACGGAGGCCGCCGACGACACAATAGCGTGCGTGTCCAGTGCCTGCGAAACGGTGCCCCGCTGTCCTGCCCTACATTGCTGATCCGAAGCACCGAGACTGTTTCAAGAATCACGCCGGGGGCACGTGTGGGAAAGCCCCAAGTCCGAGTTTTTCGGCTCAGAAAGCCATCTCCTTGTTTTATTCGAAAAGGGCCGAGAGCTTCTGACGTCTTTGAGCGGTCTAAGCGCTTCTGACGTCGCATGTGCAGGGATACCGTGAACCTATAGCTATAGTCCGCCCCGAGGCAATGTAATTCCGTGACAAATGCACAGGGGCGTCTTGCCCGGTTTTAAAATAGGGATTACTCGAGCGACTTTCAAAAAATCGGGTACAGCTTCTTCAATCCGGAGATCATTGAATATGTCTAAGAGAGCACTTGTGGCTGTTGGCCCGACGTTTCTTAGCATACTACACGTAATGCCGTCCGATCAAGCAGCAAACTTCTGACGACATGACGCTATCGCACATTGCAGTTCTCTTAATGTAAATGCAGGGCCTAAACGAGAATGTTCTGCCCAATAGCAAGCATTGATCTTCTGCTTAGCAAATGCGACTGAGTTTTCAAAATCTGTACACTGTCATGAAAAACCAGGTTTGCAGGTATAGTCACAAAATTCGTCGGCTATTGCTAGCTCCTCTCTGTTCCGAGCAACAGCGAGAGCGCGAAGTGGGAAGCTCTGGGTCACAGGGTCGCTAAATGCACGGACTACGTGCCAAATTCTTGGGACAGGTGTCTGAGGAGACAGCGTGCTGCGGAAATAGCGCCAGCGCCGTTTGCCTAAATTTTCTGAACGTCTGTTCATAAAATTGTGACTTTTTTTAAGCATCTTTGTATGCAGCTAAACTTCCGCTCCTTCGGTACGCTCTTTCGGCCGTCGTCTGCGGGCTCTTAGGTGTTCGTACTCTCCGTCAACTGCAGCATAATCTTTTGATAAATTGGGACATTCTTTGTACATGTGTTAATATTATCCAGCAAAGATTCAGCAAATTGTGCAACAGTCAGGTGTTCACTAATTTGATTTGTTAGGCGGTACCTAAAAGCTTTCCAGTTCGTTGGTCTGCTATAACGCAATGTGTCATTATTGCGCATACGAGGGTGATTTACAAGGATAGGAAAATGATCGCTTCCGCGAGTTTCCACATCCGTTGTCCAGCCCACACCATTCGCTATGTCTTCAGAACATAGCGACAATTCTCAAGAAACCGAGGAAAAGTGCTCTGTATAGTTCCACCATGGCGCCTACCGACGTGCCCCAAGACTTTCCAGCCAAGAATTTGAAGACTTGAGCAATTGCGGTGAGGCGTTTTTTTCATGTGCAACACATGAGGGCTCCAGCAGAGATCTCTGTCAATGATGATGCCAAGAAACCGGTGGGTTCTGAGATAGGAAATAGTCCGCCCATTGATTGATATGACGTAAGGCGTCATTAGTTTGCGAGTGAATGCCACAGGTGCGCATTTTTCTGGTGATACGTTGAGACCTTGTTTGCACAAGTAGCTCGATGTCAACGTTGCTGCTCTTTGAAGCCGCGCACGTATTTGAGGACGCGTGACTGCCGAAGTCCAGACACAGATGTCGTCTGCGTATGTCAAAATTTTTATAGTAGTTGGCAAGTATTCAGCAAGCCCAATAAGCGCGAGGTTGAATAGCGTCGGACTGAGAACTCTGCCTTCAGGAACGCCCTTGCAAGTAAAGCGTCGCGTAGTCGGGCTATCGTCGGTTAACACAAAGAATGATCTTGCAGCCAGGTAACTAGATATGGAGTTAATGTTGTGTTTACAGCTCCCAATAAGTTAGGTAGGGTTTGTGATACCGTGCATAGAAGAAATGAGCTGATAGAAGGAAAGAAGCGTACAGATATCTGTCAGGTAAAGCACACAGCCAAATATAATTTTACCGACTGTCGAATGGGTGTGGTTTATAAGATTCCTTTTAGCTGCGGACGTTTTTATGTAGGGCAAACTGCGCGTTGTATTAATCAAAGATTAAGTGAACATAGAAGGTCGCTATCAGGTGGAGTGAGTGAGTAGCAACTTTATTCGTAGAAGGGGCGAGGGGTGATGGAGGCTAAGCCACATAGTCTGCAAGGCTGTGCCTTTCAATGACCTCTTCAGCACGTTCCAGGACCCGTGTCTGGATGTCTCTGTCGGTGCTGGAGAGAAGGGCCTCCCATTGTTCCTCGGTCGGTGGTGAGCGAAAGAGGTCGGCGGGCGGGGGATCGTCCGGGCAGCCCCACAGGATGTGGTTCAACGAGGCTATGCCGCCGCAGAGGCAGCAGCGCGGATCGATGACACCTGGGTGTATGTATGAAAAAACGAGGGGGCACGGAAACGTCCGGGTCTGTAGGCGCCGCCAGGCGATCTCGGACCTCTTGGGAAGACTGCCGTGAGGCGGAGGATAGGCGTATCGCTCGAGACGGTAGTGCTGGGTGATGTCGTGGTAGGTGACCAGGGGCTCCGGCACAGGGGTGTCCGACTCTGAGGGGCCCACCGCTCGGTCGACGAATCCTCGAGCGTGTTGGTGAGCTGTCTCATTACCGGGGTGACCCGAGTGGGCGGGGACCCAGATCAGTTCAAAGCTGCACTGCTCATCGTGCAGCAGTAGGGGGCGAAGGAGTCGTAGGGTGGTAGGCGATACGAGACCACGCGCGAAATTGGAGATGGCTTGTTTAGAGTCGCTGAGTATAACGCCAGCGTCGGTCGAGATCGCAGCCAAAGCGATGGCCGCCTCTTCCGCCTCGACGGCAAAGGGTGTTCTAACGGTGCCTGCCGTGACTGCCGGCCTGGAAGGCGCTGAAGAGGACGACACGGAAACGACTACGAAGGCATCCCTGGGTGAGTTGTATCGGGCTGCATCCACGTACATGACTGCCGGGTGGTCGGGTGGAACGCCGTCTTTGCACTGCCAGGTCTGTAACTGCACGCCCCTGTTAGGCGAAAGCGGGATCCTGTACAGACATAAGAAAGAAGAGACGCGTTTAACGGTCGAGGCCGGCCATATCAGTATTAGTGGAAGTGCGTGCGTGAGTCGGCCGTCGATTAGCTTAAACGGAGAAGTGATAGAATGCCTTAGCAGTAGTCTCTCGCATAGACCGGCACGTGCAACCGTTTGACAGGTTGCGCTACCGTTCCTGAGCATGCGCAGACAAGTTGTGTGTCTTCTTTCTTTTTCGCCTCTGTGCTCTGCTTCAGTTGATAGTCGGCGTTCGTGTTGTCCACTTCTTCCCCTTGTGTCCGTGTCTTGCACGCCTCTTCTGACTATGGACCCTTACCAACTCGCTCAGCTTTCTGTCCTTTTGAGCTGGGGCAAGCTAATTAAGTTCACTATCACTACCATACAGTTACCATGTATCACTACCACTGTCACGTAGCAGTGGGCTGAGGTCAAGGGTGTTGGTAGTCGAGACCAAGGGGGAGTTCGGTTTTCTTTCTTTCTTTCTTTCTTTCTTTCTTTCTTTCTTTCTTTCTTTCTTTCTTTCTTTCTTTCTTTCTTTCTCATTTTGCCTTTTTAGCATTGTTCTTCGCATAGTCCGTACCACGTGGCAGTTTCCGTAGCGGGTCAAAGGCAAGTGACGGTTCGATTTTCCTTTCTGCATGACAACTCCGCTGTTTACTGCGAACGCCAATAAGTACGGTTTGACCTCGACCCTACACATCTCAGTTATTAGAATGATGAGCGGACTGAACATAAATATCTAACGCGGTCCAATAAACGCATAAGTTCATTGCCTTCGAACCGGAGCAGTTCCAGCAGCTTCACGCGGTTGGCTCCGTAGCGGTGAATTATTGCATCCTGCGTTCATTTTACGTGGTGAGGAATCATGGCGCATTGCATTTTCAATGTACGAAACACACGTTTATTGCTCATCGGCAATAATTTATCAGCGCGAAAAACACCTGCGTGCAAGTCGCCCGTACACTACTCAATTTGTTTTCTCGTTCACCGACCACACGGCCTAAACCAGCCCATTCTAGCGCACTAAGCAGTCACACATTCCACGAAACCGAAAATAAGTACATGACCATTATTTCTTCCAGCCAATATTTTACATCAAAAGCGACGGTTTGGCTCGTTTTGCTTTCGTCGGGTAGGTGACATTCGGCGGAAAGTTAAAAACGGCATCGCATCCTGCCCTGCAACGAGTGTTTACGTCTCGCGAGTGGTACCGACGACCTATTTCATTCCAACAAATGCGGACGAAAAGCTAAATGATCCAAAATCGAAAATTAATTGCAAGCCGAAACCGATACATTGTCGTCTGCACTAAGTCTTGCTCTGCAATGCCACCAGTACTTCGTACCGCTATCGGGAAAGGCGAATTTTAGCGATACCGGACAAACACACTTGGTTAACTTAATAGAATGCGGCACCTTCGCCTAGCGACCCTTGTGTGCACAATTTTCGCATTGATTGATTGCTTCGCGGGTAAAACCACGCGCACACACGAGGACAGACAAGGAAAGAACGATACACCACCATGAAGTTTTACCAGCTAGCCCAAATCGCTACTTCGGTTCAGATTGATCTCCAGGGTCTTACATTGCAAAGTACAGGGGCCTGAACATTTAAGAGGCCATCGAAATGTAGCCGCCGCGGCCGGGATTCGATTCCGTTACCTTCAGATCAGTAGCCCAGTTGCCACAGCCACTGGACCACAGTGGCGGGGTAATTTCGGCATTGTTTAGGACGTAGCGTGATGTGATTTGGGGCGCTTACCTGCACTAGCAAAGGTGGTAATTCGTGGAATCGAAGTGGCCCACTCTGATGCTTGGGCACATGGATTCTAAATGGCATTTTAGGAGTGCACTTCACTTAATGTGCCCAGCAAAACACTTTCCTTGCAAAATAACGTCAGCAACTTCAGGAAGTGCAGAAACGTTGTGGTTGTGGTGGTACTAACAACTTTTATTTTAAAATACGGCAAGTTCGTGGCCTGGACCCTAGTCCGCCCGTAAGGAGTCCGCCGTAAGGATCCTGTCTTCTCATCGCCTCGCAGGCTTGCTGGATAGCCCATAACTGATCTTGTAGGTTTGAGCTCCGCAGCGCGGCCGTCCACCGCGCCACAGCTTCATCTGGAGAGACTGCATTTTCTCTGCCAATATCTTTGCGTTCCCAAAGAATGTGCGTGAGCCGTACTGCATTGTTTACAGTTGCCGTCAGAATAAATGTCCGGATATATCCTCCTGAGATGAACAGGGTTGGGGAAGGTCTTGGCTTGTAACTGCCGTCAATCTACCGCATGGGCCCTGTCGGGTTTGAGATAATTGTTTTTTGTGAAGTCACAGCACCTGATAATTCTGTCAAAAAGGTGTGCCGTCTTTTAATAATATAGAGACGATGCTATACAGGGCCCTCACATTCTTCATCTGTTCCCTTAAAGCAGCAATACATACTAGAGTAACAAACAGAAGGAACTCCTCTCGAGATGATTGTTTTATGTTTTCGTCCAATATTTGCCAATCTATCTGAATCTCCGTGTCATCACTGTTGGATATACGTATGTGCACAGTTCAAAGAAGAGTGGAATTTCTGAGACGATATCAAATGGCTGGGCCCCGCCACGGTGGTCTAGTGGTTATGGCACTCGGCTGCAGATCCGAAGGTCGCGGGATCGAATCCCGGCCGCGGCGGCTGCATTTCGATGAAGGCGGAATGTTGAGGCCCGTGTGCTGTGCGATGTCAGTGCACGTTAAAGAACCCCAGGTGGTCGAAATTTCCGGAGCCCTCCACTACGGCGTCTCTCATAATCAGAACTGGTTTTGGGACGTTAAACCCCACAAATCAATCAATCAAATGGCTGGAGGCGCCAACAAACAATAACACGTGTATTTGGCGTTGCTTTGTTGAAACAGCCGGACACCTAATATACGCCTCATACAGTGTCAAAGGTCAAAGGTGCCTTACATGGCTCGTCTCATTACAACCCCCTTTACACGGGTGTATCGGCATGCGCCTCATCAATTCTGCTGATCCGCAGCTGTCTGTAGAGAGGACTGCAGCTTGCTGGTGTGGTTTAATGCGCGGCTCGCAAAGAGCCAAGATGAGCACCAAGCAGAGGCGGTGCCTCGAACTCATTGCATGGCAGGCCGCAAAGGTTGCCGACCTGATTTCGACGATTCTTACTAAATAAGTTTTGCACTTCACAGGCTCCGCCTTCAAGAGTGGAGCGTGGTAGGGTTGCCGTGTTAAGTTGGCGCAGGAAATCATGGAAGGGTGGTGCGGCCTCTATGTAACGATTGTAAAGGCCTGTGCTTGCAGAGGCATGGCATTGCAAAGTTACTGCATCGCGGCCCAAACAGTATTGGTGTAATCGCGTTAGAAGCAATGGCTATAAGCGTAGCATTTATCCTATTTCAAAGTTGTCACATTCTCTAAGACAGGACTGGGAAGAGATACTCAGAAAAGTATTCCGGAATACGGATATTCAAATACGTGTGCTGGAAGCCTAAAATACAGATACTGGGAAACGTTTATCTTTGCCGTAACGTGACGTTTGGTAGATACTTTAGCAAAAACAAGGAAATGTGTTAGGGGACACAGATCGAGGAATAAACACTCGAGAATAGAGATACCTGAATCCTTTCTTTTTTTTTTCTATTTCGGTGTTGCTTGGCCGAGCGCCTTACACTGCTCGCCACGCCACCGGAACGCCTGAATCTCTTCAATCTCAAGCCTATATCGCTTACATTATATGTGGGAAAGGTGGCCGAACACGTCATTAACAACAGAACCGCACTTCTAATCACACTGAAGAGCGCACTCTCCGTACAACATGATTGGCTTCCGGCCGGCGCTATCGACCTAAGAGATGTCAAGGTAGTCGTGGAATTTCAACAAAGCCTTTGACAATCTCTCGCACACGCATATTCTCAACTTTATCTCCAGTTTTCACTTGGAGTTTATATTCCATGCATTCATCAGCTCCTTCATCTAAGGCAGAAAGGCCATTTTTACGAGAGGATAATTCAAATCAGAACCCTTAGTTCATGGCTCTAAAGGTATGATTCGCTGGTCGTACCACTTTTATTCAACATTCCTCTCGGTGGGCTTTACGAGAGGATCTCGAAAGTCGAAGGCATATGTAATACCCTTTACGCCGACATCACCATCGGGTGTACCGGTGGCCGCGAGGGCAGAGTAAAAGAGGCACTCCAACAGGCTGTGGGTTATATCGAGGCTTTCCTTAGCAGAAAAGATCTCCGACTCACTCCGAGCAAGTAGGAACTTTTGCTGTACAGACCCAAAAGAAGGGGTGTCACACAAAGGCTCAGCCGCCCTTTAGGACGGCAATATAAACGTTCCCACCAGCTCTGCTCATCTCATCCCTTGGGTAGAGGTTATCGGAGTTCTTGGCACGCTTATAGCGGCTAATGGCACTAACGGGCAGACAATAAATAAGATCACAGAGCTCTAAAACAAAAAGCAAGATTCGGCTATCACTGGAGCCTCCCACACTCGAGTGGCCTCAGAGAGTTCAACTTGCTAAAGTTGTTCCGTGCTTCTTTATTGAGCCTCATTATCTACGTTACCGCGCAGTATACCGCGCAGTTGGAAAAATGCTAATATAATCCTTATCCACAAGAAAGGTGACATAAAGGAGTTAAAGAATTACAGACCAATTAGCCTACTCCCAGTAATATACAAGCTATTTACAAAAGTAATTTCTACAAGGATAAGAGAAACCCTCGACTTTAACCAACCGAGAGAACAAGCTGCTTTTAGGAAAGGTTACTCGACAATGGACCACAGCCACGCTATCAACCTAGTAATTGAGAAGTACGCCGAATATAACAAACCTCTTTATATGGCGTTTATCGACTACGAGAAAGCATTTGACTCCATAGAAATACAAGCAGTTATAGAAGCTCTACGACGACAAGGGGTACCTGGCGTATACGTGAAAATCATAAACAACATATACAAACATTGCACAGCCACACTACTCCTACATGAGAAAAGCAGAGAAATCCCGATCGAGAGAGGTGTGAGACAGGGAGATACGATATCCCCGATGCTATTCACTGCATGTTTAGAGGAAATCTTTAAACGTCTAGACTGGGAAGAAAAGGGCATTCGAATAGATGGAGAATATCTCAGCAATTTAAGATTTGCAGACGACATTGTACTCTTTAGCAATGATGGAGACGAACTACAAAACATGATTAATGACCTAAACAGGGAAAGTATTAAAATTGGGTTAAAAATGAATAGGCAAAAGACCAAAGTTATGCTCAATAGCCTAGCTAAGGAACAGGAATTTACAATCGACAATGAACCCTTACAATGTGTAAACGAATATGTATACCTGGGACAGTTAATAACAGGAACTCCCAACCACGAAAAAGAAATTCTCCGTAGAATAAGGATGGGCTGGAGCGCATTCGGAAGGAATTACGAAATCATGACTGGAAACTTACCGCTCTCACTAAAGCGCAAAGTATTCAATCACTGTATCCTCCCAGTACTAACGTACGGTGCAGAAACGTGGAAGATAACTAAAAGACTTGAGATGAAACTAAGGAGCGCGCAACGTGCAATGGAAAGAAAAATGATAGGGGTAACGCTAAGAGATAAAAAACGAGCGGAATGGATCAGAGAACAGACAGGAGTAGCCGATATTATTATATCAATTAAAAGAAAGAAGTGGACCTGGGCAGGACATGTCATGAGGAGAACAGATAACAGATGGACAGTAAGAGCGACGGAATGGATACCAAGAGAGGGAAAACGCAACAGAGGCAGGCAAAGGGTTAGATGGAGCGATGAAATTAAAAAGTTTGCGGGCGTAAAGTGGAACCAACTCGCTCAGGAGAGGGTGGAGTGGAAATCGATGGGAGAGGCCTACCTCCTGCAGTGGACCTAAATAGGCTGATGATGATGATGATGATGATTATCTACGTTGCCGCCACGCACCGCTGGAAGGATCACGAAAGGCTAAGCTCCATGTCCTGAACCACAAGAGCATAAAGAGAGTGCTAGGGTTCCCTTCGAGTACCAGCACAGAAAGGGTCCTACAAATGGGTATTCACAACAGGCTGGAAGAGATAATCGAGGCACAGCGTACGGGCGGGCAGGAGCATCCTCGCCGTCGTAAGATGTAGATCAGCTCTAGAAGAGGAACGCAAACATAATCTCACTAAGGAACAAAGGGTCTCTTCCTTTCCCCGAAACGTGCACCCGCAGCATAATGCGGGGAGGCGGAGGGCCAGGGCTGCAGCCCTGCTCAAGAAGTTCGTGCAAATCAGGAGTCTGCATGCTTCGCATACGCGGCGCAGTACGGTCGATCGGCCAACTTCTGGGCCGTCAGGCTTGAACAGACAGGTTCTCTTCTCCACTACGCTTCTATCATGAACGCCACTCCCGCTAAGGCTAAGCGGATAGCTATCGCCATCGCTCGCCTGTAGGATTCTAAGCAACAGATCTACACATACTCACGAGTAGCGGTCAGGGCCTTTGCGTCCGGATAAGTATTAGCTGAAGTAAATCGAATCTTAGGTCACGTGGATATTTCTGCTCACAGCATTATCTGGTTTCCCGCTCACCTCGGATCAAAGCTGGCCTTCATGACCAACCTGAACGAGATCCACGCCCGAGCCCGCGAACTTATGTAGCTGGGTTACTTGGGGGATCTTCCGACCTCAATCTAGTGGTCTTTAGGGACGTTCTCCGCACCTTTACCGAGATAACCGAACATCATCAATTCTGTAGGAGGTTCTTCCCCCTTCCTCATAGGAAACTCTCTAGACAACAGGCATGCACAATCCGCATGCTCCATAGCAAGTCGTACCTGTAGTCTACATTCCCACAGCCATTTCTTAGAA
Source organism: Hyalomma asiaticum (assembly GCA_013339685.2). Classification (NCBI taxonomy): domain Eukaryota; kingdom Metazoa; phylum Arthropoda; class Arachnida; order Ixodida; family Ixodidae; genus Hyalomma; species Hyalomma asiaticum. The sequence continues at coordinate 103,243,924 of CM023484.1, read as the reverse complement.
GGCCTTGGTACAACATGCTCCGATTGTGGCGCCCCTTGTACGTTAGATCACATGCCCTTGAAGTGCCCTTCATGGTAGGGTTCTGAAGGTACGACCGAAGGGGAATGGAGCTCCATGCTTTCGCACCTTCAAAAACTCAGGGCCTTCCAGAGGGCCCGCGACGCGGCAGTGAGGTTCGGCCTACCCGTCGCGAGGTGGGAGAAGCCCGTTGCTCTACCGCCTTGAGCGGCAGCGTTCCTCACGATATAATCTTCTCTGTCTGGCTGTCTGTCGGTGGTGCTGCCGCTAGAAAAAGACATTAAAAGTGTAGCCTGTGAAAATGTCCAGCATATGTGAATAACTTTGCTGTGCATTAAAGCGCTCATGTCAAGCGTATCGCTTGAATTAATAAAGGACATCTAAATTGAGAAACTCTATACGTTTCTTTAAGCATTAGTTACGTTTGTTGGGAAGGTTGTTGCGTCGCTTGAGTCGAAGCAATGGTCGCCTATCAAGCAGGCGGTCTTCTAGACGACGTGAGTTCAACCGCGATGCAAGACTAACAACGAAAGAAGTCTCTCTGGCCGTGGAGACGCGCACGCGTTTGTTATGCTCTTATACGATGAATGAATTAACACCGCCTTCATTTCCGGAAAGTCCTGCAGCCTGGCGATATCCTTTATCGTGCCATTTAGGTACCGAAACGTTTGCGCCATCGCGTGGATCTGCTCTGACCATACGGATGCCGAAGTGCCTCCGGTTTCAAACTTATAAAGACCAGCACCGTGCCCTTGCTTGACTAAGCAAGAAAAAAAATCCTTCCTTATTCATGAGAACACATAAGCTCATCTCTGACAAAAATGTAACGAGATGACCATGCCCGGTACAGTATTGCGATACAGTAGATACGTGGAAAAGTGTTTTGATACCGAGATACCAGTACATTTTTCGAATGTATCTTCACGGATAAATACAGACACTCAAGCGTATGACTCAGATATAATATCGCGATACTGCCTCTGCTCTGCGGTCATTTCGGAACTGCGAGAGTTAACCTACATGAGCATTTTTTGGCAGAGCAAGGATTCAAGCTACTAGTTACGTGTTAGCCTTATAGCCATGCGCTGCAAGTTCCTTCACACGGAAGCAATTTTTTTTCGCAGCGATGATGCAAGCACAGTGGAAAACAAATGATTGCAAAAGCTTATCACTGTGAAAAGGCGCATTCGCACAAGATTGTTGTTCCAGGTTATAGATATTTATCTTGTTCGTAGACTAAAGCCGAATATTTGGAACAGGACCTTGTTTGTTGCAATTCTTTTATGTAGCATTTTTTCCGTGCTCAATTTCTTTTTGCACTATTAGCAACAGACAAGGTTTGCTCTCTCTCATATTTTTGCATTGCTTCTGATCCTAAAGAAACGGGTTTGATGAGGGCTCCGGGGGTCGCATCTACGATGTTGCCGAAAATACTAGGAGCCCGAGTACTTTAGGGTACCAATGCGCGTTAAAGGACCCTAGGCGCTAAAGCTTCATAGTCCCCAATACAGCGTGCCACAATATCACATCATGGCTGCTTTGTAAAACCCGAGGAGTGACTATTTATTGCGTTAGGAAAGTCGCCTCGTGATATGCGACAGAGTGACGCTAATCAGCGCCGAAAACTGCATTTTACTCCCTAAATCAGAATTTAAGGTAAGGGGTTTGGCTTTGGGTTAGATGTATCTAATGCACGCCCTTCCCCAACTGCTCTTACTTTTTAAGGTTTAACGATGGGAAAAGGGGATTTCGCCGGAGCCAACGTTTCGACAACTGGACTTATCTACCAGTCCACACGTCGAAGCGTTCGCTCTAGCCACACTTCCTATCCTTTCTCATTGTCATCGATACCTCCATGAAGCCAAGCCTCCAACTCTACCTGAGCTTCTGTTGCAGTTTCCAGCGGAAGTTTTCTACCATTTGCATTGCTGTTCAACCCTTCTCCCCCCCCCTCCTGCTAAGAGGCGGGCCCCAGCCACCGCCATTGCGTGGTTTCTGGGGTCCTGTCTGTATAAAAGAAGGAGTCACCAAATGTAGTACGAACAATAAAAAAATCCACAGCATATCCACGGAGTGAATGATGACGAGTGGGCGAAGCTCCGGAGGTTCATCGTAGATCGTGCCGAGTTCCAGATTAATTTAGTTAACGCGCATGCTACGAAATCTCCCACCGCCACTTCATTGCGAGTCAAGATCAAGTGCATATATATATATATATATATATATATATATATATATATATATATATATGGGTGGCCGGTGAACGCTTCTCCAGCGCGAGCAGTCGGTATTTTTCAATCAAGAAACTCGCTAGAAGACGCTGCCTGCGCCAGCGTTGTCTTTCGCGGGTAATGGCGCGTTCTCCTTCTTTGCGAGCTGGTAGAGCGTTCATCGAAGAAAGAGCGTTTCCATAGTCAACGCGCGCCTTTCGCTCTCTCTCTCTCTCTCTCTCTCTCACACACACACAAGACAGCAGATGGAAAAGTGAGAGAGCTCGCGCGCCGGGAGGCACGCGCCGAGGGCGAGCGCGAGCTCCCGGCGGCGCGAGGTGGCTGCATACATACTACTACAGAGGAGGGAACGGCCCGCACCCTAAGGAGCTTCGCCCCTAAAAATGATTGAGTGGGTCCGCCGCGGTGGTGTAGTGGTTACGGTACTCGGCTGCCACCCAAAATACGCGGGTTCGATCCCGGCCGCGGCGGTCGCATTTTCGATGGAGGCGAAAATGCCAGAGACCCGTGTACTGTGCGTTGTCAGTGCACGTTAAAGAACCCCAGGTGGTCCGGAGCCCTCCACTACGGCCTTTCTCTCCTCTCTATCCCTTTCACTCCCTATCCAACACCCCCACGGACTCTTAGCCGTGCTCCCTACATGGGCTGCAGAAATTAGCGTCCTTTCCTAAGCCGAACCACAATCATCATCCATGATTGAGTGACTGACCACCTGTCAGAGAGTTCAGAAAGTTTCTCTCTTGTAGTGCTCCTGGCCACACGTGGGGCTAAGCGTAAACGAAAATGTCACGGCATCTATTTAAGAAGAAAATAATCCTGAGGTTTCCCCTGACCAGATCATCTTGCAAGAAAAACAGCGGAACAAGACAAGGACAAAGGAAGAACGTGAAACGGCCGCTGTTTCACAACTAAGAGCTTAGTGTGGTGTTCTTTTCTTTGTCGGCTTGTTCCGCTGTCGTTCTTGTAAAATACGTTTCCAACAACTAGCCCAAGCATCAATTCATCACCTGCCCAAGCCAGGATCCATTTTGGAGGAATGCCGCTGTGGTGAGATCCAGAGAAATGAAGCGTCCTTCCACTCTGAAGAAGGACTACTAGCGAAGCGGGGGGGAGGGGATCGGTGCGTAGATGACCGCACTGTCGGTCGAAGCCTAGCCATAGAGAGCTTATTTCAATGCATGATACCTTTGGGTTCACTTTAGGCAGCTCTGAATCACTTTCTTTCACCTTTCTACGTTTAATTCACATTTGCTTGCCATCGAGCGACCTGTCGTCGAATTAATGCGTCTTTGATAAACTTAAATTTTCACTCCATTCACTTAAGCTGCATATATTCTCGCGTATCAGTCAATGGTCCACGTTCTGCACTGCGCCCGGGATCGTAACCGCTGTAAAATTCTTGTTCTGTGCGTCTTTTTGCCCGTGGACGTGATCCACAAGTACCTATCGCCGTATACAAGCTAGCTGTAGGAACGCTAACAATTTAGGGGTTGCTTTGCTGGCGTCCAAAGTATAAGAGGAATAGTGTTCCTTTATTTTTGTATTTTACCCTCTAGAACCTGAGGCCGCGGGTTAAAGAGTAATATTACAGCAATGCAATGACCGAGATGTCCAGGCGGGCAAGGGAAAAGTCTCTCAATGACCACGATACGAGGAGTTGTCAGCAATGCTTAATAATTTTCTAAATTAATTTCGTGCACTTTTTGCTCCAGAACGATTCGACTCGCGTCCAACCACTGTCATTAAGTGAATGTGTAGAGTAAAAATTATGTATGCATAGTGGAATCAGCCATTGCCCGACAAATTGCAGTGCTCCAATTTAGAAATGTATTACATGTATCACACAGTTGTTCAACCCAACAAAAATTTCCGGCGGTATTTTCCACCTCTCTTTCCATTGCAGTGACGTACATTAGGGCGACCCCACTGCACTCGTACATCATTTGTAGAAACACCTGCCTTTCCATGACACGTTTCGGTAGATATGAGCCAATGGTTTCGAAGAAAATGCAATATTTTTACTTTCCGCCCTTTGTCACGCTTTCCGTACGGCAGGATTGGTGGAAATTTATTTTGGCGTGTCAGCAAAACGCCCTTATTTTATTGTATTTTGTTCGGCAAAATCGTTTAAATAAGCTCGCATTAACGGCTAATGTGTCAGCTTCTCTACACCACTGAAGGCGAAGAACAGTAAGTACACGATCAAAATTTCCTTGCCTGCATTCAAGGAATCCCGGCTTTTCATTGTTCGTGGCGCTCGAATCAGTCGTATTGTTACTCACGTATAAAACGACTCCTATGGTACTCATCCCTTTAAATGGTGTTTTCGTTTAACTGTCGGCCCCTTCGTAAACCTACCTGTAAGAAGGAATTCAGTAATTGAGCGTACAAGGAATGGAAATCCAAACTTTCGCTAGTCGAACTTTCCATAATATTTAGTTCATCACCCTACCGATCTGCAGATATCTGCGAAAGCACAGAAATGCAAAAGGTTGTATATTTGTACACCTGGCGATTTGTCGGGGCTTTTTCTTTTTCCAGGAACCCTGCCAGAAATGAACGCCAGAGCCGCACTAACTGTTCTCGTTGTCTGCGCCATCTTAGTCGCCGGTGAGTTTACCCACTTCATGCTCCACGGATCACGTATCACTGATCCGTGGCAGTAGCAACATGTTTGACGTGGTCGCTAAGACTACCCAAACTTCCTTGCTTTCAGTAGTAGAACGCTCAGGTACGCAAAAACATTCACAGTAGTTCCAAGCCGCGCATGCTTTCGGAACACCGAAGTTGCTTTTTTATCGTTAACCGCAAAGCAACTCGCAAGTGCGTCAAGTTAGATATATATCATGGCCTTTCAGTCATGCGAGTCACACATTTGTACTCCGCTACAGCATAAGTTCCTCTAACGATTGGCGGTGTCTCCATGCTCTACCGTTCATCATTACCTAATTTGTATATACAGTTAGCAATAATGTGCTGAACAAGCTTGCCGCATTGGGATATGTTAGTGATATCGGTCGATAATTCTGTATCGCCTTATTCTATATAGCCGTTCACCTTTCTCAAACGCACGGACAACTCTGGCAGTCTTCCATTCGTTTGGCATTTGTGCAGTAATAAGTGAAACACGGAACAAAATCGCAAGAAACTTGATTGACTAAAAGATGCTGGCAAATTTCGGAACAATACGTTTTCTTGACTTTGTATTATGATGTTTTTCTTTAAGTGCTTTGCAGTATAGTTCATTCCCCCTCCACTGTACCAATTTCTATTGTGTTTTATTCCTTCTATTTCTTATTTAGTGACATTTTCTGTAAACCCCCTGCTCCTCGTAGCCTGTAGGCAATAAGAATAAATAAATAAATACTTGCCCGCCTCGGTTAATAATGCGGCTTACAATTTAGCGTTACATGCTTCTGATGCGCGGTCTCTATGGAACGAAGGTTCCGGTAAATTCCTGTGAGGAGACCTCTGGCACGGTCTTGGGCCCACGCTTTTTCGAAGCTGTTCATGCAGTCAGTGTACGTTTGTCGCTTCATTACACTATGAACACGACATCGTCCGTTACATCATGACATAGAATGATTGGGATAATTTGCCTTACTTGATGGAGTGCGCGTTCCTTTCAGCGAGGACTTCATACCAATCACACGATACCTTACAATACAATACAGCGGAATTCAAGCACTGCTTGCAAGGGCAGTTGCTTAACAGTTCTTGCAAACATTTCTCGTTTTTGTGTGTTTCTGTTCTGTAATTGCAGGCGCTACAGCGTGCGGCGGCGAGGGGCGCTCCGAGTCTGCCCGTTGCGATGGCCGCAGCGAGCAACCAGCAGCCGAGGCACGCCAGGAAGGCGACACCGCGGCCCGCTGTGGTGGAGGTTCCGGCCGTTGTGATGGCTAGGCCTGCCCGAGGAATGACCAATGGGACGGCGCCGGAGCTGTCGGAGGCAAAATATCGCTGTTTATGGACGAACCGTCTTTTGTCACGAGGGTTTGTTGTAACTGAATAAAGCTGCTTATATTTACATGTTCTCATCAAGGGACTCGTTCAACATCGCTTGCGTCAGCCACGAGGCTGTTATATATTTAGCTCACCGCAGCTATTTCATGCAAATATGCAAGAGTTATCTTTATCGTGAGGGCTTCTAGTAAATAGACACGCTAAACCTACCTCTAATTGCATGTCTTCGAGACACTCGTTTAATGCCACGCATGTCAGCTAGGCAATAATATGATTGAATTTCGGGGGTTTTGGTCCCAAAACCATGACCTGATTTGAAGGCTCGGGAAATTTCGACTACCTGCGCTTCTTTATAAGGGTCCTGAACCACCCCTGGGCTTGGAGAAAAACCACATTCTACGGCTATATCGTGCGCTGTAATGAACACCTCAGCCAAATTCTGTAGTCATCCGCGACGCGCAGCATTCACAAGCGGAGCACAAGGTTATCACCAACTCGGGATCCCTACTTTCAAGGAGAGGTTCTCCATCTCTTTATAGCCTCTCTAACGCGTCGACAGAGCAGATCGCTGCTATTGGCCGATGGCGGACATAAATTAACCACTCCGTTTTCCTACCGCCGTGACCGTGTGCGGGTCCGTCGCAGCGCTCGCTTTTCAATCGAGAACGCGCGCGTGCCGTGCGCTCGCTCTTCTCTGCATAGTGAGCGCCGAGGCGAAATAGTTGCTGGAACTATGCAAAATTGTGTTACTCACAAATTCTAAAGTGGCAGTTTTTCTAATGTATGCTTTCGGCATTATATGGTCAATCCTAAAGGTTAAACATGAGCATTACTAAATCTCTCATATATGCACATTCAATGAATCCATGAGTCAAAATTGAGGCACTGTGTGTTGTGCTTTATATTATGGAGATGAGCTTCTGAGAAGCGGCATCAAGGTATGTACTTGCTAAAAAAAGACCAAAAATAGCCAAGCCAACGACAAGTGCCTTGAACTGCATATTTTCTGCGAGTGGATTCTGGAGAAAAGAAATAAATACCAGTGGATTCTGAATGAGTTGGCATGCCTGTTATATTACATCACGCAGTTGCGATTTAGTGATGCAGAGATGTTAGTGCGCGGTGCTATTTATAATATAGTCAAGGATTAATTACGAAAGCACGATTATGATTGTAACGACATCGAGTGCGAAAAAAATGCCAGTGTTTGCGCCAGGGCTTAATAGTTTAGTTTATGGCTCATCAAGCAGCCGTTCAGCAGCTATCTTCATGGCGTACATCTCTTCAACACGGCGAAATGCTAAATTCCTTCGCGAGCTGATTAACCGGCATGAAAAAAGGCTAGATATCATTGCTATTACACTAAGAGTAATTCAATTGTACCAAAACTCAATATCTGCAACAGTGCTTCTGTCAGTCAGTGTCAGTGTTGTCTTTGTCGTAATGTTCCTTAAAATGCTATCGTGCCTTTAGGTTAACATCTTTCTTAAGCTTCTATCATGCCTGGTGAAATGAATGAATGAATGAATGAATGAATGAATGAATGAATGAATGAATGAATGAATGAATATGCAGAGAGCTCTAACACCGCGAACTAAATTGCTCTAACGAAAGTTGAGTGCCCTCTGTGCTTTTTTTTTTTGACTCGAAAGCGTTTTATGCCCTGATTCATTAAGACTTCACTGACATCATTTCCTTCAGATACGTCACGCAGTAAAACGTACGCGCAGAAATGAGGAAAAATAAGTAGCCGCATATTTCTCGCTGACGCGGTCACGCTGCAAACACCCACAACGGCCCGTTCTGCAAAGAAAGTTGCTGAAAGTTGCTGAAAGATATACGAAGTCCCCTCATATTCTTTCTCATCAGCTTCTTCAGTCTCCCTCGAAGGAGATGTTCGCCTAGACGCCCGCGGTAATCCGGGGCGGTGCCGCCATCTAGGAGAGGTGGCACCGACCCGGATGATTCCATTCGGTGACAACGCAGCTACGCGCATGGTCTTTCCCATCTTATTAGATAGTGACGCCTCGCTGCCAGACTATTGCAGCTCCCTCGTTCACCAACGACGTTTCTCCGCCGCCTACTGCTTCGACGAGTGTGATGATACCGGCTAAGAAACTTCTAGTGCCGCTGAAAGGCAACGACATCGACGGGTCAATTCCGGGTTCTGTGGAGACACATTACGCTTTCGTGTTAACCGTTTCTGTGACAGGGGGATCAGCCGCATTTTTTTAGGTGCCAGTACCTGCAGTCCTTTATTTCTATCATTGTTCCTGCTCTCAATGCCGTGGTTTCATGACAAACTTCCGAGACGTGGGCGAAATGTAAGCGGCTAGTCAGTGCCCCCTTTCTCCTTACTAGAGGAACCCACCACCTGGATTCAGAGTGTACGGAGCGCTTACGTAATGGTACCGCAAGCTGAATGATTTCACTAAGTAAAAAACGATACTAGCAAGTGGCTTGCGAACAAAGGGCAATTATATAAAAGTGGGAACAATTGCGTGTAATATTGGTAGGAAACTCCGCCTTTAACTCGCTGCGCTAGAAATGCGCATCGCCCCACTGCGTCAGTTGAGCTCAGATGAATGCTGAAGTATGCTGAAGTTCCTGCACATCCTACCTTCATGAAAGGGAAAATTAGCATCCACCCGTTTGGATTTCCTTGTAGCCTTGTGCTACGAAACGTGTGGATGCTAATTTTCCCTTTCATAAACATTACTCCACCTTGCGGGCTTCCGCATAACTCGTCTGCCATCCTACCTTCACGGTTCTTGTTGCTTGCAGCGCAGAATGATTGCCATGAGTGACATCTACACGACAGTTTTATAAAACGGTGTTTATACTTTCCTGCTGAACAGGTTTATGCTTATACGAAAACGGGCGAAGACTATACACTTTTCACCCTGTAGCTCTCACCGGCTACACACTGCTTCTGCTGCATGGGCAGTAGACGATATTGGAAACTGTATCACTGAAGTTATTGTGGAGAGTTTGTACAGATAGCTCACACTGGCGTGGAAGCGAAGGCTACGAGTCCCGACACAAACGTAGGACCATTACGCCTGGGTCACGCTTACATACTGAGCCCACAATACAGCTTTACTATTCACAGTTTTGTGCGCTTACTCGCGTATAGCGCGCACATTAGCAATCCTATACATAAAGAAGTGTGAAAGCTGAGAATATTGCACTTACAAGATACTGGAACTACTCTGAATCTACCCTTCTCCTAAACGAAGCAGTCTACAAGTTCGTGTCCTTCAGAACGTCCGCTGTTGTAAACCCACTTCTCAGCGTAACGCGTGCACAATTTCCTAACTTTTTCAATAGCTAGCGTGACGGCATGCCGTCACTTTATGTCCTACATCCGGAGCTGCTGAACCCAAGTGGTCTTGTGAGCACGTGAGCCGAGAAATACGAGATTTTCTAGCTACTAAAACGGGAGGCACTCGCTTTAATTGAATGTGTTATCGCCCTCAGTAGCACCAACGCACTCAGATATTTAGTGACGGGCATGGCTGTCGAAGTTTACAACACAGGATATAAGGTCGATAGTGCCATAAAAACTGTTACCTAGGGCAACAATTTCTTACGAAGTATTCGGCGGAAGGTCAAGCTCCAAGGTAACTTGATGTAGTACAAATAATGTGCAGATTCGAATCATGCAAGTGTTTGGACGTCGTTTGATATAAGTTTCCACTAGGGTAAAGAGCATTGCTACCGGAAGTTGTGGAATACTACGCTGCTTCCACCAAAGCATTCGATTTTTGGTTCTGTGCCTAATATTACCATTTAACCAACTTTTGGAAGGCTTATGATGTACTACGCATCCTCACTTTGGCAAACGGTCTGGTTAAGATCCCTGACTGTTTATTCTCTCTCTCTCTCTATCTCTTTCACTTTGGCACCCACAACCAACAAGCTCCTATGACACAGTAGAGCTAAGTGAGGAAGAATAGCCCCGCAAGCGGCCAGGGTAATCAAAGAAATCAAGGTACTAAGAAGTAAAATATGTTTATTGGTTTCCAGCTCATCTGGGCAATATCGAAGGGTGCCCCATCAATCCAAATGAGTCGGCCAACAGCGCTGCCCGCGAACTCACTGACCGGGGCACTTTTACAAATGGCCTCGACTATGCTGGATTTGAGAATACACTCAAAGATACTCCCATGACACACAACGAAATTACAAAGAAATATAACATGAGTAGGAGGCTGTTCGCTCCTACACACATCAAACTTAACAGGGCACAAGCAGTGACACTTAGACAACTACAAACACGTTCATATTTCTCACCTGTACAGTACAAGGAACGGTATAACATTCAAGACATGAATAGTCTATGTAAAACCTGCAGGGAAGACGATTGTACATTAGAACATGTGCTCTGGGAGTGTGGGTCGCTTGGCACTGGCATTACTCGTGAAAGGTTTTCAAGCATGATCAAGTCGCAAGACCACAAGCAACAATTCCTAGCTGTCCAGTACGCCCACGATAGGGCCAGGAGGCTTGACCTCCCGGTTCCAACGTGGGAGTAGTTCGGCGGGCTCTTCAGCCATGTACAGGACGTTAAGTAAAGTTTATTCCTCCTCCTCCTCCTCCTGAAGGTTGTCTCTCAAACATCGATCTTCCTCTTCAAATGTGTGATGTTGTGGTAAACGGCTTCAGCACAAATGTCCTTCCAGTACAGGACGGATGAAGGATCGTGGCGGTCTAAGCACATTGCAGATACACGCTTATTTCTGCACTTCTACGGCAAGAACACCTCGAGTTGTTAGCTAGGTACTAGCAATAAGAATGACCCTTCGTTATAGCGGAACGGTCTTAAGCCATGATGTCCCACATGATTTAAGAGTGCGTGATCTGATATAATGCAGAGAAACAAGCGGGAAATGAATGCCGTTGCACATTTTGATCTCAACTTATTGCGTCATAGACGGCCGCACAATAGAGCTTTCCTATTGAAATACTAGACGGAAAACTGGCGCTGCGATCGTGAAGATGCCGTGGGAATGATGGGTATGACATGGATTTGTCTAGTCTTCGTGCCTTCGGCTTCAAACGTTCTTGTGGATATGTTTATTTATGTTTATTAGCGTCAGTGACGCGAGTGACATTACTACAATTCTATTTAGTAGACGATAGCCCCACCTGGCTTTGGTACTGCCCCATCCTCGAATAGAGTGGGTCAGTCGTTACGATTATGAAATAACAACCGCTGCTCTATCGATGTTTATTGGTATTATAATATTTGGAACGGAATGCACGGTGATACGTTCGCTGTGTAGTTATCGTTAAAAGAACGCTGCGCATGCAACAGAGCTGTAGGCTAAGAGCAACCAGATTGCAAATTTACTGCTGGTTTTCCCAGTTTACACGCAACAGGCAGTGCTGAATGGAACATATGCGCTGATGCGGCAGTGTGATTTTGCCAGAGAGCACTACGCACGCTAACTTTTGTCGAGATATCCCCACCACCACAGCGGTGAAACAGTGGCCGCCCGGGCGCGTTCGACCCAGGCAGCGGCGGCCACATTGAGACCAATGCGAGCTGCTGAAGGGTCGTCTGCAGACGGCGGTGGTGGTGGAAATATCGTGACAAAATTTAGCGCGCGTAATGCTCTCTGGCAAAATCACAGTGCCGCATCGACGCATATGCTCCATTCAGCACCTGCTGTATATAACCTCGGAAATCCTGCACAGATGGCCATAATATAATAACAACACTATGAAGATATGCCGCCTTTATTATCCTTTGTCCGTAATACCTTGCTGTAGCGCCATAAATACTAATATATTGCTACGACAAATGGTCATGATTCACTTCACTCAATGCATTATCGCCGTAAATTGCCAGTTGTTCATTTCACAGCACACTTGTTGCACGCAATTCACTGTTATTATCAAGAACTGGCTGTCCTCTATATGTCCTGTAGTGCCTAAGTAGAACACACGCACATACACACGCACGCACGCACGCACGCACCCACACACGCAGACACTATGAGAAAATTTTAAGAAAGATGGTTGTCAATGAACTCTCGAGAAATACCTTTTATGCAACTATCCGCTGGTCATACCGCTGTCAGTCCAACGCTTGTGCACCATCATGAAGAATACATTTCTCGTGATCAAACTGCCAATGCCTGAGTAAGACTGCCTTTTTCTCTTTCTTTCAGTGTGCGGAGCCTTCGCGGCGAACAACGCCGCAAACAGTGCCGAGGAGGCACGCATCAGCACGCATTGCCTGGAGAGCCTCTGCGGATAGTAGCCACATGGAAGGCGTTGGCTCGTTTCAAGCAATTCCTGTTTCGAATGAGAAATAATTACCTTGAAATAAATTATCTAACCGCAATGCGCTAAAGAGAAATTATGTAACCGCATTGCACAATGTGCGCAATCAACAAGGCAACGTAATTATTTACTGGTGTAAAAATAAATGAAGGAGTTGTCACCGTTTTCTGGCGACGGCTACCCCTTTTCGCTTAAGGGCTGTAACGTTATAGTAAAGAAAAATAATTAAAATAAGAGCCAGGCCTGCGCGGAACCGCAGGACAGTGACACCGTAAGCTGGAGGAGCGGCCTACTTAGCGGCCATTTTAAACGCTTGAGGAAACTAGTGCAAGTAGAGGTGGCGGGTATCCCCTGCGCCATAACTCTTATCATTTCGCCAAGTAGGGAAGTACCCACTACGTAATAATTACTGCGGTATTGTAATGTGCAAGTCTGTATAACGGCACATCTTAGAGAGTCTCTTGGCGTCGTTTTCCCGAGAACCAACCGAACTCTCGGCCCAGCGTCGACGGCGATTTGCGTTTTGGGCTTTTCTCTACACAGCTGTCTGTTGTGCCCGACGGTGCCTTGCTGCAGCCGCGCGCGTAGCTCTACGATTCGCTTCTTCAGCAGCGGTCCGCACCTTGCGAGGAGGCGCCATGAGGTATATCGAAGAGCCCAGTCAGGTTGGGGCTGCGCACGTCGCCTGCCGCGTGACGTTTGACACGATACGACAAAACTGCTTCAAAGGGCAGCGCTTCGTAATAATGATGACGGAAAAGTTGAAGAAGATTGTTTCGTAATGATGATGTTGATGATGCCTCTGTAATGGGTTCAGAGCTACAAAGCATGCAGCCCTGTGTTCTTTCAAACGATTCCTCGAACTCGTTATGCAATCCACTTTCCGCGACGTGTCATCATCATCATCATCAGCCTGTCTACGCCCACTGCAGGGCAAAGGCCTCTCCCATGGATCTCCAATTATCCCTGTCCTGTGCTAACTGGGCCCAATTTATCCCCGCAAACTTCCTGATCTCATCTGCCCGCCTAACTTTCGGCCGCCCCCTGCTACGCTTGCCTTCTCTAGGAATCCACTCCGTTACCCTTAATGATCAGCGGTTGTCTTGTCTTCGCTTTACATGGCCCGCCCAGGCCCATTTATTCTTCTTAATTTCTATTAGTATGTCTCCAACACGCGTTTGTTCCCTAACCCACAACACTCTCTTGTTGTCCCTTAAGGTTACACCTACCATTTTCCGTTCCATAGCTCGCTGAGTCGTTCTCAATTTAAGCTGAACCCTCTTAGTTAGCCTCCAAGTTGCTGCCCCGTAGGTGAGTACCGGTAAGATGCAGCTGTTATACACTTTCCTCCTCAGAGACAATGGTAAGCTACCATTCATTATCTGAGAATGCTTGCCGAATGCACTCCCCCCCCATTCTAATCCTCCTAATCACCTCAGCCTCATGATTCGGATCAGGGGTCACTACATGGCCTAAATAGACATATTCACTTACTACTTCCAGTGCCTCGCCAGCTATCTGAAATCGCTGTACTCGCCCACGGCTATTGAGCATTACTTTAGTTTCCTGCATATTAATTTTCAGGCCCACTGTTATACTTTGCCTGTTAAGCTCAGTAATCATGCTTTGTAATTCATCTCCTGAGTTACTTAGGAAGGCAATGTCATCAGCAAATCGGAGGTTACTGAGGTATTCCCCATTAACCCTTACACCCACCTGTTCCCAATCCAGTGTTCTAAATACTTCTTGTAAACATGCTGTGAATAACATTGGAGAGATTGTGTCACCTTGTCTTACGCCCTTCCTTATAGGTATCTTGCTGCTCTCCTTATGGAGGACTATGGTGGCTGTGGAGCCGTTGTAGATGCCTTCCAGTAGTCTTACGTAGCGCTCATCTACGCCCTGATTCCGCAATGCCTGGATGACTGCTGAGGTATCGACCGAGTCAAATGCCTTCTCGTAATCTATGAAACTATATATAGGGGTTGATTATACTCCGCGCATTTCTCTATCCCCTGATTGATAGTGTGCATATGCTCTACTGTTGAGTAGTCTTTAAGAAACCCTGCTTGTTCCTTAGGTTGACTGAAATCTAAAGTGGCACAAATTCTGTTAGTGATTACCTTGGTAAATACCTTGTAAACGACTGACAGTAAGCTAATCGGCCTGTAATTTTTCAAGTCCTTTGTGTCGCCTTTCTTATGGATTAGGATGATGTTAGCATTCTTCCAAGATTCCGGTATGCTCGCAGCCATTAGGCATTGCGTGTACAGGCTTTCCAGTTTTTCCAATATAATCTACCCACCATCCTCTAGCGGTTCTGCTGTTATCTGATCCTCAACGGGTGCCTTTCCCGCTTGCACCTCTTTCAAAGCTTTCATTACTTCCTTTTGTCAGTATTGGTGGAATGTCAGCCTCTTCGAAACTGCTTCCCCGTTCACTATTCTGGTTATCACGACTACTCTAGAGATCTCTGTAAAACTCCTCGGCTTTTATCACTACCTCATCCCTATTCGTGATCACATTGCCTTTCCTGTCTCGTAATGCATACATCTGATTTCTACCTATGCCTGGAACGTCTCTTCGCCGCTTTCAGGCTCCTTCCGTTCTTTAGAGCATGCTCAATCCGCTCCTTATTATACTTTCGTATGTCGGCTGTGTTACGCTTATTGATTAACTTCGAAAGATCCGCTAGTTCTATTCTGTCAATTGCATTTGATACTGTCATACCGTGCCGCTTTCTTTCGTCTCCTGGGAAAGCTTGCTAATAATCTCTCTACCGATATTACCTCCTACTTCTATTGCACATTCCGTGACAATCCGCGTGAGATTATCGCTGACTTCCTGAACGCAATTGCCTGCTTGGTCTGTTAGAGCTGAATATCTGTTCTGCAGTGCTATCTGGAATTCTTCGACTTTCCGTCTTACAGTTAGCTCATTGATCGGCGTCTTCCGTACTAGCTTATTGCGGTCCCCCTCCTCAACTCTAGCCCAATTCGAGAACTCACCATCCTGCGGTCACTGCACCTAACTCTGCCCAGCACTTCCATATCCTGCACGACGCCAGGGTTCTCGCATAGTATGTAGTCTATTTAATTTTTATGCTCGCCATTCGGGCTTTTCCACGTCCACTTCCGATTCTCCCGTTTACGGAAGAACGTGTTCATGATACGCAGATTTTTCCGCTCGGCGAACTAATAAGTCCCCTCTGTCATTCCTACAACCCACGCCATAGTTCCCGACTGCCTTGTCTCCAACCTGCCTCTTGCCTACCTTAGCATTGAAGTCTGCCATCACTATAGTGTACTGCGTCTTTACTTTAGCCATCGCCGATTCCACATCTTCATAGAAGCGTTCTCTAGCTGGTCGTCATGGCTGGATGTTGGTGCATAGCCCTGTACCACCTTAAATTTGTACATCTTATTAAGCTTAATTACAAGACCTGCTACCCTCTCGTTAATGCTAAAGTATTCTACTATGTTGCCAGCTACGGTGTTGTTGACCAGAAATCCCACTCCTAGTTCTCTTTTGTCTTCTAGGCCACGATAACATAGGGTGTGCCCATTTTTCACCAGTGTAAAGGCTTCACCCGTCCTCCTAACCTCACTGAGCCCTATAACATCCCATTTAATGCCCGCTAATTTCTCAAACAGTACCTCTAGACTTCCCTCGCTAGATAAAGTTCTTGCGTTAAACGTTACAAGGGTCAGATTCCAGTGGCGGCCTGTCCGGACCCAGAGATTCTTAGCACCCTCTGTTGCGTCGCAGGTCTGACCGTCGCCATGATCAATTGCTTCGCAGCCGCTGGGGACTGAGGGCCGAGGGTTAATTGGCGTATTCATGGGAGGTTGCGGCCGTTACTGCACCAGGGTGGCCAATCCTGCTCTGGTGAGGGAGCGCCTTACCGTAAGGCTATGGTCGCCGGAATCCGGCCGCACCCCAAGCCTCCTTATGCAACTTGATCAACACGCAGATTTTTTTTAATCCGGTGGATAATTGCCCGGAACCGGGATTCGAACCACGGTCCTTTTGCACGCGAGGCTGATGCTCTACGCCACCGCTGCGTGGTTTCTTTATGCCATCAGCACTCGGTGTTCCCAGGTGGTCTCCTTCCCGTGACGTGTAGTGATATATCATTATTCTGCCACGTAACATTACATTTGTTAATGCGATTTCTCGGCAGACGTTATCCCTGTTTAGGTCTTTTAGCGGAGATTTTTCAAGCAAAGGCGTAGCTCAGTGGCAGAATGCTCGACTGCCACGAGGAGGGTGTGGGTTCAATTCCACGCAGAGGACGTGGGTTTGAATCCTCCTCGGTCCTTGTTATGTTTTCTAAAATTTGCGTGATAGCGGTTAAGGACACCGGCGGCGGCGGACAACTACGGCGCCAAAAACGGCCCTTGTTGTGATATCATAACAGATTACGCTGTAATAACAACATAAGCCAACGTCATGTTGCATTTATATTGTTGGTCGTTCAGGGATGAATTCGCGAAGTAAGAACCTGTGCACGGGCTGTAGCATGAAGTGACCAGATTCGAACAAAATGGAAAACTATACTTGAAGATGAGATCTGCTGCACAGTTTCGTGCGATGAGTCTTACTATATGGTAGTTTACATACGACAACTCCTTTGTTGTTATTGTTATGTTCCTAGGCATCCAGTGAAATATACCCCGAAAGCTGCAATGGGAAAGGTGGTCCCTCGGTCAATATGGTCCTCAAGTTGGACCCGAAAAATCACCCTGAAAGTTGGCACGATGCCATTGCTTCCCCCCCCCCCCCCCGCCCCTTCTTCTACTTTCTCTTGTCGAAGGAACTCGCTTGTCGTCGACACCTGCCAACTGATAGTGGCGCCGCCCTTGCCACCAGGCAATCCTAAATAATGCAGTTTGTACATATTAACATCCCTGCAATGCAGATAAATGTTCGACGCATATATAACGCGCCTCCCCACACTGACACCATTTCATTGCTTCGGCGCCGGAAGTGTTGCGGCCGCTTCACGACGTTCGCGCGGCACCGTTGAATTATTGCATCCTGTGTCCATTTTACGATGCAAGAAATCATAGTGCATATTGCGGTTCGAATGCGTGGAAAAACACACATGTATCGTTCCCACTGAGCGATTCATCGACACGAAGCCACCTGTGGAGTAAATGCCCATAAATAGCGCGACTTTATGCTTGTATACTCGTTCGCCAGAGATCCCATAGATATATATATATATATATATATAGATATATATATATATATATTATATAGTCTACGTCTCTTTATTACAATGGCGCAGTCGATATATATATATATATATATATATATATATATATATATATATATATATATATATATATATATATATATATATATATATATAATAGCGCGTTCTAGTGCAATTAGCAATCCCGCATTCTACGTTATGGCGAAAATAAGCGCGTGAGCATTATGTGGTCTGCAATTTAGTTTAATTCGAAGTCATGATCTTGCTCGTTTCCTTTTGTCGTGTTTCTGACATCCTGCACAAGAAATTAAAAAACAACTCCGTATCCTGGCCTGGAACGGCTGTTTACGGCTCGCGAGTGCTTTCGACGACCTATTTCACTGCGATAAAGGAAAGAAAAAGGGCTAAATGACCAAGAAATGGGACAGAACCGATAATTAATTGAATGCGCTGAGCCTTGACCTGAGAGGGCACTGACACTTTGTATTGCTGAAAGGGAAATGCAATTTATAGCAGTGATGGCAAAATTACTTTAAGGAGGTAATTAGGCGACATTACAATTTGTAGATGACGGAAAGTAATCATTGAGTTCTGGGGTTTCTCGTTCCAAAACCGTGCTATGATAATGAGAGACGCCGTAGTGGAGGGCTCCGGAAACTTCGACCACCTGAAGGGTTATTTAAAAGGAAAGTAATATGACATCGCATTGCTATTACTTTTGAAAAGGAATGAAATTGCTTTGGTATTACTTTAACAAGTGTCCACCAATCATGCAGGGGCTCATGTACACTTTACTTACGGCGCATGCACGCTCAAATTAGAGCATAAACCGCCGCAGCGACAATTTGTCCCTGTGTTACTAATGGTTCGCCTCTCTTCCCTTTGTCGAAGTAGTTTGCCTTTCCTTGCTTGACTAAATATTTTAAATATTTGGGCGACACGAGCGGGAAACCAGGGAGCACAGAAACCATCACGTTTTTTTGTATAGATACGCCCCCCATCCTCTCTCTCTCTCTCGGTGGGACTGGTTACGTGCTTCAAACCTCTGCTTCCTATATTTATAAGCTGACCGGCACTCAAAAAAAAAAAAAAAGTGCATATCGCCGTCTACCTAACTGGTCTTAAAATTTGGGCGTTGTGAGTTTCAAACGACGTTATTTGCGTCTTACGGATGTTACGCGGATTTTCAGAATTTTGGTAGGACTACCGCTCGAATTGACTTGTTTGTCGTATTTCTGCTTCCTTCATTGCGCAATTTTTATTGCCATTAGGGAAGAAGACATGCGATTTTTTAGCCGAAAGTAACGCGGAAACTATAGGAGTAATTTTCCTGAAAAGAAGCTCTCTCGAAGTAATTTATTACGTTAATAACGTGCCAGCCCACAAACAAACAACTCGTTACACTGCTTACATCCGCAAAAATTGATTTAATTAGCGTAATTTCATTATTGCCAAGTCCGATCTCTAGTGCGATCGCACACATACTCTTAGTGGACTTCAGAGAATTCAGGCATGCCACTAGCCTTCACACACAAACTTTTTTTCGCTACCGGTCATGTAGGGCGATCATTTGTAACCTTCATTGAAGTTAAACAAAGCCCTAGATAGGGGGTTGAAAGCACTGCACCTCGATGATTAGTCACATGAGTATGGGGAAAGCATTCTGCTAGTGCACTAAAGTAACAGTTCGCGCAAGTTCTTTCCTAATCTTTAGGCAGGAAGACACTTTCCTTGTGAAACTTGATCTCAAAATCTTCAAGGAACAAAGCGCAAACCGTCTTCAAAGGAAGGGATGTCAAAACTGACGGCCTTGTATGCAAGCAGCAGTGCGTAAGACAGCAAGAAATAAAATGAAGCCATGGCCAAGTAGACTTTGAGCGAGTGCAATGCGCAATCGCTGGCGATTCCGTTCGCCCAACTGACTTCGCGGTGCCAAAGTGTGGGGACACACTTTGGCACCGCGAAGGCACTTTGGCACTTTGGTCTCGCCAGCAGGCGGCGCCAGGGACTCCGAAATAAAGAAAATGATATTGAAAGGCGATCGGTCGAACTTATGAATCATTCTTTTTGGCATTAGTAATACCAGTATCCATTAAAATGTGTTGTACTACGAAAAAAACAAGTAAAACTAGTTTACTGTTTTCGATCTCAGGTCGTTCATGGCCACGCCCACCAAGGGCATGCTAGAGCCCGTTCCGTGCAATGGTTACCTGGGCCACGTTGTTTCTTTCGTTGCACATGTGTAGGCTAGTCACCACAGACGAGGTGGCACGGCACAGCGTGCCAAAGAGGTGGTGGTGGTGGTGGTGAAAAACATTTATTAATAGTAATAGCGCACGGACCGCTTGGATTATGACACCTGCGCCTCACAAGGAGTTAAACATTAAACAAGCGTGTGACCGGCGTCGGTTACAAGAACAAAAACAATAACAACAACGACGAAAATCACCTTCCCTCCCCCACTTGCAGAAACTACACGTATCCGTAAGGATGTGCGAATGTATGTTCTTAGTGTCGAGGTACTCCAATACTACCACAGATCACACACATTTGCGCGCAGACACCAGTTATCGCTTAACGAAAGCATGCGTCTGCTTCTCGTTATAGATATTCATTGCGTCCGGATTTCGCATCCAACTATGTTGATCGTGAAATCTCTCTAGAGCTGAGAAACAACTAAACGATGCGGCAAAGGCACACTTAAAATTTTGTGGACTGCCATCGCGCCCACGAATTTTTCCAAAGAAGTTTCTTTCCTTGTGGCTTCATAGTCGGATAATATTTAGCAGCTACAGTGGTTCATGTGGTCGCATTCCCGAATAGGTCATCGTAAATTAACGCTGTCTTCTGACTTAAATCTTTCAATGGTACGAATACGTTGCCTGTTGAATCTACAAGTTTCATTGAGCTCATATCTCATTATTCTTTTCCTTCTTATTACCTTTAGTCATGGGCACATCATATCTTCGATAAGTGCATATAGTTTAAGGCCAGTCATTTTTGTTACAAACACATTCCCCTATAGTATACTAATTGATGCATTCCTATCATATTCATTACTTTCCCGAATTTTCTATTTCTTCCACAGCAATTTATACGAGTCAGTGACACCCGAAGCCGACGCTTTACAGAACATTGGTTCGTTCTAAATTCAAGTGCCCAGGCGTAACAAGGGATACCATTCAGGCCACCCTCATTCGAAATATTGAAAGAGCACTTTGACTTGGGCGGGTCGGTTTATGCTCTGAGACATGTAGCGTGACAAAGACAGGAGACACACATAAACACAGACGAACGCCGGCTTACAGCTAATTTATTTGCACTTCACCAAACAAAAATGGAATAAATGAAGCGTCACTATCATAACGAGTCCAGCATAGTGCCATACTTGCTGATCGGCAGCGGTGTCCAAGGAATAATTTGTTCACGATTTTCGGCATTAAAGTGCGACATTTATGATACACGTTATTACATGTCGCGTGCGTGAGCTAGGTGGCAGGGATGGATGTTCTATATATGTTCTAATGCACACACGTTACGTCTTTAGCGAATTCTTCGTTTCACAGAATTCTAGCACTTCTTGTTCCCTGTAGGATTCGATCTTAAGGAAAGTTGTCGGAGGCCTAATAAAAATAAATTGCCACGTCTTACGTGCCCAAACCACGATTTAATATCCAGAAGGACATGGCAGTGGGGCAGTCCAAAATAACGTAAACCAATTGGGGTTCACTATCGCTGACCGTCCAACTTGAATACGAGGCTCTTCTTGTTTACAGCGAAGCGGTAAAAGGTTAGGTGCTGGACGATCGCCTACAAGGGCGAAACGAGGTGTGAAACAATTTTTCAGCTGTGAGGCGATCCCGGAGGGGGGGGGCAGTGCGGGGCGTGAAGCAGTGGCGCGCATGCGCAAAATAAAATGTGAATTAAACGAACCACTAGTGAGAACTGTAATGAAACAAAGATGCACTAAGTGGAATAAAGATAGGTTAACGAGAAGTTGGCGTCCAGTTTCCTACTTAAATCGTGATGGGGTGGGTTTGAGTAGCAGTGAAGGAACCAGAGTGGGGAGTTGAAGTTATCAATAATCATGACACGCAAAAGTCATTAACCGCTGAGCTACTTAGAGAGTTCGTGTTTTCTTTCGCGGACTCTTTACTCTGCTGCGATCCGACAAACCACGAACCGCTGTCCCGAACTAAATGACGTGGGAAAAAAAAAATATGTGTAGGCACAGTGGAAGCAGGCAACGTGCGGCAAATTCCATTGCTCTAATTTAGTAATGTATTAAAGGCGCCTGGTCTTGTCCAAGATGACAAATATTTCCGATGGCCTATAATTTCAACCTCTGTTTCCATTACAATGACGTACATAGCGGTGGACCCAGTGCAATCGTAGCATCATTTGCAGAAACACCTGGCTCGCCATGGCACGTTTCCGTGGAAGCGAGCCAATGGTATCGACGCTAGCACGATATTATTACTTTGTGCTCTTTGTCACAATATCCATACAACCTCATTGGTGGATTTCATTATGACGTGGCAGGAAAACGCACTTGTTTTATTGTATTTCGGTCGGCAAAATCATTTAAATACGCTACCATCAACGGCTATAGTACGTCTCTCTTCAACACTGAAGGCGAAGAACAGTAAGTACACAATTGAAACTGCCTTGCCTGCATTCAGGTTGGGCAGGCTTATTTTTTATGTACATTGCCCTTCAGTCAGTCGAAATTTTACTGGTATATAAATTATTTCTTGTAATCATCCCTAATGAATGGTGCTTTCTTTTTTAAATGTCGGCCCTTTCGTATGGTATCTCTGAAAGGTATTCCAGCTACTGAAGTTCCTGCAAGTTGTACTTAATATTACTTTCAGTTCGTGACCCCACCGACCCCTAGTTACCTGTAAAACTATTGTAATGCAAAAGCTTTCATGTTTATTACAGCTGGCACGCTCTCTGTGTTTTTTTTTTCTTTACAGGAGCTGTGTGAAGCCAAAAATGAATGCCAAAGCCGTGCTAATTGCTCTCGTTGTCTGCTCCATATTAGTCGCCGGTGAGTTCGGCGTTTCCACCTACTTCCTTCATCCTTCACTGATCACGTATATGTACGCCTGACAATGGCTAACATGAGCGGCACGACCACTGAGACAATGGAACATGTTACTGGCGAAATGGGACGCGTCCGCGTCCCATATCGCCAGTAACATGTTTCATAATCATACATAAAAACCAACAAGTCTTTGTGTCTACACATAGCGCTAGGACTACTGAAATTTCCTCGTATTTTGGTCTCAGTAGCGCAAGATTGGGGTGTAGAATATGCGAGTTTAATATATGTCAGGACCGTCATTCTATTATACGCAAGCTACAGGACGAAGGGCTGTCCTAACAATCTCCATTCAGCCGTGTCTTGGGCGAGCTGATTCCATTTTACGCCCGCATTTTTTTTTTCCTACCGAAGCTTGTATTGCGTCAGAAGTGTCGGCCGTCGTCGGCGTTGGCTTGGGGTATCCATACGCGAAAACAATCGTCATCGTGAAAACAGTGCACACGCACTTGCTTGAGCTTCTATTGTTCAAAAGCAGGGCACGGGCCAACGAAGAAAGAAAGAAAGAAAGAAAGAAAGAAAGAAAGAAAGAAAGAAAGAAAGAAAGAAAGAAAGAAAGAAAGAAAGAAAGAAAGAAAGAAAATAACCTGAAAATACGAAACAAGAATAGGAGGAAAGGCAGTAATGGAGGAAGGGAGAAAATGGAGTAAGGAATAAAGGGGGCAAGAAAAGACTGAGAGACAGACAGACAGATAGACAGACAGACAGAAAGAAAGAAAGAAAGAAAGAAAGAAAGAAAGAGAGAAATAAATAAATAAATAAATAAATAAATAAATAAAGAAAAAAAAAGAAGCGCTCCCACGTCAAGCTTCGCTTGCCCCCATTGTTGCGGAAGGGAAGCAGCGGCTGCAAAATTCTTGTTTAATTTCTAATAAACGCTGAGTGTTGCACGTCAAAACCTCGATAATATTAGGAGGCACGCCATAGTGAATAAGGGCTCCGGAAATCTCGACCACCTGGAGTTTGAAATCCTGTTCAAACAGCCGATCATATTAGCGCTGCACCGGCGATCTCTCTCTGAATAGCAAACTCGCTCGCATTGAACTTCCTATCTCTGCCCGCTTCCGCGCATGTTGTGGCCCACAATTGACCGTTACTTCATATGCTGCTTGGGCTCTAGATGAAGGTTTCGCTAAATTCCACTGTTGAAACCATTGGCTTGGTTCTGGGCTTGAGCTCTTTCATAACCGTTGCTGCATTCAGTGTGCTCTCCACGCTGGATTAGGTGACCAATTCGACGCGCTTCGTTACAGCATGACAAACCATGAACTGAATAATTCACCTCTTCCTATAGTGCGCGTAGGTTTGAGCTAGGACTTCATGCTAATGGCGACAACTTACTACGAGATCAAAAATACTCAAACACTGCTTTGTTTTCAGTTAGTTCACCATTCTTGGGGTGCGATCAGATATTTTTGTACGGTACAGAAGGCGTTCGCTAGCTGCTACGTCACTTAATGGGGGCGCGGTTCCCGTTGTGCGCGCTGATGATTTGGCGCTGCTGAGAGGGGCGCTGGGTTCCAGGATAGGCCTATCTCAATTATTTGAGCGGGTGCCACCTAATAAGACTGCGACCCATAAGATATGCGAGAACGGGAGCACGAGAGTAGCCTTTCGTCAAGCGGCGGACATCCCAGGAGTTCGTGAGTGTCTTTTGTTGTGATTTTATGAGACATACGCGAAAAAGCAATATATTTCTCCCCTTGCAATGTCTAAAACGGTTTTATAAAAGCAAATAATTTTAGTTCTTCGTGAGCTTGGTCATGAAAGAACGTGTTCCCGCTCCCCACTGCTTCCGACGTCAGCAAGGCCTTGGCCAACGGCCTATGGCGCAAACCGAATGTGTTCACCAATGGTGGTCTCCATTCTGGCGCTTGGCTATATTACTCGTTTATTTATTTTTTCTCTTTCCCATAATTCCAGGCTCTACGGCGTGCGGTGGAGAAGGCCGCTCCGAGTCCGCCCGTTGCGATGGGCGCAGCGAACAGGAAGCAGCCGAGGCACGCCAGGAAGGCGACACAGCGGCCCGCTGTGACGGACGTTCCGGCCGTTGCGATGGCTAGTCGCGCCGTCTCAGAGAACCACTGTGGATTGGCGCGACAGCTTTCTCTTGCAAATATTGCTCTTTATGGAAGGCCTGCCTTTACCACAATGGAGTATGGTAAATGGAATCAATAAAGCAGCTTACATTTGCATCTGCTTTTCCATTCACATGTTTAGTGCCACTTGCATCGGATAGGGTATTGATTTATTTCTGGGTTTTGACGTCCCAGAACCACGATATGATTATCAGAGACGCCGTAATGGAGGGTTGTGGAAATTTCAACCATGCACCCGTACTGCTTTAATGTGCATCGACCTCGCACCGTACACGGGCCTCAACCTTTCGCCTACAGCCTCCGCGGCCGGGATTCGGTCCCGCGGTCCTCGGATCAGCAGAGCTAAGCAATTAATTCACCGTATTTTTTGTTCAATGCACTTGACTCCTGTGCCATCCATTTGCCAATGAAGGGTGGGGGATGTTCTAGCTTTCTAAGAGGTGTCAGAATTGTCTCCATCACTCACCAACTACGTATCACTCCATAATCCTCCTCGTGTCCGTGTCCTGCACGCCTCTTCTTTTGATTATGGACTGTTACCAACTCGCTCAACTTTCTGTCCTTTTGAGTACGTATCACTATTTGCTAGTGTAAACACTCCGCCTTTCGGGAAGCAAGGGGAGGAGTAAGGGGGGGGGGGGGGCTGTTGGCACCTTTACATTTATTTTTACATTGGAGGGGGGGGGGGGCGCTGTTGGCACGTGCCAACAGCGCCCCCCCCCCCCTCCAATGTAAAAAGAAATTTTACATTTACTTTTTACTCCTAGTGTATGATATGGCAGTTTTAAGCCGCCTTTTGAATCGTTCGAGTGCTCCAAACCCTGTTGCCGAGTGCCGGAATGTAGCAATGTTGTGTCAGTGTATAAACTGGATGCCATTTCGCCTCGTTTTTAGTATCACTGCTACTACTACTATTAACGGAGGTGGCCGTAGTACCAGTTGTAGTAGCAGTAGTAGTAATAGTAGTAGTAGTAGTGGTAGTAGTAGTGGTAGTAGCTACTGCTGCTACTACTATGTTGCCAGTCGTATGTTGAGCTCATAGTAGTAGTAGTATTCCTTGAACACGTGTGACTACGCCACGTGTTCTAGCTGCACCGCACATGCGAGAGAATACCTTTTCGAAGCGGTTTATTCGTACGAATGTTGTGTTCGTATTCATACGAACTCAACGTTGCTGGGTACTAAATAGTTCAATTCTCTTCGGTCTCTACGGAGTCAGAGCGGCATATACTTCTCGAAGCATCGCCCATGATCCCAGGTACGGGCACTCCGTCGAATTGTACGAGTCAAAGTCAATATCCAGCAGCCAGAGGCATGTCTCATCGAACGCCTTTCGCAGGGCCGAACGATCAGGAAAGACAGACACTTCCCACGGACTTCCAGATCTATACGTTGTGCAGCCACTTATGTCACTCCCGTTGACGACCGTGCGCTTTTCGACGCAGAAGTCCAGGCGTGACGCGAAGCCCTCGCGTTTGGAAAGAACGTGCGCAGTCGACGGAACGCTCGGGTCGCTGTTTGAACGCGACGGCATAATGAAAGACAAACTTCGGCAAATCGTGGTGTTTCTAAAGTTTCCAAGCTCCCTCATAAAGTTCTCGGTCCAGAAGCCGTATTTCAAGCAATACGTTTCGATACTTCCGGTTGCAGATATCAGATTGTGGGTGTCGTAGAACACCAAGTCGACGCGACCTCGCAACTTCCACGCGTAGTTCCTCGCCTCTTTTCGGTTAGCGTCGATCATTACCGCGATCTTGAACGGAAAGCCGGCGAAACTATTTCGGATTCGCTCTAAGAGCACGTCGACAAAATCGGACAGCCAGCGAAACCTCCATTTGAAATGGCCCTCGCAAGAGCGATCGTGCGCCATATGTATGTTGGCGCCGTTGAAACCTGTGTAATACACTATCTCGGCGACGTCGCGCGCTAGGGAATAGCTCGAGTTGGTGCCGCTGCCGAGGGCGTAGAACTGCCCGGTGTCCTCCGGATATCCTCCGATTGTCACGAGGAGCTCGAGGTCGGCACGATGAGCGTTCGCTATTTCTCGAAGCTTGTAGAGGCCGTACCTACTGTCGAAATTAGGAGCCCTGCTGGCTAGCTTGCCGTTTTCGATACCGACGGACCAGTAGATGAGGCGGGAGCAAAACCACCACGGCACGTGAACGGTTAGGAAGTCGTGCCCTCGAGCTTTCCGAAACCTCGAGACATTGTAGAGACAGTAGACGCTCCCGGTGCCGTTCGCAAGGGCCGTCGTTGGCAGGAGTGGTCGGGCGTTGACGTTGGCGAGGTCGTCGGAGACTCGGGGGCTGTTCCTCAGGCACGATGGTGGAACGTCAGCCGTCACTGGTTGCCGAATGATATGGGTAACCGGAAACGGCGTGTTTGTTTCTAGCGGATGAGAATACGTGCCGTTGAACGCCGGACTCGATGCGGTGTTGGTCGTGTTGAGGTCTCCGAGAGTGTAGCGAGCTTGCGCAGTCATGAGTGGAAGCAAGACCAGAGCTAGTGGTACGGTTACCGTGACGGTGCCCACAGTGCAGAAGACACAGAACGAGAAGAGGCAACTTTGACCCTGCCGACGTCCGTGCAACGGCGACGATATTTCGCTGGCATAAGACACGACAGCCGGACTGAAAGGCGCACTGGTGCCACGCTGCGGAGAAGTAGGCCTGGCCGCACCATGGAGGCTCTGTTGTCCTGTGCCAGCCATTTTCTTCTTCTTCTTCTTCTTCTTCTTCTTCTTCTTCTTCTTCTACCACTCATCCCTCGCAAAAGCCAAATCCATCTTTTGCCAAAATGTCGAGACCTTCTCCTGCTCCGGCGTTCCTTTCATTCCGTCTCACTTAGTATGACTACTGGAGCACTGAAATTATTCTGTTGTTGTTCTTGTTGTTTTATTGTAGTTCAATATGCTAAATTATTCATATATGCGAGTTTCCGCTTGAAACATTCCTCGATTGGTGGGTGGTGGTAGTGGTTCGTTAGGAAGGAAGAGGCGCTAATTTCTGTCTCCCATTGAGTGTTACTCATGCCCCCCGAATCTTGGTCTATCCCCCTCACCACCTGCGCTCTATAAAAGACGACAGTGATCATCATCATCATCACCATCATTATAGAGAGCACACTGGTGCCCGAGGCGGCCGACTCTTCAAACAGTCAGCGTTCGTTATTGTTGGTTTACACGAACCACGTAAAGTGTAATAACTTGCCTTTATTACTGGCGAGCACATTAAGGAGGTTTGTAACCCATCTTTTACGCTTCAGACACCGAGGGATGACATAGTAAGTAAATCTGAACAATAACGGTGCGTACGTTAGTTTTCGCTCACACAATGCTTCATAACATTCAAATGCACAGAGTGAAAACGGGCTCACGAACATAGCGGCTGCAGTGGATGTGAGGTGTAGTGTACGTGGGTGCACTGAATCAGTGGTCATGCTTTAATGCAGGCAGTCATTTTCGGATGGTTGCTGCAGGGTACGTTGAGCTAACGTCGGTGCATATACGCTGACCCCTTTCAATTTCCCAGAAAGAAATTTATTTTTTCTGCCCGAGTTCCTGGCGGAACAAAACCTATTTCAGTCTGGCGCAGAAAAAGTCTTCTCTTCGCCGAAAGAATTCAGAAATCTCCCTTGGGCCAGAAACGCTTTTTTTTGAGATACCGAAATTCAAACTCGATAAGCGCTCCGAAGGAACCATCGCTGCTGCTGGTGTCAGACGCTTTCGGGACTATGAACAGCGTGCGCTAGTGAAACTGTCATTGAGCTGTGATGTATGTGCTTGTTATTTTAAGAAATCATATTGTAAGAGGGCAAATCTTTTTCAGTAATGCTCAAATCTTACATTTCCTTTTTTTTCTCCAGTGTATAGCACTTTTAAGCCGCCCTTTCAATCGTCCGAGTGCGCATGATCCATAGCCTGTTGCCGAGAGCCGGAAACAGTTTCCTACGTCACTGGCAGTTTGTAGCAGACGACACGCACACACAGAGAATGTCCAGGAAGCGATCCGCAGCAAATTCGGCCTGTTGCCGAACACACATGGCGTGAGCGCCAACATTCGCCTCCCAGTGACCGCGCTGCTTCACTGGGAACCGCATTTTTTCGAGGGCGACAAAGACGCGAGTTGTCATAGTGTGAGGCTTCTGCTGTGAGGCTGCGGCGCGAGCATCTGCCGGCTGATATGCGCGTTAGACCGCTGATAGAAATTCCAATAGCAACAATGCTCTTGCGTAGATGAAATGCGGCTACTTAGAGTGAAAATATGCGTGCATTGTTGCTGGTCGTAGTTAACGAGAAAACGAATTTCCGCCTAACAAACGACTGTAGCAAGTTATGAAGAGGGGCGTAAGCAACTGCCGTCTTCGTTCGGTCGTCACGCCGATACGGCTTCGGCACTTGCGGAAAGAAGCTGTAGGCATATAAACACGTCCTGTGTATTATCATCGATGCTCATTTCAGCTGTGTGTCCTGGAATTGAAACTATTTCTGATAACAGCACTACAGCCAGCTTCAACTCTAACCACGATGGAAATGGCCCATAAGTACGCGTGAAAGTTCCTGCGGCCCTCATATCGGCTCATCGCATTGTGGTAAGAAGCTTCTACTTCATCGTAATATGTCTTTTAGCATTTTCTCATTCGGTGAATGCAGCGACAAATTTAATTTTTTAGAAATCATAAAAGCTACACTAACGTCAAGCCTTGGAAGGCGCGAAGCATGCGGTGATGCGTCGCTGTTTCCCACAGAAACGCGTCAATCGCTCCTAATGGGCTTGCTTTACCGTGGCCATGATGACGACGAAGTTAGACGCCAAAAGCCACGGCTCATTAATAGAATTTGCTTAGAATCGCTTTCGCTAGAAACATGCACTCTCAGACTTCGCAGCGTCCAGCATCGGCCTACCGTGACGAGCGCAACATGACAATCTCCTTCGCTCTATTGTTCCTAGATGGCAGTAGCACCGCTGTGAAGTAAGAGAGCAGTGAAAGGGCGGCGATGTTACTTTGAGAGTAATTATGCTTCCTAAACACGTTTACACATCACTTACACGCAAACTGTAAAGCGGTGTAGTGAAGATATAAGGCTCGTTTATTTTACATGTCGTGTGCGTTTCGGTGGTGTGATCGCAACAGCTTTTATCTCCTATCGTCGTGTCTTGGGTGGTCATCGATTCGAATCTAGCGGGTGGTACTCTTTATGCTATAGGCTGTGTGTTCGTTCTAGGACCACAGCTTGCTTTACTGTGATGACACCGACAGGAGACGCCTATAAGCCCGAGTATGTATGGTATTTAGCATCTAACAACTTTTTCAATAATGCTCAAATCTTACATTTCCTTTTTTTTTTCTCCTAGTGTATTGCAGTTTTAAGCCGCCCTTTGAATCGTCCGAGTGCGCATGATCCATAGCCTGTTGCCGAGAGCCGGAAACGTTTCCTACGGCATTGGCAGTTTGTAGCAGACGACACGCACGCACAGAGAATGTCCAGGAAGCGATCTGCAGCAAAGTCGACCTGTTGTCGAACACACATGGTGTGAACGCCAACATTCGCCTCCCAGTCACCGCGCTGCTTCACTGGGAACCGCATTTTTCCGAGGGCTACAAAGACACGAGTTGTCATGGTGTGAAGGGCTGAACACATGGTCCGATTTTGCATGCGATCCGACGTCCGGCGATGCGATCCGGCAGTCGTACCGGGTGTACCGAGGGTGTTTTTGCTGCACCGGTTTCCTGCTCCGGCCGTCCGGCGAGCATCAAACCGCGCAGATTTTCTCGTCGCCGGACGAAAAAGTCGGACGGCAGCAGCCAATGGCAGCGCGGGATACGCGTGACGTCGTGCTGCTGGCCGCTCATTGGTTCACTGCTCCGCTCCGATCGCCCGGCCGTGGTTAC
The DNA here is from genome assembly GCA_013339685.2 of Hyalomma asiaticum. Classification (NCBI taxonomy): domain Eukaryota; kingdom Metazoa; phylum Arthropoda; class Arachnida; order Ixodida; family Ixodidae; genus Hyalomma; species Hyalomma asiaticum. Next base: position 103,213,099 of record CM023484.1, on the reverse strand, counting down.
CGTGGCTTTTCCTCGTATCGCCGGAATCTCGTGGAAAATATTGGTTATGACTTGTTTCTGGCTCGAAATAAATGCTTATTAGTTAGCGTTATGCCTAATGTGAATCAATCTGCAAAGCAACGCCAGTTTCCAAACCAGCGGAGAGATCGAAAGCAACCGCCGTGGAAAGGTAAACAAACATCTCGGCAAGGGCCATCTCACCGAAGCGGCTCCTTTCGTTTCTGCCGTAGCGCTTCATTTACAACAACGTTTCGAGAAAACTAATCGCATGTCTTAACGCACGACATATGAGAGCAAATGTTAATCGTATCGGTAAAAATGAGCACGTTGTGACGAGCTCGCGGTTGACAGCGAACGACTACTACTCAGACGGTCGGCAGCTAGGCCTACCCTCGTAGTCGTCACTGACTTTGGGTTGTTGTGATGTGCTAGTCCCTCGCGAAGGTATCGCCAGTGTTTTTCTGTGTTGTGTGACCAAGCCAGGCTGTAAAAAATGTTTATTTTGTACTTGCCGACGAGGATACGATGTCTTACGAGCGTGTACGCGGACGCGCTTCGTGAGGGCGGAGCTTACGCGCTGATCTCTCGTCTTGACCTGCCGAGGCGACCGAGGCATTTGCCGGTGTCGATGGAATCGCGTCGAAGATATTGCTTATGATTCGTTTGTGACACGAAATTAATTCTCACTGAGTAATGTTACGCCTAAAGTGAACCAATCTGCAAAGCAGCGCCCATTTCCTAAGCACTCGAGAGATCGGAAGCGGCCGCGGCGCCAACGTAAACAAACATCGGCAGGGGCTGTTTCACCGAAGCGGCTCGCTTCGTTTTTACCATTGCGCTTCGCATCTATTTCGAGAAAACTAATCGTATGCGTTGACATTCGACGTATGAGTACAAATGTAATTGTGTTGGCAAAAATGAGCCCTTCGTGGCGAGCTGGCGGTTGATTGCGAACGACGACGGCTACGTCGTCGGCAGCTAGGCCTACCCTCGAACTCGTCGCTGACGGTGGGCTGTCGTGTCGGGTTTGTCGCTCGCAAAGGCATAGTTTTATCGGCAATGTTTTTCGGCACTGTTATGCAACCAAGTAAGCCTGGTACGAAGATTTATTTTGCACTTAGCGACAGGGATGCGATGTTTTACGAGCGTGTATGCCAGCGCGCCTGATGTGGGCGGAGCCTACTCGCCGATCGCTCGTCGCCCTGTGTGTGTTGAAGCGTCGGAAGCCGGACGCCGGACCGTGCGACGTCGGACGTCGGATCGCATGCAAAATCGGAGCATGTGTTCAGCCCTTGAGGCTTCTCGCGCTGCGGCGCGAGCGTCTGCCGGCTGATATGCGCGTTAGACCGCTGATAGAAATTCCAGTAGCAACAATGCTCTTGCGTAGATGAAATGCGGCTACTTAGAGTGAAATATTGTTAAAACTGGTCGTAGTTAACGGGAAAACGAATTTCCGCCTTACAAACGACTGTAGCAAGTTCTGAAGTGGGGCGTAAGCAACTGCCGTCTTCGTTCGGTCGTCACGCCAATACGGCTTCGGCACTTGCGGAAAGAAGCTGTAGGCATATAAACACGTCCTGTGTATTAACATCGATGCTCATTTCAGCTGTGTGTCCTGGAATTGAAACTATTTCTGATAACAGCACTACAGCCAGCTTCAACTCTAACCACGATGGAAATGGCCCATAAGTACGCGTGAAAGTTCCTGCGGCCCTCATATCGGCTCATCGCATTGTGGTAAGAAGCTTCTACTTCATCGTAATATGTCTTTTAGCATTTTCTCATTCGGTGAATGCAGCGACAAATTTAATTTTAAAAAAATCATAAAAGCTACACTAACGTCAAGCCTTGGAAGGTGCGAAGCATGCGGTGATGCGTCGCTGTTTCCCACAGAAACGCGTCAATCGTTCCTAATGGGCTTGCTTTACCGTGACCATGATGACGACAAAGTTAGACGCCATAAGCCCCGGCTCATTAAAAGAATTTTGCTAGAATCGCTTTCGTTAGAACCCTATATACACTCTCAGACTGCGCAGCCTCCAGCATCGGCCTACCGTGACGAGCGCAATAGCATGACAATCTCCGTCGCTCTATTGTTCCTATAGATGGCAATAGCACCGCTGTGGAGTAAGAGAGCAGTGAAAGGGGGGGGGGGGGGGTTGAGGGGCCGATGTTACTTTGAGAGTAATTATGCTTCCTAAACACGTTTACACATCACTTACATGGAAACTGTAAGGCGGTGTAGTGATGATATAAGGCTCGTTTATTTTGTATGTCGTGTGTGTTTCGGTGGTGTGATCGCAACAGCTTTCAGCTCCTATCGTCGCGTCTTGGCTGGTCGTCGGTTCGAATCTAGCGGGTGGTACTTTTTCTGCTAGGCTGTGTGTTCGTTCTTGGACTACAGCTTGCTTTACTGTGATGACGCTGACAGGAGACGCCCACAGCCCGAGTATGTATGGTATTTCGCATCTAACAACTTTGTGTAGCTTGCACGAAGGCCAAGGCTGTAATGCCGGCACGTACGCCACACCCGTATTTCGTGGTGTTCTGACGCTTCAGAAACGCCTTGCGAAGCAATCTAGGACTCAGGGAACGCTTCTCAACGCTTGGCACCGACCTAAGCGTACGGAGGTTGGCGTTGAACCAGAGACAGTCACAGACGTTGCACGCGCGGCCAAATTCGAGAGAGAGACCTAGATTTATTTGTGGTCTGAGGCTTCTGGAAACGCCTCTTGATGCACTCCGAAACCCACCGAACGTTCTCAACATTGCGCCACGAGCTCAGCGTAAAGCGCTTCGCGTCAAACCAGATACGGTCACAGACGCGGCACGCTTGCCACCGCCCGTGCGCGTCTGTGGAATCGATGTCATGTAGAACAGTCCGCAAGAAAATGGCCTATGCCAAACTGTTTAGCATTCCGCCAGGTGTTACGATCAGGATCAACACCATGGTGCAAATTGAGTAGTCGCGTGCTAAAGTGGGTGTAAAGGTCCTCGTAAAAAGACTGAAGTTACGGTAGCTCGACTCTCGGGTGTGCCGTTCGGCGAATGCCCACCTTGCTGCAGGGACAGCAACCATATTCGTGACACGGAGTTACTGGTAAAACTGCTGTGTGCGATCGTCGTGCCGCCATGAAGCTTTTCTTTTTTCTTTTTTTGTCTAGGAGTGCGTGCGAGTGAGGTGCCGTAAATACGCTGACGTTGTTGACAAGTTGGCGCCGTGTAGCACGTTTGTTTTGCGTAGGTGTGTTTCTGCGTGTGTTTTAGCTGTGTGGTTGTCGGAACTGACCCCACTTGCCTACGCCAAGTGCGCAATAAACGGGAGGAGAGAGGGAGCGTTGATGTAGGAGTGCCGATAGTATGAAAAATGGCTGTAATTTGCTGTCAGAGATTTGGGGCGGAGCAACCAAGGGGTTAAACCGTGGCCATTCGTCCCTGACGAGTAAGTTGGAGGGGTTCGTGAGAAGAGTGCTAGAAATGACTTTTAGTGCTAGTATTGGTAGTGGTTCTGAGCGGCTCTGCCGAATGGCTGCGACGGTCTCACCAACCAACTACTCTTTGTAAATATGTATGTATGTCTTGTATATAAAGTGGAGGTGTGTTTGCGTGAGTGAAAGTTTGGTCTCCATCCTTCAAGAAAATACAACACAACGACCGGCACAGGTAGCGGGGAAAGGGCTTCCACCCCATCCTACTTCACAGAGGCCACGCCAGCTGAAAGAGCATTGCTCTACTAGGAAGAAGCGAAGTGGGACGACGAAGAGGGAGGTGAACGAGTCCATCAAAAACTTTATTTTCCTTCCTTTATCTTTTCTCTCATATTTACCTTTGGCCTTTTAATTTTCCCGTTCAATATATCATTACCTGTCGTGTGGCCGATTCCCCTCGTGTGTACGTGCAAATTCTGTAGGCCACAACCCACTGGCACACAAGGCCAAAAGGACGTCTTATAGGGGGATTGACGTCTTAGTTCGCATTGGTTGACGTCTCAAAGACGTCGCGAGCGGGAGCGACATCAAAAGCACGAAGAAGGCATCTCCGAAACGTCTTCGTGAGACCGAAAGTAAACGTGGAACAATACTGTCAGCTTGCCCCCAACCCCCGCGCAGCCGCCTCCCTCCGTGCCCACCGGAGATGCGAAAGCAGGGCATGGCTCAAACCGCCGGCAAGCGTCGGCACAGTGCTCGGCGCCGAGACGTCGCCGACTGCCATGGGCGCGGGAGAGAGACGCCAGAATATCTGGCTCCTTCTCAGCGGTCGCCGGGGAGAAGAGGCGAGAGGGCGCAGGCTGGCACAGACGCGAAGAAAATCCGGCGAAGCTCGTATATGTGGTTGGCGGTGGATTCAGTGTAGTTAAGTTGTTGGCCGCTGGTTCTTCCTTTGTTTGTTTCCTGAGAAAATTCGGTTACCGTGCTGCAACTGCCGCGTGTGTTTGTGTGGTGGCATTTTGTTCTTTCTGCTTGTGTTAGCCCTGGTTCAATCCCGGCGCTTCGGTGACCGGATCCTGTTACATCAATGTCCACGTCTCGCGAAAATAAATGTAAGTAGTACATTTGAATGGCGTAGCAGGATGCCTGTGAGATCACTTATGTGTTCCGCGGACATGGCAAATCGGTCTGTAAAACACATAATGAGCATTAATGCTATGTAAGCTCTAAGATAGCTGACGCAGCATCTTAAACACCAAGCAAGGCAACTGTGGTTTTATTATTCAGATAACCGTGTATGAATGCATTCTGAAACTTTGTTAGTTCTAGATGCGTGTTTAGCCCGATTACTGAGTAAGGAGTGCATCGAGTTCATTCACACCATCCTGTCATTTGGCCGTTACGGGTAGTGAGTACAGCGCCTGTACAACTGTGTGGGATAGTATCGATGAACAAATCGCAAGGTACGATTTAACACAGGGAATGTCGCGGGAGCCAACGTTTCGACAAGCGGACTTGTCTTCGTAAGGGCGGCTTCTTTTTTGATAAAGTAGAGGCAGGAAACACAAATACTGACGCGCTCCGACCGCCAAGCATGTGGACACCAGATTCTGAGCAATGCCAAGAGCTAGATAAGTACATAAAGCTAGTCACAAGAGACATCCTGAATACAACAAGACAGAGTCATAAACCAAAGAACCTATCCCGCGAAGAACACGATTCCCTGAAACAACTCGCGGACAGAAACGACATCATAATAAAACCAGCAGACAAGGGCGACAGTATAGTAATATGGCCGATAGAAAAGTACAAGAACGAGGCAATCAAGCAGCTCTCTAACAATGCACATTACCGAAAATTAGATTCCGACCCAACTGTAGAATACAGCAACAGGATACGGCGTACGATAACAGATCTTTTGGCCAGCGAATTAATCACACAATCCGAGTACCGATTCCTAATGCCTGATAACAAACAAGCAGGCCGTTTCTACCTCCTTCCTAAGATCCATAAGGTTAGCCCAGATGAACTACTTACTGCTGAAATACCGGGAAGACCCATAGTGTCTAACAACAACACCCCGACAGGCCGCCCTGACGAAGACAAGTCCGCTTGTCGAAACCTTGGCTCCCGCGACATTCCCTGTTTTAGATCGTACCTTGCGATTTGTTCATCGATTCAAGCATCCATCTTCCCCTGAGCTTCTTTCCTGTGTGGGATAGTAGTAATTTACTCGTGTCTTACACAGGTGAATATACGCATGTGATACTGCGTGTTGTAGGCCGACCGTTGCCACGCGTTCACTCACTGTGGCATCGCAGTCATGAGATTTCAGTTCAGGGTTGTAAATTTACGTGCATGCTTAAGTAATTGCGCACTACTTGTTCTGGCATGTCAGCAGAACTGCCGCAGGCAATTATGACGTCTTGTGGTGGTGGAATGACTTCGCGTAGCTCAGCATTCAGATGAGCATGTGTCGTGTGCGCGTTCTCAGTCCCATTTAAAATTTGTCAGAGGCGCGTGACTCTTTTTCGAATGTTCATTATTGTTATTTCTCATTGACCATGCTGTTGCGGTTTTCTGCATTTCGGTGTTCGTCATTCTTGCAGACCGCGAATAGCAAACGAATTACACAACCCTGCTATCTGATTCTATAGTATTGTTACAGGCACGCTGTTGTGCACTGCGGATTTATGGTATGCCATAAGCTGTCCAGTGTTTCACGTGGTACGGACTGGGGAGTGAAGACCAGGTTGCTGGGCGGATAGTGCAGGAAGGATAGAGGTGGTGAGGCGACGAACAACGAACTAAATTAATACGTCGGGCTATGGGCGAGCGGTGTGTTGCGAGGACCTATACATGCACGTTTGGATGTATTTTGTTTATTTTTATTATATATTACGCGGGCCGCCAGCCTGTCCGCAGCTGGGATCTAGTCGTGCATGCTTATACCTGCCCTCGACACTCAGGCGCCTCCAGTGTGTGTGTGTGTGTTTTAAATTTGTCCCCCTGGTATGGAAAAAAAATTAAAATAAAGTGGGGGTAGCCCGCGCCACCAGAAGGTATATCGGGCTTAAAGCCAATCGCACCATAAAGAAATAAGGGGAAGTGTTCCCAAAAAGAAAATTTTGTGGAAAAAGCCAATTGAAAAAAAAATGTATGTATTCGGAAGCAAGGCCTGCAGGGCTTTTCCTTCTATAATAAAGGCAGGAGATGAAGACTGTGGTAATGTGAGTGCCAAGTACTACGTAGCAGTGAGAGCTTCCAGCAGCAAGAGCGTCCTTGTAACAAGGGGAAAGCGGGAGTGCACTGCTAGGTGTAGTTTAAAGTTCCGTGACCGACGACGTAGTGGAAGCCACAACTCGAGCCAAGGGCCTCGCCTTGCATGGCGGACCTGTAGGCATGATCTGGAGTTTGAGGCGGAAGCATTCGGCTGAAACTTTGAGCAAAGAGGAGGTGAAACCTGCGATGAGAAAAGGTCTGCGCAGATACATAAGGCGGGTTTTGTCATATCAATAGGATGACATGAACAATGGGTCTATGTGTGTTGAAAAGTTGATGCTCACGTCATAGCTGCCGAGGTAACCTCGCCTTTTTTTTTGGCGTAATTGGAACTATAACGTTGAGCATCCAGTGTCTGATGGGTTGTTGTAAGGAAAATGTATGCGAGCGGTAGACGTGTGGTTGGGAAGTTTCGATGAGGTATCCGGTTATGTCTCAGAAATTTCTGCACAGTGAGTGGGGGTTGGTATGACAACCGCCGATTCACGCATTATATTAACTAGCTGAATTAAGTATGCACGCGTTTTTTTTTTTTCTAGTAGATATCTTGGGAAGTGTGCGTGTGATATTGTTGGATCTGTGCGGCTTCGTAAGTGTTGAGTGACGTGTTGCGTTCGTGGGCAATCGTTGAAGTAATGCAGATCGGCTACGCATATTTTTGTGCATGCACACCGGTCAGACATGGTTATATTAAATCGCTTGAGGTAATATTGGAAATGGCCGTGACCAGTCATTAGATGAGTTAACTTCCGATTAGGTGGAAACCATTTTGGAATTTTGTAGACGCTATTTATCCAGTGAAATAACGACGTGTTCGGCCCTTCTGTTTGCCAATATGTGTGCCAATGAGAAACCATAATTTTGTATAATTCGGACCGAACGGTGCGGATTGAATATGTAGCCATCCTCTCAGACCCAAAACGCATTGCTGAAGTTGCTAGTCTGTCTGCCAATTCGTTTCCTAATATGCCTTTATGACCAGGGACGTGAAATAACCGGAAAAAGATGCCTTGTGTTTTAAACTGATAAAGAATGTTTTTGATGGCTATCACCCTCTCGTCATTATCGTTAAGGCTTGCAAGTTTACGTAGTAAATAAAGGCAATCTGTGTACAGGTGAAAAGGGGTTTGAGTGTGTAGCGTGCTGATGTACTGTAGGCATTCGGTGACAGCCGTAAGTTCGGTTGTGTAGGCGCCAGATGCATGTGTTATTTTATATTTTTCGGCCTTCAAAATTCGAGTTTGGTTATCCAGTATTATGTATGCTGAGCCAGCAGAAATGGAGGTAAAGGAACCGTCCGTATATGCGTGCAGTACGGGTAGGCGGAAGGCGTCGTCGTGCTGGGAGGGGTCAAGTTCAGTAAAGGAAAATCTGTGTTTTAGGCTGGGGTGATAAAGACAGGGTGCAATGTCGCGATGGATGTGGTCGGGATTTAGTGTACGTGTGTGTGTGTGTGTGTGTGTGTGTGTGTGTGTGTGTGTGTGTGTGTGTGTGTGTGTGTGTGTGTGTGTGTGTGTGTGTGTGTGCGTGCGTGCGTGCGTGCGTGCGTGCGTGTGTGTACGACGGCTTTTTTCCAAGCTCCGCTTTATCGTCAAATCAACGCCACGGTGCTATTCAACAGTTTTCTTCGGAACGTTTTACACTTTCCTCCTACCCCGCTACATGCTCGCTACCCCAAGTAAGCCATATTTCGTTCCCTTGCACTAAGTTCACTATTACCTATCCGTGGAAGGCCGTTTGTGCAGGCGAATTATCGAAGCCACCGCGAAAATTTGTTGACGCTATGCACAGTTGTGGTGTGCAGTCACTGTGCCCGTCGATCGCGCGAACTTGCAGGTCCCATTTACTAAGGGAGCCCTGCAACATTCGGAATCTCGATAGCAAACGATGCCGAACAGTCGTGGAGGCTATTGTGAACGCGTGAGCCAAGTATTATGGAGCTGCGTGCACCAGGGAAGTTTTTATTTGGTTTCAAACACTGCTGTAATTCACCTGCTCTTCTTTCCAACAAATGTCACTAGGCCGCTGACTACTTTGCTCGAGGCAGATATAGCATTGGCTGAACTTAAGATCACGGAAAGGTGGTCTGGAATGCTTTATTTGTTCATTTTGTATTAAAAAAACAAAGGCAATCTCAGCACCTGTCTTTAAGATGACCGAGTTGAGTGAAGCGACCTTGTCAGTGACGCCAGTAACGTTAATTGTTGAAAGAATAACAGGCAATTTGTCGGTCGGCGCTCCTAGTGAGGTCATTTGTTGAAACAAGAGCAGGCGATTTTCTCCTGTATTTAAAACAAAGCTGCAAATACACGGCTGCTTGCAGCGCAATAAAATTCGGCTCACACGTTCACAGAAGCCTCAACGACCGAATGGCACCGTTTGCTCAGTGTGTTCAAAAAGTGTTGCAGGGTCCTTTTGCGCAGTGAGCATGCACAGTGAGCATGCGCAGTGAACAGTTACATGCGCAGTGAGCGTGTAAGCACGCCTCTAACAATAGTCTCACCCTCTAAGTGTGAAGCATGTGTGTCACTCGATTTCTACATGCTGAGTACTGGGAATGCATACAAAGAAACGACGAATGAGCAATGTGTGTAGTATAACGTTCACGAGTGACATAATATTGCGGCAGTGGTAGCATCAGCAGATGCCAATTTAACGAATACCAAGCACCTAGACCACTTGAAGAGGACCGAGACGTGCGTGGCCAGATAGATAGATAGATAGATAGATAGATAGATAGATAGATAGATAGATAGATGATAGATAGATAGATAGATAGATAGATAGATAGATAGATGATAGATAGATGATAGATGATAGATAGATAGATGATAGATAGATGATAGATAATAGATAGATAGATAGATAGATAGATAGATAGATAGATAGATAGATAGATAGATAGATAGATAGATAGATAGATAGATAGATAGATAGATAGATAGATAGATAGATAGATAGATAGATAGATAGATAGATTCAATGTTGCTCAAGTTGGGCATGAAATGCTTCGCATTCAATAATATTTTCTACACATTGTGTGGGCTCTTAAGGAGCTGACCTACTTAGCTGTCTCATTATAAATTGTGAAGCGTGGAATGAGAACGTGAAGACTTTCACTTTGTCACCATGTAATAAGCAATCGTGTTCCTTTATTTGCAGGTGGAATTCATACTCGTGTGGTACGTCCCTCTTTGGAGAAAGGCGCCATTTTTGGGGCAAACTTTGTAGTTCTGCGTATTTTCTGCGGCTTTTCTTTTGCGGTGCAGATGACAGCTTCGACGACGAAGTGACACTTGCTAAACCCCTGCGCGCACGTGTATTAGTTCCCTCAAACATTGTACCTCCGGATGGTCAATGCTTCAAGCAGACTTCAAAAGAGAAATGACCAAGGGGACCACCGTATGTGTACCAGGCGACTGCTAGTCCAACTGCATGCGGTGCAGCAATATACGGCAGCGATTATTCACCCTTTAAGGCGCACTGTGAGCAGCAAGCGCGTTCGGAGATCTTCAATAACTGGAGAGATAGAAGGAAATACAACGTGCAAGCACATGCTGAAAGCGTTCGCACAGCTGGTGGGTTGGCGAATACTGTTCGAGATGTGGGAGTTAATCATGATGTGCACCGCGCAGGGATGGACACATAAACACATATTCATTGATTTGTGGGGTTTAACGTCCCAAAACCAGCTTTGATTATGAGAGACGCCGTAGTGGAGGGCTCCGGAAATTTCGACCACCTGGAGTTCTTTAACGTGCACTGACATCGCACAGCACACGGGCCTCAACATTTCGCCTCCATCGAAATGCAGCCGCCGCGGCCGGGATTCGATCCCGCGACCTTCGGATCTGCAGCCGAGTGCCATGACCACTAGACCACCGTGGCGGGGCAAACAAACACATATTCAGAAAAGAAAACACAAGAAGACGATGTTTTTGGGGCCACACGCACACCCAAGGTCTTCCGTAGAAATTGATGCGGACTCCCTATTTCGTGTAATGAATTTCCAGCGCTTACAAAGGAGAGAAAAAGGAATACAGACGGCAGGACAGCAGATAAGCAGAACGCTGGCCCTATCTAGCACTATTCCAGAAAACTATTTTATTTCTCCGCCACCACCCAGGACCACACGCCACCACTCGCGGACTCCGTTAAGCGCGTAGACCTTTCAAGCTACTCTGCAGAAGAATCGGTTCCTGACCCTTCATAAGGAGACTGCTGCAGCAGAGCGTCCGTTTCCTTTTCGGCGCTTTTTGTCATTTCTTAAACAGTGAAGTGACGCACTTGTTCACACCGGCCACAGCTACATGGGCTTCCACGTCTTCCGCCTGATCCGGCAGTTCTGCCTGAGCGCTGGGCTTCCTCGGACGCCGCTCCCGATATATCACCAGACGGTGCAGCTGTAAGCTCTGCGAAAGAATGTCAAATATGTGAGAATATATGTTTCAGTATGCTAGCATTCATTGGCAAAAAGCTGAGTAACCTCGCTACAGCGAATAATGCATTCACGTCAGAGTGAGTTGGGTGTATTTTCCACCCAAACGGGCCCCACTTGCTGTCTGCCTTGCACCATAGCTACAATATGCAAATAGTGGCGCAGAAATAAGCTGAAGGACGTATTATTTAACACCAACGCTTCTAGGCTAAATTTCCTGGCGTTGCCCATGATTAGTGTAATGCGTAAACAAGTACGCAGATGAAAAGCGCCCTCTCGTAGCATGCTTGCCTTTGAGTTGTGGCTTTTTTGTGTTAACTTTTGCGTCCAGTTTACTTCTTTAAATGTCGTCTTTATTATGACTTTCTAAGTTTTGCGGCACGCGGTCGTCAAGATCTTATGTTCATTCAAGTCGTACTGCCCTAATTGATAGCCTACTTTGTTAAGGTACAACTGTATTTGAATATTGTCACGTGGTCGTGACGATGAAGGGCGCAGCAGAAGTCAAGGTGTTGTCAGTCGATGCGCTTATCGGGCGGACCTGTGACCAGCAAATCGAAGCAGATCACGCTGTAAGACGATAGCGGCTTGAAAAGTCGTCGGTCGTAAAAATTTGCGAGCGGCGAGGTTCTTCAGCTTATATACATTCGTACTATCACTGAGACTCTAGAAGGCACTCAAATGGGGTGGCGCATACAAAGTTTGTAGAACGGTTGGTACTATTCTCGAAGCGGCAAGCAAGATAAGCGCGGCCTGCGATGCGCGTCACAAGAAAAAAATAATGGCGCTCCCCTTAAACAAAAAAGAAACAAGTCCGCGTGTCACTGTTTTCATTCCCCATTACAGTACCACTCCCCTAACACGATCTCCCACGTGGACTTCTTGAAGCACCAAGAATAAAACAAATTACCGAGAAGCGAAGCTACCGCGATACGGTTGGCGCTATAGGCACATTTCTTTTGCAGCTTAGCGATAACAAGCTGTGTTCCCAAAGACCGCGCCACATTAAAAAAATTGGCCGCGTATCTGTGTGCTTCGCTGCAAAAGTCGTCGAAAGAAGAGTCTTCTGCCGGCCGTACTACGCTGCGTGATATGGACGCCATCTGGCAGCGGCGTCGGAAAACATGAGCTTGTGCAGAATCCTTGGGCAACTGCCAGGTTGCAGCACCAAATCGTCCGCAGAGGCCTTTTTCGTGCATAGCGTCGCATTTTTAGCGCAGCCTAAGACATTCTAGGGTCTTCAGATTTACGTATCTATGTATTTTCTAGTAAAGGAACAGACCACCTAATACGTATTTATGGTACGCATCAGATATGCGTAATATTTGCTTTTTCATCGAAACTGTTCACAAGTATGAACGCAGCTACTTGTTCAAGATGGCTGGGCGTTAGGCAAGTGCTTAAACATTGGCCGGGTGGCTGAATCGTGTGACAGACAGACAAACAGAAAGGCAGGCCAAAATTTCTGCGTTGAAGTATCCCAAGAAAGACTATCGCCTTTGAAATCCGGCCAAGTGACCTCAAGCACAGAGACTGATTTAGCCTGTTTCAGCGATGAGCCCATTACACGATTGCGCGGCTTCTGAAAGGAGTTCTACTTTCCGTTGTCTCGAAGACTGCGCATCCTGCTACGAAGGAAACAGCTTTAGCGGGTGCGCCAAGACCACGAATTGTGGCAGTTCTCCTCAGTAAGATTAGTGAGGCGCCTTTAGAGGTGAAGACAGACACTCTACATAAAAACAAAAATCAGTCTCACCGGGGAAATGACAGAAGTTTGGCGCATTTACAAGATATCAGGTGATTGTGCTAGTCAACTTTCAGTGTCTCCCACGAAAACGAGCTAACGTTCTTACATAACTCGTAGCTTGTTTCATCAAACACACGCGTCTTCGGTGTTTCTTATTATGCTTTGGATACGTGTTCATGTATGCGCATGAGCTGTTATAACTTCTTGCATATCTGTTGTTGCTTTCTCCCAATAAACTTGCATTTGATAGTCAGCGCTCGTCTTGTGTGGTTGCTTCCTTCTTTTGTCCTCGTTTTCGCATTCCGCGCTGTTATTACCAAGATGACTGAATCCTGTATTTAAGCGATAGCATACAGGCAGCGTCATCTAATCTAGTGCGACGTTAAAAGATCGTATCAATAACCCCAGAATCAGGCTGCCTCTATTATTTAGGGTGGGATGATTTGTCTCCGGGTTATACTGTGTTGCGTCGGCTCTCCTTAGCATATTGATTAAAGGTACTGTCTGCCGTCCTTCATCGATTTTCTGCTTTTTAGGGGCGAAGCTCCTTAGGGTGTGGGTCGTTCCCTCCTCTGTAGTAGTATGTCTGTAGTAGTATGTATGTAGCCACCTCGCGCCGCCGGGAGGCTCGCGCTCGCCCTCGGCGCGTGCCTCCCGGCGCGCGAGCTCTCTCACTCTTCCATCTGCTGTCTTGTGTGAGAGAGAGAGAGAGAGAGCGAAAGGCGTGCGTTGACTATGGAAACGCTCTTTCTTCGATGAACGCTCTACCAGTTCGCAAAGAAGGAGAACGCGCCCTCACCCGCGAGAGACAACATTGGCGCAGGCAGCGTCTTCTAGCGAGTTTCTTGATTGAAAAATACCGACTGTTCGCACTGGAGAACCGTTCACCGGCCACCCATATATATATATATAGGCACTGGGTCTTGACTTGCAATGAAGTGCCGGTGGGAGATTTCACTTGTGCGTAGTTGAACCATAAGGATTCGTAGCGTGCGCTTTAACTAAATTAATCCGGAACTCCGCACGATCTACGATGAACCTCCGGAGCTTCGCCCACTCATCATCAATCACTCCGTGGATATGCTGTGGATTTTTTTATCGCGATAGAAAGCGCACCACTTGCAGGTCACAAGTTCGCAGTGGTTTCGTTAGGAAGTCGGGAGAAATTTGTGAAACGGAATTTTACGAACTTCGTGTTCGCCCTTTCTGTATCTGTAAGGATGCCGGCAACACTGGGTACTGGGTTTTTTGAAATAATTTGGAAATGATTTCTCCGTCACGAAAGAACGCTACCGGATGTGTGTCAAGTGCAATTCCAAGTAATAAATTTTTGCCTTCGAGCAGGATAATTGAACCTGCGTAAAGATCTCTTGGTTTTTCATTACATTTGGAGATTGATACTGGTCGCCGAGGATGGCGCCGCCGCTCAGTTTTTCACTTTTAGGAGCAAGTTAAAATATATATATATATATTATTCTTTTTTTTTTCCTGGAGCACAAGTGTGTTCGTTTCGATGAATGTAAAGAAAGGTCTTCTCATTTTTACCACAACCGAAAAAAAATTTTTTTTAGCGGTAGACAGTCCGTTTAACTTGCAAGGACATGCCAGTTCTCTTTTGTGCGATAGTGTAGAGGCTATCATGCTTTGCCGTTTTCTGATGAAATCCATCAATAATGGTTCCTCTGGACACAACATTGCGTTGCCTGCTGCTGTTCTGCTTCGTAGCGTCTGCACACAAAATAGGCACGACAGTATGTTTGGATATTACTGTTCTCTTGTCTGTCTCGCTACTCCGACTGCGCATTTATCTTTCATAACTGTATTTATAACATACAGGTGAGTCTACCGACAGTAGTGTGGGAGTGATGTGCACAGCGCGCGACAGGCGCATACCCATCTATTTCCCAGCCCGCTACAAGTACTCTGCATTAATATTCGGGGAAAAATAAAGGTAATATTGATGACGATGATGGTGTTATTGATAATACTCATGGCTCAACAAATGTATTTCTAGTGCGGCGCTCACCTTGGACGAAGAAGCCGGAAATGGCGAATGCCACGAGCGTCACGGCCAGCTTCATTTTCCTTCTGCGCCAAAGAAAGCCAAACAGTATAATACTTACGATAAATCGCGACGATCCTGTGAGTTGTAAAAGCTCAGTATATAAGGACTAAGATATGCTTTTCATCCTTGGTTTCGGTGTAGCGACAAGTAATAGAGAATATATAATATCATGAAAATGTAAAAAAAGCGCTCGAAGGAATAGTAGTGGGAAGCAGTGAGTCAGTTTAAGTGAACAAATTATTCGTCGCGAACTATATACTGTAGTTACCTTCGTCGTTCTCAGCTCCATATTGGCAAAACCAAATTAAGGTCGAAGTCTCGCTTTTAAGTTTTAGAAGTCTGGCTTCTAAATTTCGCGTCCTAGTCTATCCACATGGGTGTCAGCATGGCGCCACAAATGATCAATTTTCTTTTTTCGTATTTCATTCACACTGCCTCAAAACATTTCTTCAAACTTGATGCATTAAGTGTCTGGGCTCTTTAGAGGACAACGTACTTTCCTTTTTTTACGGATTGAATACTACGTGAGGTCTATACGACGCAGTCGAAATTTTATGACGTCAAGCCAAGCTTGGCGCGGGAACCTGGATTCTCCTTCTTGAGCTTTCTTCGCTAAAAACACGTCTCCTCGTAGTAAGGGTTGTGCTGTTTGTCTCGTGAAAGGATAATTCACGAAAACAACGAAAATAAATAATCTCTCCTTAATGCCCTGACGTAAACGAAATCCTGGGAAATACATCATCAAAGTATGTAAAATGGAAGTAATTTTGACATTTCAAGCGCAAACTTACCGGCGGACGTTACTGCTCGATGAGCTCCAACTGGTAAAGCACAGTGTGGTCCAAACGAATTCTTATTTTCCCTTACAAACGCCCGCCACTTTAAATTGCTGCTTTCCACTTTGTGTGAGTCGGACCAGCGCCTCCTACCTTCTTCAGAAGATATGCAGCTCCCCTCCCTCTTTCATATTTTGGTCGACATATTAAAACTTAGGAGAATCTAAAGAACACCTACCAGGTTATGAGGTCCGGCGCTGATGCCTAGCTCGTCCTTTGTGAAGCCGTTTCACGAACAGCAGGTGCTTGAAGTACGCACCGCAAGCCGGATGTAGACGTCAACGCCGTTCCCGGGCAATTTGCGCTCCCCACGTCACTATTGCTTGCACATTCCGTACACAGCATACACCACGTGTTCGCTATTCTCCTTTAGTTTCCTTCCACCGATGTGCTCCAACAATGAGTGACACGTAGTTTAATGGAATGAATATAGCTCGAAAAAAAAAAAAAAAAGCACCCGTCATTCGCTCACTCGTCCCCGTCACAACACTACGGTTAGCGAGGACATGAAAATGAAGGCTAAAGGGAAGTATCGAACAGAGAGCTGAGTACGCGTGCGCTCAGTTATAGCAGGTCGACTTTAATATAGTACAGCGCGGCTGAAAATCACGCATAACAGACATCAGGGATCACGAACACCGCGGTATAGCCGGGAACGAGTCATTGCGCGCGGGTACATACACAGTCCGCCACAATAATCAGCAAATTGAAAGTAAAATTCTATCTATCTTTCACTCTCTCTCTCTTTACGTATATATGCAGCGCTGGCACAGTCATTCTTTATTTTTATTTTTGTAAAACTTTCTGCTTTCTATAAGCGCGGCAGTACAACGATCGCATAACAATAGTAGCTCTTTCTTTAATTAAATAAAGACACGACAGACCCTGCGCATTTTAGGAAACAATCTCATGCGAAGGAATTGCCTCTGCCGGATCGTTTGGCATTCAGACAAATGTTCCGTGTAGCATCAACGCCTTTGCGCAAAGTTAGTAATAATAATTATGATCATGGTGTTGAATAACCATAATTGCTAAGGTTTTACGTGCAAACCAGCCGCTATTGTCAGTCACACCGCACTGGAGTAGTTTTCAGACCCAGCTAGGTTTCTTTAACGTACACCTAAATCTAAGATTACAGGTGGTCCTCGAATTTCGGCCCCCTTCGAAATGCGGCCGGCGTGGCGGGGTACAATCCCGCGATCTCCAGCTTAGAAAGCACGCACTCAGCAGCTAAGCTACCACGAAGAGTCCTTTTCTGCAAATTCAGTAGCCGCGCGTAGTAACCTGTACGGGATCCGTCGGCAGTACTGTGCTTCAGAGTGTAGCACTGCGATGTCCATGCGCGTTAGCGCAGAGATGTTCCATTTGTGAAGAGAAATGCTCTCTACGGCACACTAACGTGCGTATCATCTGCGTCGTTCCTTGGAGTACTCCAACGGTGTCGAGGAGACCTGCATAATAGCCTGCTGAGTTATTCCAATATGTATTAACTCTTAATCACATCGCTATAAGAGCGCTTGACACACACCGCGATCACGTACGCACAGCTTTCCGTGGGCGATAGGCAGCCTGCTTGCTGAGAACCACGGGTGCCCGGGTTCGATTCCCACTCTTTACCTCGTGGTAAGTTCACTTCGGCCATTACAGAGCGTTCCTCTGTGTCTGTCTGCTCGTTGCGTGTAATTTAAAACGCGTGACAGTGTAAACGTCATCTCTTTACCTTATTTAATCCACGCAAAGTGTGTTCCCATCAAATTTTCAGCGTCTACTTTTGTTAGTTCTTGAATGCCATGTGCTGTAACGCTAACATTCTATGACCTGTGGCGCGCACCCGCCTACCTCTGACGGCTGTGAAGCACGCGAGGTCGTGTCGTCATTAATCGTGGCGTACATGGCAGGTATAAACATGTTCGTGAAGTTAACATTAACCATTCATGTTCGTCATACATTCGTACCGTACCATGGCAATTTTGGAGTACCAAGTTGACGAGACGACCACGAGAGCACCTTGAACTAAGCGGATAGATAGATAGATAGATAGATAGATAGATAGATAGATAGATAGATAGATAGATAGATAGATAGATAGATAGATAGATAGATAGATAGACTGAAATCTGCTGATGTTCGCCAAGAAATTCTTTGCCTTTAAAGGGTGGTAATTCATGAGGAAGCCTTACGTCTCCGCGATTCCTTAGGACACGATCCTACATACTGGGAATGCGGAAATTCTCGGCAGTGAAGGCAAACGTGAGAAGTTGCCTTCAAGCCTCGATGAATAAAGCGTCTAGTAACTGGCGTTTTCTCTTAAGCCTCCTCCGCGAAATAAACCACCTCGCTCAACCTTTCGCAGCAGGCAAGACTGTTCGAGAGGCGTATGATTTCGCTTGGCGTATGCAGTATAGTCTCGCATTTTGTCAAGAGTCGTTCGGTTAATCAGCGTCCTTCTTTCATTCACAGTGGTTGGTTTCGAAGGTACGGGCTTGGTGCATCGTACAGTTCAGTGCACATATCTTCATCGATGGCATATGGAACTGATGCACTAAGATCGTTGTTTTTTCTTTATCTAATGTCTCCGAGAGAGAGAGAGAGAGAGAGAAAGGCAAAGAATTTAGCCGGCGCGGAAACATCGTTCACACGCTACTCTGTGTGGGGAAGGGAATTGGGGAGAGAAAGACAAGTAGGAAGACAGACAGACAGACAGACAGATAGACAAAGAACTTTTAATTAGGTCCTTAGAAGCGCCGCACTCAGAGCAGCACTGTGGGCCACTCCCACGTGGGGACAGGGACGCATAGCCTCACCGCCGCATCGTGGGCTCTGTGGACAGCCCGGAGTTGTGGAATAAGCTCGGAACTCTTGATGGCAGAATCCCCTCGTTACATGCGCCCAATGAAGTCGACGAGTAGGAAGAAGTGCAAAAAAAAAACACTGACAAAGAAGAAAAGTTGGGCTGCTGTCTCAAGGTTTCGACCTTTTCATTTCAACTATGCTCTTCTTTCACGAGGTACGTCAAATCATTTCATTCGCGCAATACATCCAGCACCGAGTGAACCGTGTCCTTACCGCCAGTCACCGAGTTTCTAGTGCTCTTAGGTTGCCTGGGTAGGTGAGGACGTTCTCATTTAACTGTATATTGCGATGGGATTGCATAAGTTCCGTTTTCACAGTAATCCGTGATCAACTTAAAAGGCGTTTGAAGGGCACATTTGGCGCATGGTTAATATATTCAGACCGCAAAGCCACGTCACACACAAAGCAAAAACACGAGTCCACGATGGCGCATGTGAGGTCTCTACTCTTGATTGATTGATTGATGCAAACTTTATTTGGGTCGAGAAAAGACGCAGGGGATACCGCGCGCCACCCGGCTAGTCCCACGTAGGGACCCACGTAGGACCACGAACTCCATGACCAAACGCTGGCCGTCCAGAGTGCCCGCGAACGGGCCGCTAAGCTCGGCTTGGAGGTCTCTACCCTTGCCTTGTGTGTTCACTCTTTGTTGTGAACTAAATATATCTGCTCATCGAGCGACCTCCGATACTCTAACAAACCTTTACTGCTTCATACTAATGAAGTTTGTTCAACGTTTCATGGCTGTTTACTGCTATTATGATGGTCAACTAATTACGAATGGAAAATGTGGTCACTGATTGGCATCTAGTTTTAGAGTTATTTATTCTGTAAAAGGTCATTACCTTTGCTTACCGCATTTAAAGCAGAACAAATTTTTTCGTTGGAATGCGTAGTCTATTCTTGTCCTTTTTGTAGTTGCTGCATTTGCTGGCTATTCTAGGGTCTGTGTTAATTCTACGCTTTACATTTTCCTGCTTTCGTAGTCGATAATTGAATTGCTCGCTTTTCTCGCTCGTTCCCTCTCTTTTTATTTCTTCATGGCCCTCGTAACCATCCCGGACCTATGATGCTCTAGCCTATATGACATTTTTTTTTCATACTGATGTGTTACTAAATTTATATTAATATCAAATCCATCATTCATCGCTAAAATACATGCACACATAAAAATGATGAGCTGTCCTGCAGCACATATTGGCGAACTAATGTTTGTTGGCCTACACATCTTCGGTCCACAGACATCGTACAGCGCCATGCCCACGTGGAAGCAGGCGACATTAAATGCAAATTTAAGGCGAGCGCGTCTCGTCCTGCAAACGCCGTTCCTTGCTGGACTGCCATGCGCATGCCTCCAAACAGCCTAGATCCGACAGTGTGTTTACTGACGTATTCTCTATCTTTCATAGTCCGCCGCGGTGGTGTAGTGGTTACGGTGCTCGTATGCCACCCAAAAAACGCGGGTGCTATCCCGGCCACGGCGGTTGCATTTTCGATGGAGGCGAAAATGCCAGAGGCCCGTGTGCTGTGTGTTGCCAGTGCACGCTAAAGAACCTCAGGTGGTCAAATTTCCGGATCCTTCCACAACGGCTTTTCTCTCCTTCCTATCTCTTTCAGTCCCTTTCCCCTACCCCCACGGACGCTTAGCCGGGCTCCCGACCAAGGCTGAAATTAGCGTCCTTTCTTAACCAAATCACAGTCTCTCATTCGTTCGTGCCACGTTCTATGCTCATCACCGTCACTTCAATGTCCGACCCCGATGTGCAACTGTTGGTGTTACGGGCGTGAAGAATAATTGTATGTTCTGGCTTATAGTGCCTCTCAAACAGATTCTTAGAATATGCCACAACTGAAAGGCTTATTCGAGCGAACGTCTTTACGGCTTACGGGTTTCGGTACTGTTGTAGTAGCGTGAAAAACATGGCAGTGCTGGGGTTCGAACCCTGGCCCCAAACCACCGAAGGCAAATATCTTTACCACTAGACAATAGACGTACCTGCGCTTGTGACATGTGAATATATGCGAGACATGTGAAATGCTTGGATTTTCTACCAAACAAAGACAGACAAAAAGATGGTAAGAAAGAAATAAAATATGCCGGCTTTTGAACCCAGGACACCATGGGACTGCACATCCGCACTTCTGCACATCCGTGGGACTGCCCATCCGCAAGTTGGGAACATATTTAAACCACATGTATGCTTACACCTTTGCTCTGCACGGGGTGGATGGAGCGGTGATTTCGTTTTTCTTCACCATTTTCTCTTGTGGATCCACTTTCCACTCGCACCATTCATACATGCCACTTGCAGTACACTTAGGCTGCTCGAAGACGATCTATTTCACACCCACCATCAGTGCGCTTCAGTTTGTCTGTGCTTTGAACGAAAGAAAAGTTGAACACAACCGCTTGCATCCCACTGATTTATCATCACCAAGAATACCACGTTGACTGCGGTTGATTCTGAGCTGCTGGCGGTAGGTCGGAGATTCTTCACTTCCGTAGGACTCCCGCACAGACCCGCTCGACGAAAGCTACAACGAGCCGGCCTTCTGCATCTTCCGCTCTTTCACCGAAGGATGACCGGGCTTCGGCTGAAGCGGCGCCATGTATCAGTCCACCAATACCAATGTCCGGCCGAGCATCATTATCTGTGGATGATGCCACAGGATGAACAGGAACACAAACAAATTAAGTTTGACGCCATCTCTTTCACATCTACACTTGATTTAGTGGGCAAGCGCACAGCGAAATTCCAATAAAGCCACTCGAACGTTCCTCAGAAAGGCATTAGTCAACAGGAAAGGCATTACACCTTAGCTATCGCTTAAGGGGCGAAAAGATAAAAGCCAAGGCTGTGGTAGTGGAACACAAGACCTGCAGTCTAAATAGGAAAAGAAAAAGGCTCAGGTGGAAGTTTTCGGAGTCTCCCAAGAAGACTTCCATCTGAACATCTTTCGAATCACACAGGGATGGACTTAAGCATAACACCCATGAGTGGACATCTCTGCGGCGCACAACGGAAATATATCTTACGTCCATCGTGCCATTGTCCGGGTCATGACGCTTCGAGACACCATGTCAGCGAGCTTTACATGCAGATGCCGGCCGGCAAATATTTTACTAAGCTCCGACTCTTTCAAAGGCGGATGACGTATTGCTAGTTAGGGAAATCGCGCGAATTCCGTCTAGCAAGGTACTTGTCACCAGAGGTTTGTTTGCGTCTTTGTAATGCGGTGCGGTGTGACAGGTGACCAGCACAGTTTTCTTCTATATTACCGGCAACGTATAATGCCTTAATCTGACCTAAACTAGCAGTCTACTGTGAGAATCCAAGCAGGTGCTACTGGTTGGCCTATCGTTGGCCATATTGTTTTTGTGGTAGGAGTACGGCATCGCTATCATGCGTAATAGAAGAAGTTTACCTCGTGAAAATACGAGTGGGAAAGAGACTCTCCCAAGAGATACTCTCCCAGGAAGAGAGTTTCTTTTCAATGAAGAGGGACTCTTTAGTGAAAGAACAGAGATTTATGCCGGCGAATGTATAATAACCGCTACATGCTACTCTGTCTATGGATGGGGGAGTTTATTTAAAAATTCAAAAGGAAAGAGAAGCAATAAAAGGGAAGATAAATGTTAAACGCCAAGCGAACCTGATCAAAGCATTCAAAGATGGGAGTGCATTAAGGATAGGCTCTCCTTTAAGTAATTGTGAATCTAAAGTGCAAATAGGAACACGAGAGATTTCACCATCTCTCGCTTAAACGAGCATTACTGCAGCTTTCCTTTTTTTTTAGAGTAGGCTGCAAGTATTTCCCCCAAGTTACTGCTTTGGACGCACTGACGTCTCTGTCTAACTTCTCCGGCAGTGCCCGTATCCATCCTTAGGAAGTTGGGCAAAGTTGGCTTCGACGTGAATTGGTTTCTGCAAAGGCGAAGCAACAGAAATATCCAAAGGCGAGTTTAGAATTCTTTGGGTGCTGTATTTGTGGAACCCTCGGAAAGATGTGCCACACCCACATTCCTTCTCGACCTATTGCTCCGCAATGATGTACATTCGAAAAGGTAGCTGATACATACAAAACGAGGCAGTAATTGTAACGTTGGCCATTCTGGAAGGCAGTTTGCCTGAAACTAGGGGTCCAAGGTTTGCTAAGCCAAGCACTATCCCAATTATCTTCATTGTGCTTCTGTAACTGGAACCACACGATAGTAAAGCGAAGTAGAGATCCTAGTCTGAAATGATTAGGAGGATATGAATTGGGTTGAGTGTATTCGTTAGGCACTCTCAGGTAATGAATGGCAGCTTACCAGTGTCCTTGAAGTGGAAAGTGTATAACAGCTACATCGTGCCGGTACTCACCTACGGGGCACAAACTTCGAGGCTCACTTAGACGGGTTCAGCTTAAATCGGAGACGACGTAGCGAGCAATAGGACAGAAGATTACAAGAATAACGCCAAGGTTCAAGGAGAGAACATAGTGGTTTAGGGAACAAACATGTGTTAAGGACATGATTGATTGACTTCTGGGGTTTTACGGCCCAAAACCATGTTTGAATATGGTTAACCATCTTTGAAGATGGGAGACGGCGTAGTGGAGGGCTCCGGAAATTTTGACCACCTGGGGTTCTTTAACGTGCACTGACATCGCACAGCACACGGGCCTCAACATTTCGCCTCCATCGAAATGGAGCCGCTGCGGCCGGAATTCGATCCCGCAACCATCGGATCAGTAGCCGAGTACCATAGCCACTACGCAGCTGTGGCGGAGCCGTGTTATGGACATATAGTGGAAATTGAGAATAAGAAATGGATGTGGGCAGGACATCTAACGTGAAGATAACCGTTGGTATTAAGGGTAACAGAGTAGATCACTAGAGAGAGCAAGCGGGTGAGGGGCCGGCAGTAAGTGAGGTGGGCAGGTGAGGTAAAGAAGTTTGTGAGGATAAATTAGTCCCAGTTAGCACAGGACCGGGATAATTGAAGAATCGATGTGCGAAGCCTTTGCCCCGCAGCGGCCGTACACTTAATAATAATAATAATAGCAGTAGTGGTTTTACGACAGCGTAATCATCGCTGCTTATTAGAATGCAAAAGTTTGTGAGATTTGACTTGCTAGATAGAAGAACCTGCGTTGATCTCAATCTCCTCCTGAACGAAGCTGTTGACAGAGTCCGCACTTTCAGTTTCCGGCTATTATATGGCTGTTTTTCAAAGTAACCCGTCAACATTTCTTCCTGTCCATTAAACGTAAGTGGAACAGCAATGTGTCGCCAGGTGGCAATCTTCCTGTAATATCGAGCACCTTTGTCGCCATGCGCACTGAAGCGAAGTTCTTTTATTTTACGACTTCAAAGAAGCGTAAATAGGAGCTTCAGTTTCCGATGTCGGGCTTGTGGGCCCCGTCTCCGCTGAGGGGGGGTAAGCGAGCCGCAATTCGCATGACACGAGCCAGCAACGCTGGGAACAAGAACCGCTTTTAATTCAAGACTCCAAAAGAATCACAACCACCTTCCAGCCCGGCACAACACGGCACTAACGTACACAGGAGGGCCACAAGGCCAGAACGAACAACTCCCGCAGACTGGCGGTCCAATGGAACCTACGGCGCAAAACTTAACGGCATGAAAGTAGGTGTAAAACATAACGGCTCGAAAGCAAACTCACGCACAACTCGCAGTGGAGGACGAGCCAACGACTCGCCTTAGCGGGCGCCCCAAACCGGCGTGGCCTCTGCAGCACTCACGGAGGAAACCATAGCGCCTAGCGCGACCGTCACTCCATCCCATCGTCCTGCCGCCCACCAAAAAAGCCCCCGGGCTCGTCTCACCTCCCTTCTTATCGGCCGGCCACCTTCACGCCCCCTGTGGCCTTTCGACGCTGCCGCTCGTCACGCGCATGGGCAATGCGCGTGTGTCCTCCTCGCCCTGCCTCCAACGTGCGTGCTGCAGATAAGGGCCCATCGGCCCGACAGGCTAAAACGCTGGTGAATTGCGTTTCACAATTATAAAGGCTCGAGGGAAATATTTCGAGAAATGGCTTTTTCCTGGCGGTCAAAAACCTGAGGTCGATGGAACTGTTAAAATGTCTGTACCAAATATACCCGTTTCAAGACAGCCTGCCAGTTTTTTAAAAAAAAGCTGTTCTCTACTGGACCACGTTGACATGCTTATTGCTGAAATAACCCTCCGTGTAATTGCCAGGCCAGTATACGGAGTGGGAAATGCCTCAAAAGATGTCTTTACTCCATTTCATAGAAGCCGCTTCATAAGCCCCTTCCCCCCCCCCCCCCCCCCAATTAGGCCTTGACGTCATGTATTTTGACGGCATCTGCTAAATACTGTATAAGTGGTTACTGGCAGAAGTGATATAGATGCGTTCTAAGGAAGCAGGGACTTAAGGTATACCGTCGACAGAAAATAAAACGGTAAGCTCTAGTTCCTCCTCTAATACCAAGCATAAGACGACGAGATTAGTGATGATAGTACTCCTGCAGAATAGTACTCCTGCTTTAGGGTACAGTGATGTGAAACACATGGGGATATGTGCCTCTCTCTTCAGAGTACATCCTAAGGGCCAGTTTGAATCCCCATATATCGAGACTAGGTCTCACTTCGAGAGCTGAGAAGATTTTGAGCGAGAATACATTCGGTGGATCCTTGTCTTTGACTACACCGCAAATCTGAGCCTGCAGAACAAGTACAAGCATGAGTGTGTAGCAGAAAATGATCTCTCGTTAGCCAGGATCAAACAATTTTATCGGAACGAAATGGGCAACAGCAAATTAACTGATCCTCACTCAAACGCAAAAGCGACTTAAGGGCGAAAATCGTTCCGGAATGCCTTAACGATTCTTTTACCTTTTCCTCCGGCATTATTTTACGATATTTGCTTACGAATTCTTCGCGACTTTCCATTCGTGACATATGTTTTGGCGGTTACTTGATTTACTTAAGCTGTAAATAACAACATTCAACCACGTGTAGATAACACCGCCACATACCTCAGCGAGGCATGCAGGTGTACACCATATACACGTGGTCTTTGTCATGGTCAATCGTGACGTGACTGCAAGGTCTGTCAGGTTACTGATGTCATGGACTATCACTCCTGTTACTCTCGAAGTCGCGCTCTTTCACGCCAATTTCGGCACATATCGAGGGAGCAAGAGGTCTAGGTGCACACGGAGCTAATACCACTGCCTCTAGGACCACAACGCGCGGTCCGAGACAGACAGTCTGTCACAGTTCGCTTCTCATGACCAATGTTCGCATTATAAATTTCTATGGAGTGAGAGTGCGCGGTGAAGCGCAAAACGTTTCGAGAACAGTTCGCCCCATTTACAACTCGAAGTGCTAAGGAAAACGGTGAGGGTGGGGCGGTCCGGCTCTTACCGCTCACAAATTGCATCACGAATTCCGGCGAGCAACTCGCAGCAAGGCAAAAAAAAAAAATATGTACAACAATTTGGGAGCCCTTCCCCTATTGTAGGGACAACCAAAGCTTGGCTTATGCGTGCTTTTCTCTTTATTTCTCAGTTTGTTTTAGCGTTCTTCTTGTCTTTCTTTTTCCTCCTGCATGTATGCCGGTTTATGTCTCCCTTTCTTTCTTTCCCTCCTTGTCTCTCTTTTTAGTTTGTTCCCTTTTTTGTTCCTGCCATTAGTTAGTGTCGTTCGTCTGTGTAAGTTTCCTACTTTCTTTTCCTTCTTTTTCCCATTAGATGTCAAGAGAAGAAGGCACACTATTAAGACGCCTGCAAACGACCACTTTCACTCATGGCCCGCTAATGCACCGCTTATACCCGACGCTTTGCAGCTACCTCTATCCACGCTGCAATGTACCCGACGCCCTGGCGCATCTGCTCTTGGAGTGCCGTAGCCATATTGACTGCGAAATGCAACCGGAGACCAAGGAGGTTCCATTAAACTTCCGGAGTGGAGAGAGAGAGAGAGAGAGAGATGATGGGCGGAAGGCAGGGAGGTTAACCGGAAGAGAAAATATCCAGTTTGCTGGAAGTCCCTGCAGCTGCCTACGGGGCCAAGTGAAGCCGGCGGCGGCCATGTTACTAGAGCAAAAGGTACGCGGGCGCGCCATAGACGGCAATGTATTACGAGAGGCGCTCGACTTGTTTTGCAACCTCACGATAAAACATTGAGACAGAAAAGAACTTTATGCTTATGCCAATTACCAACGGTGTTTTCTAGTTGAGAAAAAAATTTTCCCGCGTCCGTACTCAGCTGCAGGCGTCGAGGAAAACAAAAGAACACCGCTGGCTGAGAGGTTCTATGCAAATCGTACTTGCCGGCTTACTCTGTCTGTTAGTAGAAACTAGGTTTTTGTGATGTGGTGATGCGATATAGCGCAAATATGCGGCATTGTGCGACTGCCAGCTGACGTGAAATGCATTCGTGCCCTTTATTTAAGCATGTATCCAACCGATTGAGTTTTCTGAATGTTGCCTTAACTAACCGCGCACGCTCTATTTTCTTTTTTTTTTCGTATTTCACGTACATTTTTCCAAATGGTTCGTTGCTCTTAGCGTTTGCGAAGTCTTCTCAGATCCGCGTCTGTCAAGACCCGATGGGTGCGTTCGGAAAACTTTCTCATTTGGTTCTGACTGTAAAAGTACATAGGAGATTTCTTACACGGGATACGCGCCGAAAAGCATGCACTTGAAGTCAGAGGTTGGGTTGTTCGGTATCACTAGAGCAGAGGTGATCGAGCGGCTGTCTTAAGCTTTCCATCCACCCCTCCGAACACCACATGTTCTCAGTCAGAAGGCTACGCACAGTATTTTTTTTCCCTTCATTTTCGAAACCAGTAGCACGGAGAAACACGCCATACGTACGTGCTCTCTGCATTTGCGCATTCGTCAACACGTACGCGTAACAAATCTGCGTCTATGCTCCGGAAAGATGCCCTTCCTCTAAAGTTCGCATACAAACATTGTAGTGACTATCCAATATGTGCATCAGACGTGTATTTTAGCAGAACACGAGCCCGTAGCAAATCCTGTATGCACACATCTGAAAACGAAGCACTAGCAAGTATTTAAAGCTTACAGTTATCTTTCATACAGGCGTAGGGAGGTAATATATGGACGCGAATGTTTAAAATTGCCCTCTATTTAGCAAAATGCACTGAAAACGGGCAGCCGTACGTGAAGAAAGTGAGAAAAACCTACACGTGAAATGTCCTTCCAGGCTTCTTCTCAACGCGATTTGTGCAGCCGAAAGTGATGCGCGAAGTCACCGTTGCCTTCTCAGATATTTAGATGCTTAGGAAAAACAGGACACAGTGTTTAAACACCACGAAACAGCGTCGCGTTGTCTACGCGCTCCGCCGTCTGCGTGGTCATCTGCTACTGTTTCCTTGAGCAAGATGGCGGCGACGGCTTCACTTTCAGCGGCACGCTTCCACTCCAGAAAAGTAATGTATAACCTCCTTGCCGGAGACACACGCGGACCAAGCACCACAAGCGCCGGAAGACCACTTGTTCGAAACGTGGGAGGCCAAGCTCGCTCTCATGGACCTGGAAGACCAGCGACAGCTCGTCGCCATGGCCAAGAGGGCAGTTGAAGCCAGAGGGTTCCTGGACTGAGGAGCCCTCCCACCTTCGGGTAGCGCCGGGCAGCGCTCGGAGCGCCGTTTCGAAAATAAACGTCTAGTTCCCTCTCCTCTTCCCATTTTGTTTTCCTTCTTTCTGTTTCTTTCTTTCCTTCTTCCTTCTTTCTTTACTTCTTTCTGAATGCCTTGAAAAATCCAAGGGATTCGCAAGGCTCAGATATACTCACTGCTCCGATTGCCAATCGTGCATTGATTAGCTTGTACGTGTTGGGGGCGCGCGCCTAGCACTTTAACGTTCGAAGCGTAAGAGAGGAAATAAGTGTGCGGGCACAGCTGCCACGATGATGGTTGTTTTCCCGTGAACAATAGTGACGCCCACACCTGTCAAGCGTAAAAAGCTTAACTTGAAAGACAAATGTGGATGAAGACAACTGGTATAAAAGCAGTCGTATGCGCAAAAATTGATCATAGGCAAATTTCTTCGCAGTCTGCCTCGCATGACATCGATGGCCACAATGCGTGGGATCTCTCGGGCATTTTCTATATACGAGCATTGTCCTGATGTACAGGTACACCAGTGTCGAAAGACAGTCGTTCGCAACATTTGCACCGTTGTTGTCCTCATTGACTGTTCTGCTTCGAGAATGGTTATGGGACCTCTGGCGCCATGCAAGGTTCTTAAAGCTCACCTGTCCGTTACCACATCCTTAGACAGCATGACAGAGAAAGACGTTTCGCATTGTGGTGCAGATCGTTTCGCGTGGGCTGCTTAATTCACTTCTAAATTCATCTGACATCGCGCGGATGCAATTTTAGACATTTATTCACATGTGGCGCATAATCGCACAACCCCTACCGAGTAATACAGCTATGCCCATGACGTGAATGTATTGTTAACTGCGACGTAAATGGCGGCCATGTCCTATTGTTGATGTAACTACGGAACAGACATGCTAGTCAAGCACTCGTACGCCGCCTTGTCAATATTTATTGATGTCAAGTGAACGAGCCGATTTCTTCGATGTCATTCGGTTTTTGGTACCATTCGTATTGACGCTGATAACGCCGGTCCCACCTCGAATTTGACGAGACGTACAAGTCTCTTGATTAAATAGGTAGTGGACGTGCAACTTGCCTTGCTATGTACTTCCAATCAGGTGCTATGATGACGGCATGTGCGTATCGGCCTGTTCTTCGACGATGATGGAGATCTTAGACAAGAGATTATAGATGGATGCGAGATCCGCAGTTGCTTGTAGGAAACATGGCAAGCACTTCTCAATACATTCGAACAATAGATCTCCTACGTTACCTCGCACACTTCCTGTACGCACAAAAAAAAAATTCACTGCGTTCATCAAAATGTGCAGTCGCAGGCTTAATGGCACGAACCTAGACGATCGGTCCTTGTTCCGTGACTTCTATTGCAGGTACGGAAAAATTTTCAACTGCGTACGGGTGAAATAATTATCCCGCCTGATAACCCGGAAGACTTAGATATCGTTATAAAAATTTCATGTTCATTGACCTTCCCACTAAAAAAACGGAAAACAACAAATTCTGCCTGGTGACGAGCACGAACACATGTGATCGTGACCACAGGCCGAGGTAAGACATTTCGTGGCCACGCGTCACAGAAAAAAATATTAAAGGGACCGATAGCTGACCAGAACCTACGATTATATTCTGGTGGAAATGAAAAAAAAAACCATGAATTATGGTGACAGATTCAAGCCTACTTAATGGGGTTTGAGCAGAATTTGTATTTTTAAATTGCGTTTGAAAATCACAAAAAATGGGTATGTCGCGCAGCGTAGCCGTAGAGACTTCGTACTGCTATATGGAGTCTTCGGTTTGGTGTGCGTAGTCGGATGAGTTTGTACGCACCATAATTAGTGCTAAAAGAGCACGCATTTTATTAGCATCCCTGCTCTGTTCTGTGCTGCCCACGAGGTACGAAACAAATAAGTTGACACTGAGAAGCGGCGCTGCCTTCGCGGCGCAACCGTGGAACGGTCACTGCGGGCTTCGACGCATGTGCGCGCCGTTTTTCTCTCGTGTCCGTGAAGCCGGTATCCGAGTGTACAGCGCGAATTCGCGAGTGAGATCACAAGTCATAGCAACATATAGGCTTGATAAACACAACATCGATTTCTTTCTATTTGGGACTTCACTAGTTTACTTTTCCCGTTGCCGGCTTATAATCGCTATCGCGATCACCTCCCACTGTTTTCAACTGTGTTGTCTGTAAGACTCCATAGCCGCCGCAGAAAAAAAATTTGGATTTTATGTGTTTTGCAGCGTTTTCGGCGTTACCACTGGGTGATTGGCACTCTGACCGAGTAAGTTTTCAGTTGCACTAATAAAAGCAGGTACCATAAAAATTCGTTGTCGGTCCATTTAAGACAAACAAGAATACACCGAGAAGTGAGGGAAACAATACAACACAATGGTCCTGCATAGAAAGAAAAACACACAATATTGCAAATGCGACAGTAACCTATAAGACGTGCAGCAAATCTCACCGGAAAACACTGCAATCTCCGCCAACACACGAAACACAAGGTGAGAGAGGCCTTCAAAAATAGCCACTCTTGTTCGTACATCTATGACCGCGCTTATTTACGTCGTTCTCAAACGTGAAATCACGTGCACGACCACTGAGATTGCGCTGTCGACGTGCGTTGCGGGCACACTCAGTCAAGCGAAGAAAGACGCATTTCTTTTTTGGATTCATCGGCGATCCCGGGGAACAACGGAACGACCGAGCAAAGGCGTGCGAACTGCGCACGGCCTTGTTGCAGTCCATTGTGTGCGGACCTACGGCGCCCGGTAGCGTGCACATCATGTAGCACAGGGTCATGAAGAAGACCACGTCACCCGAGACGCCTCCGGGAATGCCTTGCGGACTGTTGTCGCTGACACCGCCGACAGCGCGGCGGTACGCCATGTAGGCCACCTCTAGCGCGGGAATCTCGGGGAACACGCTGATGCCCCTTTCCGAAGCACTCTGGTTCGTACTGGCGCTGCCGCTTGCATCCCTCTCAGCCGCGGCCAGGCAGCTGTCTCGCATTTCGAAGGCTTTTGCTGAAGTGCTGAAAGAGTGACCATTCATGTACAATTGAGGTGTGAACGAAAATATCGCGGTAGGGGCGTTGCTGTGGGTCAGGACCATTACACAAGTCAACGTATATTACGGGATCACATGAAAGAATTTGGGACTATGGGCGGTATTCCGAGATCATCACCAAAGGCGACAGCGTCGCCTTGCATGAAGTCATATCTCGCGTGTCCAATGATTATGCTTCTAGTTCCTCACAATTCCTTACCCGGGCAATGAGCGCACACCCAAAAATGACACTTCAGCGGTATCGCCAAAGGCGACCGTTTTCGGAATACGGCTCAATGTTGGTTATTTCGTGTAGAGCAGAAAACTTCATAGATAAGCCCAAGATTTTATCAAGTTTCTGACGTAGCCTCTTGAGAGTTCCGAAGGACTCTGCGGCAGGTCCTGGCAAAACGTACACTTATTCAGAGAGATTGGCTATCGTAAACCACCTGAAGAATGCGAACCTTCTGTGTCAGAAGGCATCCAAGCATCTTAAGCAGAACGTTGTAACTTGAGCATGGCTTTCACGATAGACCCCTCCTATATTTAATGTGAACTGAACAAAGGCGGGACAAAAACCTCATGTATACCAGCACAAAGAGTGCTTGTCAATTTCTAGTTTCATATACACACCCATTTGATATACACACCCACGATTGAGGGACTACACCCACCGGCTGCCTGCTAGGTGCACTAATCTGAGAGAGGTTGGCGATGACGATCGGTCGCGCTACAGCGCCAGGGTTCGGTTTAGGTCCCGCGTGTTCCTGCAAGACCTTCAGAGGTTTAGGACCGCGGCATCATGCAAGAACTTATGCCCGGCGCTGCGCTACCTGGCCTCGTTCGCCACCTCGCTCGGTGCCCCAGCTTTCGAGGCTTTACCGCTGGTGGGGGCGGCGACAATTGTGCGGGCCGTTGGGGACCAGTGTCATCACGAACACGGAGAGAGGGAGAGTGTGGGGATGGCCAACGGCCCGGCTTGAGACTATACAGACGACGACGATGACGAACTGCGCGCGTGTGGTGCTGGGGCGCGCGCTGGCGTTCTAGCCTGGGCCAGTACTAGCCTAGACGCGCTGCTGGGCGCGACGGCTCTCAACTGGCCAGCTGGCCGGGACTGGCTTCTGCGGGCCGAGACGCGGCAATCTCCCACAATTTATATGTACAAACAGTCCCAATTAACAGTACAACATGCGACATCGTATAAAGCCTTACGTTTGCACGTATTGCGAGGCGCTTTTGCACGATGCTAGTTCGTTTGGATCTTTACCAGTTATCAGCACAAAAATGCGTCGTCGAAAGAAATGGCATCGACAGGTGTTTCTTTCCTACGACTGTTTCAGGTCCAGCTTCCCATCCGTGGTAAACTCAGCCAAGAAAAACCAAGCTACAATTCTGACCCACACTTCTTCCTATACATTGTGGTCGAAGCAACATCTCATCCATGACAAGATGAAATGAACAAATTCAGTATTCCGAAAACAAATCATTTTAATAGAAAGGGAACGCAACACCTCTGCATACAGTGTCAAGTGAGGACGACAAACATTTCTTTTTATCTGAAGTGCTGTTTCTTTCCGTTTCAATATTTCATCTATCAGCCTAGTCAAGCAAACTGCTGCAAGATCTTAATCATATAGGTTAACGTGCCTTACACCATCGATAGGAAAGTCAGACAAAGTGAAATGAACAGCGATCAAATTTCTGCTTAAACGAGCCCTCCAACACTTTTTGAAGATAGCAAGAAAACACCACCGATCAGTCGCGAAGGATCCTGTGAACATGTTAGCCGAATATTCTTGCACTACATACAGCATATCATTTGTAATTGGTTTTAAAAATACCATTGGAAATTGTCCGCTCTACTTTTAACAAAACACTCCATAATTTCACGGACTACGAAATAACTTCGAGGACTACCATTGCCTGATTTCTATGTGCAGTTAGACTCTGGCCACAAACGGGTCCTCAGTGCACAAGCGCGAATACGTTCGTTTACGGAAAAAAGAAAACATGTTCACTGTCATGACGCGTGCTAGCGTGGCTTCTTGTCCCTTTTTCCTACCGCTCTGTGCAGCTTAAAGTGCTCTCATAGTGACGAAAGAAGAGTGAACTCGCTTGGACGGGAGAATTCCCCTCAAACGTGATGCTTCGACTGCTCTAATACTTAACGGATTTGAGAAATTCTTTAGGCACACGATTTGCGAGACAATATTCTCCTAGGAGGAATGTCAACCGAGCACTTTTTGGTAAAGTGCCGCGGGTCCCTTTAACAAATATACAGAATCATATCATTTTAGCGCACTTCCTCCAACGGAGCGTGTACAGCAAAAAAGATGACATTCATCAAGGGAACTCACTTCGATAAAAAGGAACCGCCGAACGTGCCGTCGGGGTGCCACCTCAAACCCTGGCTCTCCAGGGACACCATCAGTGCCAGCGCCATGGAGAAACCAAGTCCGCCATAAAACATGGCCTTCGTGCCGCTGGGATAATACAGGGGCGCAGTCACAGCGCCCACGGCAACTTTGACAGAGTTACTCGCGGCGTCGTACGAAAAGTACGGCAGCGCATAATTTACTGCGTAGCTTTGAACGTCGATGTCGAGGACTTGGGCGATTTAATTCAGCAGCGCTGCGCATCGACTTGGCCCAGTATTGGGCAAAAGTATCTTCAACGCTCGGAAAGGCAGCGTACATACGCCCGAGCACAGTCGTTATCGAGGAAACTCTCCGGGGGCCACAGGTGCAGGTGGGCGTAAGCCAACTTCTCGGCGGCCAGCTGTCGGCTCTCCACGTCCAGCCATTCCGAAGCGTTCACCATGTCTACGGCGGCTGAGACGAGGCTGTCGAACCCAGCACTGACGAATGAGCGTTCCTGTCGCGAGAATCGCGACGCGGAGTTGAGCGCCACTACCAGCAACCGATATGCTGTCTCAACGAGCCTCTCGCAGAAGTACGGCCGGTATATCGTGACGCCTTGCTCGTACCGGTTCTCGAGCAGTCGGTAGTCCACCGCAGGTGACAAGAGCTGCACGAAGGACCAGGCGATCAAGGACAGAAGCTGGGTGTCCCTGAACATCCTCATGACGCCTGACAGTGCTAGGAAAAAGCCGGCGTCGCCAAGAAGGACCTCGTCTTTCAATTCTACCTCAGGATGGAGCTCTGTTTCCTTGAGTGCACGTAGCCACTGCGCCGAGCTCAGGGACGGAGTGTAGGGTTCGATCCGAGATATCGGCGTCAGCACTGGCTGCACTACAGGAGCACGCATCGCTGTCAGGAGCTGTTTGAAGACGACGCCCTCCATTGCTCTCGCTGTGGCGATGGCCGTCTTGTTCACTGCAGATTCGTTGTACTTGCCGGTCAAGATGAAGTAGAATGTAGCCCAGTACTTGTCGTATCCTCCGGAATTTTTCACGGTTAAGTGATGCTGGTACATGAGAGGAATAAGGGAACCAGGATCCATGTGGAAGCGCCACTTCTGCGTTGACTTCAAGCGCTGCGCTCTGACTTGAAAGAAGAGTGGAAGCTGCCACTTGAATGCCAGCGTCGTCAATACGTCCAAGGCGCGGTTGTTTCCTGGCTGCGGCTCCTCTGGCCAAGTGAGCCTGCACTCCTTGATCATCTTCCAAAATATCTTCACGTCGGAACCGTATTCGGAGGGGTCCCCCATGCAAGAGGAGTACATGGCGAGGGGCTTGAGACCGACCCTGATTGTTTTCGAACCGAGCCTCAGCATTTCACTAAATGCGGAAACCACGACTTTCGCACGTCGTCCATAGCCGAGTTGGAGTGCTCCAGGTAGCCCTCAGGGGGCGCCCAAGCAGAGCACACGTAGGCGTTGAAGTCCTCGCACGGGTCGAGACTGCGGTTGAGTTTGGCGAAAAGGCGATAACTGTGATGGAAGCAGTCGTCAGTCCCACAAATCGGTTGCGTCGGTACTGCCCCTCTTCGTCGCGGCCACAGCAACGCGATGACAGCTGCCAGCACTAGGACGACCACCACGCTCAGAGCCAAGATGGCTCGGAATTTCGTGATCTGCACTCCCGCGACTGTGAGCACGGCCTCAGAATAACGTCGTCCCTGCAGAGCACAACGAAATATATATTGTGCTTAATCTGAATAGTTAAAAAAGCACATCCGCGTAAGATATACACCTCGACTGTTCGTTTTCTTTCTTTTAAGCTTTCACCGTTTAGATTTGTGGTCTCCTTTCACTCCCAGCAACATCCTAGGGTGTGTTAGTGTGATAAATAATGTGAGGTAATAAGCATACTTACCCACCACTTCGCAAGGCTAAGTATCATTCACTGCTATAATGAACACATTTATGCAGCTTACGATATACCACATCAAAACGTTAGGTTCAGCCAGTCGTAAAGATGATGTGACCACAATGATCGAGGCATCCGTGATCAAACGAATACTTCGTACGTTCGTCCTTGCAAGGTAAGATTCCTTTACCTAATTCCTAAATATTTGCTCAAAGCATGCTCTGAGTGACCTGTTTAATGCAGTGTTGCAAGCATATTCTGCAAGCATATTCAATATGCTTCCAAGCATATTCAAAATGATCTTAAAGTTAAAAGCACGGGAAGTGACTATGTCCATCTTATAAAATCAAGTTTCACTTGCACTAGTTCAAACGTTATTTACATGTTGGAATGTTCACTCTGTCACAAGCAGTACATCGTGGAAACTGGTCAACCAATTAATGTTAGATTAAGCGGGCACCGCGCGGACACCGTGAATAACCTACCGAAGGCAGTGGCGCAGATTTTTAATATGACAGGTCATAATTTCGATGAACTGAAACTCTACATACTTCAAGGAAACTTCAACTCGCCAAGGGACAGAAAATACAGGGAATCGTATCTCACATACAGGTTCAGTACTCTCCGGCCTACAGGCATAGACCTTTCAAAGGGAGCCCTTGAGTCCATTAGACACGGTAGAGGGTTAGCAAAGACAACAAAAGGTTGAGGTATGCACAAGCTAACAATGTTTCTCCCAGAAAGTCTACTTTCAGGTGTGGAGCCCCCATCCAGTTCGAGAACAGCGTTAAAGAGTGTAGTTACTTTTTTTAGCCACAAGCTTTCCGTGAAATGCATATTGTAGGTGCGGCGCAGGTGGTGTGTGGTGGAGGGGGGGACACATGCATTAGGAGCAACTTCTGTTCCGAGCGTGTGTTCCTTTTTTCATCCTACTTTCTAGCGCTGTGCACACAATGCATTTGCAAGATGTGTACAAGGAGCGGATTCTTTGGAAGCTTTCGCTCTTATTATTAGTCACGCTAACACCTGTCACCCAAATACCTCTGCACCCAACCCAAGGGTTAACTTTCACCTGAAAGTAGACTGTCCCCCCCCCCTTTTCTTTTTTTTTTTTTTGTTCGCACGTGCTGCTCTTCTCCTCCTCTCTTTCTGAGGACGGGGAAGAGTGTGCAAAGGCGTACATAAATGAACGCTGGAGAAGGCAGTTGCCGCCCTGACGTGCCGCCCTGACGAAGACAAGTCCGCTTGTCGAAACATTGGCTCCCGCGACATTCCCTGTTCTAAATCGTACTTTGCGATTTGTTCATCGATTCAAGCATCCATCTTCCCCTGAGCTTCTCTTCTAGTTTGGATTTTATACCTCCCCTGTATCTTTACGTTGTACTACGGTCTGAGAGGTTCGCTGGAAACAAGCACGCGTAGCAAGTGTGCCTTAGGCGACGCAAGCTCCGAGGCTGCTGATACCTGGCGCAAGTGTGAAACAAACACGTGGCTACTCACGCAGGAGTCGAAGACGATGGACGAAGACTTTCTCGTGCGCTGCTCACTGCGCTCGTTGCTCATGGCGTTGAGCACTTGCACAAAGGATGACATTGAAAGTCGACGCTGAGACTTGTTGGAATCTTCTCGTATCGACGACATCCGTGAGATGCTCGGTCTCGATGACTGATCCTGGTCCGTCGCTACGCGAGCCGACATCTTGACGGTTAAACCTGCGCTCTTCCTCGAAGATATAACGGAGGGCTTCGTGCTCCCGACGTCGAACAACCGGACACCCGATTCCAAACGTTGTGCCTTCGTTCCGTCACTTTCCGTCGTCTCCTGAGCCGAAGCTAGTTGCGGAAAGGCGTCGGCATTTTTCTTGATCTGCGTCTGCAAGGACGATGGGCCCGCGCCGACGTGACTAATAACGGGCTGCTGTGCCAGTAGGCAAGACTCGTGATCTTGAGCGAGGACTTCCGGGCCGCTTTGTACCACAGGCGCCTGCGATGGAGACCCACCTATGGCCACGCTGGCCTTCTCAACGAACGATGGTGAGGCCGAAGCAGCCACAGCCGGATCACGCTCACCGTGGGTTTTGGAAGGATCACATTCCTTCGTAAGAACTGCGACGTCGGTAGTCTTATGATGTTCGTCTTCGACAAAAGATAGCCTCCGCTTGCTTTTTACGCGTTCGTTCAGGCTAACGTCTGTGCCAGTCTCCTCAGCATCCACACTTCGGCCACTCATGAGAAGTGGTTCCGGAGCGGCAGTCAAAGTCGTATCTTGAGTCTGATCTGTCGGACGCTTGCTGTGCTTCCGCTTACGAGTGCCTGAGGAAGTGGAACTGCAGGACATTTCGCTGGCCGCGGATCCCGTGGACCGCTTTCGCGGTTGGCGTCGTTTGTTGCTCTTCGGCTCATTTACAGGAAGCATGCTATTCGTCTCCTGGCTGCGGAAGGCAGTCTCAACGGACGGTGAGCTCTCGAGGACCTTCTTCTTCTTCTAGCCCGTGTGCATTCAAGGTGTGCTCGTGCTAAGACTGGTTGTGGATGGCTCGATAGCTGGATGATGATGATCATAATACTGATGATGATGACGATTATGGTGAAAGGACGCTGATTTCTTCATCCCGCTAGAGGGCGATCTATGAACTTAGAGTAAAATTAGGTACAAGAGACGTACAATTAGGTAAGCCTACGTCTGCGTACAAGAGACGGAAAGCCGCATGGAAACAACATATGCGCAATCAGTGTCCACAAAACTGTAAAAATTATAAGTTTATTACTGGAACGTTCAAACGAACAGTCGCAAGAGCGAAACATGAGTATAATGTTCGCCATTTTGATTTTCTTTCAGAGTCACGCAACAAGAGCGCTCTATTTCGCTTTTTACGAACAGTGAAAATAATCCCACGACCGTTAAACATAAATTCAACCGTGCTTACAAAATAGGAAATAGCAGACTTCTTAAGCACGAAAGTAACAGGATTGGAGGCAAGATTCTCGTCTTGTCTCCCCATAACTATGTTGAGGCAGAGACTTACTGACGATTTTGAAAATGTAACGCTGGAGGAATTAGCTGCTGTGGTGTCAGGATTACCAGCAGCAGCCCCAGGTCCTGACGAACTCACCACGAAGATGCTCAAACTTTTCTTTGAGGTCGCTCCAAAAGTATTGCTGGAAGCTATTAATTATTCCTTATCAAAAGCATGGATTTTGAGCACGTGTAAAACTGCTAAGGTTATACCATTAATTAAAGATAAAAGCAGAGGGTACACTCTTGAGAACATTCGAGCTATTTCTCTAACATCTAACTTTGTAAAATTCATTGAGAGGGTACTACATCCACGAATGACAAAATATGTAGCTGAGAAATCAATTTCGGCGTCAAAATCAATTTGCAGCACTGGTTACGCTAGATATCTCAAAAGCTTATGATAGCGCAGAATACCCGATCCTAATAGAAAGGATGAAAGACGTAGGCTTTCATCCTTTCTATTAGGATTGCGTGGATAACAGAGTTTTTACTGGACAGGGAGTTTTACTGCGTACAAAGTGGGATTTCAACGGGTAAATTTAGACAGACGCGAGGTGTTCCTCAAGGCTCAGTTTTATCTCAGCTCCATTCCTTGTCATCAGAACGTAACTACGTACGCTTACGCTGATGACATTGCTTTCTTTGCATCGGCGAACAGTATCCAGTCACTGTACGAGCAATTGTAAGGATATCTAGACTCATTGGAACGTTGGCTAGACAGCATTTGTTTGGCACTTAATGTGCAGAAGTGCGTAGTCCTGCATGGTATTTCCTTTGCAAGACCCGATGAATATTTCACTATCGTTCCACAATACAGACATTCCCCAAGTCGAGAAAGCTAAATATCTTGGAATTACTTGTGATGGAAAGCTGACTTGGCGTCTTGATATTGAACAAACAGCAACAAAAGCATCTCGAGCCATGGGAATTCTGAAAAGGGTCAGTAATTGTCGGTTGGGAATGCGCAGAGACTCTCTGATAATTACTTACTGTACGTATGTCCGCCCTATACTAGAGTTTGGATGCGCCTTATTTTCCGGTGCTCCGGTTTGGAAGGTATACGTCCGCGAGTGTTGCTAGAACGGGAGGCGCTCCGCTTGTGCCTTGGGCTGCCAAAGTTTGTAGCTAAAGCAGTCTTATATAAGGAATCGCGAATTCCTTCTCTTGAAACCAGATTTAAAATTTTAACGGTCCAAACCTTCTTATGCATATATATGAATGTACACTAAGACGGGACCAATATACATTTATTAGACAACCAAATTTATTTTTTTCGTGTTTGTTGACCCCGAAGGTTCGTACCGCAGGTGGTTGTCACGCAAAAACTGCTAGACCCGCCAAAGATAGTGCTCACAGACATAGCCATAAGTGATAACAGTTCTAATTCATTGGAAATTTCATTTGACAACATATTCCCCAATAATGCCAGGCAACTCAATGGACTTCTACAGGATCACTTGAGTCAAATAGGCACTAAAGTTATCATAGCAACGGATGCATCGCAGAGCGAGGAAAAGGCAGGAGTAGGAACTATTTCTTCGGAACTAGACTGTTGTTTCTCTGTTCGACTGCCGGATTACACACCAGTATTTGTGGCAAAATTCTTGGCGACTTTATTGGCTTTGCGTAAGCTTCACTCCTCCATGACTACTGCGGTAATAGTTACAGACTCGTTAGCATTGTGTACTTCATTAACTACTCGAGGTGAATCGCACATTCTGAGAACTTTGCGCACTTTGGTTCCTAATCATTTGCAAAAACTACGGTTAGTTTGGGTGCCTGGTTGCAGAGGATTGGTCATTAACGAATTGGCAGACACTTGGGCTAAGGCTTCTATTGCAAGTCCTGTTCTTTCACTCGTTCCAAATACGGCGTTTGTTACCGCAGCCAGATTCCGAAAGTACGCCTTATTGATGTCGACACCATGCCTTGCATCCTCACCTGATTTACAGCACTTACGGTACCCTTGGAGATGGCCATTTTACCAAACAAGGAAAATCGAAACAATATTGACGAGGTTGCGATGTAGAATCACGACGTTGAATTTCTACATGCACCGAGCTAGTCTGGCGGTCTCCTTTATGCGCTTTTTGTAAAGAGCCAGAGACAATTGAACACTTTTTGCTGGAATGCAGGCGCTTTACTTACCTTAGGAAAAGTACTACAGAGATGGCATTGCGAAATCTGGGCATACCAGTATCAAGTACTGTTCTTCTTTCATTCGGGTCTTCCGTGCTGGGACACACGAACAGGAATATATGCCTTGCTCTGCAGAAGTTCATTACGGATTCGAATCGATTTGCTTGTTCAGTTATTAGATCCTAATTACTTATTCCATTATTCTCTATACCATTGATTGATTGACTGCGCTTCTAATATTCAAATTCAACATCAAAGGACGACTAAACGTTTCAGGTAGCATAACTTAGTAAATTAAACTCAAATCCGCCTGAGCCTTGGCTAATCCCCCCAAGTGTGTAGATGCCAAAATTAAAGGATCATAATCATCATCATCATCAAAATTAGGTACGAACAGAGATTAAGGAATATGAAAGAAAGTAGATTGGCAGTGAAAGTATTAACATGTTTGTATAGGAAGAACGTTGACTCACAATGGAGGAAGACAACTAAGAGGCTTACCAGAAAGTATACAGCCAGTGACGAAACGGATGGGACGAAAAAGAGCGTAAAGAGCATGGTCAGAGCGGCGGAGAAATCGGATTGGATAGCAGCAATGGAGAAGAAACCGGCATTGAGCAACTACAGAAAAGGGAAAAACGAAATCAGAGGAGACAAATTTTATGATAATTCAAAGGGAAGCGCTTTATTGTTTGAAGCAAGGTCAGGTTGCCTGAAAACCCGAAGTTACAGAGCGAAATTCAATAAAGAAGGGGATACATGTACGAGCTGTGGATAAGCTAGGGAAACGACAGATCATATTTGGATTGAATGTACAGACGTTTACCCAGGTGTAGCTGTGGACACTACCATGCAGGAGGCCATGGGTTTCAGGGATAGCACTAGAAAGCTGAACATGTCGGCGATAGAGATAAGAGCGATTAGAGTATTGGTGGCGCAAAGGTATGGAGCAAACAGAAGCGCAAGGTAGTCCGGGTAAGATTGTTATTTCACAGCGGAACGATAATAGATAAAATAGGTAGACGAGGAGAAAAATTAGTTGTGAAAATATGTGTGATTCGGGAAAAGAACGTTTGTAGAAGAAAAGAATTGGGAGACACTTAAGCTTCACCTTTAAGAGTTGAACGCGATAGTGCAATCCGGCCCCTAGTGTGCACTTCAACCACTCAGTGCACACTTATTAATGTGTGTTCTTACACACACGCACAGACACACACACACGCGCGCGCGCGCGACGTATCTATAGTAATGGTAGAGGTTTTCGATCAATTTAACAGCACCTTTATATAAACTCCTTGAAAATTTTGTGCAGTGATGTAGTCACATGGTCCTGTATTATGAACTGCGCGTAGGCGTGACACTTTTATTCGTAAATGGTCACATTCTGTCGTCCTTCGTGCGTTAACTATCTGGCAGCTGTTCCATTTGTTCTTCTGTAGACCTCTTCCGGCCAACCGCAACAAGCATCGCCTTATGGTCGGTGAAATGGCAATTGCAGTACTTCACTTCTTTAATGGTGTCGTGAGAATGAAATGCTAAAAAAGTGGATGCAGAGCATCCGACGAGACCGCATATAGGCTCTGCTGTAGTCGCATGGCCTCCGAGATGGCGGGCGCGCTCGCCGTCTCGGAGGCCATGGTAGTCGAGACATTGTTTGACATGTCTTCCGCTAGATGGACATAGTTGTCTATTTTTGGAGCTGTTATTTTTCGCTCACTGGCGATTTTTCGCTCACAGGAGATGCGTGGAGACGCCAACACCGATGGCCGTATTTCTGCGGAACGAGCTCTCTAACGCTATTGCGTTAGTAAAGCTAGAGCTTGGTGGCCCGCGGGCTATCGCCCTGTTATAAAAAAAAGGGGACGCTCCTAATATCCATCCATCCATTCGGCGCGGCATACACCTGTACTCCTTCGCCTCTGCTGCTCCGCTGCATAATTGATTGATTGATTGATAACGTTATTGGGCTATATACAGCGTGCTCTCGTTTGTGAGCTTCAGCACAGTGGTAAAAAAAAATTGATTATCTCAAACTGGTTAGCTTGTAGTGTGTGTTATTGC
Source organism: Hyalomma asiaticum (assembly GCA_013339685.2). Lineage (NCBI taxonomy): Eukaryota > Metazoa > Arthropoda > Arachnida > Ixodida > Ixodidae > Hyalomma > Hyalomma asiaticum. Next base: position 103,170,281 of record CM023484.1, on the reverse strand, counting down.
AGGGCAGGGGATGACTGTCGTGCGCAATGCATTGCGCCATATGTTTAGCCTGGCTTTGATGAGCGGATCTTCGAGTATCCAATGGCTAGTTTCCACTTCGTCTCTGCTGAGTTGGGGCAGCGTGCATTGGGCTCTTTTCGTAAAAGCTGCGCGGCTTGATTCGTGAATTGGGCATTCCCAGAGGATATGTTCCATTGTTGCTGGCACTTGGCAGGAGTCGCAGTTGGGGTCACAGTATGTAGTCGGGTACATCTTGTGAAGCACTGAGATTGTTGTGAAGCATTGTGTTTGTAAGCGTCTCATTGTGATCTCTTAGAGGCGGGTGGACCCTGGTGGCGGGGCATTGTGTTTTGTAGCTTCTTCTAGTACTCGGGCGCGCGCGCTAGTCAGAGAGGCGACCGCCAGAGGACCGCGCCTATATAGCGCGAGCGCTATTGGCGCGCTTCCTTTCTCATCGCCGGGAGCTCAGTGAGTGCACATCTCCACGCAGCCTCGAATCGGAGCGGGCGCGGGAAGCAGCAGTCAAGCACAGAATGCGGTCGCTACCTGAGGTTGGTGGCGCCGACGCGCGCTTCAAACGCGACTTCCTCGATCGCTCGTTCGGCCTCAGCTGCCACAAGCGTATGCGACCGCTTGTGGTTTGACAACAACCTCGCCACCATCGCCTCCATCCGCAACGAGAGTCCCGTGCCAACGCTACCTGCCGCGTTCAAACGAGAGTTTCCGGTCGGCTGCCACATGATGTAAATTATTACATCTTGTTTGCATACAGTTGCATAGATATGTAAATAATAAACATCGCGTATACAAGTGCATATACAATCAGCCCTATAACAACGTGTTGATCTTTATAATATATGTAGGTAAAGGTGTCACGGTTTTAACGATAAGCATTGGAGCTTCGCCCCACTCATCCTCATTCACTTCGTGGAGATGGCGCAATTTTGTTGCTTTTGTTTCCTGTGCTCTGTTACATATCCACCCCAGACAGAGGTGGATATGTGCGAGAACACAGAAAACAAGAACAACAACCGCCTAATCCGGGGGATTAGAGTTCCTAGTGATGATTCTTTGTCTTGAACCTTTGCAGAGTATTACTACTCATCTAAACTTATGTTCCTAAATTCACTTTATGGCCCTGCCTTCCTTCTTGGCTTTTTATTTTGTTTTTGTCTTCCCTGTAATATTGCCACGGCATCAGCCAGGGAATCAAGGTATGAGCAGGCAAAGGTGGAAGTTCAACGATGTTCAACGTCATGCCCTTTGGTCTTGGTAACGCGCCGGCGGCGTTCGAAAGATTTATGGACACCATCCTCCGTGGACTGAAATGGGAAATTCGCTTGTGCTATCTGGATGACGTTGTGATTTTTGGAAGAACTTTGGGTGAGCATAACCCACGTCTTAGTCTCGTCCTTGATTGTGTCGAGAAAGCCTGCCTGGTACTGAATTCCAAGAAATGTCGCTTTGAAGAGACTGAAACGTTAGTGCTTGGACACCTAGTCGACCGAAACGGTGTGAGGCCCGATCCGCGGAAGATTGAAGCAGTAAGTTCCTTCGAACCACCGAAGTCCCTGCGGGAGCTGCGGAGCTTCTTGGGCTTATGCTCATATTTTCGTCGCTTCGTACCAAGATTCGCCAATGTGGTGTACCCACTGACTTGCCTTCTCCATAAGAATGTTCCTTTCAACTGGACGTCGGCATGCGGCGAGGCGTTCCGCCAACTGAAGTTTCAACTGACATCGGGACCCATATTACGCCACTTCGATGCTTCCTCGCCTACACAAGTGCGCGCTCATGCTAGTGGAATTGGGATCGGTGCTGTGCTCGTGCAACGTCATCAAGAACTGAACACGTTGTGGCTTATGCCAGTCGATCTCTGAGTAAGGCGGAAAGCAATTACATCGTTACAGAACAAGTATGCTTGGCAGAAGTTTTCGCGGTTCACAAATTTCGGTCCTACGTCTACGGCCGCCCGTTCACTATAGTTACGGACAACGACGCTCTATGCTGGCTCGCGCATCTCCGTGATCCGAGCGGTCGATTGGCACGTTGTGTTCTTCGACTTTAGGAGTACGACTTCGTCATCTCTTACAAGTCCGGTCGTCGTCACGCAGATGCCGACTGCCTTTACGCCTTCCTCTACCGACTACGAAGTGTGACGAAGACAGCTTCGATGACTGTTTTGCTTCTATTTCGCCCACATTCCCGGACTCGACGAGATTCAGGGATGAACAAGCAAATGATGTTAGCCTGGAGCCTCTTTTCACTGCTGCGCTGCGTCCCCAAGCCACCGGTCGATTTTCTGTAGGAGATGGCCTCCTTTACAAGACGAGTTATTCGGGTAAAGGCGCACGCTTCCTCCTGGTGGTTCCGCAAAGTCTGCGACCGGACGTACTGAGTGCCATGCGCGATGACGTGACCTCTGGCCATCTAGGCTTCATAAGAACACTGAACCGCACACAGGAGCGTTTTTACTGGCCCAAAATGCGAGACACCATCAAGCAGTACGTCAGCGGTTGCGAGAAATGCCAACGCCATAAGCGCCCCACGAATACTTCTCCGGGTCTTCTCCAGTCTCTGCCACCGCCCTGTCTGCCATTTGAACAAGTAAGCAGCGATCTCTTGGGGCAATTTCCACGATCTTCTAACGACAATTGGTGGGCTATGGTATGTGTCGACCACTTGACCCGTTACGGAGAAACGGCGGCCATACCATCTTCAACAGCTACATGCGTTGCCACATTTTTGCTGCGGTTTGTTATTCTCAGGCACGGTTCCCCCCGTGTGATAATTAGTGATTGTGGCCGTCAGTTCGTTACAGATGCCGTTGAAGAATTACTTCGTCTCTGCAGCTCAAAGTTCCGGCATTCGACACCTTACCACCCTCAAACCAACGGCCTTGTAGAGCGTACGAACGGGACTCTTACCAACATGCTGGCCATGTATGTATCCTCCGACCACAAAGACTGGGATGACTGGATCATCACATATGCTTACAATACCGCAAAGCATGAGACGATGGATTACTAGTCCTTTGTATCTGTTGTACGCACGTCCACGTTTAAGGTGCATTGATACAATATTGCCGTTTGACTTCCACAGCGAGTAGTATGTTGCCAAGACGCTGTGTATCTTGCAGAAGAAGCACGTCGGATCGCACGAATTCGTACCGTGGCGTCACAACACCGATGTAAGGAGCGTGACGACAGCCGACACCAGTCTGTCTTATACAGCAAAGGGGACTTGGTATGGGTGTGGACTCCACAGCGTAAACGCGGATTACGCCACAAGTTTTGGCCCCAACCTTTTGTGATTGTCGATCGATTGAGCGACTTAACGTACGTGGTGGCCCGCCTAACGTCAGATGGTTGTCGTTCCAGCCGAACACAGCTAACGCACGTCGCGCGTCTCAAGCGGTTTCATTCTGTCGTTTTCCAGTGATTTCGACTTGCCCAGCGGGCTTCGTCTGTGAGCCGGGTAGTACTACGGCATCAGCAGGGCAATCAAGGTATGAGCCAGGCAAGGGTGGAAGACGACGTCCGCGATAGCTTGTGTAGCTGTTGGGCGCCATCTTTCCTCGGCTGTACCAGCAATTTAGCGATCCCCTGTGAATAAACCTATCTTGACCTTCAACCGTAACTATGTCTTCCAGATCCCAAAGTTCATTTCCGTACATGGCGGATCCCTTTGGGTTCGTTGCGTTGAACATTCCAGGGACCAAACTATCAACCAACCTAATAGTGTGGCTCAAACTGTTACGAGTTAAGGACCATGAGTTTTGCGGCAGTATAGGGGAAAAAGACGAAATTGAAAAAGGAGCTTCTGAACAAAGCGAGACAGATAGAGAAAAATGGCGGGAGTAGGGAAGGGGGAGGCATTTCCTTACAGATAGGCGGATCGGTTGCCCTTGGCTATAGGTTGTAAAGTTCTTATATTTTTTCCTCTTTACAAAAGCGAGAAATCTAGGGAATTTACAGCTCGCTATGGCCATAGCCTTCTGTGCTCTGGCCTGCTACTCTACGCTATGGAAGCGGGAGGCGGAGGGGATATGGTGATAAATGAAGAGGCTCTACGATGTCTCAAACTGCGCATAAGGACGAGTACAGGCGTAAGGAATCAACAGCGCACCACGATCGCAGGCTGTTTATTTCTGGAAAGCAAGCAACAGCTTTTCAGTCATGCCCCTCAACTCGCGGCCACATTATCAGTCATACGTACGCGTGTCGCAGAACATATAAATAAATACGAAAAGAGAATGCACGTGTATACATGTCCATCACATTGGGGAACACGCTCATGTCGCGCGTGTAGCCCACTGTGTCTGCCGGATAGTCGTCTTTATAGCAAACCGTACAGATGGAAAGGAGGCCCAATGTCGCGCACTCATTCGCTTCAAGATTGTTAATTACGCTCAATGCCACCTGTGATAGCGGGTAATCTTGAAGTGCCGCAACAAACCTAAGGCTAACGTATTTCGCATTACACGCACTTGATCCGGTTTAAAGTGTACAAGTGGTATATTCCAAAAAAAAAAAAAGCATTAGCCCCGAGGCCAGTTCTTGCATGCCGACATGCAGGCTTGGCGGGTGCGAAACTTGTTCGCGCCAATCAGGCAGCGCCGGTGTTGCAGCACATCGGGCGATGAGCGTAGGCACCGGATGCGGCCATCCGTTACGGACACATCCGCGAAGAAGGGGTACTTGAGGTGACGGACGCCGCAGGGGACGGCGCGCGGAGGATGGCAAAGGGAACCGCGCCGCCCTCCTCTCAAGCAGTGTGACCAGCATTCCTCGGCCGTGCTAAAGACGGTGCTGTCGTTGGCGGGGCATCCGCCTGACGGGAAATTCCAAGGGAGGCATTTCCGTCCCTCAAAGAACCACCAGCTGGACAACACGTCCTGCCTGCGCCACAGATTCAATGTGTCATTTCTTCTGCGGAACCGCTGCTCGCTCTGCGTTTTCGCTAGAAATTTGGATCTGTACTACCCATCTCGGTGGTATAGTGGTCGCGGTGCTTGTCTACAGCCCCTAATGACATGGGTTCGATCCCGGCAGCTGCGGTCGCGTTTCGGTGGAGGCGAAACCCCAGAGGCCCGTGTGCGGTGTGATGCCGGAGCGGCTTAGAGAATCACGGGTGGTGATCATTTGGAGGCCGTTCAACATGCTAGTGTTAGTGTGACACGGATAAGAAATGAGGACACCACACCACTGACCATGTCGTGCCGAGGCTCAAATCTTGAGCAATGAATTATTACCAACTAGCTCGCCCTTGCGTCTTTTTTTTTCCGGAGACCACCATTATTGCGTGCCTCATAATCACATTATGCTATTGGCACTTAAAATCCCACATGCTATTATTATTATTATTATTATTATTATTATTATTATTATTATTATTATTATTATTATTATTATTATTCAAAAAATTTTCTGAATATTATGTAACCACATCGCTGTAACTGACGTTGCCGGGCCTAGTCACCCAAGTCTTCGGAGACTTTGACAGGCCCGTTTCTGTGTACTACTTCTGGATGTGTGCAATAAATATTATTATTATTATTATTATTATTATTATTATTATTATTATTATTATTATTATTATTATTATCTCTGGAAATCGAAGACGTGCGGTGAGCTAGCTGTAGTTTTCGTCAAGGCATCGAAAAGTGCCTCTATATGTCACGGTACGTTGTGTCGTACCAGGAAAAACGACTAACAGATATTGAGTAACCAGGGGCCAGTAACCAGGGGCCGAGTGCCATAGACCACCATGGCGAACGGCAGCGGTGGTCTAGTGACTATGCCACTCGGCTGTTCATCCGAAGGTCGCGGGATCGAATACGTGTCTCTGTAGCTGCATTTCGATGGAGGTGAAATGTTGAAGCCGGTGTACTATGTGATGACGGCGCACGTTAAAGAAACCCAGGTGGCCGAAATTTTCGGAGCCCTCCAGTACGGCGTCTCTAATAATCATGTTGTGGTTTGGGGAACAAGGTGGACGAAATTTAGTATCGGTGAAATGGAAGAAGCAAGAAAATTAGAGTGAACCTTCATTTTGAGTCGGTAATATGTGTGTTTTTCCGCAAGATAAATTGGGACGATGGATACATGGTTGCAATGGCGCACATTCGCCACAGTGGCCAAGATACTTATACTAGCGTAGACAGGCCCCTCATAAGCAGAGCGTTGAATAATGAATTCCAGTTCGCAAGGAGAAATGAAGATATCAAAAACGTTCTTCTATTAATTTTAAACGCATGTTCAACCTATGAAATTGGGTGTCGTGAAACTGGCTGCGAACGTCTTCTCTTAACCTTACTGCGCGAATTAATTAAACCAGGCGATGTTAATTTCCATTTTAAAGCACAGCTCACAATTAATCGCGCTTCTGCATGAGGCGCGACCACATAATCGTGACGTCGAAACACCGTAGACGTTGTCACGCGAGGTGACAGCGTCAGCTATCTGAGCTGTCGATCATTGCCCAAAATATGGACCTTCGCTAAATGTCAAGCATTGCAATGAAAGCTTTTTACGCAGCGAATGTTAGGCGTAACCATATTTTCGCACTTAAGATACCTGGCGCAGCTGGTCAGTAGTGGCTTGCCCAAACATTCTTTGGCAGGAGGACGACTCTCGCGCATGCAGCTTTGCCGACAGTGACCGAGCGATGCGAATCTGTTCACGCCTCGGTTGCACGAATGCACAACGTCAGCGGCCGTCTCGACACAGGCATTCACCGAACGTCTGTAGTGGAACTCTCGCTCTCCACTAGGATGACAGACGGTGTAGAAGACGTCGCCACACATGGGACGTGCCTATCCAAGGATAGAGAAAACAGATTATTCTTTTAGTGGCTGTGCGTAGCCAGCGGACTGAATGTAACTTCCTCTTTAAAACGACACCAAAGTCTTGCACGGGCTGTTCCAACACGCTGAAGCAATGTACTGTGTTGTTCCTATCAAATATGGCGCGTCAACAGGGTTGCCGCTGCCTCGATTACCGAACGCTACGGCTGCACTGAAAAGCTCACAGCTTACGTTTGCATCGCGATCTGCTTTATCGACACCAGCTATCCCCTTTGTGCAACTCTTCTGGCATCGCAAGAACAGCTGAACGTGGTATTATATATATATATATATATATATATATATATATATATATATATATATATATAACAGAATTGACGATGCGCCTCTTCGAGAACGACGGTTTATTACATCAACGTTTCGGTCGGAGCCCGACCTTTTTCAAGAAAAATGTCGGGCTCCGACCGAAACGTTGATGTAATAAACCGTCGTTCTCGAAGAGGCGCATCGTTAATTCTGTCATAAACTAGCGGCAACCCAAGCTATTTTTGCATATATATATATATATATATATATATATATATATATATATATATATATATATATATATATATATATATATATATATAGCAGTCATGGTGGTGAATGTGAATAGGCCGGAGGCGTGAAGGCAGAGACGAGTAGTAGACCCTCGGAATTGGCAACAAAAATGCGGAAAGCGTTTGTTCAACGTTTCAGCCGGAGACCTGATGAAGGCCGGTCTCCGGCTGAAACGTTGAATAAACGCTTTCCGCATTTTTGTTGCCCATTCCGAGGGTCTACTACTCATCTCTCTCTCTCTCTCTCTCTCTCTCTCTCTCTCTCTCTATATATATATATATATATATATATATATATATATATATATATATATATATATATATATATATATATATATATATATATATATATATATGCGTCGTTGAACACATTACTTAACATATCCACTTTCATGACAACTTATAGATGTCCTCAAGGAGAGGCTATAATTTATCAGTGTACTCAGCCTTCCTAGGTGCGGACAACGTGGTGAGATAAATCTGCGTAGTCATGCTCGCTGTCTAAACAACCACCATTACGACCATGTACAGAACAAGAAAACGAATATCACATCAGGCTTACGGGGCGTCGGAATTTAAGAGCCATGAAGTCGTTGCCACCCTCTACGTGGTCAACTTTCTCGTAACCATTCGCCGCCTGCTTAGGACCAACCCTCCGCTTCGTCAGTGTACCGTGCCTAGCACGCCTGTCGCGCGAGGTCACATCGTGAATCTCAACTTTAGCCGTCATCTTCGGTCTCTCGGTTCCGTTATCGTCTCCTCCACGGCTAGTCAGGTTCGGCGGAGTCGCGAGCCGCCGCTCACTCCGCGGTGACGGAAGTGATGAGCTGACCGGCAGCGCTGGTGAATTGACAGTTGTCCTGGTAGGCAAAAACAATACTATCTTCGGTGCGTGCTGTTTGGCGGTCGGGTGGTTTGCAGAGGAGACGGCGGCCGCCGCACTGTTAGAGCGCGGCATGGCAGCGAGGGAGACCAGCAGTATAAGACTCATCATTAGCGTCATCATGACCACGGGTGCGCATGTCGCCCAGGAAACACGTCGCTCGTGACGCTTGGCCGACAGAGAACGAGCGCGGCGATAGGCGCGGTTGGTGCGACGTTTGGGGCGCCGCACGGAGTCCGAGCCGTCCGAGCCATCGCCACTGGTCGAGATGCAAGCATTACAGGACACTCCGCGACCGGTACTGTTGGAAGTACCGCTGTCACCGCTGGTGCTGGTTGCGGTGCTCGTCGCTGCGCTGCTCGTCGCCGTGCTGCTCGTTGTTGCGTCTGTCCTGCCGCTACGATTTGCGCGAGCGTCGGCAATGGTTCCGAGTGCGTCGTGTGGTCTGGCGCGTGAACGTTCATTACGGAGCTGCCGTGTGGCGTGGATTTTCCGCGGCATCCCGGACGGTATTTGTTCGTAGCCAAGCAGCGGGATTCCCTGCTGCGCAGTCAGCCAGGCAGACTTCATGGCGTACAGATTCGTGTGGGGTTGGTAAGTATGCAGCGGCAAATTTCGTCCATCGGATGACCTGGCAAAGTCGAACCCCTGGCTTTGCTCGTGCGGATGGTTGCTATAGCTGTTCTGCTGTCCGGAGATGAGCTGGTCTCCCGATATGACATACGTGGCGTTGTCGAACGACTGCACGGGCTGCCGTCGTGGGCTTCTTTGCGCCATGCGGCGTCTCAACGATGGTAGATCACGTGCACGATTATGGGCGCTGACGAGAGCAGGAATGTTACACCACTGCGATTTCAACGGTAAATATGGCGCAACCACCGCGAGGAGCGTGCTGCTGTTCCTCGTGGTGATGATAGTGAAAATTATTTCAAAGAGGGTAGCAGTGCGCCAGCTTTGGCAGGTAAGGATACAAAGTACGTCTAGGTAGTGCGGTGGCGATGTATTATTATTTATAATATACGCTTACCGAGTTTATTTCTAATTTATTCCAATTTGCTCAATGAAGCGGTCGTTTATTCGTAATGATTGAAATATCAACAATCCACTGCATTCCATCTGAGCTAGTATGTGCTATTACAATGATTCTATAAATCGTGGCCCCAAACTCTGGCTTTCGCAGTCACTCTCGCCGTGATGCACTTGGGTCGCTCTTTACGTTTATATTTCTATCTAGACGACGGTCACGCTTACTGACGCCTTGCAAATGAAGTTTAATGCACCAGAGGGTAATGAGCACTCATAGGTCAGCCCGAAAGAAAAATTCTGACGTGTAAACAGCGACGTCGAAGGAAGAAAAGTCGGTGCTCGAAGCATATAGCCCATTGTGTGAGAGGGCCCGTGCGTCGTGTAAGTTGGTTGGTCTTCAAAAGCCTCCATTGACGAAATGAACGATCCGTGTTGCACGACCTACGGGCTCTCCAGCGTACGCTAGAGCTTTGCCAAGTCTTACGAGCCTTTCTTATTATATTTGTCTATATTACTTAGGCGCAATATTTAGGTGGCTCACTAGTAAAAAAAAAAAAAAAAATCCAGCACACAACGTCGACCGTTGACAGCCGTGTAATAACCAGGTTAGGGTGGGGAAAAAATATGGCACAAATAAGCCTCGCCTTTAAGAGTGGGACACGATAGCGTTATAAGGTCCCCACTCACATCGCAACACTATCGCGTTAAAGCGCACAGAGAAAATGCAAAAGCCGCGCCTACTCGGTAATACTCCGAGGAGGCGCCCCCCGGATGCCGGCGACTAAGACCAATTTTCTGAGATAAGGATTCCCTAACGTTGTCGCGTTCAGATGGACATTCAAATCGCAGCCCGCCGCAGTAGCTTAGCATGTAAGGTGTTCCAATGCTATGTTCTAGGGTACGTGGTCGATTCTCGACCACGGCAGCCGCATTTCAATGTTGGCGAGGAGCAATAACAGCCTTACATTTCGATTTAAGTACACGTTAAAGACACCTATGTCGTAAACATGTATTCTGGACTCCACCACTACATTGTTACTTATAATCACAGGTTTGGGCACGGAAAATTCCATAATTCGATGGGAAATGTTTAAAAATTTCAAGGCGTTTAACACACCATGTTTAGGCACACGGGACACGTGTGTTCCCAAAACTAAAACCGATGCATTGAAGGAACTGTCACGTGTACGATTATGGAACTTCTGGGTGAGATATTTTTTAACTAGACTGCGTCGCCGGTATTCGCACTCAAGTCCGCATTACTCTAGCTGGAGTGCACCGTTCTTTCTTTCTCGTTTTTTTTTCCTTTGTTCTGGTCGCTCCTCAGGACCATAATAAAGTTCATTATCTGTCTATCTGTCTGTCTTCATATTAAGCGTAATCTCTCCAACTTGCCGCATGACGACGGTAAAAAAACTGACAGATGTAGTGTTGTCGGGTTTGTTACATGCCACAACAGCAGAAGCAATGGTTCTATCAAGGTTTATCATAAAATATTTTCAGAAAAACTACTTTGGAACACATGATGCATGTCCCTATGTACCATAACGGACGTCAGTTATATTGTGAACGGGAGCATGTGAACGCGTACCTGGTAGTGTTTTGCCTTATCAAATGTAGCACTAAAGCTTCACGAGATTTTTGATTTTCAATGTGTGTGTTCGTAAGCTATAGCTCGTCTTTCTCTCGTATTTTTGTTCTCCTATGTCGCATGATGATGGCTGGAAAGTGGCACGATTTTATGATATCAGAGGTGGTTTGTTTAAGTTTGTTGACCGGTGACAGCGCACCTTCACAGTGAAAATTTCGAATTCTATAATACTGCTTTGGGACATTAAACCCCATTGTTTGTTTGATTGATTTTTGGGCTTTTACGTCCTAAAACCAGCTTTGATTATGAGAGACGCCGTAGTGGAGGGCGCCGGAAATTTCGACCACCTGGCGTTCTTTAACGTGCACTGACATCGCACAGTACACGGACCTCAACATTTCGCCTCCATCGAAATGCAGCCGCCGCGGCCGGGATTCGATCCCTCGACCCTTGGATCAGCAGCCGAGTACCACAGCCACTAGACCACCGTGGCGGGGCGGGACGTTAAACCCCACAAATCAATCAATAATACTGCTCCTTACGTCTACAGCGCCCAGCTGCCCTGTAGTGTGCGCAGAGAACGCTACCAAGGAAATAAAGTGGTTAATGGTATATAAAGGTGAAATTTTCACGAATTACCGCGGTATTCTGCGCAGCCTAGTGCGATACGGGCTGGATGAAGACAAAGACAACTTTTGAAGCGTTGATATACCGCAGACAGAAGAAAACGTTGCTACATTGCCACCGTTGCCACACCGCTTGAAACCTTTTCAGCGTTCGCCAACTTCGCGCGAACTTTTCGCCGGCGTAAAAGGAAATATTGGTTACCCACAACAAAATAGTATAGTTTTCATGAAGAAAAACGAAGAAATAAAAGTGCCTCTGTAAGTAAACACAGGCATTAGTTACTGCGCGCAGTGCTGTGAGATTGGTCAACGCTGCCCCATCGTGGCGCGCCGTTCATTGCTATTATGATGATCCTTCACTGCGTTCAGCAGCTGCACAGTGTCCCTCATTTTGCAGCCCAGTCCCAGCTGAACAGATAGGAGCTCAACGTTGAGAGACCCTATGAATACGGCCTGATCGACCACAGGAATGACGTTTTTATCAAAGTGACTTTTTTCATACAAGGTATAAAAGTCTGTGTACACCCCACAGCGAAGTACTCTAGCACAGACAAACCAGAGCCTTTCGCTATGCAGTTTATTTTGTCCGCAAAACTTCAACTTTTGTGTGTAAGGGAGATAGGCGCGCAAGATTCAGTATTACCCTCTACAGACAGCTCACTCTCGCCGCCATGCAAAATTGGCGCAATTTTCGACTTGAAAGCACCAATCAACATTATGAGCCATCAGCTATAAAAACGATATTTTTACGATCCACAATCGTTAAAGGTAATTAAATGCGGAACTTTTTAAATATGTTCACTATCTTGCTGCTTTAACAAGGAGCGCCATTTTTCGCGGCGTTCGTCTTAGGAAATACCTAAAGGAGTTCACGTGCTGCCGTGTGTCATCGGCGCAACTACTTTCTGCAGAGGGTCCCTTAGAGTAGAAAAAGGTGTTCACTACAAAGGACTTTACTTTCGCCCGTCTGTCAGGGGTATTCTCAAGCTATAACTTCTGTGTTATGAGAACAGTTCTCTTGCTCGCTGCTTTTTTGTGTTAGTAAGCTTAAAGTACACAAAAAAATATCATCACGGGACCAAATTTTTTTAAGCTGGCTTTCTTGTGTGCCTGACAGGGTTAGACGAGAAACGCGATGGTGTTACCACGCTGCGTTCACATCGGACATCCAAGTAAGGGCGGCGTCATCTCGCCGTAACGTGCGTCAATGCATCGGCCTGCGAAGGCGTCTGCTATATAGGTAGAAAAGCACTGGACCATGTGCTCGCCACCTATGTACGTTTATTTCAAACTGCATTACCGAGCAGACACGGTTCCTTTCGAGCCTTGATTCGAGCACCTCGCGTCGCTCCAGAGAACACCTGCATTCAAGCCTCATTCTGATCCCAATTCGTCAAAATTCGGCGATTCGAAATGTTCAGGCCTATTGCTACGCTAACCAAGCAAGCCATGTAGGTTGACGCCGCAAGTGCGATCGGCGCCAAAGGGAAAGCTGCAATAGGGTTAGAGATGTAACTTCCAGAGAAAACATTGCAATCCTCGCTCCCAGACTCTGTGGTCATTTATGATAGCACTGTTCTAACGTATCTCGATTTATCCGGCTTGTATCAAACTGAGGAAATTTATTACCGAGCCGCTGAAAGGCATTACGCAGTTTTCTTTGTTACATGCCTCGTTAACAAGTGTCGTCCACATTATTCGTGCGAGAAGCCTTACGTCATTAACAATTGCGTGTCCACACTTTGACGATCTCAAAACTTACTGGAACAACGATCAAAGCTGTCTTTCATCAAAACGAACGCTCAAAACTCCCCGAAGGAGGAAAGCTATTCGTTTTATGTGCGAGGTATTTCTGGCTCTCATAATCTGTGTAGTATATCACAAAACTATCATCATCATTAGTTCATGTGCCCAATGCGTGGAGTTCGCACGCGTGCTTTATTCTCTTGCGCACATGGCCTCAGCCCACTTACGGCACGACAAAACTGCGGCCAGGAAGCGCACCTGTTTAAGAGGAAAAAAAGTTGGCCGCATATCTATGTGCTTCGCTGCAAATGTCGCCGAAAGACGATAGTCTTCTGACGGCCGTACTACGCCAAGTTAGAGCTACTGTATATGCTCCCTACGGGAGCAGAGTTGCGCTAGAGTTACTGTATATGTTCCCCTTGGGGAACAGAGTTGCGTCTCTGACAGAACGCGCCGCTAGCGCCCCCATTCGCCAAGAGCGCTCACGTGCGCATCCCCTCTTGAGGGAAAGCCAACTTCAGGAATGCACGTGCGCTGACGCCCGCCGCGCCGCCGCTGTCCCGAGTCCGACGATGGCAAAGCTCAGCTGGTTCACTTGTGGCAGCATGGTGTGTTGTTTATTTGCCAAGTCTGCGATTCGCTAAAATGCGATTCGCTGTTGTCAGTGACCAGCTTTTCTTTTCGCCAGCTTGTGTTTTCAAGGCTCAGAATAAACTCTGCCTTGTCACTCGTGCCAAAAATAAAGGCGATGACACTCGACGCAAAATGATTGACTGATTTCTGGGGTTTTACTTCCCAAAAGCAGCTATGATTACGAGAGACGCTCGACGGAAAATGATTAAATCGTCGTGGCCGAGCGTCGAAATGGGTACAGCTGGTTATGCCGCCAGCTCAGTGCGACCCAGTACTTATTCCAGCTTAATAGCACGTTTCAGAATACACATCCCTACACAAGCCATGCACGAAATTTGATTATATGAAACAATTATAACTAGTAAATTAAACATTATATATTATTGCTAAAGAGTAGGTATAACCATTTAGAAAACGTAGGGCTTGGCGCCCACTTAGTAACAGCTCGCTAGCCGGTGACAAAAATTAATCGTAAGGAAAAGCAATGTGCGTGTGTCAATATGCATAACGATTCACGTAGATGTAGCGCAGACCGCTACGCAGCACAAAATTTTGAAACCGTGGCCACTTTCTGCCACGCAAGATATACCTAGATGTGCGCAAAACTCTCCGTGCACATGATTTTTTTCTTACTTGTTTCATCCGTGCTCGTCGTTTTTCAAAGTATTTATTTTATTTTTTAAAGCGCTCCGTCAAGAACGACGTACACGAACGATTTCTTCAACGTATTTTGTCCAGGATGGCGTTTTGATTTGATATAAAAAGAGCTTCTATTGATAGTGAGGGTCATCGAAAAATTTATAACACCACTTATGTCTAAACTGATAAATCAATTGTTTGTTCGAGTCACCTTCCTTAGTTGTAAGCGAAAGTCTGCCTGCCAGCGACGCGCAATAAACGAGCGAGAAAGTGCACGCCGCCGCTGAGCCGCGCCGTCTCCTACATTTGAGAGGAGCGGCTTTCCTGCTTAATACGAATGGATGTGCAAGATGGCGGACCTATGCGCAACTTAGAGTTACTGTATATGCTCCCTACGGCATAGGCCCGGCATAGGTCCGGCAAGGCTGCAGGTGTCACGTACGAAAAGGGAGATATCATCAGCAGAAGCCAGGACTTTGATCTCGTCAGTCCCCGTCGGGGGGAACCCCCTGATGCGCTCATTGCTGGCTAGCTTCGCTAGCAACGGCTGGATGGAGATAATAAAATAGTTGGGCCATGCAGGCATCCTTGTCATCCTTGCATCCGAGTAAGGCATCCTTGCATCCGAGTAAGTAGGGATCTTACTCGGTGTACTGCGCGAGTTTGACTTCCCATCAGACTTCGTCGCACTGGTGAGACTCTTGTACAGTGACTTGACAGGCAACGTCGTCGTGAACGGCTCCATAACGGCGGGTTTCAACTACACGAATGGCATATGACAAGGATGCCCGCATGGCCCAACTATTTTATTATCTCCATCCAGCCGTTGCTAGCGAAGCTAGCCAGCAATGAGCGCATCAGGGGGTTCCCCCCGACGGGGACTGACGAGATCAAAGTCCTGGCTTCTGCTGATGATATCTCCCGTTTCGTACGCGACGCCCGCAGCCTTCGAGAATTTCGGAACACCTTGAACCGTTACGCTGAAGTGTCGGGGGAGAAAATAAATGAGGGGAAGAGCAAGGCGCTGCCGTTCGGCTCCTTCCCCAGTGAGTCGTCAGGGGAAATCCAGACGGTTTCGACGGTGAAGGTGCTGGACGTCTACTTCACGTGTGTCGGCGTCGCGGAGGCAACGTGGCAGAAAGCTCTGGAGAGGGCCCACCTGGTGGCATCCCGTATCCAGCACGTTGACCTCACACTCCGAGAGAAGGCCCTGGCGGTCAAAACAAGCGTATGTGCCTTCGCAAACTATGTCTGCCGAGTCGCTGTCATGCCATCGAAAATAGCAAGCCAGCTGAACAGGATTATTAATACGCTCCTTTGGGATGGCAAACTCGCGCCGGGAAAACGGAACCTCCTGCAGTTGCCGGAGAGCGAGGGAGGCTTAGGGCTTCCTCACGTCATGGCAATAGGTAGGATCCTCGCTTTGAAAACGGTCAGGCTCCTTTATCAGGCGAGCGACTTCTTCGAGAAGGGCCTCCTACTGTACTAGTGCAGCACGAACATCAAGTGCCTCGATGCGGACAGGAACACTGGCCCGGTGGCAGAATTCCCTTCCACGTTTTCCAAGATGACGGCGAACACCAAGCGCATGCTGTATAAGGACGCCTCCTCCTGCGACATCGACAGAGATCCGCCTGCGCGCATCGCGGAAACTCTAACGCGCAGCCAGCTCTCACCGGAGGAATGCGGGAAAACGCCATCCTGGAAACGGTCAAAAGCGAAGCTAAGTCGCGGCCTCCCGAGGGAGGTTCACGACTTCCTGTGGAAAAAGAATTGGAAGGTTCTCCCAACTCGGCAAAGGTTGTACCAGTTCGGTATAGTTCCTTCGGCTCGCTGCCCGAATTGCCGCGCGGAAGAAACGACGGCGCACGCGCTTTAACAGTGCGCCGCAGCGAAACCCGTGTGGCGTTTAGTAGCCAAAGACTTCGGTATAAGCCCCCCCCCCCCCCCCCATCTCTCGGACGGAACAGAGGCTCTTTCGCCAGGCTGGTGGTTGCCTGCACAGTTTTCGTATTCTGGAAACGGCGGTGCCAGGCGGTGGCGAGAAACGCTCCACTAAGCACTGCCTACCCCGCGGTTTCCCGGATCAGACGGTTCCTGTGGGGTTCTTTTAACTCGGAAACTCGAGGTCTCCGGGGAGGAAATGTTTCTCCGCCGCTGACACACAAGGTTTTTCGTAGTTAAGTGTCTCTGAAATACCTACACGATCTGCGTGTTCCTTTCGTTTTTTTTTTTACTTATGGACGCAGGGGTTTTCTACTGTATAAAGTCTTGGACTACTCCCCTGCATATGTGTACGCCTCTTCTGTGTTTAAGCAGCACATAAACCAGCCGCTTCCCCTTGTACGCGTTGCCCCGCGAATATGCACATGTTTTAGATTCTGAGCTCATGTGTCTGCGTCCCATAGTTCAGCCAAGCGGCTATTAGAAATTGTATAACGGTCTTTTCTTTCTTTTTTTTTTGTATCGTCCTTTTCTGGTACTAGTTAGTGACGCGAGACTCCCGGCTCTTTTGTATTCGTGGACCCGATGTGACTGTCTCCTGTCAAAAGAGTTGTGTCAAATATCCTTTGTGACCAAAATTTCTGCGTTCAAGTATCCCAAGAAAGACTATCGTCTTTAAAAGAAGATAGCGTGCGTTGATTTGTCCCGTGCACAGCATCTTGCAAAGCTATGCGTTTGTGCACAGTTTCCGACCACGAGAGCATGTGTCCTCTCATGGCGCGAAACTATGAACAAACGCATATAACAAGGAGGTAGGACGGCGTCAAGCCGGGGCCACGCGTGCCGCCCCTTCCACCGTCTGTGGTTCGGCGCGAACGTCTTTACGCTGAGCTCGGTGCGAAACTCTTGAGAAGCGCTCGCTGGACATCGCAGTGCTTTGCGACGTGTTTGCCGAAGCATTGGACCACGGTGAAATCCGGGTGTGCCCGAGATTTTTAAATGTCCGCGCCAGCAAGCGCCAATCATCTTCGCTGGCCTAGTGTTACTATGGTGCATGCATCACTAACTTTTTTCAGACGTACGTACATCGGATTGCAACGCACGCCTGGGAATAGTTATCTTCATTCCTCAACTTCTGAGCACACAAACAGCAAAGTAAAGGCATCGCGTTCGTGTACTACTAAACTGTATTGTGAACATCAACGTTCGTTATCGACGCGTTCAAGTGCCGCCGGCGCTCGATCGTCCCGAGCGCCCGTCTTCTCGCCTCCTTGCCTTGCGAAGAACGAGACCGCGCCTCGAGTGTCCTCAGTGGCCCTTCTCCTTCGCCTCCTTCTCGTCCTTTTCCTTGGCCTCCTTGGCACTAGCGTCGTGAGGCGCCTTCTTGTCGCGCGCCGTGTCCTTGTCGGCCGACTTCTTGTCGTGTTGGTGCTTGTCGTTCGCTGCCGCCTCCTCTGGCGGCGTTTTCATCGGCGACTCGTGCTCCGGCTTGTGCGGCTCGGAGCCGCCGCCCTTAGTGGTGGAGGAGGCACCGATCTTCCGGCCAGCGCCGGTCTTGTGCGCCGGCGTCCTCCTGGAGCCGGTCGTCTGGCTGCTGCCGGCCACGTCCGCCGTGCGGTAGCTGGACGTCAACGCCGATTCCTCAGTGGGGCTCATGGCGGACGAAACGGAGCCGCGCTCGGCGCGTTCGGCGGCCGCCTTGTCGAACACGTCCGTGATGATGGCCACCATGCACTGAATAACGAGGCAAACATTTTCAACCAGTTGAGAACAGTTCGGTGCGATTTAAGTGCTAGCTCGTAAGAGAAGAGCCTAGTGTGTGTCATCGGAAGGATACTTTTGCAAAAATACAAGCATGGTTCCCGCCGTGCAGGCAGTTACAGTAGCGAAGCAGCTTTATCATTAACCCTGACATAAATAGCAAAGGTGTCAGCGTTGTCCCCGCAGCTTCCCGGATGGAACCCGTTACCTTCAGCTACAACTTTTGTACACATTATCACACATTTGCCTTCGCGTTGTCGCTATAATGTAGCAGCTCGGCTGAGAGAAAGAGTGGGTCAAGTGCAGCAGTGCACAGTAGTCCGAAGGCAGGGGGGGGGGGGTTCTTTGCATTTCGCGATATGGAAATGGCGTCGCGCCTATGGGGGATCGAACCCGCAACTCCGAGCTAAACCTTTCACTCGCTTTGTGGAACATTAGCCTTCGCAAATTGCTACCATGTAACAGTGTTCGGTGATGGCAAGGGTGGATCGAGTGCGGCACTGGGTCGAGGACAAGAGCGCGTCCGGTTTTTCCTCCTGCGTGAGAAGCACTTACGAGGTCGCACGCACGGCACCGCGTCGAGCTTAAGCAGCGACGCTTTGAAAAATGAGTTCGCGTAACGTACGAAACGTTAAACAAAATTCTGAACTCCTGTCTTGCTCATATAACTCCGATATACGGAACTGGCACGGCGGGGAACGATTGTATGAGTTGTATGAATTATGCGTCATGATATCAGTAACATGCATGTGTTCGATGCTTGCCCTTTACGTCACCAATAGCGATAATACGTACAACAACTTCTGGCGCAAACTTATATCCCTCGGCCAAACATATGCGAGTATGCGTCACACGGGATGGAGCGTGATAGTACGATAGGCATTGGACACTAGGAACAGTACGGGACTCGAACCTGCGACCTTTGGCATTCGATCTACTAGGTCCTGAGTTCAACTCCCATCCCTTTAGCAGGTACGGGGTTCGGATCCTAAAGGTTTTGGGTACAATATGTGGTAAGTTCATCTCTCAAGGTCGTAGAAAGCAGCAGGTTCGAGTCCAGAATGTTGCGGGTTTCCCTCCTGAAACTTGCCTTTTCACTCCAGAAGTTTCTCGTTTAGCCTCCAAGGTGTTATGGGCTCCTAAATACTGGCTCCTAAAGACTCCTAAAGAACTGGCTAGACTCCCAAAGAGAATTCGTTCCTTGTGCCGAAGCATATCATATAATAACATGAAGAACGCAAAAGCAAATTGAAGTGTCGGGGTGAGCAAGATTTCGCATTTGCTTCCTTTAGGGAGTGGCTAAGGACTCCGAGAAATGTTTCCACGCCAACTGAATTTACCGGTCAAGCTATAAAGCCTTATCGCTAACATATCTGCGCTTTGATTTGTTTTTACACTTATTATTTGATTAGCACTTATGCGACAAAAACGAATTTTCTGACACCTTTAGGGGTCTAACCCATAACTTTTTGGAGACATTCGCAAGTATTTGCTTTAAAATAATGAGATTCAGAACTTCACTTGAAGGAGTAAGTCGATGAATAATTTTATTGCGGTTCGGTGCTAAGGGCTGCACATAGATAGAGAACTCGTAACTTTCATATGGCAAGCGCTTCCGGACTGCACAAGGAAAATTGAGTGTGCTGCTTATAGTCTTGCGCTCTCGGTGCATGCGCACGTGACCATACAATACATCTGCACGACTATAGCTACAGCGACTAGTGGTTAACATAATGCGTGGAGGACAAGCTCAGGGTGTTGAAACACTGATACAGATTGACCGACAATATTTCCATAAGTGACAACCGCGGGATTTTCGCCCATTTGCAGCGTATCTAATGTACGTGGTTGGGAACCTGACATTACCTTCTAATCGCCGCGCGTTTCATAGTACAGAAGTACATTTAAAGGGGCGCTGAAACGAATATTTTCGTCCGATGTTATTTTTTTTGCTGCAGTACCTAGCTGAGAATCTGTTAGCCATAACACGGTGCATCAATTGCTCCAGCGCGCGTCAGATAATTATTTACAGCCTGTTTATTAACCACTGGTTTCAGTTTTGTTTGGGAGAGCTCAAAAAACGACAAGGCGCCCGGTGCGACTGGCGCCATCTAGCGCTCGCAATGGGGTAAACGAGTTCGAGCACGTGAGCACACATAACTGTGACGCACTTCCGCACGACAACCGCCGCGTGCTCGTTTTCTGTCGCCTGCGCACGTCCTGCGCGTTGTTGTCTCTGTTGCTGTCGTCGTCGTCGGGTGACAACTATTTTCTTGAGGTCTGGCGTCGCCGGCAGTCTATTAACGCAGCCGCAGCGAATAAGCAGTGTTGGCTATGACATCATCATTGCTAGTGCACTGTCGGAGCTCGCCTGCCGTGGTCACGTCACGGAAGTTGGGGGTCCCCTACAGGTCACCTTCGCTGTTGTCGATGTCGCGATGTACGGCGCCTAGCGCTCGACTGCGCATGCGAACTTCAATATTCATTTAAATTACCTTCGTAGCTGTGTTCGCCATTGAGATTTCGTAGATGACATGTGCATGTCCACGAAAATCGATCCCGCAGGCCATCTTAGCAGCAAAATTTTGGTGTCAGAGCCCCTTTAACTTATGACAACGAAGAGCGCGTTGCATCTAAGAAGGCAAAGTCGCAGTTTAGCAATCTTATTCACAATGTATCTTGTAACGAAACACATCCGCAATCGTTGAGACACACGGCCTAGCTTTCTCACATGGTCCATTCTCGCTCTACCATATCATTCACGCAAAGCACACTTTCACACTTGGAGTAAACTTCGGACGCGAGGCCTGTCACGCGTGAAATAAATTCTATTTGCACTCTATCGTGTTTAGTAGTTTGCCGCAGTTATATCGCTTCTTTCGGCCTTTATTGGAACAATCATTTTGAAGGAATACACGACATGTTACGACTGTCTGTCATATTATCTGGGCCTGCCGGAGTATGCTGACTCGGGGGTTAGAAAAGCATGTACAGGATGCAGTCTCACCTTCAGGAATTTTTTCCAACCTTCGATAGCTTCCGGAGTCATGAGCCGCTCTTCTCTCGACTGGAGCACGCTTATCAGGCACTCGCCCAACACCTCGAAGTGGTGCGGCTTGACCCCCTTGCGACGCAGGTGTTCTGTCGCGTTGCGGCGCACAAGCACCTCCAGGGTGGCGGGGTCTCCGATGCTCTCGACCATGGAGGTCACGTGGTAGCCGATGGAGCAGCCGTGGGCCCGGAACACGGGGTCGTCCTTGAGCGTGGCCACGTTCTTGCCCCGGAAGTTGCGGAACATGGGCAGGTACTCGGGGTGCTTGACGAACATGGAGAGGAAGACGAGGACGCCGTACTCGCGGTTGTGGTTGCAGAAACTGCGCCACGACTCCTGCACAAGCACCATTTCGCGCTCGGTGAGGCCCGTATGCTCGTCGGGTATCTCGCCGAGCTTGCGCTGCGCATTGCCCATTGGTTGTTCCTCGAGTCGGGGGCGCGGACGTCGCCTATGACTTGGGTGACGAGCCAACCTCGGAAGCACCCTGTTGTCTTTTGCGCCTATGCGACGACCAGTGGGACGGATGTTCCGCTGGTGACAGATCATTCGGACACGCGTCTGGTGCACTCTTCTTCTTCTTCTTCTCCTCTGTAAGTTGGCCCATACCCAGCGCAGGGGATCGGCCAAGGCTGATATGACTTAACGATTACTCTTCTATCAAATGAACAACTGATAAAGATAAAATTCGTTTCGTTTCAGTTAGATATTTGATTACAAAAACATACGTCCCTGTGACTGCACCCCAAGATGTACCTCGTCCCAAGGAAAAGAATTGTCATCTCGGTGAACTACGTGCTCGTCACGCACCAGCGTTAGCCATTGATGATGAGGACAATGAACCCGCTACATGGCACGCACACACTTCGGAGGAATGGCCAAGAAGTAAACGTTACAGCTTCTTCGACCGCCGACAGCTGCCTGAATGGTTATTTATGGGAAAAATAATTAAGGTGCTGGTGGTGTTGGAGTTGCACCGTTGCCGAGGTCATCATAGTGGAATGTTGACCGCAGGGGCGTGTCGTTGGTCCGCGGCACAATTAATCATTGTACGGTGCCAGTTCCCTTTTGTGAGCCTTCGCTGCTCTGGCAACCCCTTCTCCAGCTCTGAAAGATCAAAGCTGCTACCCCCTTGTCCCGCCCGGGCTACGGCTTCAGTTGCAAAAACGCCTATAAATATGCGTCGTGACTTTCTTGCAAGTAGTGGTTATCTGTATATCACTGCAGTTCTAAGCCGCCTTCGGACCCTGGTTACCCGGTTCGGTATCCCGCCTTGCCAATAACATTTATTTTGTTTTACTTATTTCTTTATTGCTATGGCTCTGTGCTCTTTCTGAGCCTCTTGTTCTCATTTACATTTTCTCCGCCTCGGCGGGCAGAGTTCTCCGTTAATGCCCGCCACTGCTAGAGCTCAAGCTTCAACAGCTCCACTGTTAAGGGACCGGAATACGGAGGCTGAGATGGTCTCCCGCCTTCAGCCGACGTGACACATTCATCCCCATGGCCTTTTCCACCTCGGTAGTTCTCGCTCAACCTCTGCGCGCACTGCGCACGTCACGATTTTACAACGAAGGTTGTATATGTCTAGACGAAACGGAAATCCGTTCCTCTCCTGTGCACAGAAACTTCGCCATTGGCTGCGCCGTCCAGTGGCGTCGTTCTCTACGTCGTACCCAAGCCTGCGTCACTGGCTGCGCCGTCAGTGTAGAGTCGCGAAGCATAGCAGAATCGAGGTAGAGAGGAACAGTGAAGGAGGCCATAGTAGGGCGCGTACACCTGCTGCCGAAGCCTTGCGCCCGCGCGCCGTCACTGACGTCTTTCATACCGCCTCAGCCGTGCCGCCGAGCCGGCGAGCAGCAGTCTCAACTTACAACTTCCGCGTGGGTAGGCGACGGATCGTACGAACGCCCGAACCGGACACAGCTTTCGAACAACAGTACCAACAGCAGAACCATGAGAGAATTCATGTTCGCCTGGTCAACAGTGCGGCAGTCCGGGCACAAGAACAGGCCCTGGTGGCAAAGCGGAAGCATCAGCTTCGTACGGAGAATATGGCAGCCTTCAAAGCCACATTAAATCGCGAAGTGGAACGCAAGCACCAATGGAGGACGGATTCTGCCAACCACGACGCCGAATTAACTCGAGAGATCGAATGCAAGTGTCAACGGCGTGCCAAGGCGGCGGCTTTGCGGTCAGAGCAGCGTCAACGTGGCAATGGTCGGAACGCGTTCGCCAGGGCCAGTTCGTCGGCGTGAGTTAAACACAGTGAACCACTCATTACACTACTCCATGACCGTGATCCTGCGAGGAACAGTGCTCGGCATGTGAAATGAACACTGTGGTAAACCCAAGCCAAATGTGCAACCTCATTAACAAACACACACATGTAACAATAACTGAGATAGGCTTCAATGCACCGTCGGGTTTAACGCACTGCTAAGTACCTTGTCGCACGTTTCAGCTTCGCTGGTTGACCATCTGTTCGGAGTTCTTGGGCGGATTCCCCCCCCCCCCCCCTTTTTTTTTTTGCTCTGAGGCTTCCTAGTACGGGCTAAAGCATTCCATTGAAGTGCAGCACTTGAAATCACTTGTGTGCTCGAGTGGTGTAAAAAAGTACATTGCAAAAAATGATGACAACATCCTGAGTGCTTCAAGTAACGTTTACCATGAGGTTAATTCCTCTATGAAGTCCCATGAATTATGCACATTATGTAAATAAAGTAGCTTCGGGGCAAATTGTCCTCTTGCCATAGCTTATTTGTCAGATTTTGCGGTATCTCTGTTTGGTACCATTGCATTTATTTCTATTGATCTTCTAAATGAGAAAAAAAGGCGCTTTTCGCCAGTAAATCTCTTGTGTGTTACGCATTTCTTTTTTTTTTCCTTTGGCATTTCTTTTTAAATCTCCGAGACCTATGTTAAGCTTTCATGTACAGGGGATCGCAGAATAATTTGGAACACCGGGCATACGGCTGCTCACCTACGGAGCCGCGCTAAAACACACGCTGTGTAGAACGCATGTGGAGTACCACTAGCAAGCAGACCTCGCTGCCTACTGCACCTCGAACAGCGTAGCCTTGTGCCGAAGCGCTAGCTTTACCTGCCTCTCAGCGCTGCAATGCTTCAGTCGGTGCATTGGTAGACATGCTGTTGCGGTTCGATTAAAGCGGAAAAAGGGCAGATTTCCGTCCTTCTATGGAATCTGTATGTTCGTATCTGCCCCACATTTGCTCGCGGCGGCATCAGGCAGAAGCGTCTGGCTTTGCTAGCGCTTGTCACAGTTGCGCACCGTGAATGCACCAACCGATCAGGCAAGTTGGATCGAAAAGATAAATGACGCAGCCAACAATAAAAGGCAAAGAAGCAAACAAACGGGTGTGCCCGAGTGCTTATGGGCTCGAACATGCCTGCGCGGACACATGGCAGGCCAGAGACCTTGCACACCCAGGTCTCCTGTAACATCGCCACGAGGCGCCTAGTGCTTACCGTTTGAAGCAAGGCATGATAAATCTAGATTCGAAAGGAACGAAGACTTGCTCCCCAAGGAAGCCGTGCATGTGCAGGCCGTGGCACTATTTTTCTGCTCGCACGCTCCGCCGGCGAGCGCCCATCTATCCTGCGTTCTGAATTATTTTGGGAGCACCTGTACCTATTTCAGTGCTGCCTAACGCTGAATTGAAGCTCAGGGTTAGGCAGGCTGCAGTAATGCAACGTTTTCCGCAATCTCCTGTCGGTTTGTTGGTGAGAATGAGCTTTGATATGATTTTATTCTAAATCTTTGCTCAGGAAGATAATAAGGCGCTTCATCATCTTCCTGAAGCTATATGCGCCAACTTTCCCAGTGTCAAGGCTTAGAGTTCCACACTCCAGGCGTTTGTTCTTCTACATGTTTATTTGTTCGTCTACAGATGTTTATTTGCAGCAAGGGGGAGGGGATGGCCTTGCCTGAGCTGTGATTCGCTCTGGCCGGCTACTCTACGCTGGGGAAGGTTGAGAGAAACAGTGGTGAGTGATGATGGTGAGATAAGGAGGTGCGTATGTACAGGTTCAGCGATGGGGCGCGCCACTCTAGAGTCGTCCGTCAAGTCCAGTGGCATGATGGAAGGCTACAGAAGCTCCAATGACCACGGATGCGCTGCTGACGTCAGGCCAAGGGCCTAACACATGATAAGATGCTATGTTTATGGACCTTGATGCAGTATGAGCTGTGGTACATGGTTCGGCGTTTGGCTCTTTCCCTTGCTGTGCGCGCGTGTGATTGATTAATTTCTGGGGTTTTCCGTTCCAAGACCACAATATGATCATGAGAGACGCCGTGTACTGGAGTGTTCGGGAAAATTTCGACCACCTGGGGTTCCTTAACCCTCGCTGGCATCGCACAGTACACGGGTCTCGAGGTGACGTCGAGTGAATCCCCTATGCACGGCAAGACATCCTCCTCTGAAGGTTTGTTCGCGGTCCCTTTAGTGTAGGATTAGGCCCCACATAATTGCCGGACCGTATGACGTCATTTGAAAGCGGTAGCCTTTAACAGCGCCTGGCCGTATATTAATCTACCTCTTGCTTATCACCTCACTGGGGCCTCTTACACACGATTATCTCCCTTTAATCATTCATCACTGCTATCACTTTCTCATCATGAGCCAGCCAAAGCATTAAGGTCACTGCTGTTGCGTAGCATTCTCGCACGACTTCAAAATTTTTGCTTAACTTTGGCACTCTCTCTTCAGTCGCCTAACCTTCTATCGCTAGGCTTCAATATGGTCACGTGCTGCTCTGCTATCTTTTGTTTCTCCTTCGTCCATCAAGAATGGTATTAAAGGTCACGTGACCAAGTGCTGCCGCCATCGTGTGACAACAGGATGACACTGCGTAGACAAACGTAATGACCTTCAGCTTCGCTGACCTAACGCCGAAGACTGGTCAAACGGCTGAGCTGGCGTCATTACTGTTCCACGAGAGCTGCTTAGTCGTTTTCTTCATTCTCTAGCTGTAGTCATGGTGTGACTATCATGTAGCACCATCATCATCACTGTCGCTGTCATGTACCAGTGTCCTGAGGGCAAGGGTGCGGGTATTGGATCGAGGGTAAGCGCGGGCCGCCTTTGCCTTCTGCGCGAAAGCAGACTTTATTTTCTTCCTTCTTGCTTTCGTTCTCTCTCTTTCTTTCTTATGGCAGTGGTTCGAGGGCGAGATTGGGCCCGTTCTGCTAAATCTGAGACTTGCTTCGTTCTTTACCTCTCTCTCTCTCTTCTCTCTGTGGGTGTCTTTCTCTCTCTCTCTTTCTTTGTCGCTTTCGCTCTATCCCTGAATCGCTTTTTCCCTCTCTCGCTAATAGCACGTTGTCTTGAAATCGGTGGTACAGCGTAGTCGTGTGGTATGTCCTGCAGGCGCGGGGATATTGAAACTCGGGGCCTATACGAGCACTCTCGTGACACTTTTGAGTGGTTCAGCACTTCGATGTGTGTTTTAAACACACATCGAAGTGTGTTTCCCGGCTACTAATTTTTCAAAGTTCTGTTCATACAATGTTCTTGCAGCCTGCAAACAAGAAAAAAAAGGCGGGTGTGTATTGTAGGGCCGGGTCCCGCTCGACGCCATGTTTAGCGTGGAATGTCTCCGCATCCCCCTCTCCCCAGCATGACGGGGCGGCTGCCCGCCCGTTTCCCCATGTGGTTTTAACATAGGCTGCCATTGGGCAGCGAGAAATTCCTCGAACGTTTGCGCGTTCTGGCGTTTCTGGTTTTGGAGGTGCCTCGGCAGAACTTGCTGGGTTTTGGAAAGGTGCGCACGTACTTTTGTGACCCTCCGGCCGACCGGGCCATCGGTCGGATGGCGTGCCTCTGCAAGCCCCGGCGACCACGGCGGCGACCTGCGACCGACGCCCATGTCTGTATGTTCTTATTCTATTTTCCTTTTCTGAGGGCTCGCGGTCGCGGGTGCGCTAGCCGGGGTTAGGCTCTCCTTCCTTGCATGGTTATTTTTGTGTGCTATTCTGTGTTCGCGTGTTGTTCTTTGTTACTGTCCTTCGTTTGTGTTATTGTGTTCGCGTGTTGTTAATCGTTATCGTTGTTGTACTTCATATTCAATTCGACTTTAGATTCGGCCTTGTTTTGTTTGTATTATTTTAACGTTTATTAAATTACCATGCTCGGAGCGTTGCGCCTAATGTTCTCATCTTTCGCCGCGTGCGGCGGTTCGCGCTGCCCTGCCTCGAGACGGGCCGCGGGCTGACGCGCGCGGCAACGCGGTGATGCATGGCTGAGATGGCGAGCGCGCGAACGCGACGACCTCATTCTCTGTTCGTTGAGTGCTCGAACCCACTGCAGGGGGTTGCTAGCGGCAATGCCGTTGCTAGCAGTAGTTATTAGTAGAAGGAACCCCTACAGTATCCTAGTGGTTTTGAAGAACGCCTTCAGACAGCGGTTACCCTGGTTCGAATCCGGCCTCTCCAAAGAGGACCTTTTGTTTTGTTTATTTTTTATGCTGAGTCCGTCACTGGTCAGTTCAGAGCTGTCCAGCTTCGCTCAGAGACATGTTGCTAACTATGTAAAGTGTGGTAGTTCCACAAGCAACCGGTCGGCAATTTATGCGTGGGGCTACAACAAAGAGGTAAAATACTGCGCATTGCTTTAAAGCCATAGCACTCAGTCGTCGCCTGCATATATTGCAAACTTCAGATTGACACCACCGTTCCGGGGGTGTAGCTCAGTGGTAGAGCGCTCGCTTCGCATGTGAGAAGTCCCGGGTTCGAACCCCGGCACCTCCACATTTCCTTTTTTTAGCAGGCCTCGGTGTGTATTCTTATTCTTTTACATTTTGATTTTTTTTTTCATTTTACCTTCGCGACTGTCGTATTATTGATGCAAGCGAATATGTTGAAGGACCGTATAGCATGTATTTACAGTACGAGTTAAAGAACCTCTCGGTGGTCAAAGTTTCCGGAACCCTTTACTAGGGCGTACCTTAGTTATATCGCAGGCTTGGCACGTGAAACATCATAAATTATTATTATTAGCACACCTCACTGACTTGCCTCGCCATGGTAGTCTAGTGGTTACGGCACTCAGCTGCTGATTCGAAGGTTTCGGGATCAAATCCCGGCCGTGGCGGCTGCATTTCGTTGGGGACGAAATGTTGAGGCCCGTGTACTGTGCGATGTCAGTGCGCGTTAAAGAACCGCAGGTGGTCGAAACTTCCGGAGACCTCCACTACGGCGTTGGTTTTGGGGTGTAAAAGCCTACAAATCAATCAATCAAATCTCACTGACTTACAAAGTGTGCGGCTTGAGGCGCTTTCATGAGAGAAGCTCGTTAGATGTAAAAAATAAAAGCAGAATGATCATTTCTCTCACATTTAGTTAAGGAGAGTTCAAGAAAAATAATAACTGACAGGATTCTGCGGGCAGGACTTTTATGAGGCGCGAGCCGTACTAGAAGGTTCCGGAGTAATATGGCCACCCGGGATTCTTTAACGTTCTGGTTAGCCTATGCACACATGGACTACTTTTTTTCTCTTTTTTTTTTGCATTTTCGATCCCATCGAAAAGCGCCCGCCTTGACCAGCATTGCACATCTACTTAAAAACCATGCATTGAGGGTGCAAAATATGGTTTTCTGCTGGCATGCATGGCTTTCTTGCTTTGTGCTACGCATAAAGCAAGAAAAGGTTTACTCTGCGCCGTTGCTCGGACGTGCCGGAATACATCAGTGTGCTACATCTTTATGGGAACGGATATAGGCTTGATTAACACTTATATTTAATCGTCGTTTGCTTAATATGGCTGCCCAAAATCCGAAAGACTCAGGTGGAAAGCCGCTGGTCAGGTGGAAAACCGCCGGTTTACCGAAGGCAAGATCCTATGGCACTGAAGTCTTCAAGGAGAGTTGGGGTAAAGGCATTGCTGTGATTTCTCCGAGAAACAGGACTTAATGGCACACTGTGACTGCGCTCTGACAAGTGACATTGACACAGGCGTGTCTCTAAAATCTTTTCTTTCCTTATTTCAATATCGCCTTTCACCCTTCCCCACAACAGGGTAGCCAACTGAAGATCTCCTCTAGTTAGCCTACCTTTTCCGCTCTCTCTCATACGCACAATGAGAGCAGCTGACCTCACTCACCTCCGATATCAACCCAATCTGTGACGCCTGGCTCATGTAAATGTTCCTCTGAGATAGAGGGCCCTTGCACCGAATTGCTGTCCCGAAAAAGAAAGTTATTACGTAAAGTAAAAATTCGGCGGATCCCACGCATTGTCGGGATCAATGTCGTGCGAAGCAACCAGCTAGGAATTCGCCTGTGCGGAAATATGTGGCACTCAGCCAACTGCTACGAGTAGGATCAACCTACACGTGCAAACAAAGCACAGGCACCGTCACCACAGGTGCTGACGCGATGGGTAAATTTACAATATGCAAAGAGCGGGAAGATCCGCCGTGGTCTTGCATGGCGCTTTGGTGTCCCGCGTTCGATTCCTGACCACTTAGCGCGTGGTATGTTGAGGCTCGCCTGTGCTTGTCCGCTTCCTATGTCTACATTTCAATGCGCAGGTTACAACAAGCGGTCTGCGTTTCTCTTGATTAGACCGCACAAAGTGCATGTGTTGTGAAATTTTAGATTGCGGTTTGTCTCTATTTTCGTTGGTCTTAAAAAACTTAAGCAGCAATGTTAACAATCAACTGCGAATGCGTGCATAAACCGGAATGAACGCTTCGGGTTGAGCCACACGTTATCGAGGCATTTATTATGGTGTCTAAATCCGCCATTCATGTTCTTCATACATGGATACATTCCCACCCCAATCTTGTTATGTACCGAGTGGATGAGACGACCAAATGAGCGCCGAGCCGTAGGCGGCTAGATAGATATGTGCATAGATACGTACGATCAAAGTAGCTGAAGACCGGCAAGTAATTCTTCGTATTTATTAGCACCACGAAACATTCGGCGAGAGTTCTTGAGCTAGTCGTTAAGGTGCCCCAACCAAAAACCCCCAGGAAGCTTCCAAGGAAATGCAGCCTACGGACTTGCCTTCGTCCGTGCACACTCCCTCTGGCCTGGACTACTGGGAAACGTTCTTCGAGGGCGTGTTTCGTCGGGCACGCTTGACTGATGTGGCGGCCGACACCTAAGTATTTGCAACCCATCAAACCTTCTGCAATTAAGAGCGACACAAGAACCGCCGAAAGTCGTTTAAGAACTTTTCACATTTCGGCTTCTTCCCTACGGAATCGTTCTGCACATCAAAGTGTCCCAACAAAGCGAGCTTAGGTTCGTTTTAATACGTGATCCAAGACACCTGGCGTGCGCTTGCGGAAGACGGCCGTCATTCCAGTTCAGCATTTTTCTTGTAGACTGGACGACAAGAGATTCCATATACTGACGGAAACACCAGTTTCATTTTAGGGGCGAAGCTCCTTAAAGGGATTGATAACCGATTTTTTAGGACCCCTTTTTTTATGGCGCAATGGAAAGCTCGCCCCCTGTACTGTTTTCACCTGCAGCGGTTACTTCTAAAAGCGCGTGGATATTTCGCACGCAGAATTTTTCAATCTGAGAAGCCTCTAAAAAAGGCAGAGTGCGCACTCTAGCAACGTTGAAAAGTGATCGCGATGCCGATAATCCGCCTCCCTTCCGGACATCGTTCTGCTTTCGCAGGAGTGAACGTAGCTGTGATTACCCACCCTCACTTTGACCTGTTCGACTAATTTTTGAAATAAAAAGACGGTGCGACGAGCTGGCATTGTTTCCCAGGCGGATCTTGTATTTGTAAGGCGTTCTTTCGCATGTGCGCGCCCTCTTCATGAATGGCCGGGCTCCGGCGCCGCCACCCTGGCCGTAGCCGAGCCAAGCCAGGCCAGCTAAATCCGAAACCACGCTTTCGCACGTGACGGCAGAAGCGTGCAGTAGCAACGCGCGCTACAAACGAAGGGTTATCTGCACATTGTGAATGACAAAAAGCTTATAATATCAAAACTTTCATGCCGTCCG
Organism: Hyalomma asiaticum; assembly: GCA_013339685.2. Taxonomy (NCBI): domain Eukaryota; kingdom Metazoa; phylum Arthropoda; class Arachnida; order Ixodida; family Ixodidae; genus Hyalomma; species Hyalomma asiaticum. The sequence continues at coordinate 103,138,981 of CM023484.1, read as the reverse complement.
ATACTAATAAACAGAAAAAATATTGCGTAAATTTGTAGAAGGTCACGTGGCCGCACTCTAACTCTAGTTCGTATGTTTGCCGCTTGAGTTACCAAACGTCAGTTTTCGCGAGTTTGCATGAAGAAACAAAAAAATCACAGCATATTCACGGGGTGAATGATGATGAGTGGGGCGAAGCTCCGGAAGGAATCATCGGTAAACCGTGAAACTCTTCCGTGGAATTCGCCCCACAATTAAATGTGAAATAAATGTCATCAAACTATTATAACATCTCGCATCCTTCATCATCAACTACAAGTACCGCCATCTAGTTTTATAACATCTCGCGCATGCTACGAATCCTCACGGTTCAACTATGCACAATGCACAAGTGAAATCTCCCACCGGCACTTCATTGCAAGTCAAGATGCAGGGCCTATATATATATATATATATATATATATATATATATATATATATATATATATATATATATATATATATATATATATATGGGTTGCCGGTGAACGCTAGGAGACGCTGCCTGCGCCAACGTTGTCTCTCGCGGGCGAGCGCGTGCCGGGAGCCACGCGCTCGCCCTCGGCGCGTGCGTGCCTCCCGGCAGGCACGCGCCGGTGGCTACCTACTACTAGGGACGCACGACCCACGCCTTAAGGAGCTTCGCCCCTAAAACATAAACCCGTGTTTACTGAGGAAAAGTGGCGTCGTTTGAGCCAATGCAACACAATCTTTCCGCCAGTGGGGTCATCTCAATTCAAGTTTTCGGTGGTTGTCTGTCCCTTTAAGCTGTGGGTCGGTTGTCACGTATCGTCGTATCGTGTAACCTACACCACTCACAATACCATGCAACGCCGGGAGGCTCGCGAGCCCTCGGCGCGTGCCTCCCGGTGCGCGAGCTCTCTCACTCTTCCATCTGCTGTCTTGTGAGAGAGAGAGAGAGAGCGAAAGGCGCGCGTTGACTATGGAAACGCTATTTCTTCGATGAACGCTGTACCAGCTCGCAAAGAAGGAGAACGCGCCCTCACCTGCGAGAGACAACGTTGGCGCAGGCAGCGTCTTCTAGCGAGTTTCTTGATTATAAAATACCGACTGCTCGCGCTGGAGAACCGTTCACCGGCCATATATATATATATATATATATATATATATATATATATATATACTTCAAAGATAAATCCTTGGCAGCAGGTCAATTATAGAATCAAAGGGTCACCTTGAAAAAACATAACATTTATTAGACGTTTCGGCCGCGAGACCGGCCTTTTTCAAGCTTCTGAAAAAGGCCGGTCTCGCGGCCGAATCGTCGTAATAAATGTTATGTTTTTTCAACGTGACCCTTTGATTCTATATATATATATAGGCACTGGATCTTGACTTGCAATGAAGTGCCGGTGCGAGATTTCACTTGTGCGTAGTTGAACCATAAGGATTCGTAGCGTGCTTGTCAACTGAATTAAACTGGAACTCGGCACGACCTACGATGAACCTCCGGAGCCTCGCCCACTCATCATCATTCACTCCGTGGATATGCTGTGAATATATATATATATATATATATATATATATATATATATATATATATATATATATATATATATATATATATATATATATATATATATTTGCGATGATGCCCGGTTGGCCCAGTCAACCTGCTCATTAGAGGTTGCCACGTGTTCCGCAAGTGCGTTGAAAGCAACGCTCTTCATTTATTCATGCAGTCTTTCGGCCATCGTTCAAAATTTCCGCCCTCGCCGATATAAACAGTCAGAGTTTGCAAAGAGCCCCGCCACGGTGGTCTAGTGGCTATGGTACTCGGCTGCTGATCCGAGGGTCGCGGGATCGAATCCCGGCTGCGGCGGCTGCATTTCGATGGAGGCGAAATGTTGAGGCCCGTGTGCTGTGCGATGTCAGTGCACGTTAAAGAACCCCAGGTGGTCAAAATTTCCGGAGCCCTCCACTACGGCGTCTCTCATAATCAGAGCTGGTTTTGGGACGTTAAACCCCACATAACAACAACAACAACAACAACAGAGTTTGCAAAGAGAATTCGATTACCACTTCCTTCTTCTTTCATACGTATGACATATTCCGAGTGATTATTGCATGCAAATAAAATAATAAATAAGCATACAAACCATTCAACCAATCGGTGAGGTAAGCAGAAAGTAAGCATCGCCGGAATGGTCCCAGTGCGTGTAGAATTTTCGTTAAAGGTGATGACAGCCGAAATATTGCCGGAACGGAACGCAACTTTTGGCAAAGAAATTCAGCTGTCTCATGCAGGTTTCAAATTCTATGAGCGCACTGGAGACATTGAGCTATAAGCAAGACAATTGAAAAATGTGGGCTGATTTGATACATACGGGATCGCACAGCTAGGACAAAGGTTCGAGATAAGATTACCCTGCGGGGTCTGTTGACTTCACAAATTTACAAGCGCAAATATTCGAAGACATTATGGAATTATGAGCACGACAATTGCTCAACGACAATCGTAAATGCGCCTCGAGAGATTGACAATCGTTCGTTTTAGAAGAGCTTTATTCTTGTCAAGAATAGTTCTACGTCATTGTGAGATAATATATAGGGACTTGGATGTTACAATCTCGGGAATGTAGTGCGATGTATGATGAAAACTACAATGGTTAAGAACATGCGATTATACAAGCCGCGAGCAAATACAACACAACCATCGAAGGAAACAAAGTAAAAGAAAAATATAACGCAGTCATTACAAAAGCACAAAAATACAAAGAAAAGACAATAGCGTAAGAAAGACAGAACAAACGAAAGGCTAAACTAAAATCACCTTCAAGCTTGACTAACCTGGGGAAAGTATGTTAGGCATTGAAATGCGAAACTTTATTTTACGATTCTTTGTCCTATCTGCAGCCACCATTATATGTTAATCCAGCCCATCGCAGTGGTTATGGCCTTTACGTACAGAAACGAAATTTGTGCGATGGTTCGCTTTAACTATGGAAGCTCTAAGCTGAGACAAATGGAACATAAATGCAAGCGTAGGAAGAAGTTCTGTGTAGTCATCAAGCTGAAATTCCATTTCTATGCGAACTGTACAAAAGACCCAACCGTTCTATATTCGCAGATATTTGTGATAATGAAGGAAGAAAAGATAAAACTAGCAGAGCGCGTCACCAGGAAACCTCGAAGCCCTGCTTCACACGCAGAAAGAAGCACTGTCCCTTTCACTCCGCGAAGTAGTCGAAGACTGAAGCTGCGTTAGTTACACCGAGGTGCTCGTCCCGCGCAGGCAGTTCGTTCTTTCTTTCTGTCTTCCTCGTCTTAGGACTACCTGTCCTACTGCTCTAATGGAGCACTACGGATTACTGTTGATTGATTTATGAGGCTTTTCGTCCAGAACCCACGATATGCTTACGAGAGACGCCGTAGTGGAGGGGTCCGAAAACTTTTAGCGTCCACTGACACCGCACTGCAGACGACTCTCAGCATTGCACCTTCATCGAAGTGCGGCCGCCGCTGCCTGGATTCGATCCTGCGACCTTCTGGTCAGTAGTCAAGTACCAGAACCACAGGGGCACCATGGCGGGACATTCGGGTTAATGTTGAGTTGCGGTTTGTTAACGAGCACCTCCATGTAGCCACTTCTGTGTTTCTTTCTTTCCTTCCTTTAATTTCACACTATGTGGATGCACCCGCAGCTGCTGGGATCAGAACAGCAAGCTCGAGTAAAACACAGAAACGCACGCACACACAGACTGACGCACGCACACTCGCTCTTCAGGGGGAATGAAGTTCCTGCCCCTCACACGATGCACGGCTTTGTGGATCGGCCTGCTTGACCAGCACGATCATTCGTGCATGACAAAAACGAGATCACCCGACGCACGGGTCACCTCTACTTCGAACAGCTCCGCACTTTAAAATTTATGTAGTATAATCATGGTAAATATGCTCTAGTCACGTGTAAGCAAGCGGTGGATTCATATGGCCCAGAGGCACTGTGTATCACTTCCTACCAAGCAGTCTCCATTGGTCGGGCAACCACCTGGGCCTAATCCTAACCAAGAGGGACGGCGCACAAAGCCTCAGACAAGGCTGGTTTGCCGAGACAATAGGCATCAAGTGAGGCTGCCTCCCATCAACACCCGCTAGATTTTAACTACTTTTCTGCCCCCGTGCTTGTGTCAGAAGGCGGCGTCGTTTTTCACACTCCCGCAAGCATCTGCCGATTTTCGCTCGTCTTTCGTCACAGATGACTTACAATGGGAGAGAAGGAAGCACTTCTATCTTCCTGAGTTCCACGCATTTTTGTTTCTGCGATACCGTGGTGACTGACATAAATGATACGCATCAATCGTGTCCGTTGGCAGCAGCGTCAGCGCACACTTCTGAACGCAAACGTCATGCGCACCCATTCAGAACGCATAAAAACAGCCTCGCGCACAACGGTCATGTTAATGTAGGCTGTTCATCTAAACGTGCTATCATGGGGTCTGCCGCCATGTCCATCCTGTTCATCGTCGTGCTTCTTGGCGTGCAGAGCACGTTTGTCGGCAGCCTACTACTGCCCTTCGGTGCCATCGCGTCCACGGCTAGCGGCATTCTCGGCTTCAAGATCTCCGTGGCTGCTTCCATGTTGTCCATGTTCACCCGGGGCTTCACAGGTACTTTCAACTTCAGGGCCGGCACGATTATCGACGATCCTTCCTCCGAAGAGCCCGATGGACGCAGCGGGGCTTTGGTGCCCGACGTTGTGACAACCACCACCGAGAAGACTGAAATTAAGGTGCCCATTTCGGCGCTACAAGGCATTCTCAAGTAAGTAGCAAGCCCTGCGGTAACACCTGCGATGCTGTAGGGAGGCTTCGCACGATTGCAGTCTAGGTGTAAGCAAAGGCAGTTGCCGAAAATTGAGCTACTGAATACCAGTAGCGACATTTTTCAACGTTCTTAAGTATAAATATGTATTGTCTGCAAAAAAAATGTTATAAGGCTTCTGGATTACCCTTTGCACTGCTGCTGCAGGAAGTGCACCTGCAGCGAAGTACTGAGAAAGTGCTGGAGACGTGGCTTTGGTCTTTTTCATGTAGTTAAGCTGCGTCATGCTGTACCAACCCTCCGGGCACTCATACTTCCGCTTTCGGTAATTGGCAAAATCAAACGCGTTCGCTGATAAGGTGAGGCCCTGTAGCAATGAAACATCGCGGATCGTTTCCTCGATGCAGCGTGCACCTTTTGATAACCCACTGATTAAAAGAAATCGCAGAAAGGCTGTTACAAAGACGGACAAACGTTAGCAGCCATGAGGAATAAAGCAGTTGAAAGTTGCGGTTCGTCCTTTACCCTGTGTCGGTCAGTGCGTCTTTTTCATGATCCTGTGAACGTGCGCATAACCAACATTGGCATGGACCGAGTTGAGTCATCGCTTTACTGGCGGCAGCGCAATAACGTTCGACAAACGTTATGCCACATGTTGCGCTGCGTTATGCGTTCTTGAGGTAACTGTTAGCCCTGCCCTCAAGATGCGCAAACACCTGTTCATAAGCTGACCGTGCGCTCTACAAGCCCGCGAACGGGGCGTGTAACGCCAGATGAGTCCGTCCGAGCTTAATGGTCTGCATGAAGATTTTAGATCCTATGTTTCGTACTGGACAAAATACGGTTTTGTCCATTACGAAGGTTTTCAGCAGAAGGTGGCAGGTTTTCAGCGGATTGATCGACATTGGAGACAACGCGATACAGATTTCGAACGGGCATGCGCGAAGCAAGACGCGCTTCATTTTCCCCGCAAGGCGTGTGGTAGACTACACTCCCAGCACGGTAACCTTTAGTTTATTTTATAGGTACAAAAAATGTGAAAATATGCTCCTTTATTAAAGGTTACAGCACTTTAACCAACCTTTAGTAAAGAAGCATATTTTCATTTTTGTGTGCCTATCGCATCAACTAAGGGCTCCCGTGCTAAGAGTCGAGCCGCTCGGCTACTAGGTTCTAAGACGCAGGTTCGATAGCTGGCCACAGCTGCCGCGTTTCTACGCGGGCGGCACGGGCAGAAGACACCCATGTGCTTAGAGATACGGGTCCATTAGGGGACGTTAATGCATCCGTATCTTGTAGTTCAGGCAGCAATCGTATATCCGGAGTCATTCGCTATGCGACATGCATCCAATATTTCATTTTGCCACACACAAACCTTTATCTTTTTATTTCTCAAGTATGATGCTATCGATTCTGATAAAATGTCTGATTCTAAGTACGTGACGTGGAATTTAATTTTAATTTCGCCCTTGCAGCATGAACGAGGAGCAGACGCAGAAGACCGAATTGCTCTTCTCCTTTCTGAAAAGTATTAACGACCACAAGTGTGTTTCCCGCTTGATCTGCGAGAGCGCTGCCGATGCATCGCGCCTTGGCAAAGTGGGTAAAGCTACGAATCATTTCTTCAACACCAACGTGGCCGTCAAAACAGGAGCCGTCTCGGTGTTTGTCGCCGCCGCTAAGACTGGTCGCTCCCGGGGCCTCGCCGGATGCGCGAGGGCCTTCCCAGAGTGCACCGCCGACATCCCTCACATCCTTACCGTGGCCGGATTGACGTAAGGACTTACTCCTGAAAATAAAGCTGCTTTTACATCTGTCGACGAGTGTTTCATGTTTCAGGCGGCATTTCAATAGGTCCTGCTTGTGGGGTTTTAAATCGGGACGCGTTTAAGCGCTTTGAAGAGAATTTCAGCTGCCAAGGTTGCTTCCATATAGTGCTGCAAAACCTGCTAGTGAAGGAGTGGACAGAAAGGAAATGCCTTCACTCCCATTTAAACTGTGTAGTAGCCGTGGTATCCACCACTGAGTGGCACACGTTTCAGTGTACTATAGGACGCATCTAAAAAAAATGCACATGCGACGCATTCTTCAACGCCTCCTGCATTCTCACGGGTGAAAGATACAGCATACAAGGGTCCGCTTGCGTGTACACTCCGGAAAAAGATTCTTGGCTATGCTGCAGTTAGCTACAACACTGAAGTGAGGAGCGCCAACCAAGCAGAAATCAGCTCGACAAGTAAGAGAACCTGTTCGATAATCGACACGAAGAACACATTGCCATTAATGTAGAATTCACTACTACGGAGGGAAAAAAGAAATTTAGGAGGCGGCGCCAGGTCATTCCGCTAGCCCTGACCAGTCAGTCTCCTATGACGCTTTGTGCGCGATGCCTCTTGGGTCGGATTGGGCCAACACAGTTTGCGGATCACGCGAAGTTGTTCGAACGCGGTTATCTTCACTGGAGCTTTACCGTATACATCACCCTAACGCTTGATCTCACGGGACCGAGGCCCATTTCCCACGAATGGCTCTTTTAGATGTTTTGTAGATGGGCATCGAGGTTCCGGTGTGACGCCCTGTCATAGGTTTTTTTTTTAAATGCGAAGCATTTCTTCACGAACTTCGGCGAGTTTGAGCGTATCTATCTATCTATCTAGCCGCCTACGACTTTGTGCTCTCCTGGCCGTTTCGCTGATCGGATGTTTACGAAAATTGTTATGCCACATCATGACTACATGACGAACATAAATGACAGGTCATAACATGAAAATCATGACATGCATGTCATGAGCGGCATGATTTACATGCCACGGTCTTGGTGCTCTCCTGGCCGTTTCGCTAATGGGATGAATGCGAAAATTGGTGTGGCACAACATGAATGCCTGACGAACATAAATGGCAGGTCATAACATGACAATCATGACATACGTGTCATGAGCGGCATGATTTACATGTCACAGTCTTGGTGCTCTCCTGGTCGTCTCGCTAATGGGATGTATACAAAAATTGGTATGCCACGTACAACATGACTGCATGACAAACATAAATGACAGGTCATAACACGAAAATCATGATATGCATGTCATGAGTGACATGATTTACATGCGACGGTCTTGGTGCTCTCCTGGTCGTTTGGTTAATGCAATGTATACGAAAATTGGTATGCTACAACATGACTGCATGGCGAACATGACTGACAGGTCACATGGAAATCATGATATGCATGTGATAAGCGACATGAGTTACGTGCCACGCATTTCGTTAACGGGATGTATACGAAAATTGGCATGCCACAAGGTGACTGCATCACGAACGTAAATGACAGGTCATAACATGAAAATCATGACATGCATGTCATGAGCGACATGATTTACATGCCACGGTCTTGGTGCTCTCTTGGCCGTTTCGTTAGTGGGATGTATAGGAAAATTGGTATGCAACAATATAACTGCATGACGAACCTAAATGACAGGTCATAACATGAAAAGCATAACATGCATGTCATGGGCGGCATGATTTACATGCCAGGCGTTTCGTTAATGGGATGTATACCAAAATTGCTATGGCACAACACGACAGCATGACGAACGTAAATGACAGGTCATAACATTAGAATCATGACACGCGTGTCATGACCGGCGTGATTTACATGCCATGGTCCTGGCGCTATACTGCCGTTTCGTTAATGGGATGTATACGAAAATTGGTTTGGCACAACATGACTGCATGACGATCATAAATGGCAGGGCATAACATGAAAATTTTGACATGCATGTCATGAGCGGCATGATCTACATGGCACTCGTTTCCTTAATGGGATGTATACCAAAATTGCTATGGCACAACACGACTTCATGACGAACGTAAATGACAGGTCATAACGTTATAATCATGAAATGCGTGTTTGAGCGGCGTGGTTTACATGCCACAGTCATGGTGCTCTTGCGGCCGTTTTGTTAGCTTCATATGTACCAAACTCGGTATAGCGAGACAACAATGCCAATCCATTTTACGTTTCTTATGCGTGCTTCGCATTTCCTTGATTCCCACTGCACGTGAGATCTGCCAATTTTTTTTCCTTCGTCCATGCTCATTGCCGCACTCTGATACCGGGTTACTTTAACCTGGTTGTCGGAGCCGTTGTCTGCTGAAACAGAGCTGGTAGCAGCATCTCGCGGCGTCTCTTCAACTGCCACGCATTGAATTTCAGTCATGCGGGATTTGTTGTTGAAACATAATAGCGAAACAAGTTCCCGTTCATGTCACGGTCATTGCTTCTAATGAGCAGATAAATAAGATGCACCACTGCAATAATACCTTTTGTTTCTCTAGGTAGGCTCCTCATCACCAGAAGTCGCCACAAGCGTTGCCGATTACATCTGTCACAGAAGGCTCGCTAGACGCCACCGTAACCCCCTATGGGCTGGGCTAATATGCACGATCACGTGCCCTCCAGAAAAGAGAGCTAAATGCAGTCATCGTCATCGAAAAGAAAAGTAAGAAGGCGAGGGGGGTTGGGGATTTAATGCAAACATTGCTTCGTTTTATGGCTAAGTAAAATGGGCAGGCATGTCGGAGGACAACATGACCATTCAGGCACGAGCCCACCACCGAAAAGAATCGCTCTCCGCCATCGGGCACGGTTAAAATGGCGATCAGCTCTGGCCTCACAAGATTATTTCTGAAGTGAAATGTCAAAACAACCCGCGCACAGCCAACGCTTTCCTGTTCAGAGCAACCGCGCCTTAACCCTTCAGAAACTGTCGGACTACACGCGCAACGGAGGAACAGGTTAGAATTGTGACTTCTCGGCGTGTCAAAGTGTAGAACTGTGCGCAGTCGTACCAGCTCATCAAGAGACTGTGGCAACCATCCTTGACTTGTGTTGCCCACTTCATCAGGATTCCTCGGTGTCACGGCAATTCGAGACCAGAAACCCACGGTAAGTGCTTCGTCTGCATGTTTAGTGCGCAAGCTTTTGGTCTTTGCGGGTTATATATTGTTACTGAATGGCGCCCTGCGCCATCATGTGTCGAGATTATGACTAAAGACCTTGCTATGGCCCATCTGTGTGACTGCACGAACTAACTACTTGTTTCATTTGGCAGTGCGTGCTTTGTATAGGTTTTCAGAACTGCTGATAATCATGAACGCTTAGCACTATGCCTGTTGCGACCGTGTTCCCTACGCGCAAATATTGCGCTGTGCGCGATGTATCGAATTGCGAGGCAGGTGCGTGAGTACCGCAAATTGAGACTACCGGGAACTTGCATTTTTATGCGCTTTTTATTTCATTATATCACTTATGTGGTTTGCCGGCGCTCGAGATATAGCTTTTTTTCTTTTTTATTCCGAAAGCCGTCTGATGAAGCAATTCCGAACCTCTGTCGTTTGAGCGGATCGACCGAACTGTAAGGCTTGCGCATTTCCCGTTTGCAGCTGTGTGAGTGTAAAACGATCAGCAGAGAGATAATCGGCGGCGATTGGTTGCAATGACGCCAGCGGTGCGCCTATATATTCGTCTCTCTTCTGTCTGGACAGGCACCCCGGTTGTGCAAACACCGTAGGATTGCAGCAGCGAGTTACAAGGGGCTACGCGTTTAAGCTATCCATATAGGTTTGCTCCTGTTTTTGAAATAGTGCTCCATATACGCCTGGACCGGCACTGCGCCATGCGCTATAAATACCTGAGAAATTAAGTTCCCTTTGCTTAAGTTCGTTTTGCTTGATTAAGTTCGGTTGGCGATGACAGGCCACGCAAGCGTGGCGCTCGGTTCGACGCCCTTGCATTGATCTTGTGGTTGCGACCTCATTTTCATGAGGTCGCAACCACGCGCCCTTGTGCAAACACGAAGATTATCTGTGGATGCGTAATCTTTTGGTTTTAAGTATCGCGTCTGACCCTTCGCTGTGGCGTGTGGCTATGGCACTAGTCTCCTGAAGCGAAAGGTCGGGGTATCGAATCACGGCCGCATTTCAATGGTCCGTATCCGCTGTGCTATATCAAAGCACGTTGAAGATCCTCAGGTGGTGGAAAATTGCGGAGCGCTGCACTACGGCGTCTTTCATAGTCACATCGTGGTTTCGGGACGGGAAATTGCAGGAGCTACTGTTATGAAGTATGGCATATCAGCTGCGCAGAAGATAAATGTGATGCCTATATTTACAGTCAATGTTCTTCACCATACTACGCGCCGCTGTCTCAACAGGCGCAGTGTATAACTTTGTATTTTCTGAACATAATTTGCTCGCGAAACGAAAGTTTAGTTCCCATTTTCACTTTGTGCACAACATAGTATTTTCCATCGCAATTAGAAATTATCATCAGACGCGCTCGGCAGACCCTATCTGAGCATACAACTATTGCTCTGAAAAAGTTTTCGTCCAGGGTTATTGGCATTAAAAGTTACTTTTCTTAATGGATTCTTGTACTTCTTCTGTCGCAGCAGCAAGCCCTCCTTGCCTCATGAATGGTTCCAAAGGACGCATTGGCGCTGCACATCGACTTGCTTTTCAAGTGGTCCTGCCACTTGGCGTCTTCCTCTGTCTTCCACCATGTGGAACACCAACCAGAAGCTCAACATTTTCTTATTACAATAAATGTTTCATAGGTGTACGGTGAACGTTCTATGCCACTTACAGGCATCTTACTCACTGAAATCTGGAAAAGAAAGAAAACGTATTGAAGGGAATTGCAGCTTCGACGATTGCTTTTGTACGGTACCGCTAAACCTGCCAGTAAGGGAGCGATCCGCAAGGCATTCACTCCCATTTATATCCCGGTCTGCCGCATAAGCGCGCCCATTCTGTCACGTCGACACATCCTCTGAGCACTCAGTTGAAATTGCCCGGAGTTGAAATTGCCCAATTTCAAATGAGACTCAAAGGGCGTTGCACGGCGAGATGCCTTAAGTTAACGCTCACCATGTTGGTTTGAAAACGTGTACAGATAGGACTGCTCTCTAGACAGACCGAAAGCTCACACGTGGGCCTTTTTAATGCGAAGCATTTCTTAGCGAGCTTGAGCAACTTTGACCATATCTATCTGCCTATCCCTCTATCTGTCTAGCCGCCTACGTCTTCGTATAGTGTCCTGGAATTCTCTGTGCACCAAAACCGGTATGGTAGGGTATCGATCTATGGCCAATGTGAATAATTTAATCTTACGTCACTAACCCGCCATGTACGTCACAACTACTGATAACACGAACACGTGCGGCACAAACCCGTGTTGTTCGCCCCGGAGTATGCGGGTATGCGCCAGAGGTGATTGGATTTTAACTATGCAGCCTACGTCAACCAAAGATAAACCAAAGTAGGCATTGGAAATTTTATCAGAACACACTTTGCATGGGTTCAACAATAGAAAGACGCACAGTTTCTTTTAGCTCGCGATTGAGATCGCAATTGAAAACGTAACAAGCAGATATACAGGCAAACGTGCTGTAACGACCGAAGGCAATTTACCACGGTAAACCGCGCATTTTCTTCATATAGTGTCTGTGCACTAGCGCGGGTGCTGATGTTACACTGTAAGCAAAAGTTGCCCGATATTTGGGTTTTTGCAGCTCATGAGCCTTAAAAACTCCCTTGTTTTCAAAATTACTACGTCTTGTTGAGGTAAAAGGAGCATATGACATAGTTTTACTACCACCTGTTAGAAAGGTAGTAAAAGGACGCTATTGCCCTATTTTACTACGTAGGGGGTTTTGTGTCACGAGTTTAAAGCCACGTGATCAAAACTACGTACCACTTGACGTGGTAAAAAACTCCAAACTACCGTGGCGCAGGGGTGGAGGCCGTGATAGCCCTCGAATGACTGTTTAGGCCTAGCCACATGGTGCGCGTTTGCAAGCAACTGTTCGTCAAAAGCGTCGGTCGCGGAAAAGGGGACACGACGTCTCGGGGCGTGAGTGTGAACGGCGTGAGTGTGATCAGCGCGTACGTGTATCGGCGCGTGCCGATACGCGTACGCCGGCGTCCGTCAACTAGAACGTGATACCGTGACATCTCCGGCAGCTATGCCTAGTGACCGTCGTTTCGAAGGCACCGCCGAGTTCTGGGAAAGCACGGAAACTACGGTCGCAAACGTTCCTGACTGACCGCATCGTCAAGCAACACGGCGAACTACCCCGAGTGTTACCAGTGCGGCGTGGTTTTGTGCTGAGTTCGAGCGATGCTCGCTGTCCTAGCGCCGGTCTTGGTGGACGACGGCCAAATGAAAACGCACTTTCGAGTATCTCTGCTCCCGCGCTTGTGACTGTGCTTGTTGCGCTCTCAACGAGTGAAAACGTGCTTCCAATGTTATGAGTTCGAAGGGCGAGTCCTCGTTTACTGCTCAATAAATTGAGTGATGTCTGCATTTTGCGTAAGCCTAATGTTTACCCAGCCACAGTAAACCTCAAATGAGCTTTAAAAATAACTAAAAAAACCGAGAAAACATTGTTTAGGCAGTAAAAAATTACTCCGCGTATATCGCTGAAAACCTCCAGGGGGGTAAATAATTACTGCCGTTTCTACGTTCAAAAACTCGGTTAGCGTGATAGTAAATTTTTACCGTGACTGTTACGTAGTAAAAAAAAAACCCAGAAAAGGTTGTGCGCTAGAGGACAAGCTGTTTACTCCCGTTCCTGGTTATTTTTGTTTAGTGTGTAGGTCGCCCCGCCACAGTGGTCTGGTGGCTGAAGTACTCGGCTGCTGATCCAAGGGTCGCGGGATCGAATCCCGGCCGCAGCGGCTGCATTTCGATGGAGGCGAAATGTTGAGGCCCGTGTGCTGTGCGATGTCAGTGCACGTTAAAGAACCCCAGGTGGTCGAAATTTCCGGAGCCCTCCACTGCGGCGTCTTTCATAATTAGAACTTGTGTTGGGACGTAAAACCCCACAAAACAACACGTTAGGTCGTGTTGTTATCGCCGCAGCGCAGTCGCCGTGGCTTTCAAACCCACGTTGCATGCATAAGCAGTACATTTACTCAAGGGCATTGATCCTACTCGTAACACATGGACCGAGCAGCAATTAGGCCTAGACGATTTCGCCTCTGACTATATCGCATGACATCAGTTCCAACAATTCGTCAAATCTGGAGGAATTTTTGTCTTAGATGTGCACTCAGTCAGAGACACCAACTCATGCAGAATCATCGAGAAGCTTGGACAGGGGACTGTTCTACATTAATTATTAACCGTGAACACATAAACGACCACAGTAAGAGCAGTGTCATTTGCTCTTCGTGTTTATGCTACCAGAAATGATTAGTGAATTCGCATGGAAGGAAAAACAGCGATTCTTTGGTCTCGTGGGAATGGAATTTTCACATGTTCACTTATTCACCTTGCTCTCCCTGTGTGAAATGTAATCGTGACCAGCAAGAACCGATATCCCTACCTGCTACTCGGCAATTTACACTTTCTATGCCTGTACGTGATTTCGAATAGCTGTAACGAAATCAATAAAAAACGAAGTCCCTATGTGAGATTAATGCCTTCGCGGTGATTATAAGTCGCCCTAAAATTTTGCCGTATTCGAATTGTGCTTGTGCGTTTACTGAACGGCACTTATGTTGGCACTCAGTTCTTCAAAAATCGGCCGTCATTCGCACGTGCCGCTGTTGCTGCGATGTAGGCCTAGAAGAAGAAGAAGAATCCTGCCACTGAACGGTCATCCCCGATCTGCAGCTTCACTATCGGTTGGACAGCCTGCTACGGCAAGACTAGGGCAAATATGCTTCCTCCCCCTCCCGAAGAGAAAGGTAAGAAGCGCCGCAAGCAGCCTTCGGTTTCAACCCCGGGCGACACATCACGCTCATCGACCTCCTCGGCCAAAGCCAAAGCGCGACGGAAAATTCCCAGTGCACGAAGCCAAAGCGGGACCGCTGCTTTACCTGGCGTATCATCAGTTCAACAAGAACGCAGGATCTCCGCCGCAGACTCGTACCCAGGCGCTGGCACGAACGAAACTGCCAGAAGCGAACGAGGGCAATCGCTTCAAGCTGAAGAGCAGCGGAAAGCAGTTGACGCCACTGTGCTTCAAAACTCTACGACAAACAGCGGTCTGTCCGAGCCAACTGTCTCTGCACCGGAACCGGCGTCTTTGTCGAAACCTACTGCGACGAGCGATTACGAGCCGCAGGGGTTGTCAGCTGGTCAAGGCAACCTTCAGGAGCTCCGTCGAGAACACCTTCCGCCGCCCGCGGCTATGGACGAGAGTACGGGTGGCACCTCGCACCGAGGAACGATAAAAAATGACACGTCTCCTTTGCCGCTTCCTCACGATCAGCTCGCTGAAACGGAGCTGCGTAAAGCGGCCTGTCAAAGTGATGCGCACCTTTCGAAGAGCAGCGCAAGTGTAGGCGACGTCGGCAGCAAGGTGTCCACGTCGAACCTTAGTCCATCGAACAGAAGCCCAGGTCATGTCGTCAAGCTGGCTGTCCCCGAGCCAGCGGAGCAGGATCTGTCATCGAAAGCGTGCGATCCACGAAGGCCGCCGGAACGACATGATCCTAAACTTCACCGGCGACCTTCGCTCTCGGCTTTTCTCTGTCGCCTTCAAGTCCTCGGAAAAGAACACGGCGGGGAGCAACGGGTCAGGAAATACTCGTCAGAAGGCTTCGAATGTGACGTAAGTAGTGTCTGCTTCTACGGTTGGTATAGGTAGGGAGTTATCTGGTTCCGATAGCACGAACAACTGATATAAGTACAATTCAAAATACCAATAATTTTCCCACGGTGCAAAGAAAGTGGTCTAGCTTTATTAATAAATGATGGAGCTTTACGAGCCAGGACTACGTTGTGATAATAAAGCATACCTTAGTGGAGAGCTCCAGAAACTTTGACCATCTATAGTCATTTAGCCTTCACTAACATCGACCAGTACGTAGGTCTCTACCGTTTTCGGTAGAGACCTACGATCCCACGTCGATCTAAAATACGAACGCTGCGATCAAACCCACTTCCTTCGACTCAGCAGTTCAGCGCCATAAGCACTAGACAACCGTAGCAACCACCGTAGCTGCAAATAAAATCCAAACTGCAAATCAAACCTGTGGCAGAAAATTGCCGAGCCCGAGTGCATTTACAATGTCGATACTCGACGACTTAACCAATTACATGCGCGCATTACTGTGTAACAGAAGCATACTTTTTTGGGAGGCTGCTTTCTTGAGCCTGTAGTGAACAATGAAGTTATATGTCTGTGCTACAATGAGGAAACGCTTTCGTAAATTATTGAAAAAAAAACTTGGCAGGACAAGCAGTAGTGGACCCCTGCCCCGCCACGGTGGTCTAGTGGCTATGGTACTCGGCTGCAGATCCGAGGGTCGCGGGATCGAATCCCGGCCACGGCGGCTGCATTTCGATGGAGGCGAAATGTTGAGGCCCGTGTGCTGTGCGATGTCAGTGCACGTTAAAGAACCCCAGGTGGTCGAAATTTCCGGAGCCCTCCACTACGGCGTCTCTCATAATCAGAGCTGGTTTTGGGACGTTAAACCCCACATAACAACATAACAACAGTAGTGGACCCCTCTCGCGAGTGCCGTCAGGACGATAACGTCACCCGAGCTCAACAGTTTTGTGCTTGTATGACCGAATAGGCGCAACTGCGCGCAAGCCTTTCTTTGTGAGGATACTTAGGTTCCTTGCTGTCATCACGCTAAGTATAATATCGTAAGTTGCCTGACTAACGACAATATGGTGATTTGGTATTGCTGCCTATGTCGATTTGACGGACCCGGATAGGTTAAAGGGTCCCTGAAACGTTTTTTTGACATTGCGTCACTGATTAGGCAACACAATTGTGAAATCATTCACGCCATAAATAAAGCGAAGCACCATGCGCTAAGGTAGCTATGAGCTTATTTCTGTCGCCTTCCTCCTTACCACTGCTGTTCCTCCTCAACTCGATCAGTTGCGGAGTGCGCGCTATCGACGACTGCGCCTCCATCGTCAGCCGCCCTGCGGAGACCTCCGTAGCGACATAGTGCCGCGATATCGTTACTGAGGTCGGCGGCCTCGGCAGTGCTAGCCTCTGTAATAGAGCGCCGGCGATTCGTGTGTACGCCGCCAGATGCCGCGACGATACCGTTGGCTGTAAAGCCCCTGAAAAAAAATTTTCAGGGACTTTAGTTGGCTGAAACGAAAGGAGCACGTTGTAGGAGGAAAACGATGGAATGGGAGGCCGCCAATCAGCGGCCTCCTATTCCATCCTTCGATAGGCGGGGGCGTTTGAAAACGCATTTCGACGAGCCGCTGCGATTTTTTGGAATGCGCGTGTTCAAAGCCTTATTGTAAGTTACACACCTTACGCAGAGCTCTGAAATCTGTCCTCTAATGATCCTAATGACTCGCTCTACCGGATCACCATGTTTTCACAAAATCGTCAAAACCGTTTCAGGTCCCTTTAAGGAATGCTACGGTAAGCCGAGACTGTCCTAATATATCGCGGAAACAGAATGCCTCAAAAATAATCTTTTGACACTTCGTATGAAGTGTCGCTCGAAGATAGGGCATCAACCTTTGTATGGAGTGACAACGCTATCAGTCTCTATTCTAGATGGACACGCCACGAAGATTATATATTTCGGTGAAAAATGTATCCTACTGCGCTGCGCACTAACCTTTGATGTTGCTGCACCGTGAAGGGGATACACACCACATCCTGGTGTGCAGTCTTCAACTGCGGCAGTTTGTGACGGACACTCGACATCTCGAATACCAAGAAACGACTACGTGTCTCATGTCAGTTGCTCGACTTAAATTCGGTACGCGTGTGCCAATACTCGATTGCTCCGAATATTCGTCGAATATTACATTTTGAATATTCGTAAGCGATTCGCAAATGAGTTATTCGAAATTTCGATTGTTCGAACTAATTTGAATATGCGGAAAAGTCGACTATGTAATTGGAGTTTGCTGCTGAAAATGACCGTATTTTCAGCGTTTCTGCGATCGGTACCTATACCCGTGGCGACTGTAACACGCCTGCCATTGGTATTCGCCTCCTTGCGCAGTCTGTCTTCGGCATGCATTGCGGCAGCCCCGCCACGGTGGTCTAGTGGCTAAGGTACTCGGCTGCTGATCCGAGGGTCGCGGGATCGAATCCCGGCCGCGGCGGCTGCATTTCGATGCGGCAGCCTCACGATGTGGAACACCTAATAATGTTTCATAGTAGTCTTAGGCGGCAAATCAGTTCTGAGTTAACCCATATTCATGCCCACGTGGTTCGAGTTGTCGACGGATTCGCCCGCCCGCTGTCAATCGCTAGCCTCCTCGGTTGCTCAACTGGCAGAGCGAGCGTCCCGACCAGGCGCTGATCGCGGTTTCCAACCCCGGACCAGGACGAATTTTTCGGCAACTAAGAGGCTTTCATTTCTGAGAAATCCGTAGGGATTTCCGTGTAGCTTTGTACTATACAGACGGGTGGATGCTATTTTTTTTTCCTTTCAGTAGTCTTAAGTATTTCTCATTCCTTGCCTTATGGTGATGAATAATATTGCGATCCGACGGGCTACCAAAGGCACTGCTCTCCCTATAGTGATACATCCTGCGCTGATAGTTTATCAGTGCCTTCTCCTAACATACGTTAACTAAAACATAAGTACTGAGGGCTCATTTGTCTTTCGATTTCGATATTGTATGTTGGACATTCGGTCGTATTCGAAAAAATAGACGTTCGCACGCCTTGCTCACTACATCACTTACTATTGCACAGAATAATCTCCTTCCTAGCGCAACCGGTATCTCAATAATGTTCATGTGTCGCGCACGTAAAATCTGATAGGTATCAGGCATGACAGTTACCCTGCAAACCTTATTTAACGTGCCCTATACCCGAAAAGGAATCCGCCTCCATCATGTGTAGTAAAACGTACTCCTCTAGAACAGGAAAGCTTGTATGGGACAAGGACAAGAAACGTTGTGGCTCTACGTACCACCGCGGCGCGGAACAGCTATAGCCTATTCATTTGCTTATCGCTAGTTAAGTGGCGCCCACTCGCTCTTTTCATTTCCGTTTAAACAATTTCTCCGACTAATGGAGGCCGAACTAAAACTAGCAAAGATGTTTCTGCCACTTTGCCGGTTGCACAGCTGTATCCTCTGCAGCCCCGCTATTTTGTCCGTTTTCTCAGCATTTGCAGAAACAAGGAATAAAAAGGCGGTGTAACTTTGTGCGTAGAAATATTTGCGGAATAATTAAAACGGGAAGTATGTGTCAGCGGCTACTCAAAGAATGGCGCCAATACACAAATCGGCTGCGGACACCATGGTGAGACTTGAATTAATGGTGGTGTGTCATTGTCATGTGCCAGACTAAAATTACGTCAATGTACCGCTTTCTTTCACCGTAACATGTTCATAAAAGTTATGTAATCCCGTCCTTATGGTTTCTCCCTGAACTGACCCCTGCAGGAAACACTGAACGTCCTCATTAAACGAATTCCTGAATTTCGAAAAATGGCCAGATTGAATCAATCAAGTACACCAACATAAAAAAAGAGTAACGTATTCAATACTTTAGTTAGTAAGTATGGATCCCTCTGATGTCGTACGTCCGCTTCTGTTTCCCTTGCTGCTGCAGGGACGGCGGGTGTCGGAACTCATGCTCACCGTGGCAGGAGTGCCGATAACCAAACGACAAGTCCTCGTTATGATCGTCTTCGTATTTCTCATCACAGTCGCCGCAATCGCCTTCGTCATACTGTTCGCGCGAGACAAGCGGTCTTCCCCTTCGCAGCCGTTGTGCCAGACCGACGACTGTTTCCATCACAGCTATCGTCTTTTCGCGAATTTAAACCGCAGCCTCAATCCGTGCAAGGACTTCAGCGCGTATGTCTGTTCCGCGTGGTCGCCTCCGCAGGGATACCTGCAGCACTCGAACTCTGCCATGGATGACGTACGCAAGTCCTGGTTCCCAAAGTTTCACGATATGCTACGCCGCGGGTCTAACACAATCCATGCCGGCGTCAAGCCACTAGCAATGTACACCTCTTGCATGGGTAACCGGAAGGAGTACGGCTCCAACGTGGACGTATTTTGGAACTTCCTCCACGAGTGCAAGCTTAGTTGGCCTCAACAGCCAGAGACAGGTAGAGCCAGTCCTCTCGAAGTGCTGATGTCTCTGGCATTCAAGTGGCAGGTTCCGCTGTTTTTTCAGGTGAGGGCGATGCGCATGATTCCCACACCTAACTGGCGCATTATCATGGCTCCTGGTTCTCTTATACCCCTGATGTACCAACACCACCTCACGGTTAAGAAGTCTGGGGGATACGATAAGTACTGGGCGACGTTCTACTTCATCTTGAGCGGCAAGCACGATGGCTCCGCGGTAAACAAGACGGCCATCGACTCGGTAGCCGAGATGGAAGGTGATGTCTTCAAGACGCTCCTGACAAGCATGCGACCCCCCGTCGTGCGTCCAGTGCTGGTGACGATAGCCGAGATCGGAGCGCACACTCCGCCGCTTGCTTCCGAGCAGTGGCTTCATGCCTTCAGGCAGACCATGCTAGAACCTGAGGTAAAACCCAGCGACCAGGTTCTTCTAAGCGACGTGGACTTTTTCCGGTCGTTGGCAGGGGTGATGACGTCGTACAAGGACGCCGAGCTGCTTTCTCTGATCGCCTGGTCTTTCGTGCAGCTGTTCTCTCCCGCTGTGGACTATAGGCTTCTCGAGAACCGCTACGACCGGGGCGTCACGATGTATAGGCCGTACTTTTGCGAGCGGTTTGTCGAGACCGCGTACCGGTTTCTGGTGGTTGCGCTCGGCTCCGTGGCGCTCTTCTCGAGGGAAGAGCGTGCGGTTGTCAACGCCCGTTTCGACAGCCTCGTCTCAGCTGCCGTCGACATGGTCAAAACCTTGGAGTGGCTGGACGCCGAGAGCCGACAGCTGGTGGTCGAGAAGCTGTCCTCCACCCGCCTTCATCTGTGGCCTCCGGAGAAGTTCCTGCAGAATGACGTGCTCGAGCGCGTGTACGAATCCTTTCCCAGCGCTGAGCCGTCGTTCGCGGAGTACTGGGTCAAGACCAGCCGCTGCTCCGCAGAGACGTACCGTCCACGCCCCGACATCGATATGTTGAGCTATCCTATAAACTACGCCCTACCGTACCTAAGTTACGACGCCGCGAGCAGCTCCGTGAAGGTGGCCGTGGGCTCTGTGACTGAGCCTCTTTACTATCCTGGCGGGACTAAGGCCATGTCCTATGGCGGGCTTGGTTTCTCTATGGCACTGCAGCTGGTCGCAGCCCTGGACAGGCAAGGAATCAGATGGCATCCCAACGGCGTGCTCGGCGGTTCATTTCTCTCGAAGTAAGTGTGTTCAGTAATTATGATGAAGCATTGCGCTTCTATTGTTTAGTGTCACTGAGGAAGGCGCAGCTCTGCCTTCCTCACGCTGAAATATTTCCATTTATACGGGCCTCGGTTAATGATAGGAAAATCGTTAAGTGTGTGCCACGCAGCATTCTCTCGTTAAGGGTAAATATAAATAACAAATCCGATGTGTTTACACTATGAAAGCTGATATGTAAGCACCAGTTCCGTTCCGATGATTTTATTTCATCCAAACATAGAAAGTTCGAAAAAAGTTCGAACAGTAAAGCGCGCAGGCATTTTGTAAAGGACAGCGAGAATTTGGTCGTGGGGAGGAAAGGCATGCCACGAGTAGAATTATCTTCATTGAAGCAATCGGCGTCAAATCCAAGCTGATCAAACACTTGGTCCAATTGTGTAAATTGGGTGACCATCTGTCGATTCGGACAGGTTCATTCATAAGCCAAATATGCTATAAAGCTCAGAGTTAGGGACTTATATTGCATATTTGTCTGAGGATTGAAGGTGTCCGAATCAGTGGAAGCCAGATTCTCAGGCTTTTCACTTAGGTGGTTTAAAGCCTGCAGTTAGGGACTTATAAACTACTTAAGTGAAAAGAATGAGAATCTGGCTTCCACTGATTTGGACGCCTTCATTCCTAAGGCACATATGCTATACAGTCCCTAACTGTGGGCTTGAAACTACTTAAGTGAAAAGAACGATAATCTGGCTTGCACTGCCAAGCGTTCATAATGTCACGGCAGACATTTCAGGGGTGTTCTATTTAGCAGATAAAGCAATCGTCAAGCAATCACGGAGCCAAACAAGACCCAGAATGCTTTACGTTAAGTAGGATGGTGTGATTTCCTCGCAGGGCGAGACCTTAGTTAAGGGGGCCATTAGCTCACGCCAGTCCACCAGCAGCCGGGATCAGCCGATGCTGCTCCTGAGGTGCTAAGTTAGTTGTCATGAAAAACGACAAATATGAGTCAAGATATTGCTACAGCATCATCCATGCACTCAACGTATGAGCCAGGAAAGGGTAGAAGACAACGAGGACGATAGCTGGTGTAATTGATAGACGCTATCTTTCCTCGGCTGTACCAACAGCCTAGCGCTCCTCTGTAAATAAACCTAGGTTGAGCATCAACCGTAACAACTTTTTGGTTGAAGTGCTGGGCACGCTGACCAAGAAGACGGAGCTGCTGCCGGCGATCCTACGACGAAGCCGATGCCTCGCTCGACTGCCGGCACTGCAGATGTCTCTCAACAGCGATGACCCGTCGTCCTTGTCTTCACCGGCGCGGTCAACCGGCGTCCGTTAGTTCCCAGGCTATCGTCCTCGTCGTCTTCTACCCTTGCCTAGCTCATATATGGATCGCCCAGCTGATGCCGTAGCAATATATCTTACGCACAGCCACATTGTCACAGTGCCCGTGTCTGAACTCGGTCGTGTTGGTGTCACTTAAAGGAAGAAACGGGCAAAAACTAAAGACAGAGCTAGAATACAATATTTAATCGTGTCCTGGTGATCTGCGTGCGTTTCGTACATTTTCTTGAGCACTGTCACCAGCAGTACTAGCTTTAAGCCAATTAGTACCAACACTCGCTCGTCACCACGAAAAGCACTGAATTCAAACGGGTTGTTTTGTTCTGCACCCCTTATATGCTGCGCTCCAAGATGTGTGTGTGTGTGTGTGTGTGTGTGTGTGTGTGTGTGTGTGTGTGTGTGTGTGTGTGTGTGTGTGTGTGTGTGTGTGTGTGTGTGTGTGTGTGTGTGTGTTGTAGGGGTTACTTCTTACTAATAACTACTGCTAGCAGCGGCATCGCCGCTAGCAACCCCCTGTCGTGGGTTCGAGCACTCAACGAGCAGAGAATGAGGTCGTCGCGTTCGCGCGCTAGCTATCTCAGCCATGCCATCGCCGCGCTGCCGCGCGCTTCGGCCCGCGGCCCGACTCGAGGCAGGGCAGCGCGAACCGTCGCACGCGGCTAAAGAGGAGAACATTAGGCGTCACTCTCCGTGCATGGTAATTTAATAAACATTAAAATAATACAAACAGTAACAAGGTCGAATTAGTCGAATTGAATATAAGGACAGGACAAGAACGATTAACAACACGCGAACGCACATGAACACAGACAAAGGACAGTAACAAAGAACAACACGCGAACACAGAATAACACACAAAAATAACCATGCAGGGAAGGAGAGCCTAACCCCGGCTAGCGCACCCGCGACCGCGAGCCCTCGGAAAAGGAAAATAGAAGAAGAACATACAGACAGGAGCGTCGGTCGCAGGTCGCCGCCGTGGTCGCTGGGGCTCGCAGAAGCACGCCATCCGACCGATGGCCTGGTCGGCCGGAGGGTCCCAAAAGTACGTGCGCACTTCTCCAAGTCCCAGCGTGTTCTCCCGATGCATCTCCAAAACCAGAAACGCCAGAACGCGCAAACGTTCTAGGAATTTCTCGCTGCCCAATGGCAGCCTAGTTAAAACCATATGGAGCGAGGCGGCCAGCCCTCCACAGTGGTGGGTCGCCGCCGCGTCCAGCTGAGAGAGAGGGACGCGAGGAATTTCGTGCAAAACATGGCGTCGGGCGGGACGCGGCCCCACATCCCTCCCTCCTTAAAAGCCCCCCTAAAAAAAACAATACCGACGGTGCCAATACAAAATAAAATCCGCGAACTCCAAACCAAAACAAAACAAGGAAACAAACGCGACAATACAACCGAGCAAAGTCATTCAACTGACCGATGAAGCCAGCGCGCGCCACGGCATCTTCGCCCGGACCCTGGACGCCGGCCGCGGCCGGTCTCACGTGCCGTCGACCCTGTCGACTTCCTTGGCCGCGCCAAGTGCCGCGACCACGGCTCCATCCGCAGCCTCGCCGTCGACGCCGCCCCGCTCCGGACACGCAGACTTCGGCCGCCAAATCAGCGCGGCAGAAATACAACAAACAAAACAACAACAAAAGAACAAAAACAGTGGCGCAACACAAGAACCAAAATCAATTGAACTAACGAAAAAGAAAACAACACAGGGCTAGAAATCATTCTCAAGGTAGCGAAAAACCAAAAACCCCAAAAGAAAGAAACGGTACGTAAACAGAAAGGAACACTTAGCATAAAACTTGAGACAGCGAAGAGAAACTAGAGAAAGCGTAGCAAGAGAAAGAGAAAGACGTCTCTGTCAAGTTATCTCTCCGTCTGGAATCAGTCGGGCAGTAACCAAAGTAAACGTGGTCTTCACTAGTGCGACGCCGTATGACCTAGCTTACACTAGCGGATAATCCTTCCACGAACGCACTCTGCCCATCCGTGACACCAAACGAAACGGGAGATCCACAACGTGTTGCCTACGGAATGAACAGACGCGGAAGGGACGGCGACAGCTGAGCATTCACACTGCACCGTGCCAAATCGCAGAGCACAGTAACTTCAACTAAAGCCTTCCGCTCTGACGACTGGCGAGAATTACTGCAGGGGCGCGCAATCGCTCTCCTCTGCTGTCGGGGGGGTGCCACTGCCGACGCGCGTAAACACGCAGCGCTAACCGCAAAGGTGGCATGATACTATGGCCAAGCTCGTACAGACCGCGCAGAGTGAACCCCTTTCACTCCCAGGCCACGGCTACACAAGCCGCTTCGGGCCCAAAACTCGCGCTCGCCGCAATACAAGACAGCGATACAGCGCGCGCGCCATGTGCAGTACCAGCACATTCAGGCGCCTCGCCTCCCGGAGGCGAAAAACAAAACCGCGAAAGAAACTATTTACATTATGTACACATGGGTCACTCTGCCGTCAACTACGTCGCTCTTCGGGCCAAACGAAAAAAAGCAAGAGAACAACAAACAAGAAAACCAGATTCCGGAGGTGAGTCCGGTGAGGATAGACCCCCTCTTTCATCCTTTCCCCCCGACCGGCCTGCTGATTAACGCCACAATGGCCTCCTTCTCTCCCGCCGCGGGGACGCTGAAACGCTCTCCCCTTCTGCGTGCGCGAAGATAGACAGGTGCCCAAAGGGCCGTTCATGGAAGAAGACTCTGCTTCTACTTTCTTTGTTCGCCTCAGCGGCCTTTCCGCCATCTTTGCCTCCCTCGGTGCAAGTCGGCCATGTGCAACCGAACAGCGCCGTCAACTTTTAAAGAAAAGAGACTTTCGGCGACCCGGGCAAGAAATAGCGCGTCAACTACTCTTTCACTGGTTCTGAATTTAGTGAGGAAAGACGCGCACGACGCGAAGTCTAAAGAAAACCGCTGGACTCACCGACTTGATCGTCGCACGGGAGACACGATGGTCAATCTCCCGGCCATGCCATGATGGAAGCCTTGGTAAATCCAACGAGTTTCCGCCACCAAGAACGAACTGCTGAATCTCGGTGGCAACTTGCATCACGCCTTTCCTCGTCCACGCTTCGCCTCACACAACTTCGAAGCGGGTTACCAATCCGTTTGAGAAGTGACATTTGCCTCTCCTCACACCACGATACATCGACAGAGAAAAAGGATGAACAGACAAAGGAAGAGATACGCGCGATACACGGCAGAGACGGCCGCGCTCAACCAAAAGCGCATTTGACGCTGGGAACCGAACGCAACTTCCCCACTCTGCCGACACCTGCTCGTCGTTTGAGCGACCAAGGGCAAGGCCCCTGGCCCCACTTAGTTGGGCGCCAAAATGTAGGGGTTTACTTCTACTAATTACTACTGCTAGCAGCGGTATCGCCGCTAACAACCCCCTGCCGTGGGTTCGAGCACTCAACGAGCAGAGAATGAGGTCGTCGCGTTCGCGCGCTAGCTATCTCAGCCATGCCATCGCCGCGCTGCCGCGCGCTTCGGCCCGCGGCCCGACTCGAGGCAGGGCAGCGCGAACCGTCGCACGCGGCTAAAGAGGAGAACATTAGGCGTCACTCTCCGTGCATGGTAATTTAATAAACATTAAAATAATACAAACAGTAACAAGGTCGAATTAGTCGAATTGAATATAAGGACAGGACAAGAACGATTAACAACACGCGAACGCACATGAACACAGACAAAGGACAGTAACAAAGAACAACACGCGAACACAGAATAACACACAAAAATAACCATGCAGGGAAGGAGAGCCTAACCCCGGCTAGCGCACCCGCGACCGCGAGCCCTCGGAAAAGGAAAATAGAAGAAGAACATACAGACAGGAGCGTCGGTCGCAGGTCGCCGCCGTGGTCGCTGGGGCTCGCAGAAGCACGCCATCCGACCGATGGCCTGGTCGGCCGGAGGGTCCCAAAAGTACGTGCGCACTTCTCCAAGTCCCAGCGTGTTCTCCCGATGCATCTCCAAAACCAGAAACGCCAGAACGCGCAAACGTTCTAGGAATTTCTCGCTGCCCAATGGCAGCCTAGTTAAAACCATATGGAGCGAGGCGGCCAGCCCTCCACAGTGGTGGGTCGCCGCCGCGTCCAGCTGAGAGAGAGGGACGCGAGGAATTTCGTGCAAAACATGGCGTCGGGCGGGACGCGGCCCCACAGTGTGGAGGGGGGTGACGCCACGCACTGCGTGCGCTAGTATGCAACGTTACTCATAGTGAAAATGAGCGCGCAGCTGCGGGCCTGAAAAATCCAGGAGGTGCAAAGTGTGAGCCCAACAGCATGCAGTTCGCTCAGCACCATTGGCAAGTGGCGAGGCAGCGACTATCACATCCCAAAACCATGGTTTCGCGCAACTTCAACCTTTTTTTTTGTTTGTTTGTTTCCTGACTTCAAAAGATCTTGCGGTAGAACGCACCCTATTGGGTACCTAACAGCTTCTACAGCATAACTCAAATTTGTCATGCGGCCTCGTGAGGGTCCTTTTAAGAATGGCACCCTAAGCGGCGCGTTAACGGGCAATGTCTGACAAGCCAGAAAACTTGCGCAAGGGCGCTACCACTTCAGTGTAACACGCCAGGACGCACTTTACTCAGTGTCTCAAGAAAGCTGCTAGGAACCGCAGAAAATGCTGGAGTGCTCGATCTCGCTGTTCACCTTCAATTACGGAACCATCTTTTCGTCTCTTTGATCTCTCGCACCTGGAAGGCCTGGTATCGATTCCGATTCCACCAAATTTAAGCAGTTTTCATCACAGATCCATTACCCATTTTCTTAACAATTTCCAGCCATCCTAATTTTTCGCTCACGGCGAACGCCATCGACGACGCGTACACGAGACCCATTGTGACGCGAGCTTCCTAACAACGTGGAGTTAACTTTACAAGCAATGTCCGTAGGGGTTTTTGTGCTTTTATTGTGTGTTGGCCCAATGCCTCCGAGTAAAGAAGGCATTGGTTGGCCTTACGCAGAAGAGTACATAATGACCCGCCCAGCGTTTCCCGTTCGGTGGCGGCCTTGAGGTAGATAAAGAGGTCTGTGATCTATTCATTCATTTCGCAGCGCATCAACAAGGGCCTTCGAAGTACGGGATGGCTGCCCCGCCAGCACCCACATGGCCGTCGGTGGGAACGCCAACGGAACCGGAAGAGTGACGAGTGTCTTCCCCGAGATCCCCGCTTTAGAGGTGGCGTACGCCGCCTACCGCCGCTCTTTCGCCGACAGCGGTGAGGAGGTGCCGCAGGGAATTCCTGGAGGTCTCTCGGCCGACCAGGTTTTCTTCATGACCATGTGCTACATGACGTGTACATTGCCGGGAGCCGTTGGTACGCAAGCTGTGGACTGCAACAAAGCCGTACGCAATTCAGAGGCCTTCGCTCAAGCGTTCCACTGCACCCCGGGCTCCCCGATGAACCCGAAGAAGAAATGCACTTTTTTCACTTGATGTGCAGGCGTCCGCGTCAAGGAAGGCGCACAGGCGCTGCGACCTTCTTTCTGTGTGTATATAGGTAATGCGCGTCGCGCACGCATAGCCAAGCAAGTTTGGACACGGTAAGATTTTCTCGATGCGCCCATGTGCCACCACGGGGCACGTGGGCTATCAATGTTATGAGACTCTTCCGAAAGTGTACCTCACACGGAGGAGCCACGCGAGGTAGAAAGTGTTTATTTTTCTTTCGTGCTTTTAATGCCAGGCGCTACCTGCTAGCAGGATCGTTGATGCGTACTTATAGTTCGTTCATGACACAACGGAGCGCGTCGTCGTTGTAAATACAATGTCTGAGACGACATATCTTATACGGTTCTGTATAAGCAATTTAAGCGAGCCTTTCATCACATTGAAAAGTGGATGCGGTTGTGGCGACGAATGCATCGTATCACAGGCCTCGGCAAATGAATAAACAGATTACTGAGTGAAGTTGTGGACAGCTAGAAAGCACGTGCACCAAAACGCAACCATCGGAGAAGCACACTTCAGCTCTTATATACGTCGATCGACGCACCTCCCTGCAATATCGCTGGCCATCACATAAACACCATATTCTTCACGGGCTGTCGCGTTGCGGACTTCCTGCGCGTAGAATTGTCGGCGACATTCCAGCATGCCCCAATACATTCGGTCGCAGCCAGCGCCGACGGGTAGTATAACCTCTCCTACAGCCTTGTCTGCTGTGCGCCACGGTGGCACGGTGGAACCCGACCAACGCGGTTCGACAACGGCCGCAGCGGTAGCATTTTCGATGGAGAGGGAAATGCTAGAGGCCCGTGTGCCGTGCGACGTCAGTGCACGTTAAAAAGACCCTGCAAGGCCTTTTGAACATAGACCGAAAAATGTGCCGAGCGCTCGTGGAGGTTCCTGTGAGCGCGTGAGTCAAACATGATTGTACGGCGCGCACCACGAAACTCGCAGTTCGGTTTCGAACACAACAGGAAGCGCTTTTTCTCCTTTAAACGTATGACGTCATAAGGCATAGCGACTACGTCACTTGAAATGTTTGTGTGTGTGATGCACATATATTTTCGTGGCTTGCTGAACTTAAAACCGACAAGTAGAGCATTTCGAAGGATGTTTCCGCATTCATGAAATCACCATATTTTGTGCCTCAATCGGCGTAGTCGGTTCTCCTTCTGACGTCATCAGTTGAAAGAAGAGCAGGAGGTTTCTAGCTGTGTTTGAAACGAAACTGCGAATTCCCTGGTCCGTGTACTGCAATCATATTTGGCTGACTTATTGACAGCAGCCTCCTCAGCAGGTTGGGCGCCGTTTTCTGACTGTGCAGAAAACGGCGTACGTGAAAACTGTTGCAGGGCCCCTTTAAGCAACCTCAGGTGGTCGAAATTTGCGGAGCCCGCCACTAGATCATGCCTCGTGATGAAATCGTAGATTTGCAACGTAAAGCCTCAGCTAATTATGCTACCGTTGCGTGCAGTCGTCAGAATGAATATGTGGCCGTGCTGATGTTTTATTCATTCGTAGTTCGGCTGTTAGGGAAATGCGCCTTTCTGTCTATTCTGTAGACGTAGTGTGGGTGCTGTTCGACGCTTTGCATTGTAATATTGTCGGTCTCGACTGCAAAAGCACTCTTTTGTGCACTGAACGGGCGACAGATTACACAGCGGAAGCATTCTGGTATTCTCATAGCCGCTCTTCTGGTGCCCATAATAATACTTGCGTCGCTATAAGCACGAAACTGGTAAAGATCAAGAGGTGCGCGCGCGTAGTGTGAACTCGACCGTTTATTGCGAGCGTTTTTTTTTTTATTTTTTCAATGTTTAGTCTTTTTTTTTCGATCCAAAAACAATATACAAGGGAGGAGAATGAACTTGAGGGATATCTCTCCCTCTCGGCGGTCAGCGAAGCACCCGCTGCGCTGCTCATAGGCGGCATCGGTTGGCGGCATCAGTGTGCATGTTTCCATAAGGAACAACTAAGCCTAAGTGACTGAGAGAGAACTATTCGAGACTGAGGTATCTCACTCTCTCTCGGTCGTTGGTGCGGCTGCCGCCTACCTGTGCACAGAGGTCGAGAGGCTTGAGTGCGCATTAGCCCTTAATGTTGGCTATGCACGTTCGGAAATATGTGTGCTGCCTGTACGTACCTTTCAGCGAGGCACCTACACATACTGTATTGATGAAAGCAATACCGCACTTGATAGGCCTCTCAAATCTGCATAAGGTTTCAATAGGTAACCAGGCACTGTGGTCTACACGGAAGTATAGTGACCTCACCGATGTGTAAGCAAAAGGGGGTCACATTAAAGGTCAACTCGTGAAATCTTCCGACCATGTCAAGGTGACGGCGATTCCACATAGCTGAGACGCTCCTATCACGCGCCTGAGAGTAGATGTACTTAGCAAATACGAAAATAATGTTTAATAAGCAAAAAAAGAGCGAAGACGAATCCGAAAACCGACCGAAGTTCTGTGTTCGTGTGGCGTCGCATGAGTCAATGAGCCCGATCTGCTCGATGCCGCAGAGCATGCAGCCTTCCCCAGGTGGTAAATTCGGGAAGCACTTTGGTATGTTCTCTGTGTGGCACCCGTGCGCTTCCGCCCTTTCCGTCGCTTGCCTACAATAACATATTGCATACATTGTGGCCGAGAATTCTGGAAAGCCACATAGGCGGTTTAGTGCCGTCGGCAAAATTGACTTATGAGAAATCCGCGCACCACCCACGCCTGTAATCTTGCGCAAATGACGGAAGTGTGCGGTGTAACGCACCCAGCAGATTTCGTTGAATTCTATTCAACTCAAAAGGCTGTCGCAGCCCGCTTTTAAGGCCGCACAACCGTCGATCCGATTTTCACGACGGTACACTGATACACGACGATCCGATACACGACGATCTTAGTCTATACATTTCGCGCAAAAATACCGCAGTACATCCTCAGCTTCGGCAGGTCATCGCCATCGCTGCCTTCACAAGCACGACCAGGACGTGAAAATAAGGATACTGCGCACACGCACTATGAAAAGGGCGAATAAAAAATTCTGTCGTGCAACGTGACTTTCGGTTTCGCAAAACTTCTACATGTGCCGCCCCCTTCGGGCAGTGTGTACAAACGATGCTGTTAAGTGCAAGCGGCCGTACGGCGAGAGTGTAGTGCTTACCATATACGGCCTAGAGTATACTGGAATATACTGGCAGTATATTCTACGAACTACAGTGAGAAGGTTTGTCCGACACCATAGCGGTCCCGCTCAGGAGTCGCTTGCTAAGAGCCCCCACATCGGCGGAAGACGCTTATGTGCGGCTCCCCGTCAGCCTGCCTTGGCGCAGTTGCCACTACGACTTGCCAACGCAACAGACAGCTTGCTGCACAAATTACGATTCGATGTGGCCTTCTCCCAGCAATGCGTACATGTTACCGACAGCGCCTAGAGTTAGGATGCGATATCTTCGAGACGACTAGCCACTTTTGGACGTTGGCCTACGCTATGCAATGAGCAGGGACCGTCGTCGACACACATGTTTGCCGAGTTTGTCCATGAACGTGCGCCACAGTGGCCCAGTAGTTACGTGGCTCGGCTGCTGGCCCGAAACGCGTGGGTTCCATTCCGGCGACTGTGGCCGCATTTTCGATGGAAGCGAATACGCTAGAGACCGGTGTATTATATGCGTTATCAGCACTCGTTAAAGAACCCCAGGAGGTCGAAATTTTCGGAAGCCTCTGCTACGGCATGCCCCGTAATGATGCTTAACAAGACTTGATAATGATGATGTCACAATGATGTCATGTTTTCACACGTAGAATCCCAGCACTTAATGCGATGGTGCCAATGTGTCAATCCAAATTTTATCATAGTTCGGGTGCCGGTTCGAGCGCGTTCTAGACCGTGAAGAAAAGGAACATAATGAGCGCGTGCCATTGAAGTATCATCATCATCATCATCAACAACAAGAAGAAGAACCGAGAACAGCCGAGCATGAAACGCGACGAAGGCACCGGTCCCATACAAAGCCCATGGTCCCCTTCACCGCCTGCGCCTACGGGGGGCGCGGGGCCGTCGTCCACGTCTCTGCCGCAGTCTGCGTGGCGTCGCTGGCTCCAGGTGCTGGCCACTTTCCGGCCACGGACTCACGAGCCCACCACTTTGACGGTCAGCATGCCGGCCGCGGTGACCGCCGTACTGGACAGCTCGTCCATACAGGTGCGTCCTTCATTTCGAACCAGCGGGCATTACCGAGAACGACGGCACTAACAGCTCTACCCGTCAGAAATCAAGATATTCTCGTAGAAATCTCGATAGCTTTCATTGTCGTAACTTATCGACATTCCCAAGATCATGAGAAATGGTTTGTTTCGAAATCGATACGACGGTACGACGGTCAGCTAGGAAAAACTGAGGGTAAAGTCGATCCTGGAGCCAAGCGGCATGTGCGCAGGTGCAATGACAACGGCACCGAAAGGGCAATTTCGGGGAAGGGGACTTTCCGTAGTCATAAATAAATACATACGTTCCATTTGTTGACTCTAGACGCTTCGACACGATTTGCACACAGATGGTCCAGCCGCAAGGTCAAAGGCGTGTGCTTCACCGTTACGAATAGATGCGGCCCCCCTTTGCATGTTTTCACAGAGTCAAGTGTTCGCACCCACGTGCAAGGCCTGAGCCACCGGTTACGTCACTGTTCATCGCTCTTATACAAAGGACCCGAAAAATTGGCTCCTACATTGTAAAGCTGCTCAATTCCACTGTTGCGTCATCCTTCGACGTATATATAGTCAAGCGCACTTCCGCCGCATTACGGATAAACCAGCGTTTCACTTCTGCTTCTTGGAATATCGCTTTTTGTTATCTTCTTCTGCAGCATCAAAACTCTAGCTGTAGGAAGCATGAGAGTAAACTTACTGAACATACATGTTAACAGCAAAGTAGGCGACACGGGCGACTGTTCCGAACACCGCTTCGCCGTCGTTCTCTTCTTCTTCCGCTGGTCACGCAAACACAGCGCTTCCCAAAGAGGGCGTTAGCGATTTGCCAACACTTCACTCGCCGGAAGGATGCGGACTGACCCTCTGTATTTCGCACATGCCTACTTCGATTGCCTTGATCATCGGAGCAAGAGTTTTGCTTGCTGTGCGAGTGTATTATTATTATTATTATTATTATTATTATTATTATTATTATTATTATTATTATTATTATTATTATTATTATTATTATGTTGGACGTGATTACTCAAGAAGTTCAGAGGAAAATCTGTTCCATCTTCCTTTCTGGAGCATCTGTCCGCGTGATTTTCCAGCCCAAGTGACGCTTTGAAACTTCCGTGGAGCGAGTAACGCCGTACCTATGATTATGCACATTGGGTATTGCACTGCGCGAGTAGGAAGGAAACAAGGAATACAGGAAAGAGCACAGCCTTCCAACTGTTGATTTCATGAAACCAAGAAGCCTGTATATAAGCCCACACATCGCCTGCGTCACGCAAGTGCGCAACACCTCGTCTCGCCAGCGACAACGGCGAGACGAGGAAGCGGTGCAGAGAGTAGGGTAGCGTGGCAATGGCGCGAATGCGTTCGCCTGGGCCAACGCCCACATTCAAAGTTAAACACAATGAACCGCTCATTAAACTCCTCCATGACCGTGATCATGCGAGGGACAGTGTGTAGCATGTTAAAAAAAGAAAACGCTGTGGTAAACCCGATCCAAATGTGCGTAAGGCCTCATGAACAAACGCAAACGTGCAACCAGTAACTGAGGAAGGCTTCGATGGAGCGTCGGGATTAACCCACCGCTAAACACCAGGGCCGCACGTTTCAGCTTCACTGGTTAATAACTACCTGTACGGTGTGCTATGAGCGTTTTTTTTTTTTTTTCGGAATTCTCTCTATACTTTGAATGAATGTGTTTATCGCATTGATCCGCAATGGATGACGCCGCCCCTGCCCCTGCCTCCCGTTTGAGCACATGTCTATGGTGGCCACTTCTCATATTCAATATACGCGATGCAGTAAGAGACCATGCATGACAATCTCAATGTACTGCAATCCATTTCTTTTCGTAATTCCCATTTTATTGCGACAGCGAATCACGCTGATGCTGGGCTCCAGCCTGATGTGGACCATGCTGGCAGTGCTTGGGCGACGCAAGCACTCCGTGGAGCACACGGCGCGCCTTCTGTTCTACGTAAGCATGGGTGCCTTTGTGGGCGTGCTCAGTTGCACATTGCGAATGACGCGCCCCCAAGGATCGTTCGCCGTCAACGCGTCCGTGGTGCTGCGCGGATTCACCACAGCCATTGCGTTCGGAGCCAGGTACCTTTCTGCCTTTTTCGTTTAATGCGTTTAGCAGGCCTAGTTGGTACGAAGCCGTCGAAACTACTCTTTTCTAGCGAACAAGCGCGGCCACACATTAAATAGGCAGGCTTCTGTATTGCTGTGTAATGCGTAGTTCTGCTTGTACGCTAGAGAAGAACGGTCTCGATACATTTCTGCGCTGCCCATGCCACTAGCTGATTCATGGCATGACCTATAACCTTCAGGTGAGGTTACAGAGGAAAAAAAAAGTCAATGTTTGTAGGTTACATCGAGCAACGGCGTAGTGCGACTTGGCTCCCTTCGGGGTCTGCCTAATAATTCAATGAATCCTCTGTGACCAATCCGCACAGTATAGCCTCACGGGTGTCTAAACGGATTGTAACTTTCTTACGAAGAAGCCCCTGTCTAAATAGCCGTAGCATAGTGGTAGCGTACTTGCTTGGCACCTGGGCCCGGGTTCGACGTCCCCAGCAGCTAGCTCGGTAGGTCGCGTGTGTCTGTGTGCTTGTTACTTCTACATTTCAAACACAGCCTACGACACACGGTATGCCTTTCTTGTTTTAAAGACGATAGTCTTACTTGGGATACTTGAACGCAGAAATTTTGGTCTGTCTTTCTGTTTGTCAGTCTATCATACAATTCAGCCACCCGGCCAAAGTTGAAGCGCTTGCCTAACGCCCAGCCATCCTGAACTGGTAGGTGCGTTCGTACTTATGAACATTGTCGTTCATACCTGTGAACACTGTCGATCAAAAAGCTAATATTGCGCACATCTGAGGCGCAACATCAATACGTAAGTATTAGGTAGTGTGTTCCTTTACTAGCAAATACATAGATACGTAATTCTAAAGACCCTACTGTTTGTTAGGCTGCGCTAAAAAGCGACGCTATGCACGAAGAAGGCCTCTGCCGACGATTTGGTGCTGCCACCTGGCAGTTTCCCAGGGATTCTGGTCATGTTTCCCGACGGCGCTGCCAGATGGCGTCCATACCTCACGCAGCGTAGTACAGCCGGCAGAAGACTATCGTCTTTCGACTACTTTTGCAACGAAGCACGCAGATACGCGGCCAATTTTTAAGCGTGTTCTAGTGACATACCGTTTTATTTGGTCTTTGATAACGGTATTATAATGGTATACCACTCATGGGCTCAATAAAATGCAAACACCTGCGGCGCATACCCGCATGCCGTGGGTCGAGCACTACGGTTATGAGATGCACGCGAACGCAGTATCATTAATTGTGACGTACATGTCGTGTACGTCACAATTATCCATCCATCCGGACGGACGGACGACGGACGGACGGAACTTATCTCTCTGTTCGACCGTATCTGTCTACGTATCGATATTTCTAGCCGCCTACGTTTCAGCACTCTCCCGGCCTGGCGTCCTCGCTCACCTGCTATACCCAAATATTTGGGACGTAAGGTGCAAACGTATGACGAACATGAATGACTGATCTTTACATCGCTAACATGATATACTCGTCATCTACATCACCAATGACGGTACTGCAGTCACCTGTAGTTTTCTGAACCTCACACGGTGCACTGCCTCCAGGATGGACCCATGTACGGGACGGCCAGGTTAAAGAGCTCCGCTCTTAAAGCAGAAAAGGAACACCGTTTGTCCTCGCTTGCCATTGGAGTCCAGAAATAACAGGCAAACAGACGCATGTAGTACACGCGTCTTACCAAGCGGTAGGGGCGGTATCGAACAAGCGCTCTCGAAGTACCAATCAAGCACGTTAGCACTAAGGCCATGGCGGCTCCCCCCACGTGGTACATGGAGTAAATAAGCCTGTTGCAACTCCTTGTTTGTAATCACGGTGCTTGTGTTACGTGAATTGCGCTTCTAATGAGTGGTAAGTACGGTCATGGCAATACACACGTTCTGTTCCCATTCGGTATGTTTTTGTGCAACTTTGCTCGATTCTGTAGGAATACTGCAACGAACAGCGATTATGATAGCACATCAACGCACCGTATAGTACATTTTTTCTGAAATACAGGCGTCTTTGATTTGAACTAAATTGAGTGCTTACGTTACGTTGTATCGTGGGGCCTGAGCTAAGATTCAGTCGCTATGGAACTGTCCACGTTCCTCGTTGGGTCACGCTGAACATATTCATACTCGTACGCTTTGCATAAAGAACTGGATCTTACTCTCAATTCTTGGCTTACTGGCGACCAATTCATCATAGCCAATTTCCTCGCTGACTGCTTCGCATGACACTTATTGCCACAACGAGTAGCATTTGTAGAATTGTTATACTCTATCATCTCAATATTATTATATACCAAGTAGCGAGACGACCAGGAGAGCACCGACGCCGAGAAGTGGGTGGATGGATGGATGGATGGATGGATGGATGGATGGATGGATGGATGGATGGATGGATGGACGGACGGACGGACGGACGGACGGAAACAGGGAAGGAGGGAGTCTAGGTGGCTAAAGGTAGCCAAGAAATGCTTCGCATTTGATGATGATTATCTTGCCAGCACTCAGCAAAAAAATATTCTGAAATTATCCGGACGACACTGAAGAGTACGATGCTCGCATCCTCTTAACGCGCTCGTGTTTTTCTTAAAACACTAACGCAAGTTAACTAAAACTACTTCCATAGAGTATAAAATAAATATAGCATAAATGTTACACCGCACTTGAACGTTTTGCTGTACTCAAAACGTGCAACGCTATCTACCCGTGTGCATTGTAATGGTTGTTTCCAGTTAAAACCAATGGTAATGTTCAACATCCCAGGTTCATGTCCCTCATACATCTACGCATCGTGGACTCGGCAGCGTTAACAAGTATGGCGCCCGTTCTAACAGGCTTACCAAGCATGGCGAGGTCAACGACCCTTAAACCCGTGTGGTTCCTCTTCTCGCTGGTGAGGGCTTCCAAGATTGTACTGTCTTGAGTAAACTTTTTCCTACAGAGAGCACATACCTCGGCACTTCCACTGATATATAATCTAAATGAGCATAATGGACAGGCTGGTGCCTCAGTGGTTTAAGGTATGGGTTGCACATAGTATGGTGTGGTAAGGTATGGGTCCTTGAACATAGTAACGAAACTCTGTCGATTAGTAGTGGGGACTCCTGTTAACATGCAAGCAAAATATTATTGGACTGCACCTCCCACGGAAACTAGACTTTGTTCTTGACATGTAGCTGCAAACCACTTGCTTTATTATTATTTTTATAAACGATTTAACACACTGCGCATGCCACTAGGTGGCTGTGAGGCGAATTGGCGGGATCAGGCCAAGCCACGCTGCTCACAGCGTTCTGCCAGTCATAGTACCACGCAATAGCCTCAAACAACGCCGCTTTTTTTAAACGTCCTTAGTGCCACCTCAACACCGTCCCTGTCATCGCTGAACCTAATTAAAGTGAAAAGACATTCTAAAACAAGAAAATACTCCTATGTAACCTTTGCCAAGGCTGGTTATTGCGGTGACTATGAGAGCAGCACTGAAACATTAACCGCAGAGGGAAGTGGCATGGCCACTACCTACGGGTTCACTTATCTGTAATATTTAACTCCAAAGTCTCTATTAACGCGATAGCGTCAAAGTGCTCGCGCCGCAAAATACACCGGCGTCGACGACGGCGTTACGGCTCAAATAGTGATTTTGAACAAACTCCGTCTTCCGGAGCACGTACTGAACGAAATTTTAATTCATCGAAGTAAAATCCGTCAGAAATGTCCACGACTCAACCAAAAGGGGAGAAATTCGGCCTTGTTCGTAAGACATTAGTAAGACATGAACGGTGTTTAGCGCAAAGCAACGCAGGACGAATAGGGAGGACACAAAACAAGGGTCAACATTCAACAGAAACGTTGATTGCAACCAAGGAAGAATATACACAGAGGAGCGCTCACTGACTGCACCCAGTTGTCCTCGCAGAAATATCCAAATTTACCACGAAAGTGTTTATGCCGGGGTCCACCAAGAAATAAGTGACGTACTTCCATAACGGAAGTGGATCTCTGAGAAAATGAACTTACATTCACAATGAAAAAAGCTCCACCCAGGCAGACTCGAGCCCACCTCCACTAGGGATTTGACGAGAGGAGCTGGAAGCTCTACCGACAAACCACCGCAACATTGCTCATACAGGGAACAGATGGGCCTTCTATGTTCACTACAGCGCTTTACGACTTGCATTTAATTGCCGTCGGGTTAAAGTTGTTTAGTCTAGTCAACTATGGTGTTCAACAAGCAAAACTACTCTTAAATTAACATCGCCTCTCTTATGTTGCACTCTTGGTTCGCTTAGGAACGCTGCGGTGGTACCGCCATCTAGGAACGATAGATAGAGCGAAGGAAACTGATGTGCTAATTCGCACCGACAGTCAGCGATTTGGCAGTCTTCGCGCCTCGACCGCCGCGGAAGTTAGGAGCGTGGCGGCGTCGCGATGGTACGTTCCTCGGGCAAAATAAGAACACGGGCGCTCCAAATTTGTCTTTCGTGGCCAGGTGTGCTGAGTCGCGACGCGCACTGCTCCAGGAGCGCACAGTCGTCCCTAGAAAAGCATATGGTTGGCATTTCGTTGCAGTGGGCTGTGTTTTTACAAGACAATCCACTGACAACCTGTTCGCTATCGTTTGCAAGGTGTCAGCGGACGCTCCTTGTTTCTGGCAGGTCTACGCAGAGCCCTGGCTCATGCAATTCAGTGTTTCCGAAGCAATGTGAGTCGTTCGAGAACTTTCCATCGTGTGCAAGTGTCGAGGATCCCTGTGCCGTGCCGTGGTGCCGCTGATGCTTACATGTAATGTGTTTTCATGTTCACAGTACCCAAGCCATCTTCCGCTCCTCGATTCACCAAAATGTCACTTATGCATTCCACAACTTCGCGAAGACAGGTTTCACCTTCGTGTAGTACCCATTCCTATGACAGAGGAATCAACCACATTTTTAACATGAAAGTGTTTTATACCTGGGTTCACCAAGAAATCTGTGACGCACTTCCGTAACGGAAGTAGATATCTGAAAAATAAGCACGCATGCATTTAAGATAGAAAGAGTACCACTCACTGGTATTCGAACCCACACCCAGACAGGGTGCAGCGGTAGGAGCTGGAAGACCTATCAGCCCATCACCGACAGACTTGCATTATGGAAGAAAAAACGGGCCTTATATCTTTACTATACAGCTTTACAATTTGCATCTAATTGATGTCCGGTTAAAGCAAAGGTACTTAGCGGGCAAATTTTCTCTTATATAAACATCGCCTCCTTTTGATTGAACTCTCCGTTCTCAGTGGTGGTACCGCCACTTAGGAACGACGGAGCAAAAGCGTAAATTGTCGTGTTAATATGCGCGCCCACAGTTAGCGCTTCAGTAGTCTCGACGCCTCTATCGCCGCGCAGGCTTCGGCGTCCTGCCGGCGCGTTGCTTCAGCCACTGCCGCTATATAATTTGTCTTGTGTGATGTATATCGTAGCCAGTAGAGTTGCAACGCGCTCTGTTCCAGGAACGCACGACAAGCAAATGATGCACCTTTCGCACCGCGAACTGCGAGTTCACAAAACCGTCACCTGGCAAAAAGTTCGGTTCCGCTTGCAAGATTTCACCGATCACGGACACTCCTGCTTTATAGCAGGTTTGCGCAGGGCGCTGGCGAGTAAAATACAGCGTCTTCGGATAAATGTGAGTCGTTCGAGAACGTTCGTGAACGTTCGTGCAACTGTCGGGGATCCTTGGGCAGTGTCGAAGTGCCGCTGATGTGTACATGCAAGGGGTTCACATTTCCAGAGTATCCAACCCATCTCCCTAACCTCTACTAGCCAGATTGCTGCTGGTGTTCGAGGACAGGTTTCACTTTCGTGGTATACCGATTCCTGTCACAGAGGAATCAACTACACTATTTTTTGACTAATCATTCATTCACTAAGGCGTGCAAAACGAAACACACATTACTTTCCACCCAAAAAATCTCTATCTGGCAAGGACAGAGACGAGGTGCTTGCGCAATCGATACCCAACAAGCGCTTGTATTGTGTCCTACCTATTCGTCCTGGGTTTCGTTGCGCTAACATCGTTCAGACCTAACAAAACCGCAAAACCTACGCGTACATGGTAGCTCGGACAGTAATTTGAATATTCGAGGAACCATAATTCCGTTACGAGAAAAGTAAAATACTGCCGCATTTTATGGGGAAGGCGCTAACTTTAATAGATATTCTGCGAGAAGGCGATGCGAACGGGGCCAAATGTCGCTATAGTGCTGCATAGTTAAGTTAAAGGCAAAGCCTAGTCGTCCTCTGACTTATTGAAAAGACTTGTTACGTGCTCGTTCTATTTCCTTCCATTTGTACTTCAAGCAGATCAAGTGTAAGGCACCATACTAGATCCACCATTGTAAGACATTTGTCACTGTTAACACATGGCGCTCCTATAGGCCCCACTTAGAACTGGCAGCGCTGAAAAGAAATATACGGCAATATTCAATGAGCAGTAGACTTAGCGTCGCCACTCCTGATACCCGCAGACGTGTCTGGGCATCGCCATGGGGCTTCTCTTGTACCAGGAAGAAGGGACGCGTCCCCAGAGGCTCCAGAGCTTTGCATGGGCCTTTCTGTCGGCCTGCCTCGTGGCGGGCCAGCAGGTTTTCACGAACGCCACCAAAGACGTACCCCAAGGGGTGCTTCTGCTCCATTCGTCCTTCACGATGCTCATCTTCTCAACTTTACTAGCCGGTCACGTGCTTGAGAGTCCCAAGGAACTACTCACCAAGGCAAGCAGACACTCCCTACATGTTGTGCCAAGAGCCACTGGTGCTTTTCAAATAGCCTTTCTTGTGCTACCTAAAGGCGGAAAAAATTTGTCTATCTGTCTGCCTGTCTTCTGTGTGTCCCTCGATTCAACCGCCTGTCCAAAACCTATTGAACCGGGCGGTCAAAACCAATCGACCTTCTTTCGCTGACTGCATTCAGTCAACACAACACTATACAGCGCAAACGAAACGTCATGACCGTGATCAGTAGCGTTCAATTAATAATAAACATTAGACCTGTTTTTACGATAGTAAATCAATAATAGACGAGTAAGAAAAGATCTCGAAGGGACGATACTCGTTAAAAAGAATGCTTAAACCAGCCGTAATAAAAGGTCACAACATAATGTGCGAAATCAGGGCGAACGCAAGAAATTTGAATATAATTCAGAAAAACCTCCATTGCATCCATCATGGGACCAGTAAGAGGGAACAGCAACAGCATGATGTGTGGGAGGGGGAGAAGAGAGGGTGTTACGCACCAGGGACGGCAGGAGACCATCGTCTTTGGACGTCATTTGCAGCGAAGCAAGCAGATATATGCGGCCATTTTTATTTTCCATATTGTCCTGCAATAAGGCACGTCGAAATCATAATCATGAATTATGACCAGCTGCGGCGAAGTGCTGCCAAATATATCGGACACCGTATTGCTACGTAGCCAATAACGTTGGAGTGTACTGCGTGTTCCCAGGTGAACATGGGTGAAATGAGCGCGGCCAGCCAGACTGCGTTCGCGTACGTCTTCTTCGTGTCCAAGGCTCGGGAGACGGACCAGGGACTGGCCAACATGTACAAGTACGCCATGGATGTGCTCATGGCCTGTGCGCTCACGTGGACGTTCCTGCCCGATGATGTGGTGCCCGCCGCCAGCTATGGTGCTGCCGTGCTCGTGCTGTGCGCGGTTGTGACGGCCGAGGTGCAGCGGCTCT
This sequence comes from Hyalomma asiaticum, assembly GCA_013339685.2. Taxonomy (NCBI): domain Eukaryota; kingdom Metazoa; phylum Arthropoda; class Arachnida; order Ixodida; family Ixodidae; genus Hyalomma; species Hyalomma asiaticum. The sequence continues at coordinate 103,097,039 of CM023484.1, read as the reverse complement.
CCTGTACGCCTCGACCGCCACCTGGCGCTAGGGTCATCATGCGTTTCTTCATGTGAAAGTTCCCGCGTCGTGCCCCTGGCTTTGCGAAATGTCGGAGCCTCTATAACATTTAGGAAGCGAATAAAATGTTCAAGACATCTTCATTGCTTGCACTCAATCACGCCTCTGTCCATTTAAAATTGCCCAAGTCGTCTCTCCTGCCCATGTTTAGCGATGTTAACGAACATGATAAAGCAGGATAAGTCGTTCAATTCCTTGCCGCGTTCGTTAGCATGGCGAGATACGTCAAGGAATAACTTCAGTCTAGGTGTTAATGCATAATTTATTCTGTAACAAGAGGTACTACAACCGCCACTCTGCGTGTGAAACAGATATATGGAGCAAATTCTTACCGTAAAAAAGCGGGGAGTTTCAAAGAGCCAGAATTCCAGTAAATGTGAACTCATGGTTCGCGACCCCTATTAAAAGAGTGCAAACACTAATACCGAACTGTGACAGCACAGGGATCGCGTGCTCGCAAAAAACGCTGTGACGAATTCTGACTTTGAAAGGGCGTCTTAAACGTCATTTCTTGAATTTTCAAATGTAATTTAATTGAAGTCGACAAAACGAAGTGTGGCGCATCTTTCCTGGAGTATATGCGATAGTCATCAACAAAACGTTGCATCGGGGACCAAGATTGGCGTTGGAAATGTTTACAGCAGTAATGATGTTTTTGAAAGGACCCCGGCAGTGAGTGGGGAGCAAGCAAATATGGTTGCTGTCGTCGCTGCTTGGCAACTAGCATCATAAATTCCCCTTTTTTCTCGTACGCTGTATACACGTAAAAGTGAAGCCAATTTCTCGCAGTAGATATATGATGTCTATTGGCACAAGGGCCATATGATGGACAAAGATCGCCAGGACATTATAACAGATGTGAGCCATGGCTACACTGCGTGGCTGTATAGGGACCTAAATTTTCACGCGGGAAAGGGACGTATAATATGTAGGTATTAAAATCATGAGAGGGAGGTGAAATACGTGCATACAAAATCAGTGGAAAGTGGTTGTGATGATAATATCATGGGGATATGCTGTCAGCACGAATGCCTCGTCAAAGGCCGTTGGGACAAAAACCCGCGAGGTAGGTGCTTCCTCTGTTGTCGCTACCGTAGCAGCAACCTCTGTTCAGAGGTTGTGCTACGGGTTTTCTAGGTAAGTGACTTGCGCATCTTTTAAAAACGCGAATAGTGACTTATAATTAAAGACTGGCTCCCTACCTCTAGGCATCGACGGACGAAGTGGTATTTGGTGTCGGTAGGGTAATGGAAAGTGTTTCCTTCTAAAGAATTTCTTTTGATAAATTTGATGAAGAGGAGCTTTTACATGTGACCGGGCCAATAGGCCTAATTTCTGCTTGAGCCGCGCAACATGGACAACTGGTCCATGTTGCGCGGCTCAAGCGATTTCACCGTGCACTTCCCAACTGACGTGGACTTGCCCGGCGGGCTTCGTCTGCGAACCGGGGAATGCTGCAGAGCCGGTCAAGGTATAAGCCGGGGACAGAGGAGAAGGAAGACGACGTTAGCTGGTGTGCAGCGGATCGACGCCATCACCGCTTGATCATCGCCAACCTCGCCCTGTAAATAAACATCGCCCACTGTTCAACCGTAACAATATTTTCTTAATTTTATAATTATCAAATTTTAGGAGAGCATGACTATTACAGCGATGTGCCCCTTATGTTGGTCTAAACAACTGACGTTTCCTATCTAGTAGATGCGAGAAATCTGTTTTTTAAAATGTGTCAGCCGATCTCAGTGAAGTAATGTTATGCGTCTGCCGATACAACGAGGCAACACCAGTGTTTCTTTAAATTTTATTCACGAGGGAGGCTTGAGCTCATCCACTGCTCTGTCTTAATAAGCGACCTGCGGAATGTCGCATTTAAATACCACTCTAACGAAGCCCAAAATGACAAGCTTCGTTGGTGCGCTGGCCGAAACCGCGCGTCCGGGCTCGTGGCCAGTCATTCACAAGCGCATCTTCTTCACGCTGGGTTCCCATTCGTCATCGCTGTCGAGGTCTTCATCGCTTCCCATGTAGGGGCCCTCGTTTCCTTCTACGACGTCACTTCTGACATCGTCCAGCCGCTCAACCGCGATCTCGCCCAGCAGGCTGCAGTTAGCACCGTTCGAAACCATGGCGGCGCCGATCTCTTCGAGCCTCGCGTCCCCGCTGAAATCCCGCACGACGTACTTCCTGGGAAAGACGACTCTTTTGATACCTTGTTCTTTGCAACGAACAGTAGCACCTTAGAGGATTAACTCGTCCTTCGAAATACTCGCAATTTTTGCAGAATACCTCTAGCACAAAAAAAAAGTGGCTGATGCCTGTTATATAGAAATTGCTTAACACAAAAGTGAAAGCTGTCTTCGCGAATTTGTGAAATGCGTAAGCGATAATCTGGCCAATCGAGATGCGGAAGGTGGGTTGGGTACTGTGGACATGTGAACACGTTACATGTAGACACCAAGCGGCACCTCGACACGGCACGGGGATCTTCTACAGTTGTACACAAGTGAAAGTTCTCGAAGGATTGAGGTTTCTCTGGAAACACTGCACTTCACGCGCCGGAGCCCTGAGCAAACCTCCCATAAACCAGGAGCGTCCACATGTCTTCTAGTCTCCGTCCTCGCTTTTCTACGCTGTGCTCCGTGCAGCTAGCTCCTTGCGTTCCATCTCGGGTGAACGTGAGTTCCAATCCCAGTGCGTGGTACTTTATCACTGTAAATGTGTGCTCATTTTTCTTCAGACATCCACTTCCGTTACGGAAGTAGGTCACTGATTTCTTGGTGAACTTTCGCGTTAAAATAGGTAACAACGACAATACTAATGGCACTGCGAATTGAAGCAGCGCTAACGGGGCTTCAAGCCATGTATTCTGACCCCTGTTCAACGTCCGCCTTCTTTTGTTTTGCTGTGTTACAGAACGTGGGCGTATTCGCTTTCATTCTTGTTCTAAATACGGCGTCGTTTTCTATTTGGAATGACGTGGATCAAGGCCGTAGATTTATATACGTTACCACCGCCAGTGCGATTCATTTTGTAACATTTCGCGATGGCTATCTTAAGCGACGTAAGACAGAGGGCGCTACAAGTGTTGGTAATACAGGCCTTTATGTCAACTGTTCAACCTCATAGAGTCTCTATACTGGCCACTGGCGGCGATGGGCGCAAATACGATATCCTCGCTTCAGAGATGGCAATAGATATTCAATCCTATGAGTAGCTCACGCTCGCATATGCCATCCCGGTACAAGCAACACATGGTTTCTTCATCGGCTTTTGCGCCTCGTCTTGGTCCTTATTATGCTTACTTTAATAGCTATCATTACCGTTTCTCGATATTTATATTGATAATGACTTTACGTATTGATTGATTCTAATGTTATGGGGTTATTAATTGCGTTATTAGGCTATCTTAATTATGTACATATTCCAATTTTCGCTACCATTTTAAGTGCGGAGCTGTTTAAGCCGAGCATTGGTCCGTGAACCGCGAGCAGAAATCCATCACCACCATGAAATAAGTGCGCCTACACTTCTACGAACTGCGCGACATTTGCGCGCGCACTTTTCTCTTGCACTCATGCCCTCAGCCCACCATTACAAAAAAAAAAGGCAGTCGTTTCATGAGCGATGATTAAGAGCAACTGCAGTATGGGGACGTTCGTGAGTACCTGGTGATCCAGAGGTCTTTGGAGATGTCCTTTTCGATACTGGAGGGACGATCACGTACCGCTGCGTATCGCAGTTTGTCTGGCACTTCGGCGCGGAGACCAAGCCTGATCTCTTCTTTCTCGCCCCCCGCACGGCGCACCTTCAGCACGACCGTAACGTCACAGTGAATGGGGTCCTCGTCCTGCCTTTTGATGGCGTACGAAACTCGAGCGGTACCCAGGGGCAGGTCGCAGCCAAAGAGCCTACGTGGGTACATGGAATGATGCTCGAATAACGTACTTCTTACCGGCAAATATTTAGGCCGCCTTTAGCAAACATGTTCAAAGCTCTATGAGCTTACCGTTTTAGTGTATGAAGGAAACCAGGCGCGCCACCTGCATTGTCTTTTCTCCGCGTTTTCCAGTTAACCATGCGTCTTCTATTGACAGTAGTCATGCTTTTGGTATTGCAACGATAAGAATCATGTCGTCAAGCCACCGGGATGTGCTGCTGAGGATGCCACGAGCATACGGCAATTGTCGACGCCTTTCAGATACAAGTCGTTGTATCTGAAAGTCGTTGTCGCCTGAATCATGGCACATTCAGGCGACACCTGGTAAGGTGAACCGGTCTGCAGGTGCAATGTCGAGTGTCTATTTTAGCGGACTCCGGCACCTGGTTCAACACTAGCATGACCCCCCTCGGTTTGAAGAACGCGAAAAAGAGAAAGTGAGAAAGGAAGGAAGAAGAAAAAAAGAAAGAAGCAAGAAAAAGAAGGCCTTATAAGCACTGCTGCTGTCTGGTGCCCTCCAGTCACCCCTGAAGAAGGGTCCGAGTGGGACCCGAAAAGTCGGGGTTTTTTTTTGTCATCTTTTTTTGTCATCTTTCGAGTAAACAGTTTTTTACTTTTGAGGATTTTAATTTGGTTGGTGTCCCCCCTTTTTACACCTTTAATTTCGTCCCAACCAAACAGATCTCTGTCAAATGTTCTCCTTTAACTCGTTTACTTGTTCTAAACGTCTTTCTGTGGCCTGGGTCTCACATTGTCATAATGAAAGTAATCTGGTGCTTTTTTTATTTATTAGGATAAATGAACTGAAGACTACCGGACAGATACCGCTGAAAAGGAAACACGAGGAACTCTAGGCAAGAAGAGATCGGAATATGAGAATTTAGTAGAGCTGCGAAGTACATAACAGGAAGTCAAAATATTGTGGGGAAGTCCATTTCAAAAGAACAAGCAGTGTAATAATTAGTCCTGAGTCTTTACTTAGTGCCTGAGCTTAGATGCCCTATGATGTGTTCTGTGGACCTTAATTTCATCTGCGGTGGTCCGATTTACTGTTGAACTTTTTAAGAAGATTTTTAATATTGGTTGTTTTCATTTCTTTTCTAAGATGTGATACTTTTGTGGCGCAGGCAGTACATCTATTTTTTTATAACGCAAATACGTCTCTTCATACGTGAATACAGCCTCCACAATAGAGTCTAAACATCTTTTACACGTGATTACCTCAACACTCCAGTTTAGAGGTCACTGTTTCTAAGGACGTATCATGTGCATAAATTTAAAAAGACAGCGCGATGACTGTATTCGGCCTTGCATGACTATATATTTCCAGCTGGAACAAATGTGCGCTACCAACATTTGTCCTGACGAACGGTTCTTCTCCTTTGTGACGGCAGCTTCGGCAAATTATAACGTGTGCGTGAATAGCCAAATCACGAGCACTTGAGCCAACGCGATCGGACGACTTCCTATGTAGATGAGACAGATAGAACGTTCTTTTTATTTAAATGTGGGAACATGGGAACAACAAAGTTTGGTCATCTTTACCGGCTGCCCTCCACAATCACGAGTTTGCAGCGTGTTCCCTGGTACCTCACTTCTTTCTGAAACTTGCTTGCTCTGTGACCATCATCTAGCCATGTTTGCCTCCGACCCTTCCTGCATTGCTTTGGTTGGCGGTTCACTGACTTATTAAAATTAGTAGGGCCAAACGCACAAAGCTTCTCTGCCATAAGTTCCCCTTACCATGAGTCAGTTGTTTTCGCTAATCATGTGTCAAGCATGGCCATCACAAGCTAAAGTGCTCTCTTGCAAATACCTTTAGCGTAAGATGTTTTTGTGAACCCAGTCACGGTCCTATAGTTTGAGCGTTCTGTCGCTTCGCTTTTTTTTTCAGGCAGCAGTGGAGAAAGGTAGACCTTTTCCTTTCTGTTGACAATTCTGTTGCCTTCCAAGTTTGATGACCTACTTTATCGATGATTTCTCTTGATAGCGGTTTATGTAGGACGACGGAAAGGAGTTACTTAACTTGCACTAAGATGGCCAGTGTCGTGCCATCTCAGTGCAAGTTAAGTAACTCCTTGCGGTTGAAAATTCCGGAGCCCCCCGTTACGGCGTGCCTCGCAGCCATAGCGTGGGCACAAGTACAGCACCGGCAATTCATTCGGGCCTCCTTTACGCTCACTTCACGAGACAGCGCGGAAAGGCAGTGCCAAGGATGATCGTGTCGTCCTCTATGCTTGTCGTTCGCCTCATCTGCGAGCTGTTCCGAGTAGAGCAACATCTTTCTGACCTGAAGTAAGGCCTGACGTCCGCACTCTTCGGCTCGAACTGCAGGCGCAGGCAACCGCCGCCGTTGTACGCGATAGTCGTGTCCACGGTCGCGGAGCAGCAACCTTTGCACAACGCCGTGCCTTGGTCGCGGGGCTGTAGCTGCTGCTTGGCTAGGTTGAACCACGATAACTGAGACACCACCTGCATAAGCGGTTGTTGTCGAGCTGTGTAAGGCTGCGCGTCTAAGACGCGATTGAAATAAGGACGGGGTGCACAAGTTAGCCTTTCTTATCAACTGCTGTCAAGCCGAGCTCCTGAGGAACAGATGACGTTGGTCAACAAAACTGGGCTCTCTGCATAAGCATAGTGCCACCACTTATAACTGGCATCCATCAAATCTCAAGGTACGAATACCTTAATAGACATTGTTCAAGCGCGCCAGCTCGACGAACGGTCGCGTAAGCGCTAATAGGAAATGTGTGTACGCCGCAGCGGCACCCGAGACGCGTCACACAGGAGTTGCGCTTGAGCTGTTGTGCTGCGCTGTGCCAGCAAGCCGTAGTGCAGGGCTCTTGAATTTTGACCACCTGGGGTTTGTTAACGTGCACTGACAACGGCACAGAGAAACTTGTGTTGTGCGTTGTCACTGAGCGTTAATGAAACCTCAGGTGATCAAAATTTCCGGAGCCCACGACTACGACTTCTCCCTCCTTTCTATCTCTTTCAGTCCCTTTCCCCTATAAGCCGCTGACGGTTAGCCGTGCTCCCGGCATGGTCTGCAGATATTAGCGTCCTTTCCTTAACCGTCCGTACCACAATCATCATCATCATTCGTCAAGTAAATTTGTCAAGGTGCAAAACATTACCGCGTGATTCAATCAGTAAAGTTTTGCTTGTGTACCAGCTACGAATTTCCTACGGTTTTCATCCGTCTAGTGTCTACACTCGCCACGGTTGGGCCAGCTTAGCGGTTCCCGAGTGTAAATGGTTCCCCGCCCGCGGATCCGCTTGCAATCAACATCCACCGATCTTGGCAACAAGCACAAGCTGACGTTTTGCTATTGAAGTACACGCGACACAACATATTCGGCATTTTGTAAAATAGGCGGGTCTATTGATTAGACAGTGTGCTCATCATTTGCAAGGTCCACAGAAAACGATAAGCTGCTCTCAGCTTTTATTGTCACTGACTGCACGTGAAGCATTTTTAAAAACAAAGGTTATATTCTTCCGCGTTGGCTGACGCCTGACCATGTCTTGACGATATCTCTACATACGCACTAACGCGCATACCGATTCCCTGTTGCATCCAATGTAGACACATGCATCTAGCGAAGAGTAACGAGCGTTGTGCAGCACGTGGACGACAACATTTGTTCCCGGAATTTTAGCGCCTGCGAATGGTAGCGCAACCTGGACGACATAAGGGTCTTTTTTCAAATAACGAAATTGTGCGCTTGGATCAAGGAGCGATCACACTGAACTTTCAAAAAATATATATTTTTAAAGATCACCATTTTTATGGCAGTTCTCTAATTCGCATGTTTCAAACGTTGCGTCATCTTTTGAAACTGTCTTGAAAAGTCGGCTTAACAAGTGTCACAAAACCCAGCAGCGCATTACATATAGTATTGTTAACACTGCGTATATATATACTACAGCTGTAGCATAAAACCTTTAAATGAACACTGTTTCCTTTCCTCCGCCATTTGCATTACGTGAGCCGCATTACGCTCATAGCCCCCGTCATTTTTTTTTTTTTTTTGCCTTGATTTGCGAGGTCTCACACAAACAAGATATTTTCCTTATAGCTGCATTTGAGACATCCTGGTCGCGTGTACTACATATTTCCTGCTATATGATGCGGTCACCTGCAAGTAACTTGTTCGCACTCAGTATATCAAAGGTGGTGTCGTCTGTAAAAATTAGAGGAACAGTGGCCCATGCACTGAATCGTCATTCCTGTTGTTGTTATGTGGGTTTAACGTCCTAAAACCAGCTCTGATTATGAGGGACGCCGTAGTGGAGGGCTCCGGAAATTTCGACCACCTGGAGTTCTTTTACGTGCACTGACATCGCACAGCACACGGGCCTCAACATTTCGTCTCCATCGAAATGCAGCGACCCTCGAATTAGCAGCCGAGTACCATAGCCACTTGACCACTGGGGCGGGGAAATTTTCATTCCTGATTTCACCGGTCCTGAATCCGAGCACACGTCGTCGATGGTACCTATTTGATATTGATACGGAAGGCGTGCCTCAATAAATTAAATTGCTCACTCCCCGCACAGGACACAAGTTCGCCCAGTAAACAGCTCAATTCCTGCCAGCACACCCGCGGCCTTCTTCAGCGTTACAGCCGCGTGCAGACATAACGCATCGGTCCTAGTTCGCTCACCTCGCCATTGCGGTACCGTTTTTCGCCGAATCCCTGGCAGAAACTGGTCTTCAGCGGCAACGTAACCACGCGCCATTCGTTGCACAGCTTGTCGGGGAAGTTCCAGAACCTGCGCACGAAGGAAACAGGGGCCGGATTCACAAAGCTTTCTCTTACGGGCGATACTCTTAGCTACGAAATCTCTTAGCGACAAGGCATGCGATAGGAAGGGTGCGCATTTAACATATTCGACACTATTGAGGGCAAGGAGGAAACGTGAAAGCAGACGGAACGACAACAAAAGAAAGATGTGTGGTCACATGATAGCCTCGCAGCACTCAAAGCGTCTGGTGTCGAGTTTATGTTATAATCGCGAATCGATCCTCGCTGCACCTCATCTTCCTGTTCCGGGCGTCTGCTACAGTGCCTATGCACATCGCGCTGCAGCAGACGCCCGCGTGGTCAGCGTGAACCCGTGCGCTAGCGCTTTATCAACGACGATAGCTCGAAGAAGAAAAAAAAAAGAATGACGCCCTTGGTGACACCGGCAGGTGCCGCCGAACAACACGACCGGAATCATGAAGCCGCAATTAAGGTAAAATATTAAAGGTGGGCAGATGTCACTCAAGGTTTGCTCCTTTCACTGCCATTTCAGATGCATTTTGATGAATATGCACTGCCTCGCAATTGATTCGGGTCGTTCGTACGCAGTACTCTTATTTACATGATAATGTCTTGTAGCTCGACGTAAATTGTTGTTTCGCTAAAAAATCTTAGAACAAACATCGATGCAGCTTTTGAGGCCATATAAAAGCTGTTCGGCTTGACAAACAAGTTCCAAAAATGCATCCTCCACGTGATGTGTGAAATTGAAGCCATGGATGGATTTCAATAAATCCGACATACCGAAAGATACATATGCTTATAAATAGGCCCACTTTGAATAAATTAGTTATCAGATTTTTGAATACTACAGCTATTTCATGACTCACTGAGAAAATTCGGTAATTTAGGTAGTGTTTGTATCTTTAATACGTTAGTAAGTGCTGCTTTTGTAAATGACGGCGCATGCAGTTAAGAAGTAACAAAAAGGAGTCCAAGGCCCCGCCACGGTGGTCTAGTGGATATGGTATTCGGCTGCTGATCCGAGGGTCGCGGGATCGAATCCCGTCCGCGGCTGCTGCATTTCGATGGAGGCGAAATGTTGAGGCCCGTGTGCGGTGCGATGTCAGAGCACGTTAAAGAACCCCAGGTGGTCAAAATTTCCGGAGACCTCCACTACGGCGTCTATCATAATCCTTGAGTGGTTTTCGGAGGTTAAGCCCCAGAAATCATGAAAAGCGAGACGTCACCTCCCCTCCCCCTTTTTTTTGTTTTTGTGCGCACGCGCAGAAAGAGCCTTCCATAGCTTCCTTTCGTTGCACAAGTTAATTTACTTCTTTTTTATTACGTTATGCCGGACATTGAGTGCTAAGCGCCTTAAGAGGGAGAGAGCGTTTATCGCCAGCGACGTGAGAGCATTGGCCAACTGCTATTTTAAGCTCCTCAATAGCCGAAACGAAATTTTCCGTGTGTGCGCGAACTTCAGACGCCTCTGACATACCCGATTGCTGTTTAGCCATCGCCATGCCGAAAGCGCTGAAGCCGAATTTTTCCGCCACCGAAATCTTTGCGCTTTTGACAGTGTCACAAAATAAACCGTGGATGCTTCGTCGTACCTAAGTCATGCGACAACTGAGGTAAACCTTGTAGCATATAAGACTAGAATATTGCCATTGCTGGAATACGCATGTCCGATATGGAAACAACACACACGCAGAAACATTGCTAAATGTGAACGCGTTCAAAATAGGGCTTTACAATTTGTTTTTAACTCATTCAAACGAACGCAGTCGGTAACGGCGTTGAAAGAGCTGCGCAAGCATCGATTCCTAATGTGCAGGAAAGAATGCGCTTCAACAGCCTGAATGTTTCCTTTCCAGATATTGTATGGGAAATATGAAACCGAAATAGCCAAAACATTAATTATTGACACATCACTTTCACGCAGTGGCCCCAGACATTACGTGCAGCCTTTGAGACACAACACACATTCTTTTAAAAACTTCTTTATTGTGTAGGCTATCGATGCGTGCAGCAGGTTACCGCACGATGTTGCAACGTTCAATGAGGTTAAAATCCTTGAAAGGGCTTTGCTGAGTGATTTTACCGATTGTACTTAATGTCGTTTAATAGTGTCGGAATAGCAATTTATATATTCGAAAGCATTGTCTTGTTGAGTGTTCTGCTGAACAAGTTGATATGTGTGTCGTTAAATAGCACCTCGTGCACTTATTTCATTACGTTTCTTTCTGAATTTTTATGGTTTTTTTAAGTTCCGTGAAAGAAACTACAATCTCTTTGCATTTTTTATTAACAACTGCATTTGTGCCTAATATTGAAACTCCTGTTTTGGCCTGTACGCCATAGAGTGTCAATAAATAAAATAAATAAAATAAAAAATGCACAACAGAACGTATCCGTGTGTTATTTCAGGTTCCGCACATTAGCCGCTAACGCAAGCAAAGTGACGGTGTGGAAGGACACAAAGGCAAAGCGTAGCGCAGTCTACAATTATGTTACCTGTTGCACTGCTTCCACATGGTCTCTGCCTCTTCAAAAGACTTCGAAGTGTCGACACAGCACCTACGCACACGCCTAGGTCGTATCTTTCTAAACACGGAGTTATCCTTGAAGTAACGCGCCCAAACACAGTCGATGCGAAACGGCGAACGCCACAAAAACAAGCGACCACAAAGCAAGGCAAACGAACTGACCGGTCTTCAAACACACAATGCAGGCTTCCTAAATGTGAGTCCACGGCGGCACACTGACCGCGGTTCCCTGTTCACGAGCACAAAGGCAGAGGCTTCAACAGTGTTCACCGCTCAAATAGAGACACTGGCGATGGTTTTCACAAAACTTTCACGCACCGGAAAAGCGACGGCATTAACAACACATCCCATGGAATCGTAGAGGAGCTCAAGCAAGAAACGTTACCACGAAACAACACCCACATACTGTGTTTACGTCGCCATGATGCTCTTTCCGCCTTAAGAGAGCTCTTAAAAAATACTTCCGTGTTCTTTGCGGTGATATGAAAAATTCTCTTATGTGCGAGGGGGATAATGTGACGACCACCACAGAAGTGCGCGGTGAAAGAAGTGAGTGACATCATTTTAGTGACGTCATAAAATGGCCTGCTGTAGAGAGTTGCCTCGTTCTAACCAATCACATGCTTGGCCTCTCGCTCAAACCGTCGTCTGCTGTCGTCGTCTGCTACGATATTTATGATGCCTGGCGTAGGCTTGGATGTGATGCACGGCATATCACTACGCGATAACTTCGGTTAGGTTAACATTCCAGCCACAATACGCACCTCAAGGGACGAAGCGGCCTTTTGCTGAGACTCTGACGTCCAATTAAAAAGAAACTAATTGTCAAATGCGCGAGTGCAGTCGAGGTGACATTGCACTGCATTAGCACAGGCTTTCGCGTGCATTTTAGGCGCTTGCATTCCGTCCTAAGTATTTGCCATAGCGAAACCTTTTCATTTTCTTTTACGGACAGTGAATGTCTATTAAACTCAATTTATTTCTCAGTTTATGCGCAAAATCACACATATCTTGTATGTGCGGATATGTTGAAGCAATATGTTTTCAGTAAATCAGCCTATAATGTACAGCGGAAGCTGCATTTGGGTGAGCGTTCCTATTGGGAAATAATAAAGACCACTGCAGCTAGAGAAGCTGTAAACGACATAAGGAGTTCGTGAATGGCTGACTGGAGCCTACTGTTCAACTTCCATTCCAATAGTGTGCGACAGAATTTTGTCCGTTCCCTTATGGTGGTACATGTGCGACCAATGCTGCAACGGCAACACAGCTTGTACGCCTTATTGGGAGACGCAACAAAACAAGCTAAAAAATATTGACCATACACCGCACCGATTTTGGCATCAAGCACCATTCACGCAACTCTTCATTCTTCATCCAATCGCAAGCATTTGCATGCATAAGTTATTTTGCTGCAAATACCCAATAGGCACCTCTAATAACTCCAACAGCAAGCTTACTGGACAAGTGCTAGTGGCAAGATTGTCCAATGCGTAAAAGAGAATTGCAACAGCAACCTCAAGGCTGTGAGCCTTGTACATACGCGAAAATCATCAGCCAGCTTACATGGCCATAATTTCTTTTTTTAGTATCACCTACGGCACCCAAATACCCGCCGCGGTTGCCCGTTCCAACGCCACCATGTTGCTCGTAAGAGTGCTCCGGACCACTCTTAGGATTTCCGCTTAGCTACGCTGTTTTGGCGACCATTTTTGCTTCGTGAATCCACTTACGAGCCTTTTTCGCCTACGTCGCAAATGCATCACTATCGCTGATATATTAATCGGCAACCCCAGCGCTCGCTATAGCAGCGGCCGATGTGGGAACCACGTCCTCTTACGACGTTTTCTTCGCTTCGTGAATCCACTTACGCAGAAAAATTTCTCTTACGCGAAAATTTTCTCGTAAGTGAGTTTTGTGAATCCGGCCCCAGGACTGCTGAAGTACAAACACAACTCTGCAGGACTATATGCGCACCTACAGACGCGATATTCGTTTCTGTTGCCAGAGTCGTGCGGTACAAGTTGAGGCGAGCATTCCCGTCGCCAACGCGACGTCCCGGAACTATGTCTGTTGAAAGACGCAGCACGCCGCCCTCACTGCACTGTGTAGGCGCGGCGGTATAGCCGAAGTTCGTTATAACGAACACTCACATAGTCAGCCGTTATAACAAACTAGATACGAGGTTTGGTTGGTCGCGCTTCATTTCAAAGTTAAGCGACGGTTATTCCTTTAATCACCGAACCGAAAACGTGACAGCCGCCGCGATATCGGCTATAGCTAAGAAGTATATTTGAGTCGTGGTTGGGCCAACTGAAAAGAAGGTGGCATAAAAGCAAAATAAATAACGAAAGAAAATTGACAGTCGCATGTTTTCGAAGTAATTATACAAATTTAGGTCGTCCAACGCTAATAAACACGCAGTTGACTGGATGCGGTCTCAAGTAACGTATGAACAAAGCGGGAACACTTCTGACGCACATGTCTCGACGAAGGATGGCGCGTTTTGCTCAGCGTTGGAGGAGGACAAGCGCTTCAGCAACACGCCGATTTCTATAGCCTGTCCATTGATATGGTGGCTTAAACAAGCCAGACTGCAGATTTGGTAGCGCCGACTTCAACGTTGCTGCTGCCACAAATGTCGTGAATAACAAGCTACTGCAAGGTTTCGATTCTGGTCCATTACGAGGATGTTCGACTGTATCAAAATGTGTCCCATGAAGGCACTCGAGGAGGAAGCTTGCGAAAACTTCAGAGGCGCACTGTGCGACAGCAGCACAGCCACAAGTAGGCCGCTGTTCCATCTATATATTCAATGTATTTATTTTTCCCTTCAAATCTGCGTCATTTATTTTACGAAGGGTGAAGTAAGGTAGGAGAGGAGATTCGTGAAAGATCAACATAGCTTACGCAGTGGTCCACCGCGGAAGTGTAGTGGTTCTGGTATTCAGCTACCTTCCAAAAAACCACGCAGGTTTGATGCCGACCGCGGTGGTCGCATTTATGATGGAGGAGCAGAATGCCAGAGGCCCATGTACTGTGCGTTGCCAGTGCACATTTTAAGAACCCTAGGTGGTCAAAATTTCCGGAGCCCTCCACTACGGCCTTTCTCTTATTTCTGTTATATCTTACAGTCCTTTTCCCCTACTTCTAGGGACGCTTCGCCGTACTACCGCCATGGGCACCAGAAATTAGCGTCTTTCCTTAACCGAACCACGCACAAAAGAAAAATAAAAGATAAAGCACCATTGCCGACGAAGCATTACTGAAGCTTCGTCACTCTTCGTCACTCCACCGAATGTATCTAAATTCAATATTTCATAAACTGCGTTTACCTTTAACTACACCAAATCTTTTATCTTTTGGTGCCTCTCAGAATGGTATAAGTCGTAATGCTTTTTCTCAGCATTGCAAAAATTTGTCGAAGCCTCCGGAAGATTACGCTGCTAGTGCTGTCGACCACAGGTTTCGTTCCCAATGTTTCTTTTAGTAAATTCTAATTATTTTTAATTAGAACTTCTTCCTTTTTATCTTTTCTTAGATATTGGCCTTGGCCTTTCAATTTTCCCGTTCTCTATATCATTACCTGTAGTGTGGCCAATCCCCCTCGTGGGTATGTGCCAATTATAGAGGCCACAACAGCAACAAATTAAGCACTGTAGTAAGGGCGTGCGAATATTCTAAAGTTTGAACTTTTCTTCGAATATTATATTTGCAATATTGGTATTCAATTCGAAAATGAAGTATTCGAAGTTTTCGAATATTCGAGGTGTTTAAAATATCCGGGAAAATTAAATGTGCGACTTTGTAATCTTTCTGGAGATGTCTGATGTTCCGCCTTGAGTCTACGTGTAAAGGCCGGCGATGCCTATGCACGTAGGCATCCGTATTGCACGGAGGCACGATGTCGGCAACCACGGGCGCGTCAGTGTGTACGGCTTTTCGCCGCCAAGGAGTGCTATCACGACAGAGACGGCGAAATCACTTCGATGAAATAATGTGCATCGCTAAGTACTTTCGTAATTTTGTAAATGTAATCATATTACATTACAAGGTACGCGTGTTCGGAAATGATGGAATCACATTACTAATGCTTTTGAACAGTAATGAAATTATTTTGACGAGAGTTTACCATTCATGCACCCAACGGCAAAATGTTACTTCCAGCAAGTTCGCATTGAAATTAGCAGTTAAACCGCCACAGCGACAACTTGTCCCTACGAACACGTCTCTATAACCGGATTTACATCGATGAGGAGATCGCTAAAAACGATGGAGAAGAGAGAATGTCGCTGGAGCCAACGTTTCCACCCATGTGACTTGTCTTCGTCAGGACGGCAAACTTGTCCTGTCTTCTTCTGGACAAGTCCTCTTGTCGAATCGTTGGTTCCAGCGACATTCCCTGTTCATCATCGCCTTTAGCGATCTGTTCATCGATTCAAGCTTCCATCTTCCCCTGAGCTTCTCTTCTAACTTGATTTAAAGGGGTCGTGAAACGTTTTCTGAATATTTTGTACTAAGTGCGTATTCGGTATCCTGACCCTCTAATCAACAACATGGATTGTTCCGCTGCATCGTGTGGGCTGATTTAGAGCGATAAAAAACGTGGTTTCGGTCTCACTGCGCGGGATACCCTCAGCTCTGCAGCTGACGTCATGTTAGTAGCCAACATACCACCGAGATTGGCGCGCCCTCGGAGACCACGGGAAATGAAACCTCGCTGGAGCTTTGCTTCCGAGTGGCTGCACCGCACGGTTTCTAAGTATTTTCGTTCTTTTTAGCTTTCAAGTAAATCGATTCTTTTACAGCAAACGCGAGTTCACTATACCTTTGAACTTAAATATATCTTACTGCAACGTCACCCAATAGTACCATGTCGGCCGGTAGTGCCGCATAGTCGTTTCGGGAGCGCAAGAACGCTGGGATTTCAAACGGGCGTTATTAAATGTGCACCGAATATTTCACCTAAATATTTCGGAATCGGCTTGTGAAATACATACTGAAGCAGTGAAAATTACAAGCTGGCATCTCCATATTCTTTTCACGACCCCTTTAAGGCTTTCTTGAGCTCGCTTGATGAAAGAATATTTGAATAGCAGGAAGACCTGGGGCATGAGTACCTATCGCAGTTTTCTCTGAAAGAAAACTATCTCCCTTTGTGGGACACGCATGCTTCAAACCTCCGCGTCGTCTTGAGTGGCTGTCCGACACTCAGCAAAGCGTTGAACCGCCGTCGACTAGTCTTGCCTGAAGTTTTGGGGGTCATGGCCTTGCAACAACGTCGTTCAGGGCTTCGAGCTCGGACTCGAAACGGTTTGTTCGAACTTATCGATGGTCTGCCTCTCAGATGTACGTGTTTCTGTTATTCGTCTTTCTTTTTCTGGCCAATTTTCTAAGTAATCGGAGAAGTGGACGTGCTATATGAAAGTAAGAACTATTGGGTAAAATAATGAGCACTTTTCTTGAAATTACTTCGCTCGAAGTATTCGAGTGCAGTACTAAATTGCCAGGTCACAGAAGTAGCTCATTATATTACTTATTACAGCGAAAGGTAATTTAATTACTCTAATTTTACCATTTCAAAGTTTGTGTTAACGATAACTAGCTGGGTGGTGCTGTCGGCTCTCATGTAACCCATGCTGGTCTACTGTACGTGTTTAAGAGGCAAACGGAGTGTGCTAGCTGCCCTGCCTTTTTCAACCGCGTCTTTGTGCACGTCCACTATGGCCTGCATTGCAGCTGCCTCACTACGTGGAACAACTGACATTCCTTTATGATAGCCTTAGTATTTGTTGCAACGTGATTTATCCTGCGAAATCTTATCAATGCACATACCGCTCTGACCAAGTATAGCTTAGGCATTGCGTTCTTTAGAGTGATGTACCTTGCGTTGATAGTTTATTAGTTTAATTTCTTAAAGTAACTGCGTGTTAAATAAAATATCAGCACTGAAGGCGAATTCGTGTTTTGTGGTTCAATTCGATATTCGAAGCTGCATGTTCGTATTCCATTCGTATTCGAAGATTTAAATATTCACACACCTCAGACTTACAGGAATCGACAAAGTGGGATTATTTAAAACAGTAGCAATAGCATTGTAAGAAGTACAGTTGCAATACGCGTAGTGAGCACACAATTAACGTACTTTCAACCTTTCAAGCGAGCGTGTCATCGACACACCCACACAGTCAAAGAAAAGGGGAAACCCAGTGAGAAACACGAAGTCAAGTACGCTTATTTAGACGGTGCTTGAAGCTAGAAGGTACGCTTATTGCGTGGAAACACATGAAAGCAGCGAGAAAATTTTCAGACAATGCACCAGTAATGTCGAGAAATAGAAAACGGGAATATCATTTTAGTACAAAAATAGTCGTGCATGCGGTCACGGAATTTAGTGGCAACATTGCAAAACACTATACACGTCATCATGCATCAGACGCCACGTCACCATACACGTCATCATGCATCAGACATCAGACACTATACGTCATCATGCAAGGTCCTTCCATGCATCAGAAAGCTTTTGGCAGCGGCGGTGAGCGAAATGCAACGCATTTCCGTAAACGCGACCGAAAGTGAATAATTGTACCCGTGCCTGGGATATCGTAGACTGTCTTCCGTGTTGAGCCGAGTAACTCGCAAGAGTGATGATCTCGACAACTGTCAGCTCGCCACTAGACGGCGCCGACGGCAATTTGGGCACGCGCTCGAGCGGTACGTATTATTTTACAGCCGACTGCACAACCTAATCGCTCTGAACCAGCGTACACAGCGCAACCAAAACTAGGGACTCACCGATACTGGTTTTCCACGAACTTGCTTCTGTCTAGGGTTTCGTATACCCAACCTGCAGCGAAGATGCCAGCTGACAGGCCAAACTTGCGAGTTTGTGCGACGGCCTGAAAGGGAGTTGTTCATCTTCAGTAGAGAGCAGTTGCCTGCGATACGGACGAACAGTCTGTGGTAATAACCGCCTTACGTGTTCATGAGAGCCCAAGGTTGTCTTGACGGCATTCATTACACGCATTCAAGTTTATCGCACACAAATGCAATTGTTCGTAATATGAGAAAGCGAGAGAAACCGCTGTCTCAGTGTCCTGAGGGCTCAGTTTTAATTGTTACCACCAGTGGTGTATACGCAGCATTTGAGAACCTCCATGGCAGCTTCCAATTTAACATTACGGCGCCAAGAGTCCATAACTAAACTTTATATCCTGTATCAAGGTTTCTTCGTCGAGGACATGAAGAATGACCTTCGATATCACAGAAGTGTGTGAACTATAAAGAACAGCGCGACACCCGATTCGAGACGCCACACAAACTCTTCTTTCCGTTGTACCTTCGGCGATTAGCTTAATATGTAAGTGTAGTCGCGTCGCCACGGAGACACAGCATATTCAATACATCTCGTAACTCCAGCATATACAGCAATACTCCTTGTACTTACGAAAGCAGCTATCACACAGGAAGGAAAGAAGGAGACGGCGTCACGTGACAGTCCTCAAACCTATCCATAAAAATTTAGTGGAGCGGATCACGGGGAATGGCCCATGGTTACGTGATAAACAAGCGATAGGTTATTCTACGGTGAAGCGCCTCTGAAGGTTACCGCGCCCAAACAACCTTTTGCGGTTTTGTGGTCCGGCAGCTACGAAGGGCTTGATCCCACAAGAGGCAAGGCGTCAGAGGATGTTGAGTTGCCGAGGCTAGCGCAATCACGTGACGCCGCCTTCTAGCTCTTTGCGTTCTTTTTCCCCCTTATGGCAGCGCTGATATAGCAGTTTCACGTAGGTCAACTTTGAAAGGACATCGTCACGACGAATTGCAGGCTCATGTTATGATCGTGCCTCTGCACCGGGCAGGAAAACGACAGAGGACCTCTAAAGTGGTTTCCGTTACTCACTGTAGTTCTAGAATGTAACGTTACAAAAGGCGACAAGCGTTCGCGATATAATAAAGTGCGCGTTCATTGTGCAGAACATCTACTCGTGTGCTGTTTACATCTTACTTTCATTCTACATAAACGTAAGGCATTAGACACCTTCGTCACTGCGATGGCAAAAAAGATTGAGGTTCAAGATTTTGGTGTGCCTTTGATGATCGGAAGCACAGGTGATGTCACAGACAGCATCTCTCACCAGCGACATTATAAACAGAGATATATGTATGGTGCGTTGGCGCTCATTTAAGCTAATGAGCGTTTGAAAATAGAAGCTGGTCGATCACACAGCTGGTCTTTCTGCTGGTCTTTCCCAAAGCGTTACGGCTCCGCCTATAAGTGGCTTGCGAAAACATCGGCGCCAGATTTCTCACTCGATAGGAAACTGCATAGTTGGTAGGCCTAGTAGATTCGGGCGATGCATATGCGCTAAGTAACTCAGAAATGAGGTTTTCTAAAGCAGCTCACCAAGCCCGTTTCGAAGCCTCCGGCGTACTCCGTCTTTCGGGCGAACACGTCGATGCCGACATAGACGTCGTTCTTGCGGTCACCCGCGTACGTCGCCGAGTCCTCGAGCATCTCTTCGGTCCACTTGTGGTGGAGAAAGATACCGTCGCACAGATCGAAGAACGTGACGTTCTTGCAGTTGAGCTCACTCTGTCTGGCAAACTTGCCGTTTCTGGTGACAGCGTCGTACCAGATCACCATGGAACCCGGCAGGGCACGGTGCATCTCTCCCGTCAGCAAGCGGAGGAACTCTTTGACGAACGGTATGCAGGACCTGTCCTGTATGCATGTTCGAGATTTGTTTTTGATCAGATTCCTTTGAGTGCGTAACCGAGGCTAGGCTAAAGAAGTTGCTGCAACCAATGAGTACCTTACGAGATGTGAAAGAATTCAAACATGGGTTTACAGGTGCATAGGCCTGACATATGTGTGCTGAAGAATGCACCACATATTATATTCTTAAAATCTGCATCGCCGACATCATCATCCACCTGTCTTCGCCCACTGCAGGGCAAACTTAAGTGCGTAGCACGTACAACCTTAAGATTCTCGTTGTGCGCCGGAGAAATGCCATGGGAGGAGAAAGCGCGCTCGGCGAAGCTGTGGCGCACTCCTGGACGCGTCGCGGTACGGGCCGGAAGCAGGAGCATGCGACAGGAGGAGACGGTCGTCGACGACGTAAGCTTCTAAAGCACTACGAACTTTAAAAATAGTCACTGCGTTATACAGCTGAACTAAGCCTAAAGTTTTTTTTTCTTTTTCACACGTGCAGTTTGACTAAGCAGGTTAAATATGTTTGACAACAGGACGCATAGCACTGCGTCTGTGTGTACGTGTTTACGGGTGCTAGATATGGTCTTCTGTATTCATCGTGCTGCGAAAGGCAATTTCCTAGTTTGAAGTTTCTGTTCCAAGCCCGCTGCTTTTTCATCAACCTTCCATTAGAATCTGATGTAGTGAGAAACAGGGCAATAAAGTCGGCCTCACTGAGATAAACTAATTTCCTTCGGGAAGTCTGAAAAAATGCGACCCGCCGAGCCATGACAACGGTAGAAATTAACGCGCTCCCAAGGGATCTCCTGCGCGCTTCCGCCCAGAGCAGCTCCATTTCGTTGAGTAAGCTTTGGTAGTTACGTAGGAGGAGTGCGTATTAACGGCAACCTGCAGACTTCTCAGCTTTGGTTAGTGCGATCCGATCTTCCCACCTTCGCAAGCGCGCTGCAAGTACGTTCGACTGCAAAGAACAACTTCCCGAGCAAAGTCCAGATGGCTCAGCGCGATTCGAGACTCTACAAGGCCGGATGGTGCTTACAGCATTAATTCAGAAGCCAATCCAGGCCCTACGCGCCGACAGTGCATTCGCTTCTCTCAGGTTCACGTTAACGGTCTATGTGATGTCGAAGTCTGTCCTCCGATTCACATCGAAGGCATAGCACATGCGACGGCATTTCCCAGTGCGCCTCCTTTGGAGATATCGCTCTCATAGCGCTTACGAAACGCCCGCAGACATTTCTGCGTTCGCAACGTACGGCGGTTCCCAGTACGTACTCGAGATCATTTACGCCACAAAAGCAAACCTAGCCGGATGATGATGATAATTGTGGTTCGGTTAGGAAAGGACGCTAATTTCTGCAGCCCATGTAGGCAGCACGGCTAAGCGTCCGTGGGGGTGGGGGAAAAGGAGCGAATGGGATAGAGAGGAGAGAAAAGCCGTAGTGGAGGGCTCCGGAAATATTTACCGCCTGGGGTTCTTGAACGTGCACTGACAACTCCCAGTACACAGGCCTGTCGCATTTTCGCCTCCATCGAAAATGCGACCGCCGCGGCCGGGATCGAACCTGCGTATTCTTGGTGGCAGCCGAGCACCGTAACCACTACACCACCGCGGCGGACAAACATAGCGGGAAGGGTAGAGTCATCAGCTTTACTCGGCACACCCTTTCTGAATACCCGATGGACAGGCCACACAACTAGCCAGAAGCGTATCACTGTCAGCTTTACTCGGCACAGCCTTCCTAATACCAGATGTACAGGCCACACAACTGCGGTGCGTTCGTCTTTGGTGCACGTTGCTTCGGCTGGAAACACTTCTTTCCTATTTTTATTGGACTACTCGGTCAGTTCCTTAGCATTTGTGGGCATGAATTAAACTGCGCTTCAACTCAGTACAATCTATATCCTTCATCACCTAAATGTAACATGCTTATTCACGATCCCTTAAGTGATTTCTTTGCATGTTTAATATTTGCTTCCAGAGGAAATCACACTTGGCCCAAAGCTTATGCCTCGGCCTATTCGAGATACGTGCGGAAAAGTATTCGCAAGGGAATGTCACGAATGCACATCGTCACTGACCAGCCTGCAGGCAATGCAGACGAGCCACCCGTCGAACGCGTAGAAAGTGGCGATGCGAACCAGCTGAGAAACGACGTCCCTCTCCAGTCTGGAGCCCCTAATTTTGTTGATGAACTTGATGCCCGCCAGCGACTCGGCGCTGAATGTGCCTGCGAGAAAAGGCAGGAGATACAAAAATATGGCGATAGCTCATGCCATGGGTTATGAGGCATGTATGAGGCGTGTACAGTTGTGAGCAATATGAAAATAAACACCGAGTTCGCGTACGAACAATGGTTGCTCGTGATTTGCACATACGGATTTGACACAGTAATTTGCAAGAAGACGACTCCCCGCTTGCACATTTGCGCTACGGAAACCTCTGCATTTCGGCAGATGCATGTGGCCACTATGGCATCACGGGGGTAATTTCGGCATTGAATTTCACGTTTCAAACGTGTGTACATGTGCAATTCACATGGACGCTCTCTGCTCCTCACTTATGACCACCTGACCTCACTTCTGACCATCTCACTTATGACCACCTCACTTCTGACCTCCGGAGGAGCAGAATGATTGACAGGCATGCTGAACCACCTCGCTCGACGAAGTCTGTGTTCCGAGAAGAGGTTGCCCAAGTACGCAGTGTGGTTGAGACTTTTGATCCTGTTCCGGACTGGCTTTCGCTTCTGGACGCTTGTGTCTGTTTACCTGACTTTTGAGTAGTCTAGGAGCTTAAAAGTGCAAAGGTGTGTTTTTTTATGCTAGACTGTTATTAATATGTGTGCAACTTTATAGTACAGTTCAAATGCATTTACGGAAATATTTCATGCAATAAAGAAAAAAAATGTGGTGGCTTAGCGGTTAGGTTGTTGGTTTGCTAAGCTTGAGGTCGCGGGATCGAATCCTGTACACGGTGGCTGCATTTCGAGGGGAGTCAAATGCGAAAACAAAAATAAAAGCCATGCACTCTGGTTTACGCGAACGTTAAAGAGCCCCGCCCCGGTTGGTCAAAATTCTTCAGGAGCCAACCACTATGGGCTGGTCCTCATAATCACATCGTGGTTCTGGCACGTGAAATTCCATCGTTTTATCATCGTCCGCACTGCATGTTCCGTTCTCTAGAGCAGTGAGTAGACACTACAGCAATAGCAAACGTCGTAGGGAAGCTCGTTTCGAATTTCAAAGCATCCACGTCAGACTGCTACGACCATACTGCCTCGCTACATGCTGTTGTGGTCGCTAATGCAGTGTGGATGAGTCTACAGCTGCTAAAAGCAACAGAGTGCACAGGAAAGTGAAGCCTGATAGTGAGAAACTGCAATGAGTACGACTGCGTGCCATAGGAGTGTTCCTTGGTGGATGGGACCGTATCTCGTATACTGACCAGCTGATGTGAGGTCAGGATAGCTCTTGGACGGGAGAGCGCCATTGTTTACTTTATTGTCAGAACTTCATTCATTACTTTCATAATACATGAGCGTAGACTGTGATGGTCGTGGCATTTCGTATTTTATGTGGAGTACTCACAGAGTCAAACGCGGCTTCAAAGCATGAAGTAGAAAGAATGGTGTATGTAAATCCTGGAGATAGCCTTCTCTACATCATAGCCCAACTTAGCCTGCCTGCTTTACTTCATTGACGCTATGAGGTCGGCTGAGCGGTTCCGACACCGCTCGCCACAGTCACTGCGGTCCTCTAATCTTGCTTCACCTGTCGGTGGCGTTGCCTTTTTTCTTGTCGTTCCCTTTTCTTCCCTTGCCGTTTGTTAGAGAAAGTTACTGTGCGCACTATTCTACTATTCTACAAAAATGACTCTCTGGTGGGCTTGCCGCTCTATTCTACCTACGATTAAAAGGGAGCAGCAAGTATTTGCTTACAAGTAGTGTAAGCTAAGACCACGTAGCGGCACTGGTTGCACTCTTCAGTGTCTTGTTATGACACAGAACTTTTTCACGGACATCCTTCATCAAGAGAACTGCGCTAAGGAACTGTCTTGTTACAAAGAGATAAATCAAGTGGAAATGAGAAGATTGCGACTAGCTGGTAGCTGAGTGTTCTTGCTGGTCACAAAATATTGGAGGCACGACAAGAAACAAGCGGGACACGGACCGAACGAGCGCCTCTCCGTCTTGTCCTGTCACGTCCGTCTTGTCCTTGCTTGCTGTTGTGCCTCCAATTTTTCGGGATAATGTGCACCAACTAGCCCAAGAATACGTTTTAGTCGTGCTAGTCAGCCGTCGTGACCAGAGTGGATCGGTCTGTATATGTTACTGTAAATACATTCTCTATATACTTCCAACATATCCGTAAAAATATATCTGGTGCTAGCGCTTGAGAAGGATGCGCGTAGCCTAGTAGTCGGCGCATTTGGAACAATTGTCACCTACGTGGTGTGGTTCGCATACTTTAGTCGTTCTTCTTTCTGAACTGTTCCCATGGTCCGCAATTGTCAGAGGTTATGTTTTTTGTCAGTCAGGCTTTGGCAAAGTTCCTATTCCACAAGGCAAGGGCAGCCGTGGGCATCCAAACCCAAGGGACTTTGCAAAGAAAGCCTCATATTGGAGTGACACTTAGCTCCTAGCAACGATATTTTATGTGCCTTACCCAAGACCTTGACGCCATGTATATGACCAGCCGAGATCCAACCCGGAGGGGGTATCGTCACGAGATGGTGCGCGTAATAGACGAAGCTGTCGATCAGCTGCCAGTGGTGAAAGCGGTATCCATGGGCATTGGTGCATCCGTTGATGAACCTGTTGAGATGATAACGGTAAATGCTTGGGGACTAGTCGTACAAGTGTTATTCAGGGGTTACATGATACAAGAAAGAGGAGTGAAGCCTTACAGACTGGCGGGATGTCTGCACATGACTCGCTGGGAACAAAGATTACCTAACGACTGCAGACAAAAACAGCCTTCGGCTTATACGGACTTCCCTATTCCACGCATGAACACTCACTATGCATTCTTTGTATTCGCGGCGGAGCGTTTCACTGTACACCGTGTGTTCCCATCGCATACGTGTTACACCTTAAAAGCCAGCGCGTAGTGCGGTGTGTGATTATAAACCAATCGGACTGTGTCTCACGCAGCCGCATACATGGATATCAAAGTCAGGTGTGAAGTGGAGGCCTCTACGTCCAAACTTCGAACTTGAACTGCATTCATATCAACCACGAAACCGAAAAAGCACCTTATATTCTAGTAAGTTGCACTTTTAGGTAAATAGTGTCGCACTTCGTACAGACTACAGCAATAATCTCTTGGGCATGGGCTCCCAGTTTTCTGGCCATATTGTATACCAATGACTATACCAACCATATCTTTACTAGTCACTTGTACCGAAAGTGCCGCACATACCAGCGTACCCCTGAAGCAGTCACTATAGGTATTCTTTGAGGAGCGCTTTTGGCTAATAAAGACTGTAACCCGGCTATGAGCGTGTTTTTAGCCGCTGTTTAACCCATCACAAATAACCGAGTCTTACGCTCGTGGCACTGTTGAAAAACTATTTTCCGCCCGTCCTACAAACTTTCGAAAGATTTAAGCTCTTATTACCCCATCGATTCGCGCTAGTTGTTCTTACTAAAAATATCAAAAACACAATTGACGACGGGAAGCTGCTTGGATCAGTCGTCATTGGCTTCAGTCAAGCCTTTCGTTCGATCAATCACGCGATTCTTTTGAACAAACTCTCTTGTTATGGTATTACTGGCCTGTCCTGAGAGCTAATTTCTAGCTGGTTAACCGTACTCAGGTTGTATCTATTTCAGACGTGCTCTCCGACTCCAAAGCTGTCAATATAGGAGTTCCACGAGGATATATATTAGCTCCTCTTCTATTTCTTATATACATAAATGGTCTGACTGTTTATCACCCCACACAGAATCCTTGCTCTACGCAGACGACGCCACCGTTTTCACTGCGACTCCATTCCAGCCCTGACCTCTCAACAACATAGTGATCTTCAGAACGTTATTAGATGGTTCCATAAAAACAACCTTGTCATTAACCCATCTAAGATAACGTGTGTTATTTGCAGCTCCCGGTCTAAAAGTCGGGATAATGAACTCCGGGTGCATGTCAACGAGTATGCTATCTTCCCATGTGACAAATGCTCATCTCTCGGTGTCGAATTTCATTTTTCTTGAGTGTTTATGAACAGATTAATCAAATATGAAAAATCACAGTTTCGCCATAAGGGCGAGAGCAACGAAAGCGATAGCAATGCATGATCTGACATACGATGTACGACTAGCAGCTTTAGGGGCAACTTGAATTGTAGCGAACGTGGGCTGGTTAAATAAGCATGCAGGTGCTCAAAATACCATTTGAGGGTCGAGCGGCAAAGACAACGGCTCAGCAGAGCTGCGAGCAAAGTCATGCTCTTTTGATGATGTCTTCTTGCACGTGCTTCACACCGCGCGACCGCGCTAAGCAGCGTACACTTTGCACCACCGAGAAACTTGGCCCAGCACAGCGTTATAAAGCGAGGGTGCTCCTTCCTG
Source organism: Hyalomma asiaticum (assembly GCA_013339685.2). Classification (NCBI taxonomy): domain Eukaryota; kingdom Metazoa; phylum Arthropoda; class Arachnida; order Ixodida; family Ixodidae; genus Hyalomma; species Hyalomma asiaticum. Next base: position 103,070,448 of record CM023484.1, on the reverse strand, counting down.
CACTCGTAGACGCAATCGCGTGCGCCAGCGATGGCGACCGCGCAAAGTCCGCAGTGGCTGCTCGAGTGAACCCGACAACACCCCCTCCCCCATTCACCGCTCTTATCCACTCGCGCTTTTTCAAGCTCGTTAAATATGGGCGGAGCGTTTCCCCACGGCTTCGACGCAGGCCTCCCGCGCGGGGTCATGTCGCACGCGCTTTCCAAGCGACGGAGATGGGCCGGGGCTCGTTGGATCTCTGCTTCAGCCGCGTTTGGCGGCCCCACTCGCGTGCTTTTACCCGCGTGTGGAAGGTACGATGCGTAGGTGGTTATCAATTTGGACCTTACACAGGACCTGACGGCAACGGCAAAGACCCGTCTAGGCTGTCCATATAATTGCTATCCCAATAAAAAGGAAGAACGCCCGTCGAATTCGCGTTCTGCTCAGAGCCCGTCAATACTTTACGCTCTCTACTCTAAATTCCCTGTATTTTGCGTTCCTTGATAGTCATTTGAACTACTGCGCTATACATTGGTGTCTCTCATATATGTAACCTAGTTAAGCCAATTAGAGCATAATTAAAAACAGGCACCTCCGTATAATACCGTACAGCACTTACCAGGCTCATTCGGGCCCAGTATTCTCCTTCTTAAATATTCTTCCTATTTTAAATATTATCATCTTTAACTTAGCCGTAATTGCCTACCGCATCTTGCGCAATCTGAACGTTCTTTATATCATAGGTAAGAAATTTGCTACTTGTTCTGGCAATACACGTTTCTCCCTCCAAGGTTGTTTTACTGCTTAAGGTACGCACAAACTATCGAATAAAAATAGTAAGCTTCTCGACAATCAAAATGTGGAACACTCTGCCTTTGGATATTAAAATCTCGCCCACAGTATATGCTTTCCAACATTCAATTCGCCATTATTTGTTTAACTCTCTGAATCTTTGAATTATGTATAATCATTCCCATTACTTTCCATCGCTTCTGCAGTGCCTTTCGTGATTTCCTTATTTAGGTTCGTTACCTCTTTTTATTTTAAAAATTGTCTCTGTGACACTATGTTAGCCGTTCCTTATTTACTATGTTATTTCTTTGTGTGTTTCACTACTGAATAGTCCTATTGTTATTCCATCCTATGTTGCCGCGCATATTTCGTACGCGTTGTATGCATGTATTTCACAATTCTTACTTCTGATTTTCTTTTAGTTTTATGTATCTTTTAACAAGAGATCCTATTGCACTAAAGGACCTCTTTCTGTATATCTCGTCTTATGCGTAACCCACCACCCAATTACGTTCCGTAAAGTGAAACTTAAACTCACCGGTCCTCATGGTAGCCGCCCATCATGTCGTGGCAAAACATTATCCTCGGGGCCTGCCGATCACCTCGCTTCACTTCACGATTCGTTCCGTGGCGCACGGCTCCGACCCCTTGAACGCCAGAAGTTCGTCGAGCGTGTCGAGGGGTCTGACCTCACCAGGAGCCATCGTGAGTATTCTTCGCTTATCTCGTAGGCACACAGCGTGTTCCGCTATCCTGCTGGAAGTTCTCTTGGCTTTGCTATGGCATGGGCTCGTGCTGGGCGTTGTCCTTCCCTCCGGGTCCGTTCAAAGACGCTTCATACGATCCAAAAGGCGTACATCGCAGAGTTTCCAGGCGTGTTGCTTTCGAATGCTTTTGATGAGCCAAGCTTCTGTGCGCGCACCTCACCAGCAATGGTTGTTGGCATGGTGTCAATGTTGCAGCAGGCGTAAGTCGTTTCGAATCCTGCTGTTCACTTAGTAGGCATAGTGCGCAAACGCCGTGGCCACAAGGTGGGCCGTGATCACGCCTCGTCCCATTGGAGTTGGCTGAGGTAGACCATCCCGTCTGATTTCCTAACGTCCTTGTTAATGGCGACGAACTTCCGACACATGGCATGTACCCACAGCGGAGGGGGGGTATGAGGGGGTGTTGAAGAACACGCTGCTATCTATTAGAGCAAAATACTAACTGGAAAAAGTCCATCCGGAGACGAGTATTATTGGTTGTAGAAATTCAACCGGACGTATACGTGATTCCATCCAAAAAGAAAAGTAGTATACTTAGCGGAAAAATATGGGCTGCAAGAAATTTCGAACTGCGCTTTTGGAAGTAAGGAAAACTGGGTTCATTTCCTAACGACAATGTAATGCTTTCAAGTATTAGCGCAAAACGGCCATGGACGAAGATATACTTCTGATAGACAGACTTAGGTAGCGGCTTGTCCTTCCCTCCGGGTCACGAATTGGTTCCGTGGCGTTTTCTTGCTAGTAGAAGAGGCCCGCTCCACGACAGCTACATTGCGGTGGCTCTCCCTTTGGTTTACACGTGTTACGCGTGTCTTTTTATTTGGTCATCTCGGCACTTGGGATTAGTGTTGTTAACAAAGCTTTGCGCACTAGGGTGGCGCAGCCGATGTGTTGACTTACATATGGGCTCGTTGGTTTCATAATATACTGAATGGGAGTCTGTGCTCCTTGCTTCCGTACTCGCGCAGTACAGTACCCGCCCGTTCGACATGAACCAACTAGCCTGCAAGAAGGTTTTATGGCCGCTGGGTTTGAGAGAGTGAGAGAATTTATTGGAAGGCAGAGAAGTCACAGCCCCGCCACGGTGGTCTAGTGGTTATGGCACTCGGCTGCAGATCCGAAGGTCGCGGGATCGAATCCCGGCCGCGGCGGCTGCATTTCGATGGAGGCGAAATGTTGAGGCCCGTGTGCTGTGCGATGTCAGTGCACGTTAAAGAACCCCAGGTGGTCGAAATTTCCGGAGCCCTCCACTACGGCGTCTCTCATAATCAGAGCTGGTTTTGGGACGTTAAACCCCACAAATCAATCAATCATCAGAGAAGTCACAAGTCACCCCTGGGTTCCATGTGCACATCGGTAGCGGCAGGGCGGTCATGAAGGACCAGGAGTGGAGGAGCCGTTAATAAGCACGCGCGCGCCGAGAGCGCTCGAGTCTTGAAGCGCGCCAAGTGAAAGCAGCGTTCTTGAGAATCTAGCTGAGCGGTCTAGCGGTGTTTCATTCTGACTTTGATAAATAATTCTCAGTCTGAGAATCCCTCCGAGCAAACGATGGGGGCAATCTCATATGCGCACAACGTCACGAATAACCTCAAAAAGGGTGAAATAACGAAAGAGAAGGGGTCAAGGGCTCGTTCTTTATTTCTTAGAAACAACTTAATGAGCAAACAGACAACGAAGCCTAGGAAAGCATAGGGGAAGTTACTTGTGGTATTGTAATTGTGGACAAAGTAGAAAGGAATTAAAGTGGACGAAAAGACAAACCTGCCTTCGGTGGGACCCGAACCCACGACCTTCGGATGTCGCGTCCGATGCTCTACCAACTGAGCTACAAAGGCGGTCGTCCGAAGGTCGTGGGTTCGGGTCCCACCGAAGGCAGGTTTGTCTTTTCGTCCACTTTAATTTCTTTCTACTTTCTCCACAATTACAATACCACAAGTAACTTCCCCTATGCTTTCCTAGGCTTCATTGTCTGTTTGCTCATTAAGTTGTTTCTAACAAATAAAGAACGAGCCCTTGACCCCTTCCCTTTCGTTATTTCATAGCTTGGGCCTCGTTGCGGCAGACTTGGTGCCCTAGGTAGCATGCGAGGGCTTATTGGGCAGCAGCCATCTCATCTAAGTTCACGTTCTACGTGACGCCTCCTGGCAGGAAAGTGTGTTCTACACACGCCGCCTTAGCCGCGAGCGGCGCTGCCTAACACTCCCAGGATAATACATACATAAATACACCATAAAGTGGACGGGGGGACGACCGCCTTTGTAGCTCAGTTGGTAGAGCATCGGACGCGACATCCGAAGGTCGTGGGTTCGGGTCCCACCGAAGGCAGGTTTGTCTTTTCGTCCACTTTAATTCCTTTCTACTTTGTCCACAATTACAATACCACAAGTAACTTGCCCTGTGCTTTCCTAGGCTTCATTCATTGTCTGTTTGCTCAAAAAGAGTGGTCATTTGGGCAGACGGCAGGTGTTTGTTTATTGCCTGAAATAAGCTTGGTAGCCTGTGTCAACAAGTCGATCCGAGGACCCCGCCCTCTAAAAACAGAAATGAAAAGAAGTCTTAGTGCAGGCAGGCAGTTTCTTGATAGTTGTGGCGCTTTTGTTCGCATGATTCCTCCTTCGTGTGGGCGTTTTCGAGTCGCTGAAGTGGGCCGGTGCGTCAATGACCGCACACGCGAGCGCTCGAGCACGATTCAAAATCAAGCTATTAAAAAGTACGTGCACCGTATAATGATTGCGGCTGCCAATCAGATGTCCATTAACGACTTGAATGTTTTGTCAAAATACATTGATGAATACACTCGCCTTAGAGCCTTATCTCAGAAAATTAGGGGAGCATTTGAAAGATTTCCCTCCATTTCCGTCCTCCCGAAGGCAATAGCATTTATGTCTCGTTGATTTCAGTTATTATGGCGAGAAAAGTTATATGAACACTCGGACGAGGCTTTCGCCGGCTCCCTCATGCCCCGTATATTTACGGGTATGTATACACAGATCACAGTGCCGGGCGCTCGGATTGGGAATCTCTCGGTCTCCGGACGCGCGCCTCAGGCGACTCGGCTTTTATTAAAGCGCAAGGGGAACGGTATTTATACCCAGCACTTGAAGCTGGCAACATGCCAGAATCTTGAGCCGCCTTCCACCGTGGAGGTCTGTGTTGGTATGTGACTCCCGGGGGTGACTGGTTGATTTCTGGGGTTTTACGTCCCGAAACCAGCTATGACTATGACAGACGCCGTAGTGGAGAGCTCCGGATATTTCGACCACCATGGTTTCTTTAACGTGCACTGACGTCACACAGTACACGTGCCTCAACGTTTCGCCTCCATCGATATGCAGCCGCCGCAGCCGGGATTCGATCCAGCGACACTCGGATCAGCAGCCGAGTACCTTAGCCACTAGACCACCGAGGCGGGGCTGGCTCCAGAGGTGGCGCCGCGCACTGACAGCGTTGTTGCGTGGGTCGCCGACGGTGTTTCTACTGCGTAGCAGTGCGTCGCTGCCAGCCGAAAGCTTCGGTGAAGGGCTAGTCGCGGTGAACGGAAAACTCATTTGCATGCTATCCACACTCCCTAAACAGGAACAGCGTGCAGCTGCGTGTTAGGCACGCTGCAGCTCGACACCGGACGCAACTCTGCAGTTCGGTTTAAGAACGCGTAAGCACATTACACCTAATGCTGCAAGTCTTACTCTGTATAATCATCCGTGCGGCGCTGTCGCATTCGTTGCTTCACCCTTCTGGCAAAACTGGCTTTTGTCTCTGCCATGCTGACTTTTCATTTTCGCTGTTATTTCTTTGCGATAGAAAAAATAACGCCCCCCGCCACAGTGGTTTAGTGGCTGTGGTGCTCGGACGCTGATCTGAAGGTCGTGGGATCGAATCCAGGCCGCGGCTGCCGCAGTTGAGTGAAGGCGAAGTGCTTGTGGCCCGTGTACTGTGCGATGCCAGTGCACGTAAAAGAACCCCAGGTGGTCGAAGTTTCCGGAGCCCTCCACTACGGCGTCTCTCATAATCAGATCGTGGTTTTGGGACGTAAAACGCGATATATAATTATTATTGTTATAACTGAAATAATAAACACACTTCATTCCTAATCAGCGCCGTTGTCTTCGTTCTGTCTTTTCGCGCCGTTTACTGCTCGGAAGTGTATAGAGCGCTGAAATAATGAAAGATTTCAAAACATTACCACTCAACAGTGAAGCGCATGTAATTTTGGTTTTGCAAGCCGGGCCTCTAAGCGTTCCAACACTTATGCGCAGCTTGGCTCTCTTCGATGCGTGATTCGCCAGCTTGGTACCAAGAGTCATATGACCAATCTTCTGAGTATAAAACCATCACGTCATCTCGTCACGGAGTAAGTATACGTCATGGCGTCACGATGACGCCGTCACCTACGTCACAAGCGACAACGCAGCGCAAACAATGGCTGGATCTCCCGTAATTGACAGTAGATGCAAGCGTGAAATGGCTACGTTCTCATTGAGCACGACTGGCACCCAGGCGCGCTACAAGCGAGTATTGCATGCAGTACCCGAGGAGTTTTCTTTTTCTAATTTTCTCGGCAGCTCGTTCGTGCTTGATTGCCAGAGCAGCGCCGCTGTTCCGGCTCATCTGTCAAGTGGCGGCGGCCCCGCCGCAACGCGAGAGCTTCATAAGCAACCGCGCTTCGAGAGCCTGGTTGCCCCAAGCTGCTGGCGTTGAAGGATGACAAGTGCAGGGTGACCCGTATATGCTTTTGTAACGTAGGCATTAGAAGCGACAAACAAAACTTCAGCGTACTAGGAATCACCACTTCAGTGATATTGATAAGCAAGGTTAGAAGGAAGTGGGAAGTGCGTCACGTTTTTGTTCAGTGCTTAGGGTATATGTAGGGGTCCAGCAAAAAGAGTTCGCCGCCCCAGGCTTTCAACTTTTGGCTAGTTGCCCGTATGTCCTCGTATGAGTGACTATAATGTTCGAATTCCCGTATGTTCTTGTACAAGTTCCAGGACGTTCTCGTTTGAGGTACCCGGATGCTGTCATCTGATAAGTTGGATATAAGGGCTTTGCCTTTTGGCTCATGGTCAGCTGCTGTCGGCGACGGGAGCTAAAATAATTTTCGTGAGCAAAAATCACCACTTGGTGTCAAGGTTTTCACAGCTCGATTCCTGCGGACAACGCCAGTTCATGGCTTTCTAAACAAAAATACGCAGTTTTTTGGGTTAGAAATCAAACGCCGGCCTCTAAGGTGCCAATCATGCGCGGAGCTTGTCGTCCACGGTGGCTCTTAGGAGCGACTGACGAAGCTTATGTGCGCAGTCACTGTTACGGTGACTGTGCACACACATTCGGTGGCGTGTCTGCCAATATATTTTCTTCTCGCCTACGCTTTGTGCATACACTGTGCCCCGATTAACAAAAATTACGCCATATCCCGCTAAAAGGGACCATGAGGCGATGCGAAGAAGCAGCACGGGGGGTGCACACCACGTTTGCATCGTTTGACTAGGTGTTTCCATTAATGGAGTACCTGCTTATCATGTGTTGCACTATCGAAGAGTTCTTGTAGATGTCCACGTTGAAGTATCCCACCATTGCGCTTTGTAGGTACAATTCTACTTACCCTTTGCAGAGGTTGGGCTCCAAGTGCACTGTCATGATCACGGAGCTCCGGGCCAGGGAAGCCCAGCGCAAACCGCAACGTCGGCGGGAAACAGCTACGGATGAAACGCGGGCTCGACATGCCGAAACGCAACGGCAGCGTCGGCAAAGCAAACCCCGCCCACTACAGAGGAGGTCTTGACCCCGCCGTACGCAATGCCGACGTCACGTGGAGAGGGGGAGTCGAGATGAGGTGTGTGGAGAGGGTTTGCGCATGCGCCGTAAGGGTGGTCACGCTGCACACGACCACCACCACCGGATTGAACTCCGCCATAAGCTGATTCGCATCTAATAAGCAGCACAGGCGACCACATAATGTTCACCTTACTGTCATGAACGGTGCTGGCTCCTAGCGCTTGACGCACTTTTGGTTTGCTGAAGGGGTGTTCATTTGCACTGGCTGACTGGTATGGAGCAGGCTGAATGGTGTAGCCTGTTGTACACCTGGCTGACTGGTGCAGAATTTAGGTTAACTTATGGCTGACTGGATCATACCCGCATATCTATTATGGGTATCAGGCACATGCGATTTCTCTGTTACTCTATTACATGTGGCTTACACCCCCATATCCGGCGTGTGCACCTAGCTCCATTTGTTCAACTTTCAACGATTTCCCTTATTCTTAAATTGCTCTTTTCAGCAATAAACTTGTGTCATGATATCATATCTACCTCATGTAACACTAACGCTTACGTACTATATAACTTCATTTCAATTATTATTTCATTTTTATTCACCTAATAACCACCGATTTGACGTGACATGAAGGTGATGGGAAAGAAACACAACGTCGCTATTTTCTAGCGCCATACAATTTCTCGCGTCTCAGCTGGGGCATGCGCATTTCAATGGTCAAGGATAGAACGTTATTATGAACAAACGCATTCTCTTGCACAGTGCACTTTCTTCTTTAATTACTTCACGTACGCGCACATCATGCACTCATTCATTGCACACTTGAATACAACTGAACACAAAAGCATACGAACGAAACTCTATACACAAAGAAATACGTAATCGAAACACATTCACAACAGGTGTTCTCTTCTTCCCGAAGCCACGTTGCACGCAATAAAAACACAAATATACGAGACGAAACCAACAATATGCGCAGCATGACATATGTGGCCCTGCTGTCTTTGGCGCAATGAACGCGAAGCCATGATGGTCGTATCCCTACCCATGCTCTTTGTAGGTACAATTCCACTTACCCTTTGCAGAGGTTGGGTTCCAAGTACACTGTCATGATCACGACACTGTCATGATCACGGAGCTCCGGGCCAGGGAAGCCCAGCGCAAACCGCAACGTCGGCGGGAAACAGCTACGGATGAAACGCGGGCTCGACATGCCGAAACGCAACGGCAGCGTCGGCAAGCAAACCCCGCCCACTACAGAGGTGGTCTTGACCCCGCCGTACGCAATGCCGACGTCACGTGGAGAGGGGGAGTCGAGATGAGGTGTGTGGAGAGGGTTTGCGCATGCGCCGTAAGGGTGGTCACGCTGCACACCACCACCACCACCGGATTGAACTCTGCCATAAGCTGCTTAGCATCTAATAAGCAGCACAGGCGACCACTGTTGTGGGTCATGCACGCAGCCTTGAAGGAATCCAGCCGGTCAAACAGCATGCCTTTATTGCATACCAAAGTAACCGGACAGCCGCCTGGCTGCCGGTGGACAACGCAGGGTCAAAATACAGAGTGGCCCTCATCTAGGCCGTCGCAGCGGCTTATGAACACTTCGGGTGGCGAGGGAGATAACTGATAAGCACAGCGCGCGCGAAACAGTACGTGTCGTTATCGCACTACGTCACTGATATACCACATCCCCCCGCACTTAATCACACACTGCTAGCATATGCATGCACTCAGAACCCGTAACGATCAGGCTGTCGACGTAGTCTCTTCGGGTATCGACAACCATCACCGTTGCTTGCGCCGTTAGCTTGTGTCGATACTTGCACTGTTTCATCGTCACTTGCTGGCACATTTGATTCTGATGCCGGCTGTTGCTGTGTTGTCCCCGTGCGCGTGTCCATGCTGGGAAAAACAGTTAAGGCTGCACTGTCTCGTACAATGTGGTTACGATGTCGCACCCACTCGTAAACTCCACGCGGCGTCACGACACTAAGTCTGTACGACACTGGTCCCGTGCGGGCTAGCACTGTTGCTTGCAGCCACTTAGGTCCCGCACGAAAATTACGCACTCGTACTGCATCCCCTTCGCTGAACACTGCCTCGGAGCGGCTGCCTCGGTGCCGGGCCTGCTGGAACTGCTGACGTGCGACGTTCTCCTCAATGGATGGTCTGACCAGGTCCAACCTGGTGCGGAGCCTCCTCCCCACGAGCAGCATGGCAGGAGCTTCTCCTGTCGTAGCGTGTGGCGTGTTGCGATAGGCTAGTAGAAAATCCGCTAGCTCGGACGGTGACGTGCCATGGCTTGCTTTTCGGAGCGCTGCCTTCAGTGTCTGGACGAACCGCTCGGCCAAGCCGTTGCTGCTTGGATGGTATGGCGCTGTTCGCACGTGTCTTGTGCCAATGCCCTGCAGATAAGACTGAAATTCAGCAGACGTGAATTGACTACCGTTGTCAGACATTAGGGTCTCGGGAAAACCGAACCTACAGAAAACGTCGTGCAGACATGAAATTGTAGCTTACGTCGAAATTGACGTCATTGGGAACACTTCCGGCCACTTCGAATGTGCGTCGACAATCACCATGTACCAGAGTCCCTTGACTGGGCCGGCAAAGTCGATGTGAACTCGCTGCCAAGGTCGTGTAGGCCAGGCCCACGGGTGAAGTGGCGCTTTGACCGGCAAATTTCGCTCTTCCATGCACAACATGCATGATGAGATGTAGTGCTCTATATCTTTATCTATGGCTGGCCACCACACATAGCTTCGAGCTAATTCCTTTGTTCTCAGAACGCCGGGATGTCCCTGATGCAATTCATCTAATACGAACCGTTGGTACCTCTGCGGAACAACAACACGCATTCCTAGCATGATGCACCCTTGATATAGAGACAGTTCAAGATTTCTACAAAAAAATGGTTTTATCTCTTCAGATACTCGGCTCGGCCACCCATGCTGAACGCACTTCACTACTTCACGCAGCACTGGATCTCGTGTCGTTTCTACTCTAATTTGTCTGCTGCTTACTGGCATGGTGTCGAAACGCAAAACGAAAAAGTTTTCTTCCGCCCCGTCGACGCCAGATTGCTGAAGTGGAAGGCGTGATAAGCAGTCAGCGTCCACATTGTCAACTGACGGCCTGAACTTCAAGGTGAACGTATACGCCGATAATGCAACCGCCCAACGCTGAAGCCTAGCGGCCGCAATAGTAGGAATGCCTGTTTTAGGACCAAATATGGTTTCCAATGGTTTGTGGTCGGTGTGCAACGTGAATGGTCTTGCATAGACGTAATAATGAAATTTCTTCACACCAAACACAAGTGGCAAAGCCTCTTTTTCTAATTGGCTGTAGCCTTGCTCAGCCTTTGTGAGGGTACGCGATGCATACGCGGCCGGATGAGTCTGCCCATCCTCGAAAACATGAGACAAGACCGCGCCCACGCCATACGCAGAGGCATCACATGCAATTTGCAAGGGGCGGTGACCGTCATAGTGCGCCAAAATGGGCTGAGTTGCTAACATTTGCTTAACTTGTTGAAAAGCTTTTTCGCAAGGCGCATCCCACACCCAGGCTGCATCTTTTCGAAGAAGTTTGTTCGGAGGAAACAAGATCGAGGACAGCCCCGCCACGGTGGTCTAGTGGCTAAGGTACTCGGCTGCTGATCCGAGGGTCGCGGGATCGAATCCCGGCCGCGGCGGCTGCATTTCGATGGAGGCGAAATGTTGAGGCCCGTGTGCTGTGCGATGTCAGTGCACGTTAAAGAACCCCAGGTGGTCGAAATTTCCGGAGCCCTAGCTCCACTACGGCGTCTCTCATAATCAGAACTGGTTTTGGGACGTAAAACCCCACAAAACAACAAGATCGAGGACAGATTTTGAACGAACTTCCCGTAATAGTTGATAAGGCCCAGTACGGCCTGAAGCTCTTGCTTGTTAGTCGGAGTCGGGGCGTTCACGATAGCGCGTACATTTTCATTCGTTGGTTGGACGCCGTCTTTGGTGATCACATGCCCTAGGTACTGCAGCTTATCTTAAAAAAAATCGCATTTTGCTGGCTGCACCCGAATCCCTCGTTCCGACAGTCTTTTTAAAACAGCTTCCACGTTACGTAGGTGCTCTTCTTGTGTGCGCCCAGTGATTAAAATATCATCAAGGTAACAAGTGACTGATGGGAGCCCTTTTAGCACATTATCCATAATGCGCTGAAAGATCGCTGGTGCAGATGCAATACCGAACAGCAACCGATTAACTGCAAAAAGACCCTTTTGTGTGTTCAACGTAAGGTATTGTCGGGACTCTTCATCCATTTCAACTTGCTGGTATGCTCGGCTTAAGTCAATTTTGGAGAATTTTTCTCCTCCAGCAAGCACCGAAAATAATTCGTCAGCTTTGGGAAGCGGATATCTTTCTATGTCCAAAATTGGGTTTACGGTGACTTTGTAGTCCCCTCAAATCCGAACTGACCCATCTCGCTTAATGATTGGCACTATTGGCGTAGCGTATTCGCTGCTAGCGACTAGTGAAATTATTCCCAACGCTTCTAGCTTAGACAATTCTTCTTCCACCGCTGCTCTCAAAGCGAACGGAACGCTCCGTGCTTTAAAGAAACGTGGTTTCTTGTTATCCTTAAAGAAAAGTTTAGCTTTTTCACCTTGAATGACGCCCAGCTCGTCCTTGAACACGTCTGCATAACGGTTCAGGAGGCTTTGTAGTTCGGCAGGCTTCGTGCTGGCCGTTTGGGCGTGCTGCAGGTTCCGTAGGCCTTGTACTTGCGTCCAATCCAGCTTTAACTGCTGCAGCCAGTTGCGACCAAGAAGTGGCGGACCGCTCTGACGCAGCACGTAGAGAGGCACACGTTGGCATTGACCGTTGTGCTGCACTGCGACGAAGGCGACGCCGGTTGGTTTTACGGGCTCGCCAGTGTATGTTCGCAAGCGTAGGCTGGATCTGCGTAGAGCAACACTCGGAAACAGTGAACGAAACAACGACTCAGGTATCACCGATAGGGCAGCCCCAGTATCGAGCTCCATGCGTAAGGGCCTTCCTTCAACTGTTACATCGAGCATAATTGGCTGTTCTCTAGTTACTTGCTCCGTCTTGACACTCTGTAATTCACCCTGACTTGGTTTGACTAAGGTTTGAAATTGTAGCCTCGGTTTTGACTGCCCTTTTATTGCTTGGCGGCCGCGGCATGCACGCTGAATGTGCCCCTTTTTGCTACAATGAAAGCATATCGCACTAGCATGACGACAAGCGCTCGCCCCATGGTTTGTTGACCCACAGCGAAAACACGGCACGGCCTTTTTGTTAGGCGGGCGTAACTTGTGCACCTCAAATCCTGCTGCCGCCGTTGCATGCGTAGCCGATGCATTTTTCAGCGCAGTTTCTAACGCTACAGCACGGTCGACTGCCTGCTGAAAAGTTAATTTCTTGTCTTCAGTGAACAAGTGGCGTTGAATATCGACTCGCTGCAGACCGCAAACGAACCGGTCCCTTAAGGCTTCGTCCAAAAAGGCGCCAAACTCGCAAGTTTGCGCTAACGTCCTCAGGTCAGCAACAAACTGCGCAATTGTTTCTTGTTCATGTTGTGAGCGGCGATGAAACTTCGCTCTCTCTCCGATAACCGCAGGCTTCGGCGACAGGTGACTGCGCAATTGAGTGAGCAGTTCTTCTAAAGATTTATCGGATGGTGCCGCGGGAGCAGTTAGAGACTTCAATAAGGCATACGTCTTCGGCCCTATCACGCTTATGAAGACGTCCACTTTACGCTTCTCGTCAACCTGGTTAGCTCGCAAGAATGCCTGAACGCGCTCTTCGTAACTTGGCCAATCGCCGGAAGAGGCTTCGAAAGGTTCTACTTGCCCGAGCTGCACAGCCATGGTGGGCGTACTTGCTTGCACTCCCCCACGTCGTCGCCTAGACCGGGCTCTTCCTCGCGTGCGCGCTCGTTAGCTCCGGGGTCCTTGCTGCCGCGGACGCCCTGAAGTCCTCAGCCAGAATCCATCTTCAATCCCATCTTCGTCGCCAGTTTATGTTGTGGGTCATGCACGCAGCCTTGAAGGAATCCAGCCGGTCAAACAGCATGCCTTTATTGCATACCAAAGTAACCGGACAGCCGCCTGGCTGCCGGTAGACAACGCAGGGTCAAAATACAGAGTGGCCCTCATCTAGGCCGTCGCAGCGGCTTATGAACACTTCGGGTTGCGAGGGAGATAACTGATAAGCACAGCGCGCGCGAAACAGTACGTGTCGTTATCGCACTACGTCACTGATATACCACAACCACATAATGTTCACCTTACTGTCATGAACGGTGCTGGCTCCTAGCGCTTGACGCACTTTTGGTTTGCTGAAGGGGTGCTCATTTGCACTGGCTGACTGGTATAGAGCAGGCAGAATGGTGTAGCCTGTTGTACACCTGGCTGTCTGGTGCAGAATTTAGGTTAACTTATGGCTGACTGGATCATACCCGCATATCTATTATGGGTATCAGGCACACGCGATTTCTCTGTTACTCTATTACATGTGGCTTACACCCCCATATCCGGCGTGTGCACCTAGCTCCATTTGTTCAACTTTCAACGATTTCCCTTATTCTTAAATTGCTCTTTTCAGCAATAAACTTGTGCCATGATATCATATCTACCTCATATAACACTAACGCTTACGTACTATATAACTTCATTTCAATTATTATTTCATTTTTATTCACCTAATAACCACCGATTTGACGTGACATGAAGGTGATGGGCAAGAAACACAACGTCACTATTTTCTAGCGCCATATAATTTCTTGCGTCTCAGCTGGGGCATGCGCATTCCAGTGGTCAAGGATAGAACGTTATTATGAACAAACGCATTCTCTTGCACAGTGCACTTTCTTCTTTAATTACTTCACGTACGCGCACATCATGCACTCATTCATTGCACACTTGAATACAACTGAACACAAAAGCATACGAACGAAACTCTATACACAAAGAAATACGTAATCGAAACACATTCACAACAAGTGTTCGCTTCTTCTCGAAGCCACGTTGCACGCAATAAAAGCACAAATATACGAGACGAAACCAACAATATGCGCAGCATGACATATCTCGCCCTGCTTTCTTTGGCTCAATGCACGCGAAGCCATGGCAACGAGCTTCACGTGTCCCCCTGTCGGAACTCGTGACTAGAAAGAAACGGGTACGCATGCCCTGATGATGTTGCTGCCGTTAACGTTCGCGCACGATGGGCACTGCCCTTAAAGCACAAGCTTGCACGCCGAGTGAAATGAATACATAACAAATACACATGTGCGAGCACTTCCATGTCAGCCCAAACGCTGCCCGCATATTTCTCCTATAGTCTATGCCTCTACGGCGATTACACCTTTATTTTGGAACTTCCCTCCACGCAGCAGTCCACCTCGAATCAGACAGGATTATGGGGCACCAGTTGTGTACCGTGTCCTTGTGCTTCAATGGCACACAGAACAAATTATTTTATACGCTTAGTACCTTCTTCTGTGCAGTTGTATTGTGTTCTATTCGGTGTAATGGGAAAACACGTTCGAGCAACGAATCGCTTGAAAATACGGGGATTGTGCTTTTAGTGTCAAAGAGCCAAACACCGCTGAAAGAAAGTCCTGCGTTAATTTTTTTTTCGTCTTTTATGGACCCAAATCAGCACAGTCTACCTACGTTTGCAATAACATGCCACTGTTAGGTCAGTACGGTGTGTATGGCTCGCAGTTGAGGCCGGGTAGGTCTGCTCCCCTTATGCAGCCTACAAAAGTACACTGGCATACAGGCACACTTTCCAATCGAGTCTAGAGAGCATCATCTCATCTCCAAGAGTTGGCCTGAATAGCACGACCCCCTAATGAGTCGGGTCGGGTTCGGTCAGCTCGACTTCTCACTTGATGCTCCCGCGTCTATTCGCGTCCAATACGCGTACCTAAATGTAGTACAGGTAGCTGTTCCCGCGGCAATTTGTTGATACGTAAAGTGCTATGCTTTACCACCGGTGTGCCTTCTTCCACAAGTTACCAAGTGAAATCGGCTCCCGTTACAGTGTAGCACAGCGTCTGCAAACTATCTTGGAATTGCAAAAACGAGAAGCCTAGCATTTTCGCCGACTAAAACAAATGCCCGTTTAGTTTCCATTGTTTTTTAATGGAGGTCTCTAACGCAACGACGCGCAAAACGTGCTTATGATTGGGCTGATGCGTTTCTGTTGCCAAAAAGTCCTACAAGGAAACCAGTAACGGAGGGTTCCCAAACGCTGTGTGTGTCCTCAACGCTTACTGAACGAATGGAGCTCATACTGACTGGCCTGGCAGGACGAAATATCCGAATAAGAGAGGCACCTCATTTACATCTCGCAAGCAGCTGCTCATCTCCCTGTCATCTCACAGCCAGAACCAAACATTTAACCGGACTTGGGGCGCTTGCTTTATTGTCTTTACCCGCAGCACCACGGAAAGCTTGCGCGCTTCGAGCTGTGACGTGACGACTGCACCATATGTGTATCAACGTGGAGCAGGTCATACTTGTGGCTTTCAAAAATGGCGTCGCTTGTATTGCTCGCAAGCTTACATTATCTTGCTGCTCTACGACATGTTGCTGCTAAGCAGTCCAGTGTACTTCTGCCCTGCTAAGTGCACCACATCATGCAACCACCGTGATTTTAGCTGTTTGTGTGTGTGTGTGTGTGTGTGTGTGTGTGTGTGTGTGTGTGTGTGTGTGTGTGTGTGTGTGTGTGTGTGTGTGTGTGTGTGTGTGTGTGTGTGTGTGTGTGTGTATGTGTGTGTGTGTGTGTGTGTGCCTTTGAGAGAGAGAGAGAATATAAGCCGTGAATCGCGATTAGTAGTGGGACCACAATCCTCCTAATATTCTACGGTCCCCACTGGAGTTTAACGCTAAAGAGAAAGCAGTGCTGTGGAAAACTCTTATATTGTAAAACTTAACTGTATTTGACTTCCCAAATTCAACAAGCTTGCGCAGAAAAACGAATGGCACGGGAAAACCTGCACAAGACGTTTCCGTGGGAATGTAACGGAAATAACGTGCATAGAGCATCATAATTTTATACCAATGAAGTCAGTGTGGGTCCTAATCATTCCCGGTTGCTTAAAGGCCAGCCTTCACATAATAAGCAATCATATTGATCGAACTGCATTCATTCCTCCCGACGACAGTCATTCAGTTCTTGTCCCAGCAAAAACAAAACATACAAAAACGTACCTATAACAACGCGGTAACTAAAACTAGTATACTAGCGTGCACAAGTCCAGTCATATACAGGAAGACCTGCTTCCAAACTGGAAAGTCCCATCATGGGTGCGGTGGCGTCGTCAACGATTTCGAATAGCCACACAGCGTGGGCATCGTGCGTGACGCTTTCCACTTTCTTGACGAATGTTACGCGTCAACGGCTGTGGCGACGCGTTCAGCGGACGCACACGCTGATGTCTCCGTCGTCCCCCGCATAGGAAGATTGATCGGTGGCACGGCACGCGGAGCCTTCACTTCGTGGCACATTTCTGGCTGCCAGAGCACTTGGGTGCCTTGATCTTCTTGCCGTGTTTCCGCTTCCGCAATTCTGCAAAAGATAGGCACGCAAATGTGACCACAGACGCCATTTCAGTAACGCCCATGTAAGGCTTTGCTAAAACAAATAGTGACCAACTCGGCATACTTCAGCTACGGAAAGAACAGAAAGAGTCCATTTCTGAGAATCGCCCGGGCATTACGTGCCAAAAGCACGATTTCATTGAGCCACGCCATAGTGTGGGGTTCCATTAACTTTGGCCACTCTAAAATGAACCTCTAAGAGGCCCGCGTACAAGTACGCGGGCTTCCTGCATTATCAGATCGTTTCTGAGCCTCTGGTGCAATACGCAGCCATGGCACCATAACAACTACACCATCCCGACGGTCAGAAACAGTTATTTGTAACAGAGTGAGGCACAAGAGATACTGGCGGGCTAGTTCGTTACGCACGGTACAGGAACACCAGCGCAATTCATTAGTGGCAAGCACGTCCTTAAGGTATATATCCGCGCAACAGGCCCCGCGTTGTGTATATTTTATGTGCGTCATGGTCTATTGACAATTGCTCTGGTAGTCATACTTCAAGAGTGAGGCATGTTTGTCGTAAGGTAAATGAATGAATGAATGTACTTTATTGCACACCTATCGCGTACAGAGTACGCACAAACTGAATGGTCCCATAGCCACAGGCTAGTGCGCGTCCCATTTGGAAATATACTTAACGGAAACTGTAATAATTCTAACAAAAGTAAACAGTAGAAAATGAAATTAGATATCATGCAAGAAATAACGTCTGACTACTAACAGGAGTCAATTGAATTCGAGTAGCAAAGCAAAAAGAAGAAACACAGGTTAGGTTAGGTTAGGTTAGGTTAGGTTAGGTCAATGCCCCCATAGAGTTCGCGCTACTTTCCATGCCCTGTGAATAAGGCGTAACTGGAGCGCAAGCGACCGTCACGTCACATTGGTCGACGAGGGAAAACAGAAGAACGCGCGCAGCGCGAGCACACTCACTGACGAAGTTGTTGCTGACGGCCTTGTCTGGCGACTGTTGCCTCTCCTGGAGCTCCCTGGTAAGGCACTGAACGAACGCCAGGGCGGCCACTCGGAAGAACAGCTGCTGCACGTTCTCGCCTGCGGCACACGGAAGACCCAGTGAACTCGACCAGCGAATATGACATTACGTCATGGTGTAGCGTGAGTACAACCAAATAAAAAAAGAGCCTGCACATACCACGCATTGTGGGAATCGCTATCACGCGAAGCAGTCGGCGATGAAATTGCCTACGACGAAGTGTTTGACATTGAAAGGCTACCCCGGCGATTTCTCAGTGTCCATTGACCTTAATGAAATTTTCAATAAGTATTCTCCTCGCTAATGTAATAATATATGATAAACTACGCGGTTGCAAGTCATTCAGTTGTCCTGAAAATGAATTTTAAACATTTTTAGCGGATTTCCCTGCGGGCCACCCTGTGTTTTTGACGTCATCGCCTTCAACGCCGCCTACCCGAGCCTGAGGGAATTCAAAAGCAAAACGGCGGTACTTTAGCGCTCAAAACGTCGCTGTCAAGTTCAGGAAAGCTGTCGTAACTCAATACATTGTCGGATGACCTCGCCACTGTCATTTTTCAGGCGCCGCCTCCATGTTTCAGGCGCCGCCTCCAAGCTGTGACGTCATCGCATACGCTACACGAAGAGTCTACTTGTTTCGTTTTCGGCTTGAACACGCCTTTCAGTAGGTTACTTAAAATTATTGGTGCGTTTCTCAGCGAATTGAACCACCCTGGTTTGTACGGGACTATCACTACCATTGGAAAACATCGATGTCAGAACGTGACGAAAAGGACCACCGAAGTCGTATAGGATTAAGGTCTTTGTGCAAAACGCATGATTGGTTGTATTTTCAACGTGGGCTAACCAGGAACGTCGACAGCACCATAGCGACCAAATGGTATGTCATGATATGACGTAACTTGGGCACTCATGCCAGTCCACAGCATATACCTTTCCTTTCGTGGACGAAAAATGCACGCTACGGTTCTTTAATGTGCGTATCGTAAGCGTCCTTTGTCGAAGTATTCAAAAGCACAGTCAAACGAATGAGTGAAAAAAAAAAGACACAGTGAACTTCCTCTAGCCGAAGAACAAGTCCTCCTGCCGAATATGACTTTATGAATCGTATGATCACGCGAGTTGCTCGTTCGTAATCTACCTATAGAGCGCGAACGACGACAAGAAAGTGAGAGTAAAAGTAGCACAGCGGTGATTTGCGAATACGTTGTTAGCAGTGCTGCGAGTCAATCGTGAAAAAGAAACCAAAGCGCAAACGGGAAGTGCA
This sequence comes from Hyalomma asiaticum, assembly GCA_013339685.2. Taxonomy (NCBI): domain Eukaryota; kingdom Metazoa; phylum Arthropoda; class Arachnida; order Ixodida; family Ixodidae; genus Hyalomma; species Hyalomma asiaticum. The sequence goes on along the minus strand of CM023484.1, from coordinate 103,051,251 downwards.
ATAGCACATAACGTTCTAAAGCGTCAAGCAGCGAATGTGCTATGTGAAAGGGAAAAGTGTAACTAAAGACGAACGAATGGCAAACACGGCGTCTCTGTAACAGCCCAATTCGGCAGTTATCCCTGTGTGCTTTGTTACGGCATCCATTAAATGAATGCAGCATAAGAATATGCATCTTTTAGTCATGGACATTGTATTTCATTGAAATTTTTTATCCCAGCTCGGTAATCGGGACAACGATATGTAAGGCTCGACAGCAATAGGTGCTCGAAATATCGCGCAGATGGCGATACGGCGCACGTGCAGCCAAGCAGCTTCGTGTCAGAACCTTCAAGAATGAAATTCGGTAGTAATTTTTCATCACTTCGTGTTCTGTCTTTCAAGTAACCCTCCCAGCAAAGCTCACCTGTCTTTGCGGAGACGGACCAGTACTCGGCGTCTAGCCTGCGCGCGATCTTGGTGGCGTCTCCCTCCATTCCGTCCAGACAGCCGTCGTTCTGGGAGATCAAAAACAAACATGGTATTGCTGATCGCAAGCGAATATAGAGCCAGGTATTATGCGACACACGATTCAATTTAGTGCAGTTTTGTAGGAATTCAGAGAAAGTACAAAGGAAAGCTTTTGTACCGCGAGAGCACGCAAAGCACACAACCAAATTCTTCGAGACGAGTCGTGATTCTAATTGCCCTAGAATGAGTTATTTCTTTCGACCGATTGGTCCTTCACTTTGCATGATAAAATGTGAACAGCTCGCACTATCTTGGTGTTTTCTGGCTGGAGGCCTACACTGCACCACGGAACAAGGAGTACCATTGTGTGCCTGACCTCCCTCATTGGTCAGTCTGCTTGTCAAAGCAGGACCAACCAATCAGATTCGGTTTTGCTGAGCGACTGGCCAATTCTGTCTGTAAACGCAGAACTGACCAATTAGGACCAGCAATAATTAATACTCTCTGTCCCATGGTGCGGCAAAGGCCCCCTGTTCAAAAGTGGAAGCAGATAACTGAAGAATTCTAGAGTGCGGATGTTGATAAGCTCCACGTACCAGAACAGATGCCATGTCATTACCCGTATTTTCACGACTATAGGATAAAGACAAGAGGCAGTACGAATACATTAGGCAAGGGACGATGAAACGGTAGTGTTAAGTTATTTAATAATCCGACGGAGAAAAGTTTCAGTCAGTTTCACGCACGTCCACACTCTAAGTTGCTTATAAAGCTCCCAAAGTACACATTGCGGCAAGTTAGCGCAGCACCTACGAGGAATAAATTCGAGCTCTTTGTCGGAGATATGAAACTTCATGATCCGCCACCTTGGTGTCTAGTCTTGCTATCATTTCTGCATTTTAGCGAAGGAAATTTGCTTTCACTATTAATGAGCCCAGACGAAGGATGTGCCCATATTTGTAATTGCTCTCACGACAAGTTTGCCGATGTGGTCTTTCAGTGGTAAGTCGGAAGGACAACATTGCATTTCTTTCACCGCAGTCTCTTTCCAAATGTAATGTCGTTCATCTGAGCCTGCTAATCTGACGGAACAGCCGGCTTTTCTACGGCTACCTTCTTTCAGTCACTGTTATCCTCATGCTTGCCAAAAATCAGGCTTGTGCCTACGGCAAACCTTCTCGCCTTAGAATTTACTCTATATCGCTAGATATATGACCCTACAAGCCGCACATGTATCGGTGACCATTAGCCCGGCACATGTCATTCGAATGTTTGTAACACAGGTCGCGCAAAATGTTGGAAGAACCTACGACACAAGCAGCGTTACGCTGTTGTGACTTGTCCTTTGGTAGCTCGTTTGGTAAGCGACCATAATTACCAAAATGTTCATCATGTAACTCAGGCCGAGAAACACTTAGCGCGGTAACGGCCGCGCTTGGAAGCATGACACACTGTTGGATGTGCCTATGCCACGCGTTTTCTTCATAACTGCGCTCATTGACCGCACATGCCGAGGAGGGTCTCTAGCCAACCACACTGTCCAGGACGGCACAGTTGCGGCTCAGCCGTGTTCTTCCACTCTTTCAGCGACCTCTTCAGTGTGGTTGGCCGAAAACCCTCATCGACGTGTTTTCTTACTAAGCCGATTCCCTGTGACGTGATCTCCTATTTTCAGAGCAATCATTGCACCCCTTCTCAAGGATGAAACCGCGTGTTTAACACTACCAGGAGGTCCTTCTTGGTGCCCACGAGGAATCGCAGGGGCTCGTGTCCCGGTCCTGTGCTTTGCAGGGTCTCCTCAAGCCACTGGGGTGTGTTGTACAAACTGGCCGCCAGAGACAGGTCGAACACCAGGATCACCACTGCAGCAGAGGCGCGCGAGCATAAGGAACACGCAGATCATGGTGCACGAGCACTGTGTGCGCTTGGCATGCCCAAAATCCACAGTAGTCGATGGTACGATAAAGCACGGTAACGAAAAAATACAGAAATACGGTAAATAAAAGATAGCGGAACATCAAATACACTTATCCCCACAGAGTGCGCTGGTCCATTCTGCCTTTCGTACTTTAATACTTGGACAAGTACAGTTAGAAAACCAAATTTTCTTCTCTCAGGAACCAATAAGCCAGTAACGACTCTAAAAAGATATATGTCGGTTAGCAGCTGACGACCCTTGGGTTCAACTCAGATTTCCGTTCTCCTCAAGCTGTCAGTATAGTTTGTAGTACAAGCGCTGAAAACAGTACGCCAGGAACACTGCCCGAAATTAAAGCTGCAGTTTAAATACGTGTCCCTTTATCAGTAGCAGCTGTTTCTATGAAGAGCAGCAATGCGGTTGAGCAGACCATAACAAGCATAGTCATCCAGAAGCATCGTGATACTCACCCTGAGCGCCTCTGTAGTAAGCTGAAGTGATGCTCCTGAATCGCTCCTGGCCAGCTGTGTCCCAGCTGCGTGAAATGAAGGAGATGCCAAATGAGACGTATATAGAAGATCAAAGGTAACACATATTTCGATACCTGGTCTCAGGACTCAGGTTGTGACATAAATAGCTGGCATTGCATATTCCAAAGCCCCTATATAAGCCATGACGATTCCGAAAGGCCGACAACTGTACTAGGAATAAGCAGTCATAGAAGAATACTGCAAACGTAGTATTACTGTACCGCAATAACAGCGGTTACGTGCCAGCCTAAGTGCACTGATAGCGTAATGACCGTAAATATAGCCCAGCAAACGAGAATCGTGAACCAGATGCAACACGTTGGGAAAATACTTATTACACAGGATGTTTTAGCGAAGTTTACCAAACCATTAAAAACATCAACCCTCGCCTTACGAGAATGCAACAACCGAAATTGTGTGTACAGTCGTCTTGACCACCTCAGCGTGTTCTTTAAAGTGAGTTGAGATAGTTAAATAAAATTAATGAACTTTGGAACTGCGGCCTTAAACGCAATCTGTTCAATGTAGAAGTTGTAGAGCATTTTTACTGGTGTCCGGGTAGTATTTCCATAAAATAGGTGCATTTGTGTCTTACTTTTAGTTCCAGTTATGCCGGGCTCCTAAGAAATTTCGCGAAGTTCAGAAAAGTACCGCGTGAGAATGGGCTTGCGCGCCGTAACATTAGCGCAATGGCGCGCAAGCCCATATTCAATTACCTGTGCCCACATTTAAAAATACGCTGAGGTGGTAAGGACAACAGCAAACAATACTTATGTGGTCGCATTCTCGTAAGGCACTCGCGGATATTCTAAAGCTCGGCTAAAGTTACCAGAAACAGCCTGTGCATGGTGCATGCAGTACGAACTTCTTGATGCTAATAGTGGTCTTATGCCAAAAGCAGAATGAATGCAGTCGCTTACCGTGAAACTCTACGCCGTGCTTTTTTTTTTCTTGAATATTCCCTCTTATTTACATTTCCTCCAAGTTCGGCAAAATTTCCTCTGAATCGAGGGCAAGAAATCAAGCTTCGGGTGCTTCCCCACGTTTACATAGCTCGCACGAGATTAGAGAGTATAGCGGAAATGTCCATGCTCCTAACGCACTCTTCTAAATTATCAAATCACCCATTCTAATATGAAAGCCGGGCATTCATGCTTATATTGCCTTTTTGTGGCGGAGTCGCTTCAGTCGTTCAAGGAGATGTTAAAGAACCAAGACAACTACCCGTTAATCGCGTTACACCCCTTGGGCCGTCTACGACAGACACCTGTTCATAATGCTTGAAAAGCATCCGATGTCCTGTACTGAAAACAAGAACTCCCTGCATTTATCTCGCTGTGCTTGAACTTCTCCCTAGCTCAATGTAGAATCTCAGCCCGGAATATGGAACAGCCTTCGGCCCTGAGGATAAAACTGACTGGTGACTTAGAATTATCTTAACAATTATTACGCTAGCTCACGCTCATGAAAACGTCTTCTCTTTCTGCATCGTTACTTCGGGCAGCCTTCTAATTGGTAGATCCCTCATAATGAGTTGGCACGTGGACGAGGTATTTACGTCTTATTTTCGGGCTACGAGGAGACGTCCAGGTTAGATTAAATAAGCAGTGTTTGACACCATGTAATTGTCGTGTCACCAAACTCCCACAGCCGCTCCATGGTAGCAAGTAGCAATGACAATCGTCGCGGGATCGAGTTCTGGCCACGTCGGCTGCATTTTGATGGAAGCCCCAGCTCGTCGAAATTCCTGGGGCCTCCCCTACGGCGTCTCTCATAGTCATATCATTATTTTGGAGCGTAAAACGCCAGAAATCAATCGCCATATTCAACGCACGTTGCCGAGCAGCAATATAACTATCATAATCATCACGGTAACGCGATAAACTCTATACGTGCCGTTCTGGTACACAGGCACAGAAAGCAGCGTATGTTCCGTGTCACCGAGGCCGCATTTCTCGAAACCATCAGTCTCTACACGTTAGACGTCCCATTTCTTGCCGTGAAACCGAAATATAAGTGTCCTCTTAACGAACTAGAGTCCAACGACGGGCAGCCATTTCAAGCAGTGTATGAAGGGTTCGACGCGAAAGCAGTGGCAATGGCCGTTTTCACCTCTGCTTCTTCAGATGTAGTCGCCCTTTTCAGCGCGACTTCATCACCTCGCTGTTTAAAATTATTACACGCGAACTCATTTGCATGTCTGCACGAAGGCCACTTTTGTGCGAGCTCCCATAGCGTGACTCCACAAGAGAACGACGCGGTTGCGCGACTACGTACGTCACAGTCGGTAAGCCCATAGCACAGACAGCGTCTGCAAAGGGATGACTCATATTCACTCGGGTATGGAAACGCGCACGCGGCTCATTGTTGGCGCTTTTTTTAATGCATTTAACGCAAGGGTTCCCGAAGATAAAGGACACAGAAAGCAAACACCAACTAAAAGTTAATCGTTTAGTCTGAGTAGCCCACCTGTCCGCGTGCACTTGATTTGTGGTTGGCGTGCGTCGTGCGGAGTGTGTTCAGCAGCAGCAGCAGCGCGAGACGGTTAGACGACCCGAATCGGAATGTCCGGCTTCCGGAGATATCGCAGAGTTTTGAGCTCGCCTTCCCGTGAACGACCGACAGTAATGACGAGGCCTGACACTACACGAGACGACGGTTCGTGCGGGATCGTCATGACTACTAATGGCGGAGGGTGCACGGTCACGAAGATGCGCTTTACAGCAGAGCCCTTAAGGCCGAGCTTGGCGCGTGTGCAGTGATGTTCGCTGCTTAGCCAAGGAGCTGTCACGCAGAAAGGAAAAGCAGACCCCATCCTGCCCTTTACCCACTACCCACGCGGTTACATGATAGAGAGAGAGAGAGAGAGAGCAAACATTTATTTTAACGAAATGAGGGATCTTCCTCGTAGGGTGGAGCCCTTAGTTCAGGGCCCCATTGGCTCGCGCCACATGCGATTACGCGAATGACAATTTACAAAGAAAGAAACAAACAAAGTTATGATTGTGCCGTTGGCTGGTGAAAAAAAAAACGGAGAAAATCACAGATAACCTCGAAGGAAACACGGGCGAATCGAAGCCCCGCTGTTCCAACAGATTTCACACTGGGTGGAACTGCCTTCTAGTTCTGCTTTCTTTTTTTATTTCCCTCGCTTTCTTTCGGTTCATTCACGCGTTTCCTTTCTTTTACTATATTACTCTCCCCTTCCCTCCCTTGAACAGGACGACTGAGGTGTCCTCTTCCACGAGAGACACTTACTGTCCAGTGCTTTTCACTTCCTCTCTATTCGAGAACGTCTTACAAAGGCTGCAGAACATAGCGTCCATCTGTAACTGAACCACAAGTCATTACAGGCTACCCGGCTAAGTACGAAATGGGAAAATGCGGCCGTAGTGCATTTCAGGTGCGTACAATTGATTTGATTTCTGGGGTTTTACGTCCCAAAGCCATCTATGACTATGAGAGACGCCGTAGCGGAGGGCTTCGGAAATTTCGACCACCTGGGGTTCTTTAACGTGCACCGACATCGCACAGTACACGCGCCTCTCGACATTTCACCTCCTTCGAAATGCAGCCGTCACGGCCGGTACTCGATCCCGTGACCTTCTAATGAGCAGCCGAGTGCCATAGCCACTAGACCACCGTCGCGGGCCTCACTATGATGTAGTGGTGTGCATATGTGGATCAAGAACGGGTCAGTTCTTCAGTTCTGCGTGAGAACGAACATCGTGGGCAGCGGACATAGCGGGTACCCAAACATCTCCGGTTTTGAAAAAGGGATGCTGGAGGAAACGAGCAGAGAAAAACCCGCCATTAATGTGCACTCATGAGTCACATCTCCGTCTATACGATAAGTGCAAGCGCTCGTTGCTCATGCGCATCCGGATTAGACTTAGTACACTAGCCGAAATGCAGGCTTGACATCACATCGTGCAAGTTGCCCAAATTACACTGACGGGAATATATTGGCCGTCGTACTCACATCTGCAGGCTGAATGGCACCTGGAGGATGCTGAACTTCTCAACCTCGAAGTCGACGCCGATAGTCGCCTTGTAGTTGGCATCGTAGACCTCGTGGCAGAACCTGCGCATGGAGGTCAGTTTGCACACGCCTTACACTAGAAAGGAATGAGTAACCTTTTTAATCATTACGAAATTGGTTAAGGTGGGAAAACAGCCTCACATCTGTGAATTCGACACATAGAGAGTGCACTCGTGAATGACAAGGTCGGCAAACAAACCAGAATGCCCTAAATTCAGGAATTTCTTGCCGTTAATTCACTTAGTCTTCGTTGTACCTTAAGATATGATACAACACAACATTTTCGATACATCTCAATCGACTTCCTTCAAAATTTAGATGTACATACGCGAAATTTGTCGTCGCATTTTCAGGCACGATACTTTGGAATTGATACTATTACATATAAGATCATCTTCATTGTTATCGTTCTAACTTAGAACGAAGGAGTATTTTATTAGCACTTTGTCAGAAGCATACCATTGATAGTGTTTTGCCTTGAATACAACATTACAATGTACTGTTGGCAAGTACAAGCGCATGAATTTTGCTATATTTGATATTTGTTCACCTTGTCGGTTCTGCCATTTATCTTTGCTTCAATTTCCCTGATTTATCTTCGAGATTATTTTCATAACCGTTTTTCCATTCTTTATTTGCACATCTGTGATCATGGTGCTGATCTTTAATTGATTTTCATTATTCGTTTCTCTTCCCCTTTGTTCTCGCTGATATTCTAGAAACTCTACAAAATAACCATCACTGTTTACCAACACTTTACTAACCTTCATTTATGTTTTGTTAGGTGGTCCCCCTGACAGTCGTTATCTCGGCACCCCTGGATACATAATTATGATCATTTTCTATCCTCCTTTTTCAAGTAAATGAGTAAATAAATATGCATAATAAGTCCGAACGTATACGTGTACACATATGCATGTATATCAATCTTCTTTTTCTCCCCCAGTATTTGTCCCGCGTATGTCAGTAAGGGCGCCATCACCTCTCCGAGAGCGCGATTTCTCCTCCGACGGCATTTCTCCCGCGCATTATATTGGCACTTTTCTAGCTGGTTGACACATCAGGTGTCCCGAGGAATTTTGTGAAAAATGACGCGAGTTTTTGACATATTATGTCTGCTCCGTATTCGATCAACTCAACTGTTATACCGTTCTTCACCGGCTGCTTCTCCCGCGGCAGCACACGCATTATACCGCTTTTCAGGCACCGTCGGTATAGTTACACCTGTGACGACAGCGTTCTCCTCCACTTTGGTTTGTGCTGAGGATGTCTGGTCTACTTGTGGGCTGTACAGTTTCAAGTTTCAAGTTTATTTCAAATATTATTACAAACATAAAATATTACACAAGATAATTATACAGAAGGAGGTCCGAAAGCACTAGGCTGCAGGGGGACTTCCTGTCCGAAATTGCAAATGAAAAAGAACGCAATTAGTAGTGAATAGCAACATAGCAAGAAAACGAATGATTTAGCGGAACAACAATAAGACAATTATAATTAAACAAAGTGATAAAACAAATGAATCATGAAAATATGCGTTTAGTAATTGAGCAAATAAGAAAACAATTCTTTTTTAAAAGGACCGATTGTGGCACACTGTTTGATGTGGGATGGTAATGATGAATTCCATATGAACAAAGCAAGAAAATACCTAGTATGTCGGCCATAATTAGTACGAAGAGCAGGTAGTAAAAAATTTCCATTTGAGGCAAATCGAGTTCGGTTAAAGTTACGTAGAGCATCATGGCAAAACACACTTGATGGTAGAAGATGAATCAATGTCTTGAAGAGCGTGATGGTGAGATGATACTTAAATAAACTGGCAATAGGAAGTATATTGAAGTTATAAAGCAATGATGATGCATTACTGCGATATGAACTGCAAGTTATTATTCTAATGGCTTGATTCTGAATATGCTGAATGGGAGATAGATGGGTTACGTATGTATTTCCCCATGTAGTGATACAATAATTAATATGACTGTGAATAAAAGCGTAATATAGTTTGATTAAGGTCGAGGTGTTAAAATAGTTACGCGCCCCGATTAAAATTCTAATACCGAATGCTAGTTTTTTCCTTAGGTGCGTGACTTGGTTAGAATATTTTAGTTTGGTGTCAAGAACAACACCTAAAAAAGAGCATTCGTTATCAGGAGTAATGAGTATGTCGTTTAGTTTGCAGTGGAAATCATCATCTGCCTTCACTGTTTCATTAAAGTTGGTGGTAACTTGGGCCTGCTTATCTTTTATTGCGTGCATTTTGTTTTGTCCTAAACACAGCTTGTTTAGACTGATTTTATGCTGGTAGCTTTACATAGTGCTGTTTCCATTTCTTTTTGCTGCCTAGCTTTTTGCTGCCTTGCAAACTTGTAAACCCTTGGATTAGGAAAATGAGACATGCATCATTGGCTACTGATATTTTCAATACTCCGCTCTCGTCGAAACTACGCATTCAGTCCCAAATGAAATATTGATAAGTTCCATGAACTCATTCACACTTGATTCTCGAAGACAACGTTCGACGTTCAATGAAACTAAGATTTCCCATCTCATGCGGTGCAACAGTCTACTCAATGGGTGATGTCGTTTTTATCAACGGTCATTCAGTTTTTTGCGCTTGGTAACCAATGGTACTACGAACGAGTGTCATTCGTTGCAAGTGGCTGTTCCTGTGTCGCGTGGCAAGGTTGTAACACTGTGCCGCAGTTACGCAGGATACAAAAAACAGAACTCGTGCAATGAGTCGTTCTCGCCCATATCAGACAAGGAGATGCGTTGTGCTGCATCGGTATGTGCCCTCGTTGCCTGACGCGCAGAGGACATCAAGGCTACAAAATGGCGCAATAGCAAAACAGCGCACGATCCGAACACCGGCGAGCGTTGTGCTCCGTCGTGAGGAGATCGTGGCTCCCTCACGCGGCCAAGGCCTCGGAAGCGAGCGGCGCCATGCTGACATCCCGGACGTTGGCACACAGCATTCCCTGACGCATCGCAGTTCGCGGCCACTAATCAACCATAAAATCAGCCGTTCTAATTATGCCGGTGCCTGCGCTTTCCGTACACGGCGGGTCAGCCGTGCAGCAGAAGTGTGGCACAAACAAGCGGTTTTCGACGTAGAGGTTGTTATGTCCATGCCAATACGACAACGTCTTCAGATCTCGTGTGCACGAAATATATGCTGTCCGTATTGTGTAGTTTCTATGTCTTACGCCCCCCCCCCTCCCCCTCCGCCCATCAAGAAAGAAAAACTAAAAGGGTGCGTCAACCAGCGAGCTGCAGGTAACGCAAGGTTGCGCAAGGCTAATGCGAAAACGTCGTTATAGCCCTCATCAATCAAAGGAGAAAGAAATGCAGTTAACCAAGACATTATCCAGAAGCGGCATTGATAACTGCTTGGTGCTCGCTGTGGTACAGGGCGATGTTTCTTTTGCCACTTCTGAGAGATTCCTTGCTAAAATTACAGATCTATGCACGGTGTCTGTGCGCTGGTGGTGCACGTTGTCTGTACTCCAGACGTTGTCGGTAGCCATCAGACGCGCCACGTACTGCGTAGCAGCGCCTTGATCGCGTGCTCCGTTCCAGGCGCCTTGCATACACTCGCAACGCGTCTACGAGTGCCGGAAGGAACGTGCTCGCTTCACGCCGCTGTGCTGGGAGAAGTTTCTCAAATGTGCATAGTGCGCGCCGATTAGCGCGGTCACGCAGTGTGAAGCGCGAGTCGGAAGACATCAAAACAACATGACTTAGCTCGCAGCTCTGCTGGGCCCTTGTCTCTGCTGCTCGACCCTCAAATGGTACTTTACGGAAGTTCATGCTTACTTAATATGCCGACGTTCACTACAGGTCAGATTTCCCCTAAAGATGCTGCTCTTACTTCGTGTATTATATCGTGCATTGCTGTCGATTTCATTGCTTCGCCCTTCTGGCGAAACTGCGATTTTTTTAGGGGCGAAGCTCCTTAGGGTGTGGGTCGTTCCCTCCTCCGTATGTATGTAGCCACCTCTAGTTTAGTTTATGAATGGCTCAATAGATGGCGTTGTGTATCCAGGCTGCTACCTCTAGTTTATGAACTGCAGCATAAACTTGACTCCCCGAGTGTGAGGTACATTTAAAACTCGATTTAACGAACTAATTTGGCCCCCAAATCAGTTAATAACGAAAATCACTAAGATTGTAGTCCCCTTTCCTCCGACCGAGGACGAGGCCGAGAAGGCACATCGTCAGAAACTCAAGCAACGGTACGAAGAGATGCACAACGCTTTGGAGAGGGGATCGTTCGTCTCGTTGGAAGAGTTTCTCGCCACCTTCGACGTTTTCGACGTTTTCGACGTTTCTCGCCACCTTCGATGATTTCCCCTCAGGAACTTCGCCCACTCATCATCATTCACCCCGTGGATATGCCGTGGATTTTTTAATGTTACACGTCAGAAGGAGCAAAAAGAAACTAATAGCATTGTTGTGAACAATTCCACTCTGTGAAGGTGGACGATCTGCTCAGCTGTCAAGCACACGACACAGATGTGACATGGTACAGGCCAGTTCGGTATCAAAGGCCGGGCTGCGAACGTACCCATCAACTTGCAAACCACTGTGCAGTTGCATGACGCAACGCGCTGACAGCGACACTGCCGTCGAGGTGCACACTAATCTTGGTTTGTTCGGCAAACTAACCTACCAAGCCACGCCCTCGGCTTTGCTTTATGCGCGGGCCACCATTATTTTTATGAGCGGGCTTCACACCGCAACATGAAATGTGAGAAAGTCGACATCGGTGGTCCGGATCCCCTTAAAGTCGGCTACACTTATTAGAGCTGCTTTCTGGGCCAGTTCGTACATAATTTTTTCTAATGACCCTCTGAGACGGAAGTGGTCCGAACAGCGCAACATCGCCAGACGGAACACCATTCTTTACACATTTGGACAGGTACCATAACCTCAATTCCCGGTACCCCTTTCGCCGTCAGAAGATCACTGGAAAAGAAAAAGTCGGCTACTGTTAAAGACAAAGTCATTGCAGGGAAGACATTTTTACGGGGCAATATAGGTCGTCCCATATCATAGTATGACGGCCATAGGAAATTTCCTTATTATTTTAAAAAATATTTGCCCTGCTCCAAGTAGGAAAGCCAGCTTGAAAACACAAAGCCAGCCGCGACCTCCTTAACGTTTGCTTCACTTCTAAACACAAATACATTGCCGGGAACATATTCTTAAGGACAGTATAAGCCACCTCGTGTGAAAATACGGCGACCTTAATTCATTGTACATTATTCAATTGCTTACTTACTTTGTCGAGTGGAAGTTAGCTTACGAAGACAGCAGAAAAGACTCTTGAATTGGCTTCGCGCCTAAGCACCATTGCATTGCTGGGAAGACATTATTAGGCAGCAAAAAAGCCGTGTTCTTTCGACATACCACGTCCGTAAACCCCTTTTAATTCATTAACTCTTACTGCTGCCCACAGGGGCGCGTACCCTGGAAAAGGATAGACGGCTACTGCCACCTCGAGCAAACCTAGCGAGCTAGATTTTTCGCGCGCAGACGCCAGGAAAAAGCGTAGGTTAGGGCATATATACCTTCGATGTAAAAACAACTTGCGGTCAGTAGGCACTGACCCTACAGCCTTCGGATGACGCGGTTGATTTCAGCTACGACGGCGGTTGTTACGCTACCCACTTTAAATGGTATTTCCGTGCTTGTAATTCGTTTTGGCCAACGGCACTGGTAGCCGTTACCGCAAGTGTTCAACACTTTTTCGTGCCAGTTGACGTCACATAGCACGTTACATAAGCTCGTTTCTTTGGGTTAAGGTTCGCTGAGAGGCGAGCCTTTGATGAACTCCCTTTTTTTTTTCGCTAGCTCTTTCTAAAACCTCTTATTAACCACGCATTCCGAGCCCATGAAGGCAACTCGCAGTACGCCTGCGCGCTTGCTCATCTTGGGAATTCTTGTAAGGCCAGTTATTTATTCAGCTGCGTCAGTTTACAAACTCGCAGAGCTGTTCGAAGCCAGATGGACGATATTCAGAAACGTTCTGGTGCTGGGGCATTCTTTTAATTTCAGGCTGGACCGCAACGCACCTGCGGCAGTGTTTTTCTAAGGGTTGTGTCACGTCGCATCAGCTTAACATTGCTCGGTCACGCACGAACCCGTGAACGTAGGGCTTTGCACCCGAAACGCAGTAACCGCCGGTGGCCGCTGTAAACATTTACGCAAGGAGTTTCCCGTTTTCGTGCATCGGGGGCGCCCGGCAGCAAGCCGCGGCAACTCGAAAGCTGATCGCTGACCTTGCCGGCGATCGTCCAGAATGCGATTACCTATGGGAAAACAGCGGCCTGTTGGCAACACGAGAGGTGTTGTCATTTTTAAAGGGAGAGTCGCATCTCATCCAGGCTGACCAAGGTCTACGCATCGTGCCGTATAGGTGAGACATGCGCGAAAACGGTATATCCATATCGCACACACGTACTACTACATCAGTCCACTACACTGTAGTCCTCATTGCAATGTGAAGGGTAGCAAACGGAACGCGCGTCTGGGTAACATTCCTGCCTCTCCTTCTCCCTCTCTCTCTATCTCAGTCTCAAAATATAGGCTACCATTGTATAATCCAGCAAGACCCCGTAAAAGAAAGAAAGTTTGAAGAGACGTAAGCTTCGCCTTTAGGGGGGAATGCCAAAGCGTCACATGGGCCCCGTTCGCAACGCCTCGCAACAAAATTACGTGTTCTCGTACACTTATATAAAGCTCCTATCACGCGTGTAGTTGTTAGTCAGGTTGTAGTTTACGATTTTCTTTCTGACGGAATTCGCTTTGAGAAATTGAACTGCGCACCTGTGCCATGGTGGAGTGCTTGCGTGATCGGGTGCTTCGGGAACCACGGCGGTAGCTCGAGATCTTTGTTTCCGCCGTGGTCGCTGGCATCGGATTTCCTGGATCACGTGCTCCTTATAACGTCCTCGCAGGAGCTTTCGTGTGACTCGAGGCGTAAGAGGTTAACCTCTCGCTGTGCCCTTTCGCTCGGTTATAAGCTGAGCGCCGACGGACGACGCTTAAGGCAGGAACAGGCGCGTGAGAGCTACACTATTGAACGCCCGCATGGACACTTAGCGCTAAGGATTCAAGGAAACATGCGGTGCGTCAACAACCGCGCCGCAGCCGCTGCAGCCCTCGCTCGAAAATTGTGCTGCATCATATAGCTCCACGACATGGATTGTGTTTTACCTGTGAGTGCCCGCTTTATAGGAAATTTTGTTACTCGACTGAGGAAATCTTATTTAAAAAAGAAACGAAAACGTGGTTAGCGACGAACAAAAGAGACATATGTGGTACAAATAAACGAAGATAATACATATGATAGCTGTAGTGAAGGTATAGTGGGCACAGGCTTCGGAGAAGGCAGAAGAGAAAAACGACGAACCTTGATCGCGGCATTACGTCGCTTCGGCGCTGCACTGGTCCAAAAGGGAAGAGGCAAAAATCGACGCACTAATGCGCACGAGTATAAAGCGAGTTCTAGGCTTGCCTATCAGCACCAGCACCGAAAAGCTGATACAGCTGGGCATGCATAACTCCCTCTCGGAGATGATTGAGGCGCAGAAAATGGCTCAGGTAGTGCGCCTATCGTCCTCGCAGGCCGGTAGACGTATCCTGGAGTCCATTGGCTGTGGTCTTACAGAGATTCGCGAACGTAAAGTGACTCTACCGTCTTCTATCAGAGGTACATTTGCCGTAGCTCCACTTCCCAGGAATGTCCACCCGCAGTACAATGTAGGACGCCGCATAGCTCGGGCCCGTTCCTTATTGAAGTCAGTTGCAGACAGCCCGGACCTCGCTACGTTTGTCGACGCAGCACAGTACGGGCGTTCTGATCGCTTTGCAGTGGTCTCAGTCGACCATAGTGGCAAGCTCCTATGTGCTGCGTCGGTTAGAAACGTTTCGGCAGCGGTTGCTGAGCAAATCGCCATTGCTGTAGCAATGAAGGATGCATCGCGTCCAAATGTCACGGACTCGCGGTCCGCTGCCAGAGCTTTCGTCTCGGGCTCGATCTCGCGGGAGGCAGCAGCTATCCTCGGCAGCGAGGGGGCTGCCGGGTTTCACACCATGAAATGGTTCCCGGCCCACATGGGGGCCAACGTACACCCCGATGTCCCCAACGCCAATGAGTTTGCCCATGACCGTGCGCGAGGTTTCACTCACCGCGGCGGTCCCGGCGATTTCGTGGGCGGGGACGCCGGAAGGTACAGGGACCCACTCCTCACTTTTCACGAGATCGTGACTCATTATCATCTCTCTCGGAGGGTCTTTCCACTTCCTCACCCTAAACTCACTCGACCGCTGTCTTCGGCCTTCAGGATGCTCCAAACGGGGTCTTTCCCTTCAAGGACCAAAATAAAGTTCTGTGCTTGCCTGCCTGCCTGCCTGCCCAATGCTGTAGTTAGGACTCGTTCGTGAAATATCCGAGCTCCGCTCCGTCAAGGCGCATCAATCAATATTTGCTGTCAAAGACTGATTTGATTGATTTGTAGGGTTTAACGTCCCAAAGTCAGCTCTGATTATGAGAGACGCCGTAGTGGAGGGCTCCGGGAATTTCGACCACCTGGGGTTCTTTAGCGTGCGCTACACATCGCGCAGCACACGGGCCTCAACCTTTGGCCTCCATTGAAATGCAGCAGCCGCAGCCGGGATTTGGTCCCGCGACCATCGGATCAGCAGCCGAGTACCATAGCCACTAGACCACGGTGGCGGGGCTGTCAAACATCCCCGTTTGACAGCAAATTTACCGATTATGAAGAATTCTGATTGTTGCTGCTGATGCAACTGTTTTTATTTTTCTTTTAGTATACCAATCCTCTAATAACACTGCCAATGGTGGGTACGTTGAAATAAGTAAAATAAATCAAGTTCCGACTTGGAGAGAGATAGAGCAGTATTCATCAGGCAATTCAATAATTGCGTTAATATTTAATTAGGACAGTGGCACACAATTTTTTTTTTACTTCCTGAAGCTGGCATGCGGTTATTAGGTTGTTGATTTTTCTCCTAAGCTCTTCATAACTTTGTTTGCTATAGTCTCACCGTTTCTTCAATTTTATTCTCATTTTATCCTGTGTTATTTATAGTGTGCTCTATATGTTTCCTTCTGTTGCTTTTCCTGCTGTACACTTATGTCAGGAATTAGACATCACGCACCATCTCGCTCCTTTGCAGTCCGCGGGACGAGGTGGCCTAAAATTAAGCGTCTTCTAAGTGCTAGTAAGGGTCGGTAACAATTTTGTGAGAACGAATTGCCGGCAATGGCGGCGCGGCAGGTATTTGAACATCACGAAACGGAATATCCATCTGCACAAATAAATAAATAAATAAATAAATAAATAAATAATAAATAAATAAATAAATAAATAAATAATGCGGCACTCAACGTCGGGCTGATGGCCTCACAAGGACGCTGCTAAGCTTTGTGTGTGCGTTTATAAAAGCTAGTCAGTGCGCTGTGACCTTGGTAAGGTCGGTTACCGGACGATTCAGTTCTGTCCCTGATACTTCAAAGGAATACCCCAATTCAAAGGCAATAAAGAGAAAAGGAAAGTGGGCGGCGGGACACGAGTCTGAAAGCGGTGTAAACAGTCGAAACGTCGGAGCATTCTTTTCTCTCCCTCGCTGCGTCGTCTTCCGTTTCGGGTAATTTCTTTCGAGTTGACTTCGACGAATTCCGAGGCACGACCGAGGAAAACACGTGTCTACGCTGGTTAATGTGTAGCAACGACCCGCGGAGTCACGACTCGAGCAAGAGACGAGAAAAAAAAAAACGGGAAGGGGGCCACACTCACTTTGTGATGAGGCACGTCTTGCCCACGGAGACGTCGCCGACCACCACCACTTTGGCTGCACGGACTCTGCGGCGGAAAACGAGAGCGAGGAACACAGATGCCTATAGACTCGATATCCTATGTTCCGTATTTCATGTTTATATACAGATATCAGTGGTCCTCGTGTCTTGCAGTCGCAAAGAGAACTTAATTAGAAATAATAATAATAATCAATCAATCAATCAATTTATTTAAACGAGCCCAGGAACAACCGAGGGGCCACGCAGAGGATTGACGAATACTATAAATAAAATCAAGAAGATACGCACAAGTACAAATAAATGTAAAACAAAAACTTGAAATATCTTTACAACAGGGCAGAAGACAATATTAGACCCAAAGAGGGACAAGAAACAGATTCAGAACAACATACACGGAAAATAGAGGGAAATAAATGCAAGAGAATAACAAAGAAAGGTCGGGACGAAATAAGAACAACAACAACAACAACAACAACAATAATAATAATAATAATAATAATAATAATAATAATAATAATAGATGCGCTGTTATGGGCAGTAACCACGATATGATTATGATGAATGCCCCGGTCGAGGGCTCCCGACAATCAGGCCACCTAGAGTTTGTTAACGTGCAGCGATAACGCAGACTACACGGGCCTCTAGCTAATTTTCGCCTCACCACAGTGCCAAAGAAAGAAAGAAAGAAAGAAAGAAAGAGAGAGAGAGAGAGAGAAAGAAAGAAATAAAGAGAGAAAGGTTAACGATTGCGACGTTCCTCTGCCCGGGGCACGATCTGGGAATCCCAGGCCTCCGGGGGCGCATTCTGTATTCCGCTTCGACCATTACGAGACGGCTCCCTTTCCTCTTTATTATTCTTGCCTTTCGGGCCAAGAGACAACGCTCGCGCCCCCATTGTAACACAGTGTGTGTGCTTGTAGTGTTTTTGTACGCACGCCTACACATCTCCCGAGGAACGTGCACGCAATACCTTTCGGGGCTGACTCGGATGCAACCTCCTCTCCTCCGTGCTGTATATATACGTACTACGTAAGCGACTCGTTTCATCTTGTGACGGGCCGTTTTGCTTGCTTTCCCCGGGAAACGTTTTGCTCGCGGAGCGCGCGGGGACTACTTGCAGGGTCGGTCATTAACGTCGCGCACGGGGGAAAAGGGCGTTCGCCGCGTGACATTGACCTGCAATAAGCGGCTTTTCCGCACGGTGACGCATCCCGTTGCCTGTATACGGGCGATTATATTTCTCTCTTTACTGCTTTTTTTTTTTACTTTTTCGAAACGCACTGTCGTACTTCTTTCTCATAACTTCCGCAACGGAGATGCTGTGAACTTGAGAATCTGCCGCACTTATCAAGCGTTATATATATTTATTTATATGATTTTATTTGTTCTACAGTGAAGCTTTCCTCATTAAGAAACGCAAAGCGGAATCCAATTAAATTAGAAATCCAATTAGAAATCGCGACGATTACCCATTGCTAAACGTCGGGGACGCACATTTCATCTTTACTGGTCGAACGTATGTACGGAGTCCAGACGCGGTGGAATTTTTGAGGTTTGAGTAACCGCGAGTTCTTAAACTGTGGCATTTTTTTCTGCGAAATTACTTTGAGCTTATCTATCTATCTATCTATCTATCTATCTATCTATCTATCTATCTATCTATCTATCTATCTATCTGCATGCCTGTCTGTTGTCTATCTGTGACGAAGCTGTCTCCCTGCATATGGCCAAAAGCCCTGCAAAAGGTACACTATCGCTACTGCATTTGCTTTGCGGAACCACTGGGATATTTTCATAAACTAAAGCTAGCTTCCCTGCAACGCAACTTGCCCTACTAATGGCGACAGCTGCCTTTTTTTAAATGCTGTCAAAATTCAAGTTGCACATGCTGCGGCCCGTTTTTTAGGGTTGTTTGTATCAGAAGGGCTGGGTCGACATTTTACACGCCCTATTGCAAGCAAATTGCGCTTGCACACGTTGTTTGCCGGATTGCCAATGCCGCCATTAGTAGGGCAAGCTGCATTGCAGGAAAGCTAGCTTGCAGTTTATGAAAAGGGTCTATAAAATCTCTGCGCCTTGTGCAAACTTAAGGGCACCTCTAACTATAGCCGCTACCGCAAAGGTGTGACAATTCCCGGAGGAAATCCGCACAGCATACACTCGCGGATACGGCGTGCACATGCGGTTCATCGAGGCCGCTCACTCTGCACCGACGGAGCTCCGCCTGAGGCACGCATCGCGTATGTCCGGCGGGAAGTCGGTCTCCGGGTACGGTGTGTCCAGGTACGAGTACGCCTGCGCCACAAAGAAACACACCGCCAGATTCATCCCAAGTATCACTAGACACGATGCCAGTGCGGCACGACCAGGCCATATAGGTTTGGCCCTGCTACACCCCAAGATAACGAAAGAAGGGCAATAGGTCAAGGGTTCGTAGACACAACATAATGAAGCCAACAGACAATGAAGCAGAGGAAGGCACAGGGGACATGAATTGTAGTTAATAATAATAATAATAATAATAATAATAATAAATTTTATTGCACACATCCAGAAGTAGTACACAGAAACGGGCCTGTCAATGTCTCCGAAGACTTGAGTGACTAGGCCCGACAACGTCGGTTACAGCGATGTGGTTACATAATATTCAGACAAAATTTTTGAACGCACAGACAATTTGAAAGGAATTCTTGTTCACATGTAATAACAAAGAAAAGGAGAAGAGAGGAAGAATGATTATAAATTACAAATAAGCCATAAGAAACAATTTTATAAGTCTCAGATTAACTTCTTCAACTCTTTTTTTGAAGTGACAGAAAAAAACTCTTCAGATAATCCATTAAAAATTTTCGTAATATATACACTTCTTCTAGCTTCACCATATCTAGTGGACGACCAGGGTACATAAAAACGCTTTTTTTCTCTCAATGATCGACTAGTAACATAAGGCACTTTGAAGTTATCGTTCCAACTATGTCGCAGAATAACAGTTCTAGTAAACAAGTCTCGGAACATGCAAAAGCCTAATTCCCGAAAAATGTTATGGGAATGTAGCCTAATACCGTAAGCAACGCTCTTTA
The DNA here is from genome assembly GCA_013339685.2 of Hyalomma asiaticum. Classification (NCBI taxonomy): domain Eukaryota; kingdom Metazoa; phylum Arthropoda; class Arachnida; order Ixodida; family Ixodidae; genus Hyalomma; species Hyalomma asiaticum. The sequence goes on along the minus strand of CM023484.1, from coordinate 103,031,381 downwards.
GTATGTTTTTAAGTAAGTTGTTATTTCTTGTTTCCCATCGCTCTGTGCAAAAGCCGAAAATCGTGATGCCATATCTCAGCACACTGTATACTAGTGCGTGAACTATCATTTTCTTGACTGGTAGGGGTACCAAGCTTTTTATATTGAAAAGCAAACACGCAACACTTCTAAGTTTGGTACACAGAAAAGCCATGTCATGTTGCCAAGACATTCCGCTACGAAAATTTATACCCAGGTACTTGAATGTCTCTACATATTCTACTGCAGTACATTTGCATTGGTTACAATTTTCAGTATGAAGAAATAGTGGCACATTGACTCTTTGAATTTTTAAAGGGCTTCGAAAGCAGATGACCTTGGTTTTGTTTTCATTAACTGTTACACCATTATCATTAAACCACAGCATGGCCTTATGAATTGCACTCTGCAGAGCGTTAATAGCACCTTCATATCGTAAGTGACGTGTAATAAGCACCGTATCATCCGCATACTGATACACACTAGCTCTGCTAATTACCGAGGGAAAGTCATTCATAAATAAATTAAATAATAAAGGTGCCAACACTGATCCCCGTGGAACATCCGTTGTAATATACCTCCTAGTGCTAATAACTTTTTTGCTTCCCATTACCACCTGCAGATAATTATGGAGAACATTGTAAAAAGGCCCCCTGAAACTATAAGGAAATAGCTTTTCCAACGAAATATTTTGGCTCACGGTTTCAAGTGCTTTCGTCAAGTCCAAAAATAAACTACAGCAAAACAAGTTGTTATTTAGAGCTGAATATATTTCATCGGTAAACTCTTCTAATAATGTTATCGAAATACGCTCGGCAATAAAACCAAACTGCCTTGGAGTAAGAACCGAAAATTTCTGCAAAAAGGGTATCATACATTCTAGAAGAAACTTTTCTAGAATTTGGGAGAGTATAGGCAAAATTGAAATTGGTCTGTAATTTTCTATCTCATATTTCTTTCCAGTTTTATATAGTGGTTTAACAACAGCAGTTTTTAACACATCCGGAATGGAAGCAGAAGATAGAAAACCATTTAACATAAAGAGAAGTATGTCTCCTAATGCATCCAAATTTCTTCTTAGTGTGGCCACTGACAATCCATCAATTCCTGGTTGCTTATTTGGTCGAAAGTTAAAAATTATTCTTTTGAGCTCTTCCTTTGACAACGTGAGCAAGAAAGCAGATGCTGCCACCGATTGTTTAAGCGAGCAAATTTGTATGCGCCGTTTTAAAAAAGCGTATGAAGAATTAGTTGAACTTATCAACGATTATCTCTGGCTTCTCAGAGAAAGATTCACATAGCTCACTGGCTGTAATCTTTTTACCACGTAGATTATTTATCAAAGCCCACGTCTTTGCAGAGCTTTTGCCTGCTTGGTTGAATCTGTCCATATAGTACCGCCGTTTTGCTGACTTTAGTAGAGCGACGACCCTCTTCCAAGCAATCTTGTATTCAGTTTCCAAATCTTGATTTTTCGGCGCACGCCTGCTCCTTTTCCATAACCAACCTCTATGGAAAATAGCTCTCACTTTATCGGCTGTAAACCAAGGATAATTCTTTCTAATAATAATAATAATAATAATAATAATAATAATAATAATAATAATAATAATAATAATAATAATGAGGTTTTGCGTGCCAAAACCAGCTGTGATCAGGTACGTACACTCCACCGTGGAGGGTTCGGAAGTAATTTCCATCATCTGCTGTTCTTTAACGTGCTCTTTAACATAAGTACACGTGTGTGTGTGTGTGTGTGTGTGTGTGTGTGTGTGTGTGTGTGTGTGTGTGTGTGTGTGTGTGTGTGTGTGTGTGTGTGTGTGTGTGTGTGTGTGTGTGTGTGTGTGTGTGTGTGTGTGTGTGTGTGTGTGTGTGTGTGTATTTTGCCCCCATCGAAATGCGGCTGCCGTGGCTGGGATTCAATCCTGCGACCTGTAGCTTTGCAAGCCCGCACCTAGTCGCTAACCTAACACGGCGGGTGAATTGTAGTTTTTAACTGTAATGTCGTAGGTATGACAGATAAATAACAAATGAAACAAAAGAAACAAGGATGAAAGCGAAAATGACCGATGCAAAAGTACCGCGCGTATGTGAAGCACGGTCTACCACGTAAATTCCAAATGTTAACACATATATATCAGCATCCATGGGAGTTTTACGTATCTGTTGCGTGAGCAACAAAGAGTAAAAGAGTTTGCATTTGCAAGTGTGAATACGCCAATATCCACGAGGAGCAACTACAGAACGGCTTTCGTGCGCCATGATGTCATTGTCAAAACGTGTATAAAAACACTCTTTTTTTATACTCCAACAAACATCTCCAAAAAACAAAGCCGTAATTATAAGCGAAACGTACGACGTATTTCAAACTAAAAGAAAAAAAAAGAAAAACGCCTTAGCAACGTTCTTACAACGCCATTAGCATCTGGGATATTGACTTCGAAGATATACTTTCTCCCTCATGTGCTACCTGGGAAAGATTCCTGTTACTCTTCTGTTTAAGAATCTTCCGCCAACCGTTGTCATTATTTCGTTCTCGCTCTATTTCTCATGTCTCATTTTCCTTTCTTTTCTTTTTCTTGTCCTTGCTATCATTCTAAGGGGGCCGTCACCGCATGAAGCTACCCGCTGCAGCATCTTTTAGTGACTCCTCCTTTTCATCTAAATACGCAGATAAAGCGTTAAATTGAATTCAAGTTAATTGAATGGAGCAAGAGAGGGCAGCCAAATGTAACTGTGCGAAGAATGACAATGTGACTGCGTTTAAGGTTAACTCCGCTGGACTGTTATAAAACAGTTGACCTCGAGGTTCTGAATAAAGAGCGTTCCTTAACTCAACGCATTCACTGGCGCAGCACTCGCAATGGCTGCAATCCGTACATGCAGGTCAACCCTCCTCCTCACGTTGCTAATGTTTTGTATTGCGCAAGCTCTTCGCCGACGCTGGGACAACGACGGTGTCTGCGACTGCGGAAGCCAGGTGGGACGAAATCACGGGCGTACACTTCTTAAACGCCGAGGGCGGGGAAATCGGCGTTGCTGTGACGTCGAGCGTAGTCTAAGCTGTCGCTAAATTGAGCTGCGTACAGGCGCAGGTTCATCTTGGCGCGGCCCAGCTCCCGACTCCACGGGTGACCGTCGCGTGCGTAGCGTCTGCCACTTAAAAGTCGTCATCTCTCTCTCTCTCGCTCAAGGCTCAAAGCACCGCCCTAAACTGCGTAGCCACCCATGGCTCGCATTTCCTGTTTTCACTTAGATGACATGAAAAAGAAAAGCTTGTTTGAGTATAGGCAACAGTGAAATCACCTCCTTCGACCATGTAAGTGCGTAAAGGATTACACGCATTTGGCTACTCGTATTGAATTTCATTTCTTAGGGATCCGTAATAATACTACTGCATCACTTCTTTTCAACGGAAACGAGTACAGAAAATCAATTAGGTTTTTCTATAATCAACTTTTCAGTGATTGCGATGAAAGACGGTAGTGGATGGTCAAGATCGGTAAACACAATCACCAACAATCCGCATTATACAGCCAACACGAAGCATCACCAGTCATCGTCCAGAAACGTTGCCCAGCACACGGAGGAAGGAGAGAGTTTATAGAATAGGCCGTTACAATCTGTTTTAAATGCGAAGCCTTACTTGGCGAGGTTGTCACTTTTACCGCATCTATCTATCTATCTATCTATCTATCTATCTATCTATCTATCTATCTATCTATCTATCTATCTATCTATCCATCTATCTATCTATCTATCTATCTATCTATCTATCTATCTATCTATCCGTCTACGTCTCGGTGCTCTTCTCTGGTCGTTTTTTTCACTTGCTATGCACTAAAATTAGGATGGTGCGGCATGAATGTATGACGGACACGAGTGATCGATCTTTACATCTCTCGCACGGTATATCTGCTGTGTACGTAACAATAATTTCTGGGGTATTAATTCCTAAAACCGCGATGTGATTACGAGAGACAATTTCGACCACCTACGGTTCTATAATAACGTGTACTGGCAACGCACAACACACAGGCCTCAACATCTCACTTCGGTCGAAATGCAGTTGCCATGACGCGGACGTCGCGACCAACGTATGGCTCATAACAGCAGTGCTTGGCCTATAGGTATAAGTATGCGCTACCGGTTAAAAGTTTCTTTTTTTTCTTTTTTTTTTTATTGCAGTCTGTGCCTATGTATACAAAGGATCAACCGAAACAGACATTGAAAATTTTGTGAGAACACGCTTTTTCTTCCGTTAAAGAGAGGAAGTGGTATCATTTGTTGTAGCTTGCCATTGAAATATAAACACAATACGCAGACGGACCCCTACACACTTGCTGCAGTGGCCAAAGGAAACGTAACACGCGGTATGAGTCGAACCCGGGTCACTGCGTTGCAAAGCAAGCACTTTGCCGAAGAAAGAAAGAAAGAAAGAAAGAAAGAAAGAAAGAAAGAAAGAAAGAAAGAAAGAAAGAAAGAAAGAAAGAAAGAAAGAAGAAAGAAAGAAAGAAAGAAAGAAATCACGTCTGACACGTGCCCGCACTGGATACGTGGGTATGATCCATACGTTATTGAATTCCCCAAATGTCTACCTGAAGCAACAAGAAGTCTACCAAACCCTAGATTGCAAAGGTTAGTGCCGTTAAAGACGCCCAGATTCATTTTTCTTCACAGATCGTATGTCGCAACATTTCGTCCCAGGATCCCGGTAGGTACGTACACAGGCAGTGTTCGATAAACTGTCGCATACTCGCAAAAACAGAAGACAAATAGATAAAATAAAATAAGGGGGGTAAATCCCGCTTTCGCGTGCGCTCACTGTTCCTAGAAGGCGCGCGCCATGTGACCGCGCTGGGGTCGTAAATCGGAAAGCGATCATTCGAAACACGCCGCCTCCTGCAGTCAGGTGGGCGCACGAGCTTGCACGAGTGTCTCTGCACAGCGCGGTCGGGAGCATGACACATCGCCCATGCAGTGTCGTTGCTCTCTACGTGCCTCTCAGCGTCGCCTGATGTTGATTGCCCCGGTGAGGTCAACAAGGCGTGTAATTCTACGCGGCAGGAGCTTGCGCTTGTATAACAATGGCCTCAAGCAATGGTTGGGTAAGAATGCCTCCCGGAGCGCGTGGGCACTCCTGCGGTGTCAAATTTATTCTCTCGTCTTGCGGACGCAAAACAGAGGGCGACAGCACCTTTTGTATGGTTTCGTTTTTCTTGTCATTTTGCATACACACTGCGGGGCAGCTGCGAGGATTCGGATAATGTCGGGAGATTCGTTATCACTACACCTACGTTGCACAGAATAATGGATGTGCAAGAGGCCTTTGAAACGGATATGCGCAACGTTAGTGACGCCAACTTTCTCAATTTTAGCAGCCGTCGTACATCTACGCTTACAAAGGACTTGTTAACTTCCAGAAGACATCTCCAAAACGTCTTCAAAACGTCGTTGAAGATGCTGGTCTCGTAAAGGGTCCGGTGGAAACGCGAAAACGCCGTCGTGAGACCGTAGCAGCTTTCTGCATTATTGAACGTCAGCGTCCGGTGTCCCGAGGACGTCTCGGGGACTTCTTCAACGTCCGTTACAAGCGTTCGTGCCAGCGACATTTTCGATGCATCAGCTGTGCTTAACAACCCGTTTCGAAACGCTGATCCCTTAATAAGACACTCTCAAGACCGTCTGCTACTCGGGCGAGCAGAAGTCTTGGTGAATACAGCATTTCTTCAAATGAACATTCGAGTTCTACGTTCCAAAACGACGATATAATCTATCTGAGGCACGCAGTAGTGGGCGACTACGACATGTTTTTACTACCTGGGGCATTTTACCATGCACTTCAAGTATAAAGGCGTTTTGTTTTCATTCCATTGAAATTTAAATTCGCGCCCGCTGCGGTTGAGAATCGAGCCAACATCCTCGCGCCCTACAGCAGCTAAGCCACCGCGACGGGTAAGAAATTTATAAAAGCTCCCAGGGCGACCTCAGCTTTCACCGAGCGTCTTGAACCCCACAGATTTCGACACCTCAGTCAAGCAACAGTGGACTGTTGCTTGGCTGAGGTCGACATTCGGTTGAGTGAGGTAGACTTTAGGTTAACTCTAGGTGGACTGGTCTGTACCGATATATCAAATTCGGCTATGAGGCACATGTTTCTTTCTTTCTTTCTTTCTTTCTTTCTTTCTTTCTTTCTTTCTTACGTGTAGCTTCTACCCACATATCCAAACTGGCACGCTTCGAACTCCATTTAATTTTCAATATTTGCCCTGATGGTTAAAAGACTCCTTTGTGCACTAAACATATGCTCTAACATCACGTCTGCCTGGTACAACTCTATAAAGTGTGTGCTTTTAAATTATGTTCTTTTTCCGGAGTTCTTTTCCTCTTCTTTTCTCCTAACCTCCGTCCGCAGGTGAACAGGGGTGCCGAGCAAGAAACATGTCGCTAGGTAAAACGGTGCATGAGGCGTTTATCGCCAGAATCTGACTGAAGCAACCAAATATTCCCGTGCGGTTGGATAGCTAGTGTAAGAACTGAAGTAGCTATAGTACGAAACTTATCTGCTTTAGCAGAGAATGATGCCTGCTCGCTGTTTCCCGCGTACAAGGTATCATCCTTTAGACAGAGAGATGACGAGGAAACGCAGGGAAGTTAACCAGATATTACTCACCGGTGTGCTACCACGGGCTCGGGACGGGGAGATAGTGGTTATAGAGATGACAGAGAGAGGGATGCCTAAAAAAATTTCACACGCACGCACACACACGCACGGGAAGTTGGTTGCAGTTGAGACCGCCCACATTTAAAATTCAGCATGCCGCCAATAAGCTTGAATTGTAAAGAGAACGAGAAATACTAATGTATCAGAACCTCCGAAACACTCATTGCCCCGCCACGGTGGTCTAGTGGCTGTGGTACTCGGCTGCTGATCCGAGGGTAGCGGGATTGAATCCCGACTGCGGCGGCTGCATTTCGATGGAGGCGAAATGTTGAGGCCCGTGTTGCTGTGCGATGTCAGTGCACGTTAAAGAACCCCAGGTGGTCGAAATTTCCGGATCCCTCCGCTACGGCGTCTCTCATAATCAGAACTGGTTTTGGGACGTTAAACCCCCAAAAACAAAACAAAAACACTCACTCACATGGTATTCCGAACCGCGACCCTGCCGCACAGTTCAGTTCTAATTCACTGAAATTCCGATGAGGGCGTGTTCGTGTGTGTTCGTTAGTGCGGATAGCACAAGCATACCAAGACAAAAGAACAAGGCAGCACGAGTGTTTGCTGAGAATCCAAAAAGGAAATAAAAAGAGTTGCTTGAAACCCACGTTCCCGCTTCAATGCGTGCGCATGCTACTGACGTCTCGTGAACATTCTACCGAAGGTTACCATGCTGAACTTCAGTACCAGTATGAAGCACGCGACCCAAGTCACACGACAGGTTCTCGGGCCACTTTACGCATAGAAGAGAACAAGAAAACACGCGTGCGCGCCGCGTTTCGGTGGCCTTACGCCACTGTGAGGTAGACATCTTCTGACCTGTCCTCTACACTGGCAAATGATCTCCAACATTGTAAGCTTTGTAAACGCATTCGGAGATACGACTTCCAGTGCGTATAAGAGCTTCGAAAGTGTCTTCCTTATAGGGGCGAAACACCTTAGGGTCGGGCTTGTCCGTTGTCCTTTGTGTGTCCGCGCTCACGGCGCAGCACCGTCCTTATAGTGTGTGGGTGTGGGCCCATCCTGGAGGCTGTGCACCCATACAGTGTATATGTAGGGCTGTCGGGTCAGACACGATTATAACGAGCTTCTGATGATGCGCCCGGGCTGTCTGCGTCTAACACCGTCATCGTGGCCACGGTAAAGCAAGCCCATCAGCAGCGGCTGACGTGTTCCTGTGGCAAACACCGCATGTTCCGCACCTTCCCAGGTTTCACGTTAGTGAGCTGTCATGATTTTAGGGGCCAAGCACCTCAGGACATAGCTTTGTCGTCGACTCTCGCTATTGCGGTGTACAGAAAACCGTTGCTGTAGTCGAAACATATGCGTGTATGTGAGAGAGAGAGAGAGTAAACATTTATTGAAACGAAATGAGGGATCTTCCTCGTAGGGTGAAGCCCTTAGTTCAGGGCCCCATTGGCTCGCGCCACTCCACGTGCTCGCTGGATCAGCCGACGCTGCTCCTGCGGCACTGAGCTGGTCAGCGCGGTCTCCCAGGAGGAATATGATGGTGATGGGATAGGGGGAACAGCCCGGTGGACATGGGCATTCCCACGTGCAGTGATAAACTGTGGGCTCCGCTCCACAGTAGGGGCAGTATGAGGGATATTGTGTGGGATGAAAGAGGTGTAGGGTGAAGAGACATGGGAAGGAATTAGTCTGTAGTTGCCGCCACGCGACGGCTTCCTCCCGGGTAAGGGAATGGTGTGGTGCGGGGAAATAACGTCGGCAGTGTCTGTAATGTTCTAGAGTGTCAGCGTAGTTCAATGGTTCTGTTGGCGCGTCGTCGGGATTGGACAGCTCTTCCGATGGCGTCCGGTTTGTGAGCTCTCGGGCTACCGCATTAGCGCGTTCATTGCCATCGAGAGAAGCGTGTCCAGGTGTCCAAACGATACGCACCACCCTGTGTAGTAATGAGGGGTGTAAAGATGTGGGAATGCGGTGTGTGTACAGTGTCACCATTCCTTGTGCTATGTTCCTGCAGGCAGTTTGCGAGTCAGTGACCACTGTCGTAGGTTCGTTTTTAGTTCTGGATTCACATACACTACCAGCACGGGACGTGTATGTGAATCCAGAACTAAAGACGATGTACGAATTATAACAAGAGGATTATTTTATGTGACCAGTAAGCGCTCACTCTGCCTTACTACACAGTCTATATCCATTCGCTCTTTCCCTAATGTAATGGTCTAGGTCGAGGGATCGAACCGCGGCCACGGAGGCCGCATTGCTATGGAGGCGGAATTCAAAAATAAAATATAACAAGGGAAAGAACAGCTGTGTACTCAGATGCACGTTAAAGAACACCAGGTGGTCAAAATTACTCCGGCGCCCTCCCCCAGCGGGACGCCTCTTAGCTGAATTTGGCACGTAAAACCTCATCAAATATTAATAGTAGTAACGTAATGACGATCGCTTTCTAAGGACAGTGTATTCCCAGAACACTGCACTTAGTCGTTTACTGAGCGGCTGAATTACCCACTAAATTTTATTCTGTAGGCACGTAATTCTCAAATGCACCTTTGCACAAACAACCTTTTACATTTCCACCACAGCAGTGAGAGATTTGTTTTGTGCACCCCGCTCTTAAGTCACAGCCTGGTCTCATATTCCTCCTCTTTACCCTTCCACTTACACATGGAAAGCTTGTACGCCTGTTGTCGGAACCAACTCCACCGAGGAATTTGGCGAATTCGACGACCAGGTGGAACTTAAGGAGTACAGACACAAAAATTTCGTATGTTTATTGTTGTTGTTGTTGTTGTTGTTGTTGTTGTTGTTGTTGATGATGATGATGATGATGATGACGATGACGATGATGAAAGAACTAGCTATTGCTCACTTAACACAACAGGAAACCTCGTTTTCTCTAAGACGCGGCAATCAATTGTTCAGAGACACTTTTAGAGCGCTCTGTCGCAATTTCTGCTCCTAAAGTCGCCGCGGGAGATGCGACCAGGGCTCTTTTATTGCAAGCACAGCTGGCCACTTGAGCACACAAAACAGTGACGGGCCCGCAGCTCATGGCAACGCTTCCGCGTCGCCGCGGCGTTGACATCCGCGGCTTAGAGTCACCGTGGAATCAGAGCGCACGCAAGGGGAATATGGTTGCCAAGGCAGCCAACACAAACTCATGACGTAGGTGGTCGCTGGCCGTTTACATTAGATCCAAACTGATTTCCATGTCACCAGGTGCTCCGTTTTGCACCTACTTACGTGGCCTACATCTAAAACCGATTTTAAGCATGTTTACTTGAAGATGTCAGCGCGTGTGCCCACGAATATCTATCTTCCGAGCTATCTAGCCTTCAAAGTATTGTGTCAGTACTTCGTCGAGAGGTACTATCTTGCACCGGTTAAGGCATTTAACTGTTAGTTTGACTACTTGTGATTGGTCGAAATCTCCAAATCGCTGGTGCATTCGCAATTCTGGCCAATCACGCGAGGGCAAGAGAATCAGGTCTCTTGCCGAAGCATTATTGTTTCGCGTTGTTTCGATGGCACTCCATGTACACCGCGCACTTGCGCCTCACTGTGAGCGGTGAATTTGCGGACAAAATGACGGTGTTCGTTTGACACTGAAATTGGACACTCTCGCCCATCAGGTTGCGTGGCACGGCTGCGTTAGCAAGCAAAACTTCCAGAGAGCCCCTTTCTGCATTCGTTTTTCTGCGCGCCCATGGAGCTTCCGCGTATACACAGCGCTCACTCCGGCTAGTGTTCCGAAGCAAAGCAACAGAATGCCATGTCGCGACGTCCTCCTGTTTTCTCTACCGTTGTGTCTACTTTACAGCAACAGAAAGAACAAAACGGAATGAGACAAAAAACGCGAGCGCGGCGGCGACAGAGAGGATGGCGTATCATGGTTCCTGTCTCCCGCTCTGCGCTCATGCGTGAAACAATGCACGGAAGCGCATTTCGGCAATTCCCGACGCTCCCTGAAGCACATCTCGCTCGCTCCGGTTGTGGCGTAACGCGACAGCGAAAACCTCCAGCATTGCTCGGCGACTCCGGATACGGTTGCGCACCGGTTCGAACGCAGCGCGATGCGGAATGGCTACGGGGGAACCGTGTGTGTGTGTGTGTGTGTGTGTGTGTGTGTGTGTGTGTGTGTGTGTGTGTGTGTGTGTGTGTGTGTGTGTGTGTGTGTGTGTGTGTGTGTGTGTGTGTGTGTGTGTGTGTGTGTGTGTGTGTGTGTGTGTGTGTGTGTGTGTGTGTGTGTGTGTGTGTTATAAAACCTGTGCATTTGAGCGACAATGCTGCGTTGTCGAAATCTATCAGGAGCTTCCTACTATGCATCCCCCTCGTTGTCCTGTCCCTATACTAAAATGTTTCGTTCCCTATTCAAATGATTCAATGATTCGGTACGAAGTACACATAGATTCCATATATTTCTTGTACTGTCCGTACTAACCTGGCGGTATCATACGGAGTGGCTGGAATGGCCATACGGAACGTTTGTGGGGATATTTATTTTAGCACGCAAAGCCTATAGGTCTAAAGTGTAGCGCGCCAGTAGCTCACGTAGCAGAAAATCCGCTGTCCCTGCCGGCACCGACGGCGCAGATGAATCACCTTGAGCTACTCCAATCACAGTTTCACCGAGGCACCCGACCACGCAAGCCCTACAGCTGGCGCAGCCTGCTCCAGCGAACAAAACTGAATTTCTCAAACTAAAATACGCCAGTAAAATCGTGAACTGCGACTTAACCACACCTACACACATGATAGCCCGGACTGCAATTGGAGTGTACATGAAAACGTAATTCCCTTACGAGGTGGCGACGCCAACGGGGCCCAATGACTCTATTGCGTTCCACTCTTAAAGGCGAAGCTTAAACGTTCTCGTAGAAGAACTTCTTGCTGGGCGAGTTGGTGCATGATTTTTTTCCAAGTTGTTGCGCGTAGAATGGACAATCACAGGAAGAACAGCAAGGCAGACAGAAAGAGCGCAACGTTCTCCAACTTCGTTTCTTTTAAGCTGCTGCGAATATGTAGGCGTTTCCTCGTTCGTGGTTTTCACTGCTGTTCATCCATGTACGTTTGCGTACGAGGTACACATAGAGTTCATATATGTGTCATATATCTTTCTCGCATATCCCATGGTATAACGGTACGGAAACATGTATACTCTTATTGGAGTGCTCACAGAGAGCATGAACCGGAGTCACAAGACTTCGCTTTCGTAAGTGTTTCTTATGACCGGGCGGATGCCTTCCGCTAATGACATATCCAGATTCAAGACTGGCTTGAATATTCTCTAACGAACCTTTTTGTCGTAAGATATTTATTGTGGATACGAGCCCATTTCGGTAGGCACGCTCGTTTTAGCACGTACTAGTCTTTCTTTTTCTTTTTTTTTTTGTACCGTTTGCAAGTGCGTGTAAGTATTTCCTTGGTCGTGTTCCTATTTATCATGTATATACGTTCGTACGAAGGTAATCCGGTTGCTTAGGTGTCTGCGAACGCATCTGCGACGTGCGAGCACGCGGTTACAACCGCGTGCATGTGAGTAAGCGGACATGCTACGTACCACCGCTACACCTGCAACACACCAGATCGCACGACTATGAAAGAGTCGCGATAGAGCTTGACTCAACCGGCAGCACTTGTGTGCCCGTCGCGGTGAATCGCCGTTGCATCACCGGCAGCCAACATTGATGCATTGCGACGACAGTCATGGCGAGGATTTGTCGCTTGTCGCCGCTTTACCTCTGACTGGCGCACGCTGGACTGCGCGCCGAACAGGTCTGAGAACAACACCTGCTGCAGAAAACACTAGATGAGAGCATAGCAGCAGCTGCTCTTGACGCCTACTGTTAACATATAGAAAAGATTTATATGCTCCCAGCGTACATTGGGGAGTGTGGAGGCAGTATACGCTACGACGTCGTTACACAAGTCGAGCTTGTTCTGTGGTCCGTACAAGATGATTTTATATACACTGTTCGCCGACGGGGTATAGCAGATTATGGTGCTCGGCGGCTCACCCGAGAGAGGCGGGCGATGATGTCTTACTTTGTTTACACTTTCATTGTATATTACCAATGTGACAGGAGTAGCTGATATCCTCATATCAATTACAAGAAAAAAGTGGACCTGGGTAGGGCATACCACGCAGAGGACAGATAACATATGGACAGTAAGAGCGACGGAATGGATACGAAGAGAAAGAAAAACGCAACAGAGGTAGGCGAAAGGTTAGATGGAGCGATGAAATTAAGAAGTTCGCGGGCATAAAGCGGAACCAACTCGCTCTAGGATAGGGAAAACTGGAAATCGTTGGCAGAGGCCTTCGTCCTGCGGTAGACTTAAATACAGGCTGCTGCTGCTGCTGCTGCTGCTGCTGCTGATGATGATGATGATGATGATGATGATGATGATTACGAATGTTCTTTTTCGCAGCCTTGTTTGCATAACTTGTCAAGACTTCCCCTATGTAATGCCTGAATGTGCCTTCAGAATACGTCAATAAACAAAAAAAAAAACTCGAAGGAGGTGAAAATTCTCGAGGCCCGGGTGCTGTGGGATTTCAGCACACGTTGAACGGACCCTGCAACAATTTTGGACTCGGTAAGAAAGCGGTGCCGATGGGTCGCGGAGGCTACTGTGAACATGTGAGCCGAACATCATTGCACTGCATGCACCGGCGGGAAATTTGGCAATTTCGTTTCAAGCACAGCTAGAGAGTACCCGCTCCCCTTTTCAACCGATGACGTCACGAGGGACACTAACTAAGTAGCTCCATTTTTAATTATTGATATTGAAGAGGTATATACGTACGTTTCGTTTATTTGTTGAATTCGAAACGAACAAATGAAGCATGCAGCGGTTCATCTTTCCTCGATCACAAAATCGGCCAATGCTATTTCTGTCTCACGCGAATGAGTCAGTTCCCCCCAATGACGTAACTCGTTGAAAGAAGAATGGGCGCTTCCCAGCTGCGTTTGAAATCCAATTGCGAAACCCCCTGTGCGTACAGTGCAGCGATATTTGGTTCACCTACATTCACAGGAGCATCCACTACTGACCGGCAGCGTTTTCCTGATTTTAAAGAGCCTTAGCAGGGTGGCTTACCGTAGTACGGTAGTACGGTTATGCCACACCGTCGTCGTTGGCACGAAGAAAATTGAGCTTCTGAGGGCTTTACCAGCAAGTTTTATCATCTGACGACGTTTCCGTACCCACGTAGTGCCGGTCTTCCCGACTAAAATAGCCACGTGCTGACCACGACGGTACGGCATTACCGTCACTGCCGTACGGAAAGCAGGCGCTGCTAACTCCGTTTTGTTCGAGAAGTGAGCAGGGTCCCTTTAATAAGCGATAAAATCTTCAAAAATATTCACGCATCTTATCGAGAGCGCTTCCTCTTGAACGTAGCCTTCCCAACAAATAGTCTCCATTCGTAATCACGAGTACCGTTCAAAAAGCCTTACAAATATGTCATAAATGTCAGTTGTACCCGAGTAAACAGAACGTCGGAGCCGAAACGCGATACCACGGATATGGAGGACTGCCGTAGCACATTTCGGCTACGACGCTTGTTGAGTCATGTTTTAGGTCTACGCAATGACCATTCGCATTCTTCTCATACCACCCTAACGTCGTCAAAAGTGCACGCATAACGTTGTTTCGCACTAAACGAAGTTCCATGCAAGCGGAACTTCTTATTTTGAGCGTTACGTTGCGCGTTAAACGCAACAGAGTCTACAGAGGCCTGCATTGCGTGCCAAACGTGCCTGCATAAGCATGCAACGTTTAAAAATCGAATGAACAATGGCAAAAAGAGAAAGAGGGAAGGCCCAGAATGGAAAGGGCGCGCGGAAGACGCTCCGTCCAACGGGGACTTAAATATAGCCTCTCTCACGATGCCGCTTTTGCGCGTGTATCTCGGTGAGGCGGTGAGCCGTTGCACTCGAGGTACCTTCGGAGTGACGTATGGAGATTGGAGGAAGCGAGGCAGCGTTACCAAAGTAACGTGTCCTATAGAAAGGGAAGTAGCGCTTTTTCAGTTGCACTGTAATGTATACATTTATGGTGCTTCTTATAGCGCTAGCGCGTAGCGACGCTATTGTTCTTCTCAGCACTTCCGATTATACCTGAGGATATATGTATAGAAGTTCTTATGAAAATGATAAATTAGTGAATAAATAAATAAATAGAAGAAAGAAAGAAAGAAAGAAAGAAAGAAAGAAAGAAAGAAAGAAAGAAAGAAAGAAAGAAAGAAAGAAAGAAAGAAAGAAAGAAAGAAAGAAAGAAAGAAAGAAAGAAAGAAAGAAAGAAAGAAAGAAAGAAAGCTCCGGAATTTTGACCTGCCGGATTCCTCGAAGACCTAGAAATTTTTACTTAATAGAGTTCTTAGCATAGTCTATCATCGAATAGCACACAAGCCTCTCACATTTCGCTTCTATTTAGGAGGTACCCACCCGGATGTATGTTTGGGCGCTAGACTATATATTGCGAAAAAAAAAAAAAACCCTCATGTGGCCGAAATTTCCGGAGCCCTGCAGACTAACGGCGTCTCTCGTAATCGCATCGTGGTTTTTGGGACGTACGGCCACAGGAATTATTATTACCGACGCTGTCAACAGTTGGACACAGCTGCAACGCAGAGAGACGTACTATGCCTCAGACAAGGTGCGACGTGATCGGAGCTGCGCGCTTTGCAATATCCGTGACGGACGATGCGTGACTGAGCTTTTCCGCAAGTCTTCGGCGTTAGCGAAGGAAAACGCTATTAGAATGTACATTCGTTTCTGATTGTCATACATACTCTTAAAGGAGCTCTGCAGCATTTATTTAACCTAATACGACGCCTATCGGCTGTAGAGGCTCCTGTGAACAAGCGAGCACTGTACGTTGCATTGTACGCGCCAAAGGATTCGCAGTTTGTTTTCAAACGGAGCCGTAAATCGCCTGCTCTT
This sequence comes from Hyalomma asiaticum, assembly GCA_013339685.2. Classification (NCBI taxonomy): domain Eukaryota; kingdom Metazoa; phylum Arthropoda; class Arachnida; order Ixodida; family Ixodidae; genus Hyalomma; species Hyalomma asiaticum. The sequence goes on along the minus strand of CM023484.1, from coordinate 103,015,721 downwards.
CCTTCTACAAACTACGACTCTGTGAGTACCGACTCGTTCGCTTGAGGCAGAGCTAAAGCACTGGCTGATTGCAAGGCCACGAAAACATGATCAGCAATGCTCCATAATTCGTTTTGAGGTCAGGGAATAAGGAAGGTGCGTGTATACCTATATATGCTTAAGAACCTTTGAACACGTCAAGGGACGTATTCGATGTCTTTAGTGACTTAACTTGCTAAAAGAAGAGTAGTGATTAACAACTTTATTTTAAACCAAATTGTAAAGTTGCGTGCAATGCAACAATATTTGGCTAACGTGTGATCAGGAGGCTCCACAATCGATCGGCAACGTTTTCTGACCACGTTCAAAAAGTGTTGCAGAACTCCCCTGACTACAGTTGCAGCTTGCGTTTAACATCCTTTTAAGCATTTTTATTGCGCACAGCGACCAATAATTACATATAAGCAAGCTTAGGGTCATTGTTCTCTGTTTGCTTAATTTTTTTATCATTTTTCCTGCTTCTTGTTCCTCTTCGTCATCCCATCAAGCTATTTCCATACGCAACAACGGACGATAGCCTCTTCCAATGATCTGCGGCTTGTCATGTATTGGACTAGAAGATTCCATTTGATGACCCCCAATTTCTTAAATGCATGGCATCAACTAGCCGTCTGTCGTAAGCAGCCCCACCTTTCGCGTCCCCCGGTAATTCTGAATATAATTTCGTTGTTCCCTGCACAAATCCAACTGCATCGCTCCTCGACGAGCCACGTTCTTGCAGAAAGTGTTCGCGCTTTATTGGGAATGCAGACATTATTCAATGGTTCTATACTTACGTGTTACGTTCACCTCTGAAGAGGCGATATTACGATCGATCGCACAGAAGGTCGGACGTATTCTGCCATCATCAGTGCGGTGACCGGTGACGTCACCTCAAAAGTGTCATATTTGACGGCTAAAAAGCCGTACAAGGAACCCCCTAACATATAGTTCGTGTCATGAAGAGAGAGAGAGAGAGAGATAGAAAGATCGAATTTTAGAGGAAAAAAAAAATACCACGAAGCCGGCACAGTGTCCCACTTGCACTCTTGCGATTGGACTTCCTTCAGCGAGAGAACTTTGCTCACAGCCTTCACAAGGTGCTTTCTTTTTCTTCTGCGTCATCCCGGTCGATAAGAGTGACACAAATATCTCCACGCTTTGTTGCTGTTAGAACATTGAAAACATCGAGAAGTCCCACGAGAATGTGGTAAGCACGTGAGGTAGATGGGGGTTGTGCGAATATCTTTTTTTTTCTTTTTGTCGAATACGAATATAATAGTAATCTCCTGCCTCGAATAGCGAACCGAATATCGAATATCCAAACAAGAATGCTCGTTCAGTAATGATGCTTTAGTGGAAGTATAATGTCAATATACCAATAGACTATCGACGCAAAATATGTTATTGCGCGAAACATACCGTCTATACTAGCTCGTCAGATCGTATAAATGTATCGATAAACTACGAGAGCATAAAGCGAGTGATAACAAACAGTATGAAGGCTGTGATGGATGAATATTAGTTGTCTCGAGTGAGTCACTAAGCTGCAATGCGTGCCGGAGGAGGTCTCGCACAAGGAGGCGGCTGCGAATGACAGGGTAGCGCGATTTGGCTGCCTGGAAAATGTTTGCAGTGCACCAGCATTGTTACGTGATCTCCAACAACGCCGCAGAGCACGTAGTTAGAGGTGATTGTCCTGATAGCTTATGTTGCCGACGGAAAGTCGCGAAAGAAAACGAATCTCTCGTTCTTTTTTTATTCGAATACGTATATTAGGACTGCAAAATTCGACTAATATTCGAAACATTCGATTATTCTTCGGACACCCCTAGAATTAAGGCAAGAAAGAAAACGTCATCTCAACAAATAAGTTATGCGTCTTCCTCCTGTTCTTCTTCTTCTTCTTTTGTTGAGAATGGCAAATTGCAGCTCGCACAGTATGCTGAAGTTTTACTTATGCTGAAAGTACGCAAGGAGCTTCCACGTACTTTACTTACATTACTTCTCTTATTTTTTTGGAGAGAGAGAGAGAGAGAAAGAGCGCATGGACGCGCGGTGGTTAACGACCCACACTGATGACGTAAGAGGTGCTCATATGCTCATACCAAGAAATGCAGGCCGACTCTACCAGGCTAACCCCGCCGTTTCTATTCTTACTGGCTCCGGCTTTCGCGTACACGTTAGCACGGCGCGCACGTGGTCCTTTCCCAATAAGCCGTTCGTGTCGCAGTTAGCACTCATGCCGCGTTCTTACGTCAGCAGTTGTCATTCAGCAGGCTTTCGAATAAACGCGCCCTTTCGATGTGATGATTTGTAATTATTTTTTAATCAGTAGATGGGTAAGTCAATAATTCCTTTTTCGTTGTCATTGTCGCGAGGAAAAGAGTTTCCAGATCGGACTACATGTCCCAAAGAGGTTCTATTTGGGAAGTTATAAAGAGAAACCCCTGGACCAAACAGCTGTGTCTGAACTAACATTATAAGATTCTGCTGTTCACTTCAAAAAAGAATTTTTTTTTTTTTTGGAGTCGCGTTTAAGGGTTGAACGCTACAGGGTCAGTGGGAAAAGTTCCCATCACCTACTCGCAACAGAATTTTGTCTTCTGGTACATTGGAATTTCTGGCACATTGCAGTCCGAGCTAACGTGTGTGCGTTATTTATAACGTAGTTTACAATGCTTCGATAAATTCAACTTTATTCTCCTATGGGACATCGACATTGGATTTTCTGCTAAAGACATCTTTAACACTGTCTCGTTAAAAAGACACAGCACACTAGGAAACATCTATAATAAATTGCCGAAAGTATCACGCATAGCGCGCCAAAAGAAACGAAACCAACAAAGCACAGTCTTTTCTTCTTTTTCTTTTCTTTTCTTTTTGCGCCACAATACTTTCAGTAACCTGCGCAGCACCAACAGGATTAAGAATTGGCACTACGCACGAAAATCAGCGACTCCAAACTGCCTCGTATAACACACCACGAACACGTTCGTAAGGCGTACGCGTAAGACACATCCTCCGTCTCACCTGTGGGAAGTGTTCGATCCCGCTCCCCTCGCTGTCAATCCTCATCGGAAACGACTTCGTCGACCGCTAGGCCACCGCCGGCGACACAGCGCACACGCAAGGTCAACACGACCCCCACACAGGCCGTCTCCTCTTCCCTCGTCCTCTCGACGCTACGTCACGGCCACACGTTCGATCTGCCGGTCACCACGACACCCCGCGGAAGCAAAACACGCACTGGAAGCGAGCTCATTTGTCTAGCGCACTTTTTATAAAAAGGCCGAGGGGTTTCCCGCACCTGACCGCGAGGGCACGCCGGCCGGTAGAGAGAGTGAGTTTGAACGTGAAAGGCTGCGAGAGAGAGAGAGAGGGGGGGGGGGAGACGCCAAGCACGTCAGTACGTCGTCAACGCGCACGCAACATTCGCTCCTCCTCTCCTTTCCTTGCTCAGCTGTTGCCTGCTCCCGGTTTTTAATGACAACCTCGTTCGCAGAAGGGACCGGAGAATCCGGATGACAGACTCGGCGGGTTTGCAAACTCCTCTCGGGGAACGACTGCGCGGAGTAGATGAGTGAGCTGAGGATTCGGGTGCACCAACTGTTCTCAATAGTCTACCTTAAAACCTGCCGAAGCGTCAGAACTGGCGGACGATTTACACCGATTCCGGAGCAGCGGCGTATAAGTCGTGACGCATTGGCCTACCACCCTCTCTCCCTCGTCACGGTTCAAGCACCGCCGAATAACAAACGCCGGAGTGGCTTGCAGGGTGCTGCTGCGGGGTGAACAACGCCGCCACTGATGCGGTACGCCCAGCGCTGGTGGTGGCGGTGCTGACGCCCCGTCGACGCTGCCGAGCGGCACGCGAAAGCTAAACAGCGCAACAAAAGGTTTAATTTTGGCCAGGGCCCTCCCCGTGCAAGAACATCCGGTCCGGACCGTGCGGCATGCGAGGCTTGGCAAGCGACGCCAGAGATAGAGAGCACACGACGCCCTGGCTTTTCGTCTGCTCCCGGCCGGGGGCGGCCGGTTCGTTCTTTTCTTCGACCCCTTTAAAGAAGGCTTCGCCTCGTTTGTTGGTCCGTTATTATTCTTCGTTGACGCGAGAGCTCTGGGACGCATCAGAGGCGACGTATTGAAAGGAGGCCCGGTCCGAGCCTCTTGAATGTCGCCCCGTTCGTTCGCGGCGCACACAACGGGAGCGTTTATTTTCGGGACCCTCAGCGGCAGCGCGCGTGGGATGCGCGAACCGAATACGAAAGTCGCGGCTGGCGAGCCAGGCGCGCGCTTCAAGCGTGGCGCGCCGAAGCAGACGACCGAGTGGCGCACTGGGCTTCAAATCTGGGATGACACGACTTTTACGAAACCTTTCGATATAGTCAATATAGTTATAGCGTTGTTCGGCGACTTCCGGGCGTAGCTGGGGGATTATGGGCCATGAAGCGCGCAAAGAAACGTGGCAAGTCAAGTAATGTAATGCGCGAAGATCTGAAACCCCGGCACAAAGTCATCAGAAGGTCACAGATATCGGCCGGCTTTACCGAAGTGAAATTCGTTGACGTAAGGGAGACGGATGCACTACTTTGCTGATAAAAATCTTTTATGTCTGCCACAAATCATAAGTTCGCACCACCACTGTTGTTCAACTCGCCGGATTTTGTAGCGAGGTGATACTAGTTGCGTTTGATTGGCACTCTTATTAATACTTCTCTAGGCGGAGGAAGCCGGCGGTTCCTCAAGTATCCACCTTGAAGACCTATACCAAGTTCTTCACACGTGTATAGTCAGCACCTCTGGTTCGCGACGTCACGGCCATTGCCGTATAGCGTCAGTATTTTTGGCACGCCAGCTGAAGGGCAGCCCATAGAGAATACGGGGAAGTGGGGGTCTGGACAGCGTGTTTCGACCGGCAGTTCTGACGTCACGACTCTCAGACACACACACGCGCATACGAAGAGGTTGCTAGGGACGGCGCACACTAGACGCGTCGTGTTCCTCCGGCTGCGGGCTTTCGATCGATTCAGACGTCCCTGGAACCAAGATCGAAACAGTGGCCCACAGTATCCCCGACGCTAGAACTCACGCACGCGCATACACAAAAACGAACAACTGCGCCGTATACCGCTGTGCCGGCGCTTGTTCGTCGCGCTATGGGCCTCCGCCGGTTGTTGCCCGTTGCGCCATGCTGTGGCGCGCTCGAGCGATTCGGGAGGCGCGTGTTGCGAATAATATGTGCTCAAGGTCCTGTTTCCATGCCCCGTGAAGCTGGGTCAGCGTGTGTACACACAAACCCGCTGTCCGGTTTTGAGCAAACGACCGACTTCGCAAGTGTTCTTAGCGGAAACAAAGGGCTCGAGGAAAGGAGCAAGTGAAATTATCAAGCACACGTATACGAGACTCATTCGCGCCGCAAAAAGTGTGCAGGCCTGAAGGTCACGGTGCTATTAACGTGGAGGATATATGCTGCGACTAGAGCCTTGCGCACTGGCGCGCTGAGAGTGTTGTCTTGAAAAAGTTCGTGAGCTGAATGCGTATGCACGAGGGAATATTTTGCTCCGCAACGTTTCTGAGGCTATTGCGCTAGTTGTAAACGAAATATATAGTTATGAACTTTCGTTTTTACATCCCTTAGTCTTCGGACTGCACCAACAACAATTTGACGTTGTTGGGAAACGAACTTGGCCTGACTTGACTCAACTTGAAAACAGCTTGTCGACAGTTCTTATACCCGCTCCAAGATTATATAGCGTGAATTTGCGAGGGCAAGCGTCAGAAAGCTTTCCATTTCTCGCGATACGCGCTTCTCTGAGGAAGCTAGAATGCACAGAAATATCGACGCGTGAACATATTAGCCGGCATCGTGCTACAACGCACTCCCGAGAGCCCCAGTGCCGAATAAATGGCTCCCATATCTCTGCAGAGAACACCATGTGGCTTCTGGAACACCGCGTAGCGTGTCATTTCTGTGCGCCGTAAAAAAAAAAAAAATGCAGATGGTCGAAATTTCCGGAGCCAATACCACGCCGTGTCTCATGTGGTTTTCGCGCGTATTGGCAATTCCTTTGTTAGAAACAACTTAATGAACCAACAAACACTGAAGCCTGGGAAAGCATAGGGGAAGTTGAAATTCAAGTTCCTTATTGTGGTATCGTAATTTTGTTTTGAGCAGAAAGGAATTAAAGTGGACGAAAAGACAGGCTTCAATGTTTGTTGGTTCATTAAGTTGTTTGGCAATTCCCGTAGCCGCTAAGCAGTGATGCCCGGCGTTCAGAACTACACTTAGAGATATCGTCAATTACAGGCTCACGGTTTTATTTTATGGGTCGTTTCTTTTGCCTGCCGAAGCAGAAAAGGGGACCACCTTAGGGCCATTGTTGATTTCGCGAGCCCGCCGCATCACAAATTGCTCTGCTAACTCAGCTGCCCTAGCTCCTGTGCTGGCCTATCTCGCAGGCAGTAATTCCCGTTACCAGTTAACCGGTAATAAAATTTTTCAAGACTTGCGAAGGACTGAACAACCTTCGCGAGACCGTTTCTTACTTGAGTCATTTCTCCACGTTTGACACTAGCGTGTATGAAAACTCATTTATAACACTCATTTCTAGACATTCCCATTTCGCGGATCTTCCGCCTGAACGCTTCAGAGGACCTTCCTATGCTTCCTCAGCAAATTGGTGTTCGCTGTAATCATCAGCTTCCTCTCTGGTCAAGCAAGCGATTACATCCGTTGCTTCACCATGTAACAGTGTGAGTAGGCGCTGTCGTCAAGATTCGCGGGGGAACCTTTTTTTCTCGAAAGACGGCTCGAGGTTCACCCAGAACGAAGCAATGTCCTCTTCGAGCTTATAAGGCCGCGTCAGTTATGCATTTTCAATAATAACAATTGTCATTCCTGTGAGGAAAGCGCGCTATTTCCTGCAGTCCACATCGGGAGCACGTAGCTCAGCGTCCGTGGGGGTAGAGGAAAGGCAGTGAAAGAGCAGAAAGGAATCTTTGACGACGCAGGGTTCCTTAACGTGCACTTGGATCGCACAGTACACGGGCCTTTAGCATTCTTCCCTCCTTCAACAAAGGCACAGTTTCGCCAGGATGGCGTAGAAATGAATGCGATAGCAATGCATGTTATAATATACGATGTCAGAAGCAGCGTTAGGCGCAATCTGAATTGCAGTGAACGTTGGCTTATTAAGTAAGTATGCAGCTGTGCTTAGGCGTGGCCAGGCTCACACGAAAAGAATGAATGATCGCGTCTTGCTGCTCGCACAAGAATGATACTGAGTGAAACGGCGCAAGTGGGCAGGCCGTCATTGCATGTGTACCGCGCTGTGGAAATTGAGCAGAGGAGAAAGCATTCATTATACAGCAGACGAGAAGATACCTTACGTAAACGAAGAACACGAGCAGCGGCTTCGGCTCGCTGTAGACCTCGTATGGCTGCGATGCGAGCCACATTAGATCACACTGAATGCAACTGTGGACGCGCAGCCCGCCCAAGGCACATTTCCAAGCAGTTGCTGCGGCTGCGGGCTCGAATGTGCTTCGAATGACAGTGCTGCAATGATTACGTGAGAACCAAAGCACGTCTTGCTTCAGCGCGAGTAGCATTCAGCTGAAGCTCCTCGGCAAGCGTTCTGATGAGACGCGGTGACATGATGGCGTATTCTACCTACCATGCTATGGCTGAGCGGCACAGACAACGATCCAAGAGAGCTGCCGGCGAAGTCATGTTGTTTTGATTTCTTCTGGCACGCACTTCACATCACGCCACCGCGCTCAGCAGCGTGTACTTTGCCCCCTTTGTACCGTCCAGAAACTTCACCCATCACAGCGGCAGCAGGCGACCACGTTCCTTCCGGCACTCGCAGACGCATTCGCGTGAGCGCTATGTGGCGAGGGCAATGGCGGCGTTGCGACGATATGTGAGGCACCTGGGACAAAGTACGCGGTCAAGGCGGTGCTACACTGTAGATATATATGGTAGAAATACCGTCGCCGACCCACGCAATGTAGTCGACTAGCTGGCGAGAGCACCGCGCCCTCTCCGGCGAAACTACGTGTAAGCACGGGCCTATTCAGCGGACGGCAGCTCTAATTGCCCCGCGTCTTTAACAACAACCACGTCTGCCGCGGAGACTTACGCGAACAACGCACCACTTGCTCTTACATTAGGCAACCCCGAGCAACACCTGGGCCAGACAATCTCACATGCAAGTTCATTCAACAATTATTTCATTACCCCCCCACGTTTTAGGGGCGAAGCTCCTTAAGGCGTGGGTCGTTCGTCACCTGTATGTATGTATGTATGTAGTAACCACCGCTTGCCCTCAGCCCACTACCGCATAAAGGCAGGTATGCGGCACAGAAAGCGGGTATGTGTGTCCAGGCTGCTACCTGGACAAACGCATCATCATCATCATCATCATCAGCTACCTCTTTCCTGAAGCCATGCACTACGCCACGAAGCGCACATGGAAACATGCACCACGATGACACTAAATACCCAACATTAACGAAAGACTGCCCGTTTCTGACGACGACGATGATGATGATGATGATGATGATGATGCGTTTGTGCTAGCGCGTTATGGCGCGTGTAAGAAGCTGGTGTAAGACGCTGTGGCCTCTCCGCCTTATACTCTTTCAGCAGTCATGTGATGGCGTCGGCAAACGCGGTGCGTGTTCCGGCCTGTGTAAGCGGCTGCGTAAGACGCTGTGGCCTCTCCCCCTTACTAGAGTGTACTGCACGTTCTTAACGCGTTTGTGCTAGCGTCCCCTTAAACGCGAGATCCCAGCGTTCGAATACAGTGTTTCTCACATCTTTACATGATGATCGACTGGGCGAATCACACGGAAGATTCACGGTATACCGATGATTCCCTCCGGAGCTTCGCCCACTCATCATCATTCACCCCGTGGATATGCTGTGATTTTTTTTCCGCACTCTATTTAATTCATCATTACGACCAGGTTACTTCCCGCAAATCTGGAAAACAAATAAAATTACATTCGGCTTAAAACCCGGCCGACCACAGAATTTACCTTCATCCTACCGTTCCATAGTAATTAATTCGCTTATTGGGAAGGTACTCGAACGCCTTCTAAACGGCCGTCTTTATTACTTTCTGCACAGGAATAACCTGATCCACCAAAATCAGTATGGCTTCACAAACTCTAAGAGTTCAACGACGGCTCTAGTAAATCTTCGCAACAAACTTACCGCTTTAAAATCAACCAAAACACCAGCTGTTCTATCATTACAATTCAAACGTGCATTTGACAGTGTGTGGCACGATGCCATAATAGTTTTTCTCAAAAAACACAACTGCCCTCGTAACTTTTTAGAACTCCTACAGTCCTTTTTGCAGCATTTTCGCAACACAGACTGAACGCTGAATAATTTATTTCAGGCAAAGCATGTCTGCATTCATTGAGTGTGGTAAAATACAGGAGATCGTGCCAGAATGGCTGCAGAGGTTAGAACCTCTGGCAGCCCTTAAGCACTTTTAAGTGGACAACACCAGTCCAAATGGGACTGGTGGCATCGTTTGTTCATCTTTGTGATTGTATTTGTAATCTGAATGTGCAATGATCGCTTTGTATTTGTAATGTGTATGTGCATTGATTGCTTTGTACATTGTCTCAGCCAGGCAATAAATAAAGAAAAAAAAGTCCGGCATGGTCTAGTGGCTAGGATACCTGGCTCTCCCCCAAGAGGCCCGTGCTCGATTCCCGGTGTCGGAAACACTTTTAAATGCGAAGCATTTCTTAGCGAACTTCGGCGACCTTGAGCGTATCTATCTATCTACATAGCCGCCTACGACTTTGTGCTCTCCTGGCCGTTTCGTTAATGGGATGTAACGAAAATTGGTATGCCACAACATGACTCCATGGCGAACATAACAAGTCATAACATGAAAATCATGACATGCATGTCATAAGCAGCGTGGTTTACATGCCACTGTCTTGGTGCGGCGGTTTCGTTAACTACATGTGTAGCAAAATCGGTATAGCGAGACAACAATGCATATCCATTTTACTTTCCTGATGCGTGCTTCGCATTTCCTTGATTCCCACTGCACGTGGGATGTGCCGTCCTTTTTAATCATTTTTTACTTCACCCCCCCCCCCCTCCATGCAGTGTTGAACTATTTTAGACTTCATTTAGAGCAGGTAGATGAAATGCTACGGCTGCCTTCGATCTCCGGCATGGTCTAGTGGCTAGGATACCTGGCTCTCACCCAGGAGGCCCGGGTTCGATTCCCGGTGTCGGAAATACTTTTTAATCATTTTTTACTTCCCCCCTCTCTATCTTCTGTTGAATTTATTTTTTACACTTCATTTAGAGCAGGTAGATGAAATGCTACGACTGCCTTCGCTCTCCGGCATGGTCTAGTGGCTAGGATACCTGGCTTCACCCAGGAGGCCCGGGTTCGATTCCAGGTGTCGGAAATACTTTTTAATCATATTTTACTTCCCCCCTCTCTATCTTCTGTTGAATTTATTTTTTACACTTCATTTAGAGCAGGTAGATGAAATGCTACGACTGCCTTCGCTCTCCGGCATGGTCTAGTGGCTAGGATACCTGGCTTTCTCCCAGGAGGCCCGTGTTCGATTCCCGGTGTCGGAAATACTTTTTAATCATTTTTTACTTCCCCCCCTCTCTATCCTCTGTTGAATTTATTTTTTACACTTCATTTAGAGCAGGTAGATGAAATGCTACGACTGCCTTCGCTCTCCGGCATGGTCTAGTGGCTAGGATACCTAGCTCTCACCCAGGAGGCCCGGGTTCGATTCCCGGTGTCGGAAATACTTTTTAATCATTTTTTACTTCCCCCTTCTCTATCTTCTGTTGAATTTATTTTTTACACTTCATTTAGAGCAGGTAGATGAAATGCTACGACTGCCTTCGCTCTCCGGCATGGTCTAGTGGCTAGGATACCTGGCTCTCACCCAGGAGGCCCGGGTTCGATTCCCGGTGTCGGAAATACTTTTTAATCATTTTTTACTTCCCCCCCTCTCTACCTTCTGTTGAATTTATTTTTTACACTTCATTTAGAGCAGGTAGATGAAATGCTACGACTGCCTTCGCTCTCCGGCATGGTCTAGCAAGATGAATATATAAGAGAGTTTTTATCACTGATGCCAACGCTGGATGATGACGTTAGGGAAAGTCTTGAGACGCCGATAACGATAGAAGAAGTTGGGCAAGCAATTGATGACCTTCGGACAGGTAAGTCGCCTGGGCCCGATGGCATAGGGGCAGGATTTTATAAAACTTTCAAGACTGAAATATCGGAGATACTACACCGCGTGTTAATAGAAGCATACGATCTAAAGCAATTGCCTCCATCGTTTAGAGCAAGTCACGTTATACTCATCCCGAAGAATGATGATGCTGAGAAGTTGCAGTCGGTGGAAAACTATAGGCCTATAAGTCTCACGAATGTAGACTACAAGGTATTTATGAAGGTTTTGGCCAAAAGACTTCAAACAGTGATCACGAGCGTTGTTGGTCCACACCAAACTTGTGGAATAAAAGGTAGGAGCATCTTCACTAATATTCATACGGCAAGAACAATTTTGGAGTGTTGTGATGCGTCCTATGGACGAATAGCAATGATACAATTAGACTTAGAAAAAGCATTTGACAGAGTAAGTCAAGAAATACTATTTGCGATACTGGATCGCGTTAGTGTGGGGACTGTAATAAGAGATGGAGTGAAAATGGCATACAAGAATTGCTCTACCAGACTAGTAATTAACAAAAGACTTACCCCGGACATAGCTGTGAAATCTAGCGTGCGTCAAGGTTGCCCTTGCTCAGCTCTGTTGTTTGCAATCTACTTAGAACCCTTGTGTTTGAAAGTGTTGAATAATACAAAAATAACAGGGTATCAGTTTTTGTCAACGGAAGTAAAAGTCCTAGCGTACGCTGATGATATCGCGATATTTTGTGAAAATGAGAAGAGTATAGTGGAGGCTATAGGGGATGCACGAACCTTTTGTAGACTCACAGGAAGTGCGATTAGTTGGCACAAGTGTCTAGGTTTCTGGCACGGTGAATGGAGTGCAAAACCAGCACAAATGCAAGGGATCAAATTTACAAATATGCCGTCCAAGTATCTCGGCGTTCCTCTGCAATATTATCAGGAAACCACCGAGCAATGGGCCGCCGAAACTGAAGAGATTAGGACCAAAACGACTAAATGGGGTGGGTGTGAGCTTTCCATGTTTGCGCGCGCTGCGGTTTGCAATGTGTTTCTTGTTGCGAAAGTGTTTTATATGCTGCAGGTATTATCTATGTCGCGAGTGTGTGTACAAAAGTTGCATCGAATATTTGCCGTATTTATATGGAGATCTGCTTGGGAACGTACTAGCAGACTTAATCTTTTCCGCAAGGTAAAGAAAGGGGGACTTGGTTTGTCGCATTTGTTCCTAAAACAGATTGTTTTGCGTTTCTTTTATCTGAGAGATCAAAGTGATGGGTTCCTACGCGCTGTTATACAAGTACGACTGCGCGACGAGTTACCAGGCTACATTGTATCGGCATACAGCTCGCAGCGGAGAGCATTGAAAGGTTTTTTAAAAGAAGTTGTGTATGCTTTTCAGTTCCTTGTAGTGCATTTTTCTTTTGATTATTTGTCCTTGGTAACAAAGAAACAACTGTATAAGGATTTAGTTGATATTATGTGCCCTGTACCTTTATACCGTGCAATATATGTATTAGGACGAGAAAGGGACGTGCTTAAAAGAGTGAATAGAATGCCTATCAGATCATCAACTAAGACATTCTTTTTTATGTTACACACTGGCACGCTCCCGGTTAAACCATGGCTGAAAGACAAAGGGTTTTATTTTCCATGGGGCGTTAACTGTATGATATGTAGGAAGGCTGAAACAATTGAACACATCTTTCTGGGCTGCTCCGATTCTGTGTTCTTGTGGGACGTCCTTCAAAGGACGATAAAGAAAGACTTTCAGCTCACGCCTTTTGGAATTCGCTACTTGCCATGTGAAGAAACCGAGGGCGTGCCATGTGACCTGATAATGCTGATAACTATGCACAGTGTATGGAAAACTCGAATGGATATAAGAAATGAACACGAAGACGCAAAACCGGCTAAGGTATACCTACATGAATATCTGTTGTACGTGAGAAGTGTATTGCGTGAACTTCCTGAGCCACCTGATTGGTTACCTGTGATGGATAAATTACTAACGGCGAAGTATTACTAACACTACAGCGCAGGACAAGTTGTAAGTCCTGTTTTAGTAAGTAAGTACTTACTTACTCCTGGTTTTAGAATGTACAGAAAAGAGTGTGTGTCCCAATGATGAATTCAAAGCCATGAATTTTTGTCCAATGTGTATTTTGTGAGAAAAACAGGAAATAAAGAAAAAAAAATCCGGCATGGTCTAGTGGCTAGGATACCTGGCTCTCACCCAGGAGGCCCGGGTTCGATTCCCGGTGTCGGAAATACTTTTTAATCATTTTTTACTTCCCCCTTCTCTATCTTCTGTTGAATTTATTTTTTGCACTTCATTTAGAGCAGGTAGATGAAATGCTACGACTGCCTTCGCTCTCCGGCATGGTCTAGTGGCTAGGATACCTGGCTCTCACCCAGGAGGCCCGGGTTCGATTCCCGGTGTCGGAAATACTTTTTAATCATTTTTTACTTCCCACTTCTCTATCTTCTGTTGAATTTATTTTTTACACTTCATTTAGAGCAGGTAGATGAAATGCTACGACTGCCTTCGCTCTCCGGCATGGTCTAGTGGCTAGGATACCTGGCTCTCACCCAGGAGGCCCGGGTTCGATTCCCGGTGTCGGAAATACCTTTTAATCATTTTTTACTTCCCCCCTCTCTATCTTCTGCTGAATTTATTTTTTACACTTCATTTAGAGCAGGTAGATGAAATGCTACGACTGCCTTCGCTCTCCGGCATGGTCTAGTGGCTAGGATACCTGGCTCTCTCCCAGGAGGCCCGTGTTCGATTCCCGGTGTCGGAAATACTTTTAATCATTTTTTACTTCCCCCCCTCTCTATCCTCTGTTGAATTTATTTTTTACACTTCATTTAGAGCAGGTAGATGAAATGCTACGACTGCCTTCGCTCTCCGGCATGGTCTAGTGGCTAGGATACCTAGCTCTCACCCAGGAGGCCCGGGTTCGATTCCCGGTGTCGGAAATACTTTTTAATCATTTTTTACTTCCCCCCCCCCTCTCTACCTTTTGATAAATTTATTTTTTACACTTCATTTAGAGCAGGTAGATGAAATGCTACGACTGCCTTCGCTCTCCGGCATGGTCTAGTGGCTAGGATATTTTTTTTCTTTATTGCCGATATCATATATTACAAGGTATAAAACGTGGCAGCCAGACTTTGGCTACCACGGGATTAAAATCTTTTCATACATGCCAATACATCAAGTACAGTGATCCAGTCTGGCGGATCGGCTAGAGCACGGTACACTTCTCTCAGACGAACGACACTCTCAATGAAATGTTCGCGAACAGGGCGTACATCTCTATCAACATGCTGGTATTGCATTCTCGTTTTCCACAAGGCGTGGAGTCCCAGGAGCATGATTAAATCATACGGAATGCCCTCCGATACGTCTACCGGCAAGAAACGAATGCCATATGGGTCAAGGGGTAGTTGTTTCTTTAATGTGCGCTGAAGCACATCCCAGTGAAATATTGGGTCCCAACAGTCTAGAAAAACGTGTTCAATTGTTTCCGGTTTCTTACATAAGGTGCAGTCAGTCGTCCAGGGTATAAAGATGCCTTTATCTTGGAGCCAGGTTTTAACAGCGAGTGTGTTAGTGTGCAACTGAAAGAAGAAGGTTTTAACTGACGGTTGTATAGGCATTTTCTTTACTCGCTTGAGCACGTCTTGTCCTGGGCCTCCACGATGTGGGAAACGGTACAAAGGCTCTGGGAGCATGTGTTCCACTAGGTCCTTATACAGCTTTTTCTTCTTAACATTAAATAAATACTCTAAAGAAAATCGAGCGTTCAGTAACCTGAATGAGAGAACAACCTCGCGCAGGTGCCCGGTTAGAGAACCATTAACTATTTCACAAGACGACACGATCAATTCTGGGAGTAGTCGCCGCAGCCTCATTTGCATGACAGTGCGGAGGAACGGGTGATTTTGATCCCGTAAATACATAAATCGCGACACAACCTGTCTCAAAAACAAATGTACAAGACCAAGCCCTCCTTTCTTAAAAGGGCGGAACAAATTCATTCGGCTAGTCCGCTCCCAAGTGGACGCCCAAATAAAAACAGCGAAAACACGGTGAAGTTTTTGTATGCTGATTCGTGATGCACATAACACATTCATCACATACCAGATTTTGGAAATAAGGAAAATGTTGCAGACAGTGGCCCGTGAAAAGATAGACAATTGCCTGCCTTGCCACGCAGTAGACATTGCTTTCGCGCATTGCGCCTGGTCAGACCAGTACGCTTCTGGATCGCGATAAGATCTGAGTGGCACTCCTAGGTATCGTGTTGGAATTGTCGACCAACGCAACCGAGAGAAATGCTCCGGCGGGACATCCCAGTCGCCATGCCAAAACCCGTAACTCTTATCCCAGTTGATCTGGGCACCGGTGCACTCACAAAAATCGCGTACAATATTAGTGGCTTGTTTGATGCTCTCCCTGTCTGAGCAGAATACAGCAACATCATCTGCGTAAGCCAAAATCTTTACATGTGCGGTCTGCAGCCTGAAGCCCATAATAGTTTCGCTGTGATCAATGGCCAAACAGAGCGGTTCAAGATAAAGCGCAAACAGCAAAGGTGACAAGGGGCATCCTTGCCTTACTGAGGAGCGAACGTTCACGCTTTCCGTAAGGTCCCCGTTGACTATAATACGCGTGGTGCAATCCGTGTACGACATTCTGACACCTTCTAGTATTACATGGACAACATTTGAATGTTCGAGAATGTCGAATAAAACCTGGTGCGAGACTCGGTCAAAAGCTTTCGCCAGATCGAGCTGCATCATTGCCACGCGTTCGCTTAAAACGTCACAGCATTCAAGCACGCTTCGCGCGACGTGTATGTTTGTCGCTATGCTGCGGCCTTTAATACCGCAAGTCTGATGTGGCCCTACCAGCTTTGCAATAACCCCCTGGAGTCTTTTGGCTAATACTTTCATAAATACTTTGTAGTCCACGTTGGTGAGGCTGATAGGGCGATAAGAACCCACGGAGAGACGTTTTTCGGGGTCATCACTCTTGGGTATCAGCACAACGTGCGACCTTCTGAATGACAGCGGAACTCGCTTACGGTCATAAGCTTGAGCGAAAACCCCAAGCAACACGGGAGCTATCTTACATTTAAAAGCTTTATAGAAGGCGGCCCCTAGGCCATCGGGGCCGGGCGCCTTGCCCAGCGTCAAGTCGCCGATTGCGTCCTCAATTTCTCGTAGAGAAATCTGCTCTTCCAAACGCTCTTTAACGTCGTCGTCTAGCCTCGGCAATAACGGTAAAAATTTCTCGCGAAACCCTTCCATAATGTGCCTCTGTTGTCCAAGCAGGTCAGTAAAATGATCGGCTATCACGCGCATGATGACCTTCCTATCCGACGTGACATCGTTGCCACTAGCTATTTGACGGATTTCTTTCTGGCACGCATATCGCTTTTCATCAGACAACGCGCGTTTTGTTGGCCTTTCGCCGACCCACAATTTTTCCGCTCTTGTTCGTATTATCGCGGCCTTAAACTTCTCAGCATCAATTTCCTCCAGTTTGCTCTTCACGTCTCTCATTTCCTTCTTAAAAACACCAGGCTGGCTGTTTTCCATGCAAGTGAAATATTCAAGCTGCTCGCGAAGCTCACGTTCAATTTGCTTCTGCTTATACTTCAGGATGCTACCTCTTTCAATGGCCGCAATCTTAACTCTTTCTTTAAATTCCTCCCATTCAGCGGCTAAATTTGTTGACTGCGAAGCGTGTAGCTTCGCCAGTTCATCCGTTACCAAACTAACGAACTGTTCGTCCTCCAGGAGCTTAACATTAAACTTCCACAGGTTCCAATTTAAATGTGTTTTTTCCTGCCCTCTGCCAAATCCGGCAATAACCAAACAGTGGTCACTAAAAGAAATCGGTTTTACATCGTACGCGGTGCACAACGCAACTAGTTCATCTGAGACATATTCTATCCAGTCTTGCATGACTATCTCGCTGAAAGTGGGTGTAAATCGGGCGAGTACCATTCGAGAAAACGTTTCCAACGTCGTCTAAACCGTGATCATGTACTATCTCCGATAACAACTCGGCGCTCTTATCACGCTTACGGCTCTTTTTGGATCGATCTTCCGCTGCACAAACGCAGTTGAAGTCGCCTAGGAGTAACAGCACTTTTTCACAGTTTAGGTACGTCTGAAACCTCTCGAAAAATAATGAGCGATCTGTCTCCACATTGGGTGCATAAGCGCACACGACACGGTAACTCGTACCGGAAAGACTAAAATCCACCACTAAAAGGCGGCCAGATTGGCATGACTCAACCGTTTGTACGCAACTGCCGAAGTCGTTACGTATAAAAACGGCACATCCGGCCGAACTACCAACAGCATGACAAAAATGCACATTGAAATGAGGACGAAAAACGGACACCATTCGGTCGGCAACCTCCTGGCTTTCTATTTTGGTCTCCTGAACTGCAACCAAGTCCAAGTCGTTTTCGAGCAATAAGCGGCTTAATTGGTACTGTCGCCTTCTAGCGCTTAACCCTCGCACATTCAGGGTTGCTACGCGCAAGGTCGCTTCAGTTAACAAGGCCATGGCAGCAAAGGAGGTTACCCTTCCGAATGGTGTCCGTTGCGAAGAACAAACCGGAGAAGAAACTTATTGTATTGTTTTCGCGGCGTGACACCGCGAAACGAAAACCCGGCCAGTGGCCGTAAAGCTGTCGCGTTTGTAGAGCAGCGCAAACAGACTGACATTGCAATATTTGACAATGTTCGGCCCCACCCCACCCCTCCCCCCCTTTACCCGCCATAAGGAACGTCTCTTACGGAAGCGGATTACCCGCCCGCCGTGGTTCGCCCGGAATATTAGGTCGCGGTCTGTAAGGGGAGCGCCTCACACCTGGCGTTTTCGTCGGTGGCTCGCCGCCTCCACCATCGTCCTGCTGCGGCTCACTATCGGCGGTCCTCTCATGCGACCGCTTTCCGGCCAACGAGCTCCCTTCGTCGCGTGAAACATCCATACGCTCCTCACCGGGTTCAGTCGCGCTCACCGGAGGCCGCACATCTGGGGGCGTATCCCGTCCACTCGGCGCAGTGTCGACGCCTTTGACGGGCTCGTGCTGGTCCTTGGAAGCTTCGACGACTTGCTGCTTGTCACGCTCGCCCTCCGGAACAGAGGACGATGTAGATGGCTGTGCTTCACGGGCGTTTGCCTGAGGCGTCGCCTCTTCCAAGTCAGCCTCGTCCATGAGCAGGTCGGCAGTGTCCTCACTGACTCTAGGCCCTGTCACGCTGGCGTACGTTCGTTCACACTGGCCGTCTTCGTGACCGAAGCGCCGACAAACACCACATGGCGGAATGCGGCACTCGCGGCGGATATGGCCCGTGCCCCGGCAACGAAGGCAGAGCGGAGCCCTGCCCGGCACAACAACGAGGGCTTGCTCACCCGACACACTTAGCTGGTGTGGCAAGTCGTCAATTTTGACTCCGGCGTTCAGCTTCAGAGTCACGAGCCTCGTTGTAGACCCTTTGTCGGTCAATCCTTCGGCCCGCCAGCGCTCCCTGACGATGTCGGTGACTTTACCGAAGGGCGCCAAGGCAAGGCGCACGTCCTCGTCAGGCACACTGTGCAGCAACCAGTGCACCTTCATTCGGACGTCCCTGTTGGCCGGGTCGATGACGATACAGCGCTTGCTTTTCACTTGCAGTTCACCGATGCTGACCAACTTCTTCACCGCTTCAGCGTCCTTGAAGGTGACCGCCCACACGTGGCTCATGCGGTACGCCGCCAAGGCGACTACCTCGGGGAGTACCGAATGCTGAGCCAGAGCGTCGCGGAAGTCTTCTACCCTGTAGGGGCGAGCCGTGACGTCCGCATGCAAAAACACGGTATTTAAAACAAACCGTCCTGTAGGCAAACTGGGCAGAACAACCTGGTATTCGCTTTCCATCGTAGATAACCTGTTACCGCGGCCGAGCTTGGCCGCTATCGCCGCTCCGTCGGAGCTCATGAAACACGTCCGTTCGCTATCGCGGCCGGAAGTGGAATGCTAGTGGCTAGGATACCTGGCTCTCACCCAGGAGGCCCGGGTTCGATTCCCGGCGTCGGAAATACTTTTTAATCATTTTTTACTTCCCCCCCTCTCTACCTTCTGTTGAATTTATTTTTTACACTTCATTTAGAGCAGGTAGATGAAATGCTACGACTGCCTTCGCTCTCCGGCATGGTCTAGTGGCTAGGATACCTGGCTCTCACCCAGGAGGCCCGGGTTCGGTTCCCGGTGTCGGAAATACTTTTTAATCATTTTTTACTTCCCCCCCTCTCTACCTTCTGTTGAATTTATTTTTTACACTTCATTTAGAGCAGGTAGATGAAATGCTACGACTGCCTTCGCTCTCCGGCATGGTCTAGTGGCTAGGATACCTGGCTCTCACCCAGGAGGCCCGGGTTCGATTCCCGGTGTCGGAAATACTTTTTAATCATTTTTTACTTCCCCCCTCTCTACCTTCTGTTGAATTTATTTTTTACACTTCATTTAGAGCAGGTAGATGAAATGCTACGACTGCCTTCGCTCTCCGGCATGGTCTAGTGGCTAGGATACCTGGTTCTCACCCAGGAGGCCCGGGTTCGATTCCCGGCGTCGGAAATACTTTTTAATCATTTTTTACTTCCCCCCCTCTCTACCTTCTGTTGAATTTATTTTTTACACTTCATTTAGAGCAGGTAGATGAAATGCTACGACTGCCTTCGCTCTCCGGCATGGTCTAGTGGCTAGGATACCTGGCTCTCACCCAGGAGGCCCGGGTTCGATTCCCGGTGTCGGAAATACTTTTTAATCATTTTTTACTTCCCCCCTCTCTACCTTCTGTTGAATTTATTTTTTACACTTCATTTAGAGCATGTAGATGAAATGCTACGACTGCCTTCGCTCTCCGGCATGGTCTAGTGGGGGATTCCACTTCCGGCCACCGAGCGTGACGGACGTGTTATCATGGGCTCGGACGAGCCAGTGCTTGCGGCACAGCTTAGCCGCGGAAACAGGAACGCTATGGAAGATAACCAGGATTATCAAGTACTGCTGCCACATCTGCCGAAAGGTCGTATTGTTTTAAACACAGTATTTTTGCACGGTGACCTACAAGCGAGACCATACCGAGTCGAAGACTACAGGGATGCGCTTGCTGAATTGGAGTTGCTACCTGAGGTGGAAGCCTTTGTAGAAAAAAGTACAGCGATCTGAGCAAAGAAAAACCATGCAGCGCAGCCTCCCTTCTCCGCTGATATAGTGACGAGGTGACCTTGGGAGTCCGAGGCCTGCGAGGGCTCAAATGGGGGTTCTCCCCCCGGTGTTTTCGAGGAAGACAGGGCGAGAGGGACTCTGCTGGGCCCGCCCACGGTCAACGGCAATTCTCGGAAGAGGAGCGACGCTGGTGACGGGAAGAATCGGTCGAACCGTCGACCAAAGAAGACGTGTACTTGTACTGGAATATAGTTCTCTTTCATTTTTCACTAAATGTCGTGTCTGGCTTCCTTCTTTAGAGTTTAAAGCAGTTTTTTCGTACAAATTTAACATGGTGCCGAAACCCGGGATATAGCCGATAGAAGTGAAGCCAGGATCAATAGGGACGACATGGAAAAGATAAAGGCAAAGAGGACGGTGCGACGCCGCCAGAACACCGTGATCATCAATGAGGCGACAGCGGCGCTGGAGACGGCTGATGCGGAAGAACTGGCAGCGATTCTCCACCGTCTTGAAATCAGCAACGGAGAGCTGCGGAAGTTGAACGAGGAAATGGAAGCGCACATCGCTGCTGACGCCTTCGAGGATGAATACACCGAGGTGACGCAGTACGATGATCGGGCACACCGCATCATCGGACTACTCCAGGCAAGGATAGCCGCTGCGCGACTGCTGCTGCCATCACCACAGGGTGCCACAACGACCGCTCCTGAACCAGCGCAGAGCCAACCCGCAAGCAGACCACAACGACCTGGGTTGAAACTGCCGAAGCTACGACTGGAGACATTCTGTGGTGAGCTATCAACATGGCAGTCCTTCTGGGAGTGCTTTAGGGAAGCAGTGCATGAAAACGACGGACTTTCGAAAACCGAAAAATTCCATTATCTAAAGTCGCTCCTATCTGGTGTAGCCATGTCAGCTGTACAGGGGTTGCAAGCAACAGAAGCATACTACGACGATGCTGTGCAAATTTTGCAGAGAAGATTCGGCGACACAGGAAAATTGGAGCAGGAACATTTATCGCAGTTGCGCTCATTGCCACAGGTGTCATCTTCAGGCGATGTTTCCGGTCTGCGTCGCATGTTTGACCACGTACAAGCGCACGTCCGAGGCCTACGCGGCCTGGGAATAAGCCCTTCCACGTACTCCGCCATGTTGTGTGATATCATCCTCACGGCGCTGCCTAGAGACATGGTGGTAGATTTCCATCGGCAGGAAAGCAGAACAAGCAGAGGGAACGCAGCTGCCAATGGATCCTCCTCCACCTCTTCTTCGACCGTAATGGCTGCTGGCGCGGAAGGAAGGCTGTCAGAGCTCCTCGAGTTCATGCTCGTAGAAACGGAGAGCAGAGAACGGTGCAAGCAGGACGCCCCTCCGAAGGAAACAAGAAGTCGAAACGGCGTATTTATCACCCGCCAGGCCTCCAAAACCGCAAGTGCCGCGGTGCTCTACAGTCAGCAGGAGGGTGAGCAGTGCTTCTTTTGTGGGGAGGCGGGGCACCGGACTGAGGAATGCGGAGTCCCGCTCAAGAGAGAAGAAAAGACAGACAAGCTAGCAAAAGCGAGGAGGTGTTTTCGCTGCACGAGGCGGGGGCATCAGGCGAAAGAGTGCTGGAGAAAGATAAGCTGCAAGGATTGTAATCGTCGACACGCTACTTCTATGTGTGACCCGAACTGGGCAAAAGGATATAACACGGAATCTGAAGGAATTGACACCTCCAGCATGCATGCAGCCACGGGTAAAGGAGCAAGCGAGGAAGTGGCTTTGCAGAGCTTCCTAACTTGGGCTGTGGGAGAAAAGCAGTATGGCTATATCAGGGGGGTTTTCGACGGCGGTAGCCAGAGAACATTTATCCGAGAAGATGTGGCCAAAACTCTGAACCTAAAGGTTGTGGGGCACTGTAATTTTCACGTCAACACATTCGGCCAGGAACGCACAAGGGTCCAAAAGTGCCGTATTGTTGAGCTGCGCCTCCGAAGCACTTCGGATGAAACGGAAGTGACCATGGATGCTGTCGAAGTCCCTTTCATATGCAAGGACATAGTGCATGTGCCGGTGGAGCATGCCTTTGTACGGGAGATTGAAAAGAGTGGATGCGCCGTGGCCGACAAGCCGTTGTACAGTGGTATGCCGGCGGTGCCTGGCATTTCCCTGTTGATAGGATCTGACCATATGTGGAAGTGCCTCACCGGAGAGGTCAGACGCTGCAAAGACAATGACAGCCTGGTGGCTATCAACACGTGGTTTGGTTGGACCTTTCAGGGTCCCTTTGGTATCACCAGTGACCTGACGTCTACGGCTAATGTATGCGTGCTTCGGATAGCTTTAAGAGCTATAGAGGAGACGACGATCCCGCTAGAAAAGTTTTGGGAACTAGAAGCAATTGGCGTCATCGATGAGGCGGAAAAAGGGAAGAGATGGGAGCTGTTCGCCGATGAAAACATAGAGAAGAAGGGTGCCCGTTACGAAGTTGCCCTGCCCTGGAAAGACAGATCCGAAGAGTTGGAAGACAACAAGGAAACAGCTCTGCAACGACTCAGAAGTTTAAGGAAACGTTTGGCTCGCAATCGAGATTTTCTGCATCAGTATGACACTGCAATACGGAACTACATGGAGGCTGGACACGCAGAGGAGGTGTGTGACAATTCACAATGCGGCCCTGTGTACTACATGCCTCACCAACCCGTCATGAGAGACGAGTCCTCCACTACGAGGCTGCGTGTTGTGTTTGACTGTTCTTCGCATGCGCCAGGGAAATTGTCCTTGAACGACCATTTAGATAAAGGGCCTAAACTTATCAACGACTTGGCTCGCATACTGCTGCAGTTTCGTATCCACAGGATTGCCCTCATCGCAGATATAGAGAAGGCATTCCTTCAGATTAGCGTCCGGCCTCAAGACAGAGATGCGCTGAGGTTCCTGTGGTATAGCGTTCCACCGGTCGACACCGAAGTTTTGCCGGACATACAGGAATGGAGAATGACCAGAGTCCCGTTCGGCACGACAGCAAGTCCCTATCTATTGACGGTCACCATTCTCCATCATCTTGCTCATCAAGGGGAAAGTCTACAGGAAACAGCGCAGCTACTGAGGGATTCATTTTACGTGGACGACCTTGTGACGGGAGCAGTAACAACGCATGAAGCTGTGAGAATTGCTAATGAAGCAAACACCATAATGGCAGAGGCGGGAATGCGTCTAAGAAAATGGGCGTCTAACTCTGACGAAGTTCGGGCGGCACTTCAGAACGACGAGCAAGGTTTGCCAGATTATTCTAGAAAGGTTCTGGGACTCGAATGGGCACCTCTGACTGATGAGATGAGCGTGTCGCTCACAAGCGTAATCAATGCCGTGAGCGCGGAAGGCACTTCAAAACGTGCGCTATTACAGGCCGCTGCTAGAATTTTCGATCCTCTGGGCCTTATTGGACCGTTTGTAATCCGTGCGAAGGTACTCTTTCAGAAGCTCTGGGAAAGAGGTGTTGGCTGGGACGACCCCTTGCCATGTGACGTGGCAACGGAGTGGAGGAGTTGGTGCTCTGAACTGGCGAATTTGAGCCATCTGCGATTTCCCCGGTTCGTCGGGCCGGACCAGACAGGCACTTGCCAGCTGCACGTATTTTGTGACGCCAGCCCCAACGCTTATGGCGCTTGTGCTTACCTACGGATCGCGGGCGACGACGGAGCGGTGAGCGTCAATCTCATTTTCGCAAAGTCACGCGTAGCCCCTTTAAAGGCTTTGTCCCTGCCCAGACTCGAATTGATGGCTGGATTGATTGGGGCTCGCATGGCTACTTACCTGCAGAGCGCGATAAAACTGCCAATGGCTAATTATTTCTGGTCAGACTCGACAATCACACTGCACTGGATTCGCAGCACAGCCAAGAACTGGAAGCCGTTCGTGCAAAACCGTGTAGTGGAAATCCAATCGGCCACCAAACCAGAAAGCTGGCATCACTGCCCTGGGAGAGATAATCCTGCGGATTATATCACACGGGGGATGAAGGCGGAGGCACTGCTCACTAGTACTCTTTGGTGGCACGGACCCAGTTGGCTGGCCGGGGAATCCAAGTGTTGGCCAGTGGCTGAAACGCACGCCAACTGCAGTAAAGAACTGGCGCAGGAGGAACGAAAGATGGAAGCGACCCAGCTACTTATCACCGACCCTAGGGATCATATACTAAGGCCAGACGACTTCAGCAGTTACACCCGCCTCGTCAGGGTAACGGCGTGGGTCCTCAGGTTCGTTAGACGTTGTCAACGAAAACAAGAAGCTCGCCCGGCATACCTCACTGCAAATGAGCTTCACGATGCCGGAACTCTATGGATAATGAACGCCCAAATAGAGGGTTTTGACCAGGAAATGGGGGCACTCTCAAAAGGGAAGAATATACCTAATAATTCAAAGATCGCCCACTTGCGGCCATACATTGCCTCCGACGGGCTGCTTCACGTGAGAGGTCGGCTGCAGTTTTCATTCCTGCCCGAGGAGATTAAACATCCCATCCTGCTTCCAAGGGACAACGCCGTCACAAGGCTGATAGTCGTTGCAAGTCACTTGCGGACGTTACATGGGGGAGTGCAGGCGACGCTGACTGAACTGCGCGAGTCCTTCTGGATCCCAGGTGCCCGACAGGTGGCAAAAGGAGTCATCGCCCGGTGTCAAGTCTGCGTCCGTAACAAGCTCAAGCCGGTCACTGTGCCCACAGCACCACTCCCACGCGACAGATTGGAAAGTAATCACCCCTTTCAGATTGTGGGCATTGATTTTGCTGGCCCACTGTATACGAAGACCAAGAGTAACAGCGCTAAGAGTTACATCGCGCTCTTCACCTGTGCCACAACGAGAGCAGTACATCTGGAGTTAGTTTCTAACCTCAGAACGGAATGCTTCTTGCTCGCGCTGCGGAGATTTGCCGCTCGGAGAGGAATACCATCGATTATCTACAGCGACAATGCATCTACGTTCAAACGGGCCTCCAAGGACTTGCAGGGCATGGGGAATATTTTGCATAGTCGGCAGGTTCAGGACTACTGCAGCGGGCAACAGGTGATGTGGAAGTTCATTGTCGAGAGGGCTGCCTGGTGGGGAGGCTGGTGGGAACGCATGGTCAGATCAGTAAAGGTGTCCTTACGTAAAATTTTGGGGCGTCAAAGCCTTTCGTTTGAAGAAATGGTGACCGTGCTGGCTGACGTAGAGGCCGCGATCAACTCCCGACCCCTGACCTACATCGCAGACGACCCGGGAGAACCAGACGTCCTTAGCCCATCCCACCTATTGACTGGTAAGAGGCTGATTGCGTTGCCGGAGCTAAAACCGTGCCAGGTACCTTCTGCCACCGCTGCTGATATCAACCGTCGATGGAAATACCGGCGGTCGCTGATGGACTCTTTCTGGAAAAGATGGCAACGCGAATATTTGTTGCAGCTGAGATCAGCGCACTACTCGACGTCGATTCAACCAGCATCTCCTTTGGCGGTGGACGACGTGGTGATAGTGCACGACGAAAGCATTCCTAGGCACATGTGGAAGATTGCCCGTATCACCGAAACATTTAAAGGACGAGACGGACTCGTGCGTTCGTGTGCCATCAAATTATCTTCCGGCGCAACCATTCGGCGTCCGGTACAGCTTCTATACCCGTTGGAAAGCGTAATGAAATGAGTGACACTCATTTGGGGGGGAGGTTGTAGAAAAAAGTACAGCGATCTGAGCAAAGAAAAACCATGCAGCGCAGCCTCCCTTCTCCGCTGATATAGTGACGAGGTGACCTTGGGAGTCCGAGGCCTGCGAGGGCTCAAATGGGGGTTCTCCCCCCGGTGTTTTCGAGGAAGACAGGGCGAGAGGGACTCTGCTGGGCCCGCCCACGGTCAACGGCAATTCTCGGAAGAGGAGCGACGCTGGTGACGGGAAGAATCGGTCGAACCGTCGACCAAAGAAGACGTGTACTTGTACTGGAATATAGTTCTCTTTCATTTTTCACTAAATGTCGTGTCTGGCTTCCTTCTTTAGAGTTTAAAGCAGTTTTTTCGTACAAATTTAACAGCCTTAGGTGCATTTCAAATGAATCACGTGTGGGCCGTGACGTTCAAAGGCCGTGAAGGTATGCGAAAGTTGTTGGCCGCCGGACCTATTAAGGTGAAAAACAGGAGGTGCCTGGTCGTCGACCCAAACAACCAGGAGGTACGAGTGAGGGTACACTGGGTGCTCCATAATGTGACTAGTGAGGACATACGTGTGGCTTTCGAGCCGTACGGTGAAGTCACAGACGTGAACAGGGAGCGCTGGCGTGTGTCCGGTGTGTCAGAGAAAGGATCGACTACACGTGTGCTAAGCCTGAAACTAAAGGCAGGGGTCACCATTGAGGACGTTCCCCACCAAGTACGCGTCGCTGGAGAACTTGCTCTCGTCGTAATTCCTGGTAAGGCCCCTCTGTGCTTGCGCTGCCAAGGGAAAGGTCACATTCGCCGTGACTGCCGAATCCCACGGTGTCAACTGTGCCGACGGTTCGGCCACGACGAAACCCAGTGTGTCCCTACGTACGCAAATATAACAGGGCCCACCACAAACAAGAATGCTTCTGAAAATTTCATGGATGAAGTCGAAGCCGAAGAAGCAGCAGCAACGGCACCGGAGAAACCAAAAAAGCCGGAACCGCCCCCCAGTGCGACGGGGAAGCGGGTGTCGATAACGAGCCACCAAAAAAATTCGGAAGAAGCGCCGGAAGAATCAAAAGTTGAGGCACTTCAAGGTAACGCGACCGAAAATTGTGTGGTTGAAGCGGCTGCGCCATGTGACCCGTCGAAAGATGGGAGTGAAGCTATGGAAGGCATCGTATCGATGTCCGCCAAACGAGGGCATGGCGACACCGTGAATGACTCGGACCTCCCTAAAGATGCAAGTGGCGGCCCTCCACCACCTAAATCGGCTTTGACGCGACGAATGTCGTTCAAGCCGAAACCGAACATTCCTCCAGACGGACGGCCAGAGGCAAAACCGCCGAACTAAAGGCGGAGCCTCGCATCCCTTCTGCAAGCCAGCGACATGCCTCCTCTAAAGCAAAGACGTTTAGACGCTGCTGCGGAGTCCAGCCACCAGACATCTGTTGAAGAGGAAGACACGAGACAGCTGGAAGATGCAGACCATGAATCGCCGAAGCATGGTGAACCCTCTTCTACATCTGTGCGCTCTGAGGTAAATGCTGTGCGATCTGAGTGCTCCTCACAAACTAAAAACCAAAAACTTGCCGTATCCTTAAGAATCGCCACTTTGAATGTACGTGGACTGGCAGCTAAGAATCGACAAAGTCAAATTAATCGTCTCTTTCTCGAAAATAATTTAGATGTGGCAGCTGTGCAAGAGACCAAGATTGAAAGTGAGGAGCACACGGATCGTATGGTGGAAACCTTTCGGAGGAATTATAATGTTTGTGTGAGCCACGCTAAAGGTACATCTGGCGGTTGCGCAATTTACATAAGAAAAAGCGTAGGCATCGAAAGCGAAAAAGTTGTGGCGTCAGAGGACGGGCGATTGATCGTGCTGGACTTTTTGTATTCTGGTAAAGAATGGCGTGTTATTTGTATTTATGCACCAAACACTGATAATGAGCGTGTTGTATTGTTTCAAAGAGTAGAATTTTTTTTGAAGTGTGAAAAATGTCTTGTTATACTAGGTGACTTTAACTGTGTCTGCATGGCAGAAGACAGAGCTAGAAGTGTGCCTGCACGAGATAAAAGCGAGCGACTACTAACCTCGCTGCTTGAGGAATATTACTTGGAAGATTTAGGATACCTACTTTCAAAAGCAGGCCCACCCACTTTCACGCATTACCAACGCGGAAGCTGTGCAAGGTTGGATAGGATATACGCTACAATCCCCCTTGCCAAAGAGTGTGTTAACTTCGAAGTTAAACACGTATCTTTTAGCGACCATAGCCTTGTAACAGCCACGCTTGGACTCAATATAAAAAAGAGCCGGTTTAACTGGGAACTATGGAAGCTCAATGTGAAAATCTTAGAAGATGAAATATTCACACGAAGTGTAAAACAGAGAATCGAAGAAATGGCGTCGACTAAAACGCACGGATGGATAGCGGAGTGGGAAAATTTTAAAAACGCGGTCAAAATGACTGCGATTGAAAGGGGAAGCATAATTCACCAGAAAGAAAAGATGGAAGAGAAGGACCTTCATTGTCAGCTGAATTACCTTATGTGCATGTAAAGTGCAAATCCCGGCCTATACACGAAAGACATACGTGAAGTAAAAAGAAAGCTTGAACTAATCGCAACAGAGAAGTACAAAGCAGCAGTGATAAGAGCACGAGCTGAAAAGATATGGATGGGTGAAACACCCAACAAGCGTGCGCTGTGCGACGAAATAAGACATTCAGTCAAAAATGAAATACGTCAGATTCACCACCGTAATGAAGTGACGTCCGAAAAGAGTAAAATTGAAGATGCATTTGTAGAATACTACAGTGAGTTATTCACGAATAAAACAAACCATGCAGCCGGTCCTAAAGCCGAGATCACTAAATTAATGCCTAAGCTTGAGGATGAAATCAAGACCCGACTAGAGCTGCCAATAAGTGTGAACGAAGTGAGAAGCGCTATTAAGGAACGGGCTGCAGGGAAAACGCCTGGACCCGATGGATTAGGGGCCGCCTTTTACAAAACGTTCATTGAAGAGGTTACTCCGATCTTGCATGAGGTCATCAGTGAAGCGTACAAAAACGAAGCATTACCTCCCTCTTTCCGGTCTGCTCATATGGTCCTAATACCAAAGACAGATGATCCTGAAAAGCTATTGTCAGTAGGAGCTTACCGCCCAATAACTCTAACAAACGTAGACTATAAAATATATACGAAAGTTTTAGCCAAACGGTTACAAAGTGTTGTCACATTACTCGTAGGACCGCATCAGACGTGCGGCATTAAGGGTCGTTCCATCTGTACGAACGTGCATGTAGCCCGCAGCGTTTTAGAGTGTTGCTATGCTTCAACTTGATCTTGCTAAGGCGTTTGACCGCGTCACACATGAATTTCTTTTTGAATTGCTTGAACATGTCAATCTTGGAAAAGTAATGCTGGAAGGTTTAAAGATGGCTTACAGTGACTGTACAGTGCGAATAATTGTGAACAAGAACCTTACAAGAAGTATTGACGTCAGGTCATCCATAAAACAAGGCTGCGCGCTGTCTTCTCTGCTTTTTGCCCTCTACCTTGAACCTTTCTGCCTCAGCTTAATTAACAACAGCAAAATTAATGGCTTCGTACTTCAGACGCAACACGTGAAAGTTCTTGCATACGCTGACGACGTTGGCGTTTTCTGCACTGATCGCGAAAGCATCGAAGAGGCGATAAGCGTCACCAAGGTATTCTGCGAACAGACAGGATGTGCGATAAACTGGGAGAAGAGCGTCGGTTTCTGGCATGGCACGTGGGACGTTAAGCCGCAATCATTCGCGGGCATCAAATGGGCCAGCACACCGTCTACGTATCTAGGTGTGCCCCTCGAACATTATAACCAGACAAGAGATTACTGGGACGACCTGACGCCAAAGGTGAAGGAAAAAGTTGGTGGATGGCAAGGCCGTGAATTGTCAATGTTCGCTCGTGCGAGCGCTTGCAATGTCTTCCTGATTGCAAAGGTGTGGTATGTGCTACAGTTTCTGTCAATGTCTCGCGTCAATGTGCAAAAATTGCACCGTATCTTTGCTGTCTTCATTTGGGGCTCAGACTGGGAAAGAGTCAGCAGAACCAATCTTTTTCTTGCAGTGAAAGACGGGGGCCTTGGTCTTTCACATTTGTTCGTGAGACAAATTGTGTCGCGGTTTGTGTTTTTACGGGACCAGCAAGACCCGTTTTTGAGAACCGTTATGCAAGTTAGGTTAAAAAATGTAATACCTGATTTTGTTGTGTCTACTGCAGCTCCAATTGATCGCGCAATAAAAGGCTACTTCAAAGAAGTAGTGATGGCATTCGGGATATTGAAAGCACGTTTCTCACTCGAGTATTTGAGCGTTGTACCAAGAAAAAGGCTGTACAAAGACCTGATCACTGTAATGATGCCCACACCATTGTATAGATTACTAACCAATGAAAGCGCCGGGCAAGACGTGCTAAAAAGAGTGAGAAAAATGACCATTCGAGGACCTATAAAATCATTTTTCTTTAAATTACACACTAACACATTGCCTGTGAAAACATGGCATAAAGACAAAGGCATATTTATACCGTGGACGACAAACTGCACCCTTTGTAACAAACCGGAGACCATCGAACATACATTTATTGACTGCTGGGATCCAATTTTCTTTTGGGATGTGTTACAGAGAACCCTGAAGAAGGAGCTACCCATAACACCTCATGGAATACGTTATCTTTCAGTGCACAATGAGTGTGGTGTTCCATATGACATGATAATGTTATTAGGGCTTTACAGTCTCTGGATCACTCGCATGGCCGTGAGGCACATGGATTCTAAAGCTAAATCGACAAGAGAGAACTTCATTGAATGTGCAATTTATGTGCGCGAAATATATCGGACGTTAGATGAACCTCCAGCTTGTATGGAGGTATTTGATGAATTGGTGAAAATGAAATGTTTTTAATCCATGGCAATGGTCGAGCAGACCAATGTGATTTTTATGTATATGTACTGCTTTATTTCTGAATAAAAAGGTTATAAAAAAATCCGGCATGGTCTAGTGGCTAGGATACCTGGCTCTCACCCAGGAGGCCCGGGTTCGATTCCCGGTGTCGGAAATACTTTTTAATCATTTTTTACTTCCCCCCTCTCTACCTTCTGTTGAATTTATTTTTTACACTTCATTTAGAGCAGGTAGATGAAATGCTACGACTGCCTTCGCTCTCCGGCATGGTCTAGTGGCTAGGATACCTGGCTCTCACCCAGGAGGCCCGGGTTCGATTCCCGGTGTCGGAAATACTTTTTAATCATTTTTTACTTCCCCCCCCCTCTCTACCTTCTGTTGAATTTATTTTTTACACTTCATTTAGAGCAGGTAGATGAAATGCTACGACTGCCTTCGCTCTCCGGCATGGTCTAGTGGCTAGGATACCTGGCTCTCACCCAGGAGGCCCGGGTTCGATTCCCGGTGTCGGAAATACTTTTTAATCATTTTTTACTTCCCCCCTCTCTATCTTCTGTTGAATTTATTTTTTACACTTCATTTAGAGCAGGTAGATGAAATGCTACGACTGCCTTCGCTCTCCGGCATGGTCTAGTGGCTAGGATACCTGGCTCTCACCCAGGAGGCCCGGGTTCGATTCCCGGTGTCGGAAATACTTTTTAATCATTTTTTACTTCCCCCCCTCTCTACCTTCTGTTGAATTTATTTTTTACACTTCATTTAGAGCAGGTAGATGAAATGCTACGACTGCCTTCGCTCTCCGGCATGGTCTAGTGGCTAGGATACCTGGCTCTCACCCAGGAGGCCCGGGTTCGATTCCGGGTGTCGGAAATACTTTTTAATCATTTTAGGGGCGAAGCTCCTTAAAGCGTCACCCGTTCGTCCCTCGTCGTAGTCGTAGTAGTGCGTAACCAGTCTTACGCTTTGACCTCCAAGGTGGTGCCGGTGGGAGATTTCTCCTGTGCGTTGTTGAGCAATAAAAAATTCGCAGCGTGCGCGTTAACTAAAAGCCGAATTCTTCTGTCTCTCATTCCCCATTAGCAGCCATTGGCATGTTCCAGTAGGAAACGTTAGTAGAAGTAGAAGTGTAAGTGTTAGCTAAAAGCCGACTTCTTCTGTCTCTCATTCCCATTAGCAGCCATTGTTTACCTCCGAGTTGCCTTCAGGAACGACAGGTGGCGCGCGAGCTCTCTCACTCTTCCATCTGCTGTCTTGTGTGAGACAGAAAGAGAGAGAGAGAGAGAGAGCGCGAAAGACAGTCCGTTTCTAACGATGATGATGGGTTTGTGCTAGCGCGTTACGGCGCGTGTAAGAAGCTGGTGTAAGACGCTGTGGCCTCTCCGCCTTATACTCTTTCAGCAGTCATGTGATGGCGTCGGCAAACGCGGTGCGCGTTCCGGCCTGTGTAAGGGGCTGCGTAAGACGCTGTGGCCTCTCCCCCCTTACTAGAGTGTACTGCATGTTTGTAACGCGTTTGTGCTAGCGTCTCCTTAAACGCCAGATCCCAGCGTTCGAATAGAGTGTTTCTGACGTCTTTACATGATGATCGACTGGGCGAATTACACGGAAGATTAACGGTTTATCGGTGGTTCACTCCGGAGCTTCGCCCACTCATCATCATTCACCCCGTGGATATGCTGTGAATTTTTTTTACTTCCCCCTCTCTATCTTCTGTTGAATTTATTTTTTACACTTCATTTAGAGCAGGTAGATGAAATGCTACGACTGCCTTCGCTCTCCGGCATGGTCTAGTGGCTGGGATACCTGGCTCTCAGCCAGGAGGCCCGGGTTCTTCTGTTGAATTTATTTTTTACACTTCATTTAGAGCAGGTAGATGAAATGCTACGACTGCCTTCGCTCTCCGGCATGGTCTAGTGCGAGTTCCGCTGTCCTTTAGAAGGTCGCACGTTGTGCTGATACCCAAAAGCGATGACCCGGAAAAACGTCTGTCCGTTGGTTCTTACCGTCCTATCAGCCTCACCAACGTGGACTATAAAATATTTATGAAAGTATTAGCTAAAAGACTCCAGGGGGTTATTACAAAGCTGGTAGGGCCACATCAGGCTTGCGGTATTAAAGGCCGCAGCATAGCGACAAACATTCACGTCGCACGAAGTGTACTTGAATGTTGTGACGTTTTAGGCGAGCGCGTGGCAATGATGCAGCTCGATCTGGCGAAAGCTTTTGACCGAGTCTCGCACGAGGTTTTATTCGACATTCTCGAATATTCAAATGTTGGCCATGTATTACTAGAAGGCGTCAGAATGGCGTACACGGACTGCACCACGCGTATTAGTCAACGGGGACCTTACGGAGAGCGTGAACGTTCGCTCTTCAGTAAGGCAAGGATGCCTCTTGTCACCTTTGCTGTTTGCACTTTATCTTGAACCGCTCTGTTTGGCTATTGACCACAGCGAAACTATTATGGGCTTCAGGCTGCAGACCGCACATGTAAAGATTTTGGCTTACGCTGATGATGTTGCTGTATTCTGCTCAGACAGGGAGAGCATCAAACAAGCCACTAATATTGTATGTGACTTTTGTGAGAGCACCGGTGCCCAGATCAACTGGGATAAGAGTTACGGGTTTTGGCATGGCGACTGGGATGTCACGCCAGAGCATTTCTCTCGGTTACGTTGGTCGACAATTCCAACACGATACCTAGGAGTTCCACTTGAATCTTATCGGGATCCAAAATTGTACTGGTCTGAGCAGGCGCAATGCGCGAAAGAAAAGTCTACTGCGTGGCAAGGCAGGCAATTGTCTATTTTTTCACGGGCCATTGTCTGCAACATTTTCCTTATTTCAAAAATCTGGTACGTGATGAATGTGTTATGTGCATCACAAATTAGCATACAAAAACTTCACCGTGTTTTCGCTGTTTTTATTTGGGCGTCCACTTGGGAGCGGACTAGCCGAATGAATTTGTTCCGCCCTGTTAAGAAAGGAGGGCTTGGTCTTGTTCATTTGTTTTTAAGACAGGTTGCGTCGCGATTTATGTATTTACGGGATGAAAATCACCCGTTCCTCCGCACTATCATGCAAATGAGGCTGCGGCGACTACTCCCGGAACTTATAGTGTCGTCGTGTGAAATCATGAACGGTTCTGTAACCGGGTACATGCGCGAGGTTGTTCTCTCGTACAGGTTGCTGAACGCACGATTTTCTTTAGAGTACTTATTTAATGTTAAGAAGAAGAAGCTATATAAGGACCTAGTGGAAAACATGCTACCAGAGCCCTTGTACCGTTTCCCACATCGTGGAGGCCCAGGACAAGATGTGCTCAAACGAGTAAAGAAAATGCCTATACAACCATCAGTCAAAACCTTCTTCTTTCAGCTGCACACAAACACACTCGCTGTTAAAACCTGGCTTAAACATAAAGGCATCTTCGTACCCTGGACTACTGACTGCTCCTTATGCAAGAAACCGGAAACGATTGACCACGTGTTTTTAGATTGTTGGGACCCAATATTTCACTGGGATGTGCTTCAGCGCACATTAAAGAAACAATTACCCCTTGACCCTTATGGCATCCGTTTCTTGCCGGTAGGCGAATCGGACGGCATTCCGTATGATTTAATCATGCTCCTGGGACTCCACGTCATGTGGAAAACGAGAATGCAATATCAGCATGCTGATCAAAATGTACGCCCTGTTCGCGAACATTTTATTGAGAGTGTCGTTCGTCTGAGAGAAGTGTACCGTGCTCTAGCCGATCCGCCAGACTGGATCACTGTACTTGATGTATTGGCATGTATGAAAAGATTTTAATCCCGTGGTAGCCAGTCTGGCTGCCACGTTTTATGCCTTGTAATATATGATTTCGGCAATAAAAAAAAATCCGGCATGGTCTAGTGGCTAGGATACCTGGCTCTCACCCAGGAGGTCCGGGTTCGATTCCCGGTGTCGGAAATACTTTTAATCATTTTTTACTTCCCCCCCCCTCTCTATCTTCTGTTGAATTTATTTTTTACACTTCATTTAGAGCAGGTAGATGAAATGCTACGACTGCCTTCGCTCTCCGGCATGGTCTAGTGGCTAGGATACCTGGCTCTCGTGTCGGAAATACATTTAATCATTTTTTACTTCCCCCCTCTCTATCTTCTGTTGAATTTATTTTTTGCACTTCATTTAGAGCAGGTAGATGAAATGCTACGGCTGCCTTCCCTCTCCGGCATGATATTTTGTTTCTCATTTTATATCATGTTAATGTTGGTTCCATTATCAGGGAGGGAGTGGCCTTGGCGTACCGGAATTGCACAACACGTTTAATTGTTAATAAGTCTTTGGGGGCCCCCATTCACGAGATGCGTTCTGTGCGTCAAGGCTGCCCGCTCAGTCCTCTTTTGTTCGCTATTTATATTGAATCTATGTGCCTAGCCATTACGGAAAATCAGAAAATACGCGGTTTCAGATTGCCGGGGACTGAAGTCAAGCTCCTGGCGTATGCAGACGATATTGCTGTGTGCTGCACCGAAAAAGAAAGCGTAGAAGAAGCTATAAGTGTTGTTAAGCTTTTTTGTGACGTCACGGGCAGCAGAGTGAACTGGGGTAAGTCCCTCGGGCTGTGGCACAGAAGATGGCTTTCGACGCCGGATTATTTCGCCAATATGCGGTGGGTGAAAACGCCAACGAGGTATCTTGGTGTTCCGCTTGAGAGTTACAGAACTAGTGACCAGTACGGGACAAATCAGATCAAAGAAATAAAAGAAAAAGCGGACAAGTGGAAAAGCGTGAACCTGTCCATGTTTCGTAGAGCTACTGTATGTAACATGTTTTTCATTACTAAGTTGTGGAATGTCATGCAGATGTTGCATTGTTCCAGGACAAACGTGCAAAGGCTACACAGAGTGTTTGCAGTATTTATATGGAGTTCGATGTGGGAAAGATGCAGCCGAACCAATTTGTTCCAGCGGGTGAAGGAAGGGGAACTGGGTTTGGCGCATCTTTTCGTGCGTCAGGTAGTTAATAGATTTTTGTTTTTTCGCGATGTCAGCGATCCTTTCTTGTGCGCAGTATGCCAACTAAGGTTAAGCAATGCCTTACCGGAACTCGTAGTCACTAATGATAATAGCATGTCGGGGGCGTTGCACGGCTACTTGAAAGAAGTGGTGGATAGTGTGCGTTTTTTACGAGTGCGTTTTTCTTTAGAATACCTGCTTTGCGTTAAAAGAAAAGAATTGTATAAAGCTGTGTGTGACATTGTTTTTCCAGTGCCTCTGTACAGAGTCATATACAGTGGATGGCCAGGACATAACGTACTGAAAAGAGTGAAAAACATGCAGGTGCCTGCGGGTGTTAAAACCTTTTTTTTTTTTTCAAGCTGCACACCGGAACACTGTCGGTAAAGACTTTCATGGAGGAAAGGGGTTGTTTTCAACCATGGGGATCACACTGCTTGGTCCGTAGGAAACCCGAAACCATAGACCACGTTTTTCTGCACTGTTAGGAAGGTGTCTATTTGTGGGATATCTTGCAAAGGACAATAAAGAAAAAATTTCCATTAGACCCACACGGGATAACGTATCTGGCCGTAAATGATGACGACGCAGTCCCGTTAGACCTAGTCATGTTGACGGCCCTCCACTGTATATGGCGGGCGAGGATGGCGGGATACTTTTGCGACCCAGACGCTAAGCCAGGGCGGATTTACTTTAGGCAAAGTATGTCCGCCTTCATTAAAAATATCAGAACAGATGAATGTGTACCCGAATGGCTGTCCAGAATAGAACCTCTGGCGGCCTTGAAGGAATTTTAGGTGGACAACACCAGTCCAAGTAGGACTGATGGCATGTTTTGTGTAATGTGTTGAAGAATTTAATTGTATGTGTTGAGACATGTTTACCGTGTACATTGTCTAAGACCGGCAATAAAGAAAAAAAAATCTCCGGCATGGTCTAGTTGCTAGGATACCTGGCTCTCACCCAGGAGGCCCGGGTTCGATTCCCGGTGTCGGAAATACTTTTGAATCATTTTTACTTCCCCTCCCCCCTCCTCCATATCGCGTTGAACTTATTTTTTACACTCCATTTAGGACAAGTAGACGAAATGCTATGGCCACCTTCCATCTCCGGCATGGTCTAGTGGCTAGGATACCTGGCTCTCACCCAGGAGGCCCGGGTTCGATTCCCGGTATCGGAAGTGCTTTTTCAGTGCCTTTTTTTTCATCCTTCCAGCTACTGCTCGCGGCGAATTTATCTTGTTACACAGCGTTCCGAATCTATAGTTAGGGGTTCTTACACACCGACGACCGTTTCGTGCAGATGCAGACAGCCAGGCTCCGTTGGAGCGGTGCTTTAATATAAATTTCAGCCGACAGATCTGGTAGCCATAATGCGTGTTGTTGTTGTTGTTATGTGGTGTTTAACGTCCCAAAACCAGCTCTGATTATGAGAGACGCCGTAGTGGAGGGCTCCGGAAATTTCGACCACCTGGGGTTCTTTAACGTGCACTGACATCGCACAGCACACGGGCCTCAACATTTCGCCTCCATCGAAATGCAGCCGCCGCGGCCGGGATTCGATCCCGCGACCCTCGGATCAGCAGCCGAGTACCATAGCCACTAGACCACCGTGGCGGGGCATAATGCGTGTCGACGCACCCAGCCATATTATGAAAACGTAATAATCGCGCCATTTTTTTTTTGGTATTACATATCGAAGATTGATGAAAGAATTATTTAGCTATGTTCTAGTCATCCAACTCTACCAGCAAAGCACTCACAAATCGTATCAGTGAAAACGGCAGTGGATTTTTTGCCTTATTTTTTTTTCTCTCCCTCATGGTGTGTCAGAGTTTTGTGAAATTCGAAGTGCAGCGAAATGTTGAAAAAGCTTTCTCTCGCTGAAATTTATTTTACACGGCAGCCTTTCTGGGGACATAACCTGTACACGATTGTATATACTTTCCCACTTGGAGATGTCGAACAAGCATTTGGCGAAGTTGGCGTATCACGACGAGAAAAGTGTCTGGCAAGTGAATTTGACATTTTTGCTTACAGAAGACGGAATGTTTCAGTTAAGTAGCACTGAGCTTTAAGAAAAGTCCTTGTGCGCGTACTGGTGGGCTGGAGTGGTTCCTCATTGTGACATATATGACAGCGCACAGTGGTTGATAGGGCGACACGAGCAAAAAAAGACACTGCACCCAGTCAAAAAAAGTCAATTGGTCCAACTGGATATACCATTTGTTAGCAAAGGGATCACAAATGGAGTGAACCAGAATCCAACTGGAGTGGTAAACTTCAATGGGACAGTACAACTGGACTTGACAGTTCCAACTGGCCATGCCAGTTGGCACAGAATTTTCCATTTGGCCTCCCAATCGGAATAACTGTAGTCCAGTTGGTTGCAAAAGGTCCGATTGGGAACCCATTGGGACAGCTGTTTACCAATTGGAATATTTGGATTGTCCAATTGGATGGCCGATTACGGTTTATTCAAGCTTTTCCATCATCAGAATACTTGAAAACTGCTGAGTCTGGTTGTTTACGCTATGTGAATTTGACATTAAGGAGTTGTTGGTAGGGCAGTTCTAATTGGGAGTCACTTTTTCATCATTTTGTATGTCTAAACGGAAGTTAATTGGTTCAACCAGTTGGTTTCAATGGGTCTTCACTGACAACCTAAATGGTTTCAATTGGAAGACACAGAAATGAGAAACACTTTGAAACAAGAAAGTATATCCATATAAATATTTTTGCAACTGTAACAACATTGATTAAATAAAAGATCTTTGTGCTTTACTCAGGTCATAGGACCACAGCGTTTATTTCCTCTTTGCGTTAACGGATCTGCCAAAAAATTGTCTGTCTTTTGTGAAAACGTGGTACTACCAAGCAGGTCAGAATATGCCTGATGGACGTGATCATATCCGAGTAGTAACGCCAATGGAGCGTTTTTTTTTTCTTTTTGCCGTTCTCCACTGGAAGTTTTTTGCTCGATCTGACTGCGTCGACTGCATGGTTTCTATGGTGTGACAGATGAGATCTGTGTTAATGACCCAAATTCACAAAAAGAAAAATTATTAATATCCCATTTGGTGACCAGTTGGATCGAACTGGTTTGCAAAAAGCAATCCGGTTGGGCAACCCATCAGGTCTACATGGCTTACCAATTGGCCACCAGTTATTTCGAACTGGCTGCCATTTGAATACAGTTGGGGACGCCAGTTGGATTCAATTGGCGCTCCCAATTGGTTATGAATGGTATGTCACCCAAAGGGTGGCGAAAATCCAACTGGTCCAACACCAATTGGTGGCAATTGGAAATTGTCCAGTTGGACCCATTTGGTTTTTTTTTTTTTTTTTGACAAGCACGAGCTCTGGGAAGATTTTCTTGAATTTAAAATAAGAGAGAAGGCACAAGATATATTAACTGTCTCTCGTTGAGGAGGACACCTCAGCCGTCCTGTGTTTTGTGTGGGCTATGGGGAAGTGAGATTAAAGTAGAGAAAGAAAATGTTTGAATGACAGTGAAAGCAACGAGACACGAGCGAAAGAGTCATCCTGAAGAGAGCACGGGGACACATCAAACGCTACACGCAGCAACACACAGGCTACTTGGCCAACCGCGTGTCCTCGATGAACACGTGAGGAGGGCTGAAAGGGTGGAACGGCTATGTTCAGTGCAGCCATGCAGTAGGATCTCGGCCGCGGCGGTAGCATTTTCGATGGAGGCGAAAATGCCAGATGGCCATGTACTGCGCGTTGTCAGTGCCTGTTAAAGAACCCCAGGTGGTCAAAATTTCCAGAGCCCTCCACAATGGTTTTTTTTGTCTCCTTTCCACCTCTTTCAGTCCCCTTTCCCCTACCCCCATGGACGGTTAGCCGTGCTCCCGACATGGGCTTCCCACCGCAATCATCATCATCATCATCAAGTCCTACAGTGCGGAGCGCGGCAGGTCGTGTTATGCCATCCAGTGTGCGCTGTCTCATGCCACAACGAGAATACAACCACCTTAGTAATTATCTACAGTTGTACGTGGTGACCTCTCAGACCAACGCTGCTTTCAATTCAGAATCGCTCGAGTTGTGGTGGGACCGCCGCCGCACCTGCTAGGTGCTGTCGCAGCGGGCACCAAAATGCGGCGCGGCATTTTAAGCCTTGTGCGCCGCTTACTGAGAGCGTATTTTGAAAACGGCGACACATTGTCGCCAATACACGGCTGGCGAAGCTTAATTAGCCAAACCTAAGGCAAATACGAGCATGAGCGGGTAATGAATGAGCTTAACAATGCAGGCCGATGTCCCGACAGATCTGAACCGAGTGGTCTCACTTCGACTGACGCCGCCATCTTGGCAGACGTACGGGGTCCCACGCGTTAGCCTTCTCCGACTGTAGCGCGTAGTCCTACAGCCCCTATATACAGCTTTCGCGGTGCCATTTGGTCTTGTTGTCTAATAATGTACCACCCATTTATTGCGGTGTAAGTGTTGAACGCTTTGTGTCTGAGAAATTCCGGCCTGTAGCGCGGCGCGGTGCATGAGCGGCTAGCAGCTCGGACCGGCGTCTACGCCTCGAGCGATGTGGGCATTCGCTCGGCGTAGAACAAAGCAGGGCGTTATCCAATTTCATTTTGGGGGAGGGGGTGGGGGATGAGGACATAACTGCGGAGTTGTTAGGGGTGTTGGGAGGGTGTGCATAAATCTCTGGAACAATTAAAGCAACGCCATGTGCGGATAAGGGACCGACAGAGAGTTTGCGATAGGCTTAATTATGATTTTTTTAGGTACGCAACTTAATTCTAGCCTAAATGTTTTTGCAAATGTTCGTAGTAATGGGCTCAGATGGGGAATACATCACTAGTCCAGGAATGTTGGCCTAAAAGACCCACCCGAGCAACCGGCCCGTTAGGAAAATTCGGAAAAATTCTCATGGCTGCCCCAGGACGAACGCTATAACGTGGACGCGGGCAGATACATGCCAACATACGAGGCAGAATTACTAGTGCGAATTTGAAATTTTTCTTTTGTAGCAACAATACTGGCGGCACTGGGTGTCACAATTATGAAATCGTATAAAGCATTTTCACTCGGTAAGTACAATTTCATTCGTGAAAACGCTGTGCACATTCAGCGCATCAACAGCTTTTGTGACGGGAAACTCGGGAAAGTTCAGGGGTTACAAGTTTTTATCGTTAAACCACAGATCAATATATACATTCCGATCTACTTTGAGACGTATTGAATTGTTTGTTACATGTTTCCCGTTTTCATTGCAGCAATGAGCAAGTATGTTACCCAGGAATGCACAAGTGTTAAAGGGACCCTGAA
This sequence comes from Hyalomma asiaticum, assembly GCA_013339685.2. NCBI lineage: Eukaryota > Metazoa > Arthropoda > Arachnida > Ixodida > Ixodidae > Hyalomma > Hyalomma asiaticum. The sequence goes on along the minus strand of CM023484.1, from coordinate 102,974,318 downwards.
ACGGTTTTGACGATTTTGTGCAAACATGGTGATCCGGTAGAGCGGGTCACTAGGACCATTACAGGACAGATTTTAGCGCTGTGCGTAAAGTGTGTAATTTACAATAAGGTTTTGAACACGCGTATCGCAAAAGGTCGCAGCGGCTCGCCAAAAAGCGTTTTCAAACGCCCCCGTCATCGAGCGATCGAATGAGAGGTCGCTGATTGGCCCCGACCCAAGTGACGTGCACGTAATTTTCAAAACCTAGCTGCGAACAACGTGCTTCTACAACGTACTCCTTCGTTTCAGCCAACGGTATCATCGCGGCATCTGGCGGCGTCACACGAGTCGCCGGCGCTCTATTACAGAGGTAGAGTGTACTCTAACAGAGGCTAGCACTGCCGAGGCGGGCGACCTCAGTGAGGATATCGGGGCGCTATGTCACTACGGGAGGCTCGGCAGAGCGGCTGACGCGGGAGGCGCTGTCGTCGCTAGCGCGCACTCCGCAGCAGATCGAGTTGAGGAGGAACAGCAGTGGTAAGGAGGAAGGCGACAGAAATAAGCCCATAGCTGCCTTAGCGCATTGTGCTTCGCTTTATTTATGGTGTGAATGATTTCGCAATTGTGTTGCCTAATCAGTGACGCAATGTCAAAAAAACGTTTCAGGGACCCTTTAAAAAAACACCCGAGATAAATCTTGCACCCATCAGTTAACCCGCGAACTAGTGGGCGTCCGCTACGCCACGGCCGCTGGATAAAAACGCACGTGGTGCGGCCTGCGACGTCGCCCGAAACCGGCGTGACGAGCCTAGTTCTACGCGCCGCCGCAGCGGCGCCACTGCTACGGGACAAGCGCGCGCGGGAGGAGCCGCTGGTTCTGCATGTTTCGCGCAGCGGCGCGCTGAGATGATGATGATGAACAAACTTTATTTAATTAGCAGAAAAATCCTCCTCCCCTTTCAAGCGCGGGGGGAAGGACCCAACCTAGACGACGGCCATGATCCCGTGGGCCTTGGCGGCGTCTTCGGCCTGCCGTATTAAGCGGGCTTGTAATTGCGAGTCAGAGCTGAGGAGCGCGGTATTCCATCCCCTCCCGTCTGGGAATTCGCCTCTCATGGGGGCCTGCGGGCATGCCCATAGAATGTGGCTCAAGTCCGCCCTGTTATTACAAAATTTACACTTGTCCGAATGAAGTTCCGGCACGCAGCGGTTCATTGTTACCGGACTAGGGAACATATGAGTCTGAAGTAGGCGCCACGCCACCGCCTGTCCTTTGTTCAATGACGAGTGTGCGGGAGGATAAATTTTCCTGCTTAGCCTGTAATACTGCGTAATATCTCTGTAAGTGGTCATCCGCTCAAATCGCTCATCGTCCTCCCAGCTCGCTGAGAGTTTGCATTTTACTCACGCAGGACTGTGTATTGCTTTGCCAAAGTAAGATCTCTACGCTGCCTGCAAGAACATTAATACTATACTATACCCAGGAGGTCGGTACGGGCATTGGGCCGCTAATGGACTTGCACGAGCACGAATCGCGCACTTTTGCCGCAGGTTTCGACGCGTGACCACCGTTCAATATAACTGGCAAGTTCCTTATCGCTTGCTTGAATACTTGCTTCGCTTGATGCGCTTGTTTGCTCATGAAAGAAAAACCTGTTAATATTATTCAAAATTCCTTACAGGCCCATTGAAGGGCATTGAGTAAGGTATCATCCATATATACAAAATAGAAAAATACAAAAATTCAACAAATCACAAAAATAAAGGGAAAATATAAAAGAAAGAAACAAGACAAATATTACAAGCAGTAGAACGTTATACAATGATAAAGCGCAACAAAATTAGGTTATCATGCAATGTTCCACGGTTAGCAATGGATACAGCGTGATTAGGAAGACCGTTCCAATGTGCAGTGGCTCTAGGTAGTGGTGATGAGTTAAATGCTTGTGGGCGACCATAAATTCGCATGAAACTACGCGCGTTGAGAATGCGTCGAGATGTGCGCAAAGGAGTATGAAGCGGCATACTGTGAAATTTGTTACTATAAATCTCCTTGTGAAATAAACACAATAGAGCAATGGCGCGGCGTTCTTCTGTAGTAGCTCAAATGCAAGATCTTTGTTTTATTAGACGTTCTTACGAATGCGTGGATACGACTTACTGGATTGGCCAAATCATGTTCTTATATAGTGTTTTAGTTCCAGCGTTTTATAAATATCAACCAGACATCTACAACTAAATGAACATTCAACCGCTTTGTAGACGCGCATTTGCATTTCTATGTAAGGACGGAACTAGCTCGGATTGGCTGACTGAAAAAAAAAAAAAAAAAGTCGAGGAAGGCGGTGTCGGGCTCATTTCTTTATTTAGAGGTTACATCATGTACATCCACGGAAGGCTACTCGTTGCATCAAAGTCGCAGCATCTTCCATAACAGAGGCTTGTAAGCGAGTTTGAACCGCTGAACAGTTGCGTTCAGGTCTCCGGCCCTGTTTGCCGCAACAGTTTGCTCAGAAACACCTTACAGGTCTCCTCGGTATGGCTTTGTTCACCCCTGTCACACGACAGTTCGCAACATATCACACAATTTGGTAGAAGTGTAGATGCCAAGCGCACGAACTGCCATCGGAACAGTCGTTGGAAGCAATAGAGAGTTTTAGTGCAGCTTAAGTTGCGCCCCGCTAAACGCTAAAATTTAGCGGGGTCAGACTGCGCATGCGTCCGCACGCTATTCCAGCTTTGCGTTTAGCGATCGCTCGCTATTTTCCGAATTTAGCGGAGACGCAAAACGCTCGCTAAGTTTGTTTAGCGCGAAGAACATGGCGGCTCCCTACAACCAGCCTACAACTGACGGCTGCCCGTTTCGCATCTATCGTGTCGTCTTGCTGCGTTGTGGGACTAGCTGATTCACAATAAATCGTGTTGCTGGTTTTCGCTTCGACAAGACAACAATCTTTTCGCTGTGGATTCTAGTTTGACCACATTACACATGAACAACGAAAGCGAAACTCTGCCTCGTCACACTACAGCAACACTTGTGCAATTATTATTGCACGATGTTCTTTTTAATAAATCTTTTTGCGCTTGCGTTGCTTTTTAAGTTACTAACAACGGCCGACGGTTTTGACGCTTTCACTGTTCGCGTTTAGATGGCGCAGCGAAGGTTTGCGTGCCTTGAGTTGTGCGGCGCATCGTCGTCTCGCGCAATACTAAAGAGCTATGGAACGCTATCTAATAGCGCTCCGCAAAAATTTAGCGAGCGTGACTCGCAAGCGCTAACGCAAAAATTTTCCACAATACTAACTCTACCTAATAGCTTGAGGTTCGTGGACTTCTTACGGCCACCGTCAGCAAAGCGACGCGAGTACACCAGCGACCTGTCACTTGGCCCGCACACGCTTGCTTTTCCAGTTATTCCCTGTCGAGAAATGTTTTTTAGTCATACTTTACGGCGATCTACGTCGCACGGAAATTCGTGGTACCAGATCTGAGGGTCCTTCCTTGCGTTTGTGCCACACAGCGGCGCGCAACAGTTGCGCGCCATAATGACGTGCACAATCAAAATTATAGGAGGCAATGGCACAATACGTGAAGCACCTCGACACGTTGCAGTAAGAGGGCGTGCGAGCGAGGTGCAGAATTTCGTCGACACACACAGAAAACCCGTGCCGTACTGGTACAGTGTACTAGAAGAGGGCAGTGGGCTTACTCCGCTGCTCGTCTGACGCAGTTGGCGTCGCATTGGAGAGGTGGCGCCACAGGCATCTTTGATGGAAGCTTCGCCTGCAGAAGTTGCCGGCTACTGGCCGTTCGCAAGAGTTGCGACGCTCGTTTCCTCGATATTTGTAATAAACTTTCATGTATTGACTGCCCTATGACTACATTAAGAGCGTATGTTGCTCACGCTTCGCCGTCGTTTTTTTTCTTTTGCGATAGCGTTTGCCGAAAGTGAGTCGATGGCAGCCTACGCAGCGTATGCTTTCTCCGTTCTAGTTCGACGCAGCTAACGCTTTTTTTTTTTTTTTTTTGAGGTGGGTGAGGCTTGAGTTCTTTGCATATTTTGACAAACACCAGATTTGTTCAGGCCACATGGTATTTTCCCGAATATGACACCTTGGCGAAAAGGACGATGTACCCCTCAAGATATACGGTTTCATACAGCGACCAAATATACGGTTACATGCCGTGTAGACCTAACCTAAAATGATTTTGTAACAAGATTATGCTCTGCCTTCCACTAGATAATTATAAAACAGCGCACGCTCGCTTCCTAGATAAGCTATAACGTGCAGGCGTGCTGGTTGGGTTTGTGCCATTGTTCTGCTGAAATTGTAGCTCAAATATTTTTTGTTCTACTTCGGTTGTTGCACATGGCATAGTTCTCTGGGGTTATTCATAACCATAATTATGCAGTTACAGGTCTTAGGCATATGTACAGTGACATAATGGCACAACGAAATTAAGATGCACAAAGCTCATGTTTCTGACACGAAGCTCTTATTTGTCAGAAAGGAGGTATAACATCCAGCCATTAATTCACACACTTATTTATTCACTTCATGCGCAACGGCTCAGCTTCAGCTGCTTGGCCCTCTGCCGCTTTCCTGCACTGTTTTGTCCTTTCACATAAAAATGATGACGTAAAAACTAATTACTTTTGCTGTGAGGGTAGCTGCATGTAAGTCTGTGCTGAACAACTGCCAGCCGACCCACCCCATAGCCTCCGCCGGAGAGTAAGTCCACTGCCCACCCCACTTTATTTAATGGTCCGTCTGAAGCTTCCGATCGCTTCCTCCTACAAGCGGTCCTCTCTTGCGTCGGCTTTTTACTAAGGTAAGCTGGCAGATCGGGAAGAAGCGTCGGCACAGCACCGACGCGGAGAACGGGTCTCCCACGAGGTATCCGCACTTCTTTTCGCTGGATAATGTGCACATAGTCTCTGAGCACATGATGCGGCTTGAAGTGGAGCTCGCACACTGCGCTGATGTCTTCCAGGAGCTTGTCTGGCTTGTCCGCTCTGTGCAGATTTTTTAAGTGCGTATGCACTTTATAAGCGACCCTGAATCCGCCGTCCCATAGCAACGGCGCGAGGAGCGGAGAGGAGCGTCTGTAGCAACGGCGCAGCGACGTCACACCCCACGTGACTGCGCGCGCTCCGCCTCCTCACCGCGGTTTGCGCGGGCGCACCGCTCTCCGCGGCGTGACGTCACGGCGCGCTGTGCAGCTGGCGTCGCTGTGCAGCTGTGTGTGTGGCGCCGGCGCGTCAGTCCGTATATAAACGTCCGCCGGCTGCCGCTCGCTCTCTTCTCGCTCGGCTCCGCGGTCGGTGAAGTCTTTCGCAGTATGGATCCATCGCAGGTTGGATCCATCGCGGTAGGAGTTTCCGACCACGATCAACGGTGGCTTCATAGACTTGGCGTTCAGTAGGAACTGTACGGTCCGCGCCGTCTTGCCGGATCCGCTCACCGTACATTTCTCGGATCACAAAGCGCTGGTACTAACCGTGAGCTACAACGATAACACCAATAGGTGCTGATCTGTAGTGACGTGTGTAGAGTGTGTGTGTGTGTGACGTGCTCGGCGATGTGTGCATTTATGCATCTACGAAATTGCGAGGTGTAAATAAATAATACTTCGTGTATAAATGTGTGTGTGTGTACAATGCATCATGACAACACTTTAAATTCATTAATTACACTTTAATCATAACTTTACTCCCCCTCATAGCATCACCCCGCGCATTCGCACTTAACCATGTTCACCCTCGGGGAAATGCTTTCTTTTTTCCCATTCTTTACGCCTGTTCTCATCCTTCGGGACGCCGAACAACGATAGCTTCCGCCCACCCTTCACGGACACGTAGCCTGTTTGGCACCCAGGCGCGTAGCAGTGGGTTTGCCGATATCGCGGCACGGCTCAGGCACTAAAAAGCATACTAATTTCTTGCGTAGTGCGTACGGCTCAACGCTGACGGCAAAAACTCGGCGCTACAACGTCCACAGCAATAAAACGTGGCTCGACAATTGCTGCTCTGCAAGAGCTGGCCGGCACTTTCAGCCGCAACGCTCCTCCCACGTTCCATCAAAGGCGATACCAGCGCCACCGCTCGGGCGGAGAGAGAAGCACACACAGGTGACGTTCGTGGGGTCGCCCCACACCATAGCCTCCGCCGGAGAGTAAGCCCACTGCCCTCTTCTAGTACACTGTAGTACTGGTTCGCGGAACGGCCCGCGCGGCGAGAGGCGGGAGAGTTGTCCCGTAGCAGTGGCGCCCCCTCAGAAAAAGCGGCGAAAACTGCCAACTTTCGCTTCACAGCTCCGCTTTTGTTCTCCGCGCGACGCAGCAGGCCGCACCTCGTGCGTTGCTAATCGAGTGGCCGTGGCTACGCAGAGGACACTGCGCCGGATGGAGCCTGGTGCGACGGTCCCGACACCTGGCGGCAAGCACAGGAAAGGTGCTGCGATGCACAGCGAGAGCGGAGAGTTTGAAAACTGAATCTATTATACAGTAATGTGGACCTCCGACAATATCCTATAGTGACGTTATCTGACTAATAGAATGTTTAACCATTCTATACTGTTGCTTCAAATCCAAAATGTTTAATGCATGAAATGTACAGAACATTATTTAGTGTACACATAATATATTTTAATAATAATAGGTGAAGTGGTAGTTTTTCGGGCTTCTAAAGCGCGAGATTTGCAAATGTGCCCCATTATAAACACTAGCGTGCAGCGACATTAACAACCTCGAACATGCTACAAACGAACGATCGATGATGCATGCAGACAGACAGTACAGGAGACACCACAAGAGAAATTTATAGGATGTGCTCATAACTTCCATCCATTCAGCCTGCTCATTCCAGCGGCCTGCACGCATTACCTCTCGTTCTATCACAGCATTTTTTTAAAGCACTAATGCCATGGGGCGCAAATGCTTGGACACGCGGTACTTTTTCAGATCACAAGCACTTTCTTAGAAGCCTGGAAAAATTTAAGCCACTGCATCTATTTTTGTGAAAGTACATTATCTGGGCACTAATTAGCATGCTTTACAAATTTCCCATTGAATGATATGCACTTAAAGCAACAGTTGAAATGTTAATTACTCTATATTACATGCCCTAGTTCATTTTAAAGAATAGCTTGTGTTTGTTCACACGCTATTTACTATCACAGCTGAGTCACAATGTGCACCTGACATGCAAAAGCAGGGAAATGCAACAGACCATAAGACAACCACTTTATTTATAGAAGAAATTCCTATAACATGGAAGGAGGCAGATGGTATCCACAATATGGAGTCACTTGTAAATCGTTTCCTCTGCATTTTCGTGGTATGAGCAGATCCGTGCCGCAACAAACAGGTAGTCACTCAACCTGTAAACCATTTATTTAGACGAGACAAGTGAATAGAGATGGTGAAGGGCCGCTTTATGTGTGGAAGGAACAAAAGCAACAGTAGACGAGAGGTGGTCATTGGCACAAGTTTGTATTTGCTGGCAGATGTGCTTCCACCTTCCCAAGTCCAAAAAGGAGGAACTGAGCACTTCTTACACAATAAGAACTTGTTTGTGATGACGACAAACAAAGCTGCTATGTATATGCAAGCCAAATATTTTTATTGCATGCAGCAGGAAGCCTGCATCCCCTCCCATACACCCCATACTGTTTAGCTATTATATAATTCAGCAGGATATGATCTTTTTATGCCATCTTCCAAAGAACTAAAACTGATGTATACAGTTCATATGTAATACACCTGTATGTGTGTTCTTTTCCTTTCATTTCTTTTCCTGTTTCATTGACACTATGAGGAAAGTGCAGTGTATCATGCTGCAGAATGTGTATACTGCTATATATCTATGTGTATGAAAAAGTATGTATAAGTTGTTTTGTGGGGTTTAACATCCCAGAACCAGTTCTGATCATGAGAGACGCCGTAGTGGAGGTCTCCGGAAATTTCGACCACCTGGGGTTCTTTAATGTGCACTGACATAGCACAGCACACAGAAAGCATGTATAAGTACGTACATGTATGTATGCATGTGATGTTGCCTTCCTGCCAAAGGAAAGGGGTTGTAGACACGTCAAGCTGCCCAAGGCCAGATTTTATGCTACAACTCCACCATCTGTATATGTATGTGAACAGGATGGCTAATAAAGCAATTCAATTTTAATTTCTCTCCCATGGCTTTCAAGGCTCTCTTTATTATGCATGCCAGAACATCATTGTCAATAATTTCACCTACTGTACATGTTTGTTGCTCCTAGGCAAGAGCCTTACAGGGTTTTATGTGCCAAAATTACTATAATGATCACGAGGCACGCTGTAGTCGAGGGAATTAATTTGGCCACCTGGGTTTGTTACTGCCTGTTGGAGCTTTTGGCTCATGGCTTCCTGGACTAGGGATGCCGCCTACCCTGGATGAGTCTACCGTTGGCTCTTTCTTTCATATAAAGTTTCAAATAAAGTTTATTCCTCCTGGAGTTGTTTATTGTGCACCTAAATGCAAGAACACAAGTGCGTTTCGCACTTCGCCATTGTCGAAATGGAGCCACTATGAGCAGGAATCGAACATGCATCACTAAACTTAGCAGTCCACAAAAAAAGCCTGCACGCAAACACACTCCCCTCCTGTCTTACAGCAAGAAAGAAAGAGGCAAATAGAAATGCATGCTACCCATCCTTTCAAGGCTCCTTTGTCACTTCTGTAACACGCCAGCGCTGAGGGATTAGCACAAGGTCGCCATAAAGAGACTTAAGAAACAATAAATCTGCGGAAACTTTAAGCATGAAGCTGAGATTTCTAGAAAGATCATTCTGGGATATTTGTCCTGTTTATAAGAATTAGTGTTGTGTGGTAACGTACAGTGTGGGTGAGGGCTAGTTGGTGTCAGTGATAGGTAACAGAATAACCTTACATTTAACCAGATAACGCCCAACACGCAAAGTGCTTGGGCACCTGCTGCCTTTCTGTGTCGGATATTGCCCACTTAAATACAAGAATACGAAGTTATGAAAATAACACAGCTCTATAACTTGCCTAAGAGTCCTTTACGTAAGTACAAGAAAACTTCCTGCTCGGCGAGTTGGTTCATACTTGCAAGTGAAAATGGTTGCGCGTAAAATGGACAAGGACGCAGAAAAGACAGGGACGAGCACAAACATTGAACTTGAGTTGAAAGTGTGTGTGCAACCATGTTCCCTCAGTGAGTGTCTGCTATAATGTGTTCACATAAACAAAAAGTTACATTGTGGGGCCGCGTCCCGCTCGACTCCATGTTTTTGCACGAAATGCCTCGCATCCTTCTCCCTCAGCTGGACGGAGCGGCGGTCCACCACTGCGACGGGGCCGCCCGCTTCGCCCATGTGGTTTTAACATAGGCTGCCATTGGGCAGCGAGAAATTCCCAGAATGTTTGCGCGTTCTGGCGTTTCTGGTTTTGGAGATGCCTCGGGAGAACACGCTGGGACTTGGAGAAGTGCGCACGTACTTTTGGGACCCTCCGGCCGACCAGGCCATCGGTCGGATGGCGTGCTTCTGCGAGCCCCAGCGACCACGGCGGCGACCTGCGACCGACGCTCCTGTCTGTATGTTCTTCTTCTATTTTCCTTTTCCAAGGGGCTCGCGGTCGCGGGTGCGCTAGCCGGGGTTAGGCTCTCCTTCCTTGCATGGTTATTTTTGTGTGTTATTCTGTGTCCACGTGTTGTTCATTGTTACTGTCCTCTGTTTGTGTCATTGTGTTCGCGTGTTTTAATCGTTATCGTTGTTTTCCTTTCGTTTATATTTAATTCGATCTTTATTCGGCCTTGTTATTGTTTGTATTCTTTTAACGTGTTTATTAAATTACCATGCTCGGAGAGTGACGCCTAATGTTCTCCTCTTTAGCCGCGTGCGACGGTTCGCGCTGCCCTGCCTGGAGTCGGGCCGCGGGCCGAAGCGCGCGGTAACGCGGCATGCATGGCTGAGATGGCGAGCGCGCGAACGCGACGACCTCATTCTCTGCTCGTTGAGTGCTCGAACCCACTGCAGGGGGTTGCTAGCGGCGATGCCGCTGCTAGCAGTAGTAATTAGTAGAAGTTAACCCCTACAACATTCATCTGCAATAGTTTATTATCTATCAACTGTGTGCATCCCACCTGACGTGATAACTACTATGTGAACCCCATTGTTTTAAAACTTGGGTTAGGCAGCTTCTCATGTTCTTTAAGGGACACTAAACTGGAACGGTGAAGTGGTGAGAGCGATAAATTACGTGTGAGAAACTCCACTGTTGAGAATTTTACCATTTTATGTTCAGTAATAGCAGTGGAAAGCAAGTGTCAGATTGTCATTTCTGAATTCCGTGCCCAAACTTGAGACTTATGATCTTGCTACAGTAAAACCTCGGTATAACAAAGCGGATTGTAATAAACTAATAGATATAACAAAGCAGTCGTAATTCCACATGAAATTCCAATATACGACATGGATATTGGCTGTAATGAACTAATGGCTTATAACGAATAAATTATGACTCCCCCCTTCAACTTTGTACAATGAGGTTTTATTGTAATCCCATTTTCCTTTCTTTGTATTCTTGCCACTTTGGCTCGACCAAATCTTAAACACGCTGTGTCAAATCTTTGGCATCTTTAGAACATAACGTTTGTTTTTTTTACCAATAAATTATTATTCAAGCCTCAGCAGATGCCTCCAAAGATCTGTGACACCATACACATCAGTGTACAAGCTTCAGAAGAGCGTTGCCATCTGCATTTCCTTTTTTGAATTTTTTTTCAAGCTTACCAAGCATCCTTCTCCCCACAACATTGGTACTTTTGGGGTCACAAAAAGATAATTTACGTACTCATATGAGAAAAATCTTTTTCACTTTATCGTCACTTCATGTCCTAAGTGGATGTCCACTTAGGATGTGATTAAGTCATGCATTGTTAATCAAACATTGCCCAACATTTTGTATAAACTGTACTTGGAAGTAAGTGACCGTGCACGATTGCTATCTTTGCCGGCTGCAACCTCACCCCTTCCTCATATCATATGATACAATCAAATCTCCAAGATTAACTCCTTGAACTGCATCACCTCAGAATTCAACAAAATCCCCAAAGCAAACACTCACCTATTTATATACTTCATCACAACTTCATCCACCTCTTTTTCCAAGAAGAGTGTGGTCACCCTAAACAAAAGGCATACAGTCATGATCAATGTGTGCTACTTTTAGCATGAATGTTAAGATGTCCAACGTAATCTTAATTAAGGAGTTCAACGTCACAAATCTACATCATCATTATAGAAGCAGCCTATCTTAAGTCCACTGCAGGACCAAGGCCTCCCTCAATGATCTCCAATTCAACCTGGTAACATCTCCAATCCGCGAGTTGGTAACATTTTAAGCTTTGCAAATTTCTTAATTCCACAGCGCCTTATAACCTTCTGCCTGCCCCTACTGAGTTTTCCATCTCTGGGAATCCGTTCTGTTGCTGTGATCGTCCAACGTTTGTTGGTTCTTCGCATTGTGTTCTACCCAGTTCCCCTCTTAACTGACATGACAATATCAGTTGCGCCTGTCAGCTCCCTGATCCATTCCCCTAGCTTTCTGTCTCTTGAAGTTATACCAATCATTTTTCGTTCCATAGCACATTGTGTGGTCCTCGATTTCAGCTCGAGTTTCTTTGTTATTTTCCTGTGTTTCTGCTCATATGCTAGTACCGAGAGAAACAGTCTACATTTTGTGCAAGATAGCATGATCACATGGAATAGTACGTAGAACAGTAAGAATATGGCAATTGCAAAGCAAAAAGATACATTTTCACAGTAAAATACATCCTAACTTCTAATGTCGAAGCTGCAGCTTTGAAACTACGCCATAGATATGACCTCTTTTTCTTTTGCTTTTGCTTTTCTTTAATGCAAAATGCTTTGCTGGAAGGCACCCTAACAGGACCCTCTAAATACCTCGATCCCTTTATTAAGTTGTCTAGTCAATAAACAATAATCACCTGTCTCACGTGTCCTTCCATTTGTTAACAGTTGTCACACTTACAAATTTCAGATCACAAATGATGTGAACTTATTAGTGTACTTTAGTACACTGCGTCTCTAACAGCAGGAGAGTGAAAATGAAGTGATAAACAAACATGTGTATGTCAGACAGCCATGGACTATTGTTTATAGAGTATGTAAGGCCTTAATGGAGTGATTTTGTTTTCCTTTCCTTATTTAGGGCAGTGGTTCTCAGCCATGGGTGCCTCAAAGACTCCTTGTTGGCTGGTGGAAGTAATCGTGGACCTCTTTCAGAGACGAAAGTGCAGGGAGCATTTTAACTAACGTAACATTGGGCGTGGAATAGGCAGCCCTTTGTACAGGAGGCACATCAGGGCATACAATGTTCATGAGATAATGTGGGGCGCTAGACATTGCTGTTGCTAGAATTCAGATACAACGTATACAGTAAAGGGATTATAGTAGCAAGTGATGTTGCAACTGGGCCTTTCATGCTTGTACACGTTACTACAGCACCCTTCAGGAAGTGCGCATAGGAATGTAATGTAGTTTGCCCATGACAATTTCATGGAAAGCAACAAGGATAAAATCTGATAACACTGCCTGCAGAAAGCAGGAGAGTGAGATTGCATGTGAGCATGCAGATTCAGTTTTATGTCAGCCCATGCACTTTGGTCAGACACAGTTGGCTCAGGAGCAATAGAATACCTTCGTTCAGCACGCCGGCAGACAGAGCGGGCTATGTGGAGGGCAGCACCAGCTGGACTTCCAGACTTGAAGTAAAAAAGAAATAACACTATTCAATTCATCTATCTATAATATCCCACTCAGCTTAGGCATACATTAATTTCTTTTCAGCAATCCTTAGTCTGGGCTGTGAAGTGTGCACGTAAGGTGCAGCCCACTGATTATACAAACTTTATAAGCTTGAAATATGAAGCTTAATTGTGTTTTTGAAAGACGCACACTGGACGTATGTGCTGTACGATATATCATTATTAAGCACAATGACATTGAACACACAGTATACATGTACAGAGGATCAAACAAACATACGCCTGAAATGAATACAGTCGACTCTCATTAATTCAAACTCGAAGGGACCCCTGGATTTTGTTTGAATTATCAGGCTGTTTGAATTATCTGAAGTTCTCATATACGCGACTCTGGGTAAGGTGACAGCACAAATTATTTAGATATCAATATTCACACTTTTAAGCATTTCTAGATTCTAACTACACAAAAACAGAAAGCTGTGCGTGTAAGGTCAACAAGTTTATTGACTATCTACTGCTGACCAGACCTTGTAAAAAAATCATGGATGGTCAACTGCTTATTTGCCACATGCGCATTTAGCACAAAGCTCTCGATGCCACTAAGTGCAGCCAGTTGGCAGGGCACGTGCTTCGAAGTCGGCCGGCGGCACCGGCACACCGGAAAAGCAGAGATAAGCCGCGGGCAAGCTTCGTACCCACCGGGCCGTTTGTTTGTTGTTGTTTTTTTTTCGTTTTTTTTTCCCGCCGTTGGCGCGGTATGCTGAGAAACGATTGTGCGGAAAAAACTTTTCCCTTGAAGCTTTAACGCGCTTATTTTTCAATTTTAGACTATTATGATAATCATAACCACGCAAATTTCCAAATATTGCCGGCAAATCAGCAGAAATTTTCCGGTATGGACAGGCAGAAAGTACGAATTAACCGAATGACGAAGTTTGAATTAAGCGGCTTTTAAACACATTGAAAGCATAGCGGGCCAACCAAAATTTTGAATTTTGTATGAATTAACCAAAAGTACGAATTATCAGAGTTTGAATTATTGCGAGTCTACTGTATGTTTCACAGGAGCACGCTGAATTAACTTGCTCTGAAACATTTCCATACCAAAACAAAGCGGACGGAATGTTTCTTGTGCAATCATACTGACTGTATCTTTGTTTACCTACACATTTTATCTCCGATGCTATCACACATATGCATGTAATCAAATTAGTATATGCTCATTTGAGCCCAAAAGTATTCTCTTTAAAAACAACAATGGGCAACAGCATTCACTATATGCAACAAGTTTTATCGTCATTACAGGGTGAATTAGGTGTGCCATAAGATACTGCTCATAGCCCACCTAGATGTAGCAATCTAGTTGTACAGATGCGCCGCTGCAGAAAGTCACCCATACATAAAACGTACCATAAACCGAGGGGCCACACACTCAGATTTCACCAAGGTGGCCAGTGCCCTGTTATTTCATCTAAAAACATGTTTCACGTGTGCATGTTTCTTGCACTGAGTAGTTTGGCCAGAGGACAACACATGCACACACATCAAAACAATGTAAGAAAACCAGGGCAAACTCAAGTATACGACGCAGCCTGCCTCTGGTGCAGCCACTGCATCACATGTCCACATTCATCATCGCCATTTCTCACAAAGATTGTTGCTCTTCACATAGTAGCCCTTGTGCACCTTATCGTGGGAAATCATTTACATGTTTAACACTAGTGCACATACAGCACAGAGATCTACACACAGAGGGGGTATATTTCAAAGGGGGCATAAGAAAGACCTATGCTAGCATGATCGCCACTGAGCTACGCAATTCATTCAATTCTCTAAAATACTAAAATAAGCAATAGCAAACACAGCAGCAACAAGAACACAGCAGGCCACCTTGGCTATACGAATAATTACAGTATCTTGAGGATGATGTTCAGTGTACAATTTGTCATTATAGCAGTTGCTATAAATATTCAGACCGTGAACAGTGGTTATTTAAATAAAAGCCTGCTGAGAGCGTGGGTTGTTGTGTTTGTAACTTAAGTCACTGAAGGATACTGAGATCTCGTTCACTTGCTGAGGAGACAATGAATGCAGTTTAACGTTAAGTGTTGCGGACTATCATAGAAAGTGAAACATTTACCGTATTTACTCGATTCTAAAGTGCACCTTTTTCCCATGACAAAAAGAAGAAACAAAGTGAAACATCAATAGTAATGCGCTCTTATTTTTTGTGACGCGGAAAAAAGGTCCTTAGTAATCAACCTTCTCGCACTCATTGAAACAAATGCAGTACTCATGTAATGAACACACTCGCATAATAAACACACCGTCAACTCTGAACCCTCACGGTCTCTCGAACGGCCGCACTATGGCTTTCCCGCTTCACTCAATCCGCATTGGCTCGAAGACGTTCGGCGCGCCGATTCATAACTCCTGTGTCCTGATCAACTGCCACAGTTGCCGGGCATAGCAGCGTGCAAGTGGCGGTAATATCATTTACCCACAATGCTGCATTCCTCCGTGCCATCGCAGTTCCCTCATGCCCACTGCTGCGTGCTGCCATGCGTGCTGCGCAGACTGGCGCAGATAAGCCTAAGCATGGTCAGGGCATGATCTCCAAGATTGCCGCGATGCAATCTCAGATGTCAAGTGCTAACAATTGATACTCAGGCTCAGCACGGATATGAGGGGAAATGCGATGATGAGCCATTTTGCGTGCAGTGGTTAGAAACGTCTATTCTCCCATTACGGCCACCCACTAATGTTATTGAAAGTTCGTGCGGGTGGGCATCTCGGAGAGTGAATCAACGACGTAGTGACTTTGGTTTGGCGCAAGGCGGGCAAGCCGATGCGGTGAGTATCATCAGCCTGCGCATCATGTGTGTCATGGCGTCGTTAAGCGCGGGACCGGTGGCAGCACAGAAACTACAGAAACTACGCACGCCAGGGACCGCCACGCCGCTGGTTTGTTTTTCAGCCGGTGACTATTTGACAGCGCCCGAACCTCGTTTTTGGACCCATCTTATCAGAAAAGTGGTATGCGTTATAATCGAGTGAATACGGTACTCTGCATGTGAAAAAACTAAGGTATCGACTGTTAGGCTTCACATGACACCCACCGACAGTCTGCTAAGAAAAATGGCACTACATATAATGTGAATAAACCACAGAACACGTGACATGAAAAGAGTAAACATCTTACAGGAAGGATGAAGTTCTTGAGTGGTGGCAAGTTCTCAGAATGTGCATCAATCCACTGTTCCAACTCCTTAATATGCTCAGCTGGGAATTCAGTTTTGACTGCAAGGCATTAAACAAGATGGAATGGTGAGCAAATGGATGGCAATCAAATGGTAAAACTTTAAGCTTCCTACTTTTTGCATTTGCTTTTTCAGAGAAGATCATACCATTACTGGGAGCATTTAAGCTTAAACTTTGAGATTGTTGTAAAGAAAAAAAAAGTAGAGTGCCTCTGCCAGAATCTCTTTTTTATATATATACATACAATTTTTCAATGACAATAAGTACAATGCTCCTATTACATGTTCGAGCAATTCATATTTGGAAATTGCCCTTTTGAAGTACAGCCGTTCTTCCTCCATAATAATACCATCTGAGCCAGTACGAGCACATTAATGGAATGCATTATGCAATTAACTTTGTAACTGCTAACTCTAGCTACTTCATCAAAATTTGAAGATTAAATTTTGAAAAATTCAACTGCTCTTAAAGGGTAAAGCAACAAACTATAGCACTCTAGGTGCACAGACACATGTCCCTCAAAGAGATGCAGTAGACTCTTGATAACGCAAAACTCTGATAAGTCGAACAAATTTCAAGTTTTTGACTTGCCTGCTATGCTTCCAACTTATAGCTGCTTAATTCAAAGTGTGCCAATTAGCCAATTCTGTTAATTCATATTTTTTGGTTATCCTTAGCAGGAATATTGGCTACTTTGGTTACCTCTAGATGAACATTCATGCTCGCCTTTTTTTTAACAGCCAGAAATAAAGACAATCACTTTTCAGCACTTCTCAAAACATTCTAAACCAGTATCAGAAAAGAAAACATTGAGGCAGCAACAATGCATCTCTCTTCTACCTGGTATGTTACACTGAGCCATAATTCTGCTTGCATCTAATAATTCATATAAAATTCTGAGGTCTCCTCAAGTTTAAATTAACGAGTGTCTACTGTACCTATATTTTGAGTTTATTCATAAATCCAGTCTTAGCAGAGTCAGACACTGAAAAACAGTGTCAAGCACAGTGCTACTCATGTACGAGGTGCATTACAAGGGAGTTCAGTCACCATTGCTGTTACAGTAAGCTGCAACTGTGCCTTGCAGTGCAACTACAGTGCCTACAACATCAGTGCTATCCAATGACACCTTTAGTTTAGAAATACCCTGGGACATATCTTAACACTGCATGTGCTCTTGATAGCAAATTGCAACATTTCAATGAAACTGTACAGGTGTGACTGAACCCTGGGCACTCATAACTATAATTACTGACCAATGCAGGTGGTCCAAATTAGTTGCAATGACAAGCTGCAATACATTTCAATTTTTCAATCAGTCAACAGTACATTCATTATGACCTAACATGTGGGTCACAAAACAGCGCCCACGCCGTCAAGAATCACGGCATCATGTTAGAGACGCCACACCGAATCCAGCCCCATGAAGAAAAACAGCACACAGTGAAAGCGTCAACGCGTCTGACATCTCACAACTGCTGGCCAGAATCAGCACAGTGCGATTCTGGTGTTATGCCAAATGACGCAGAGCGCAGCAAGGCAGCATTGCATCACCCTTCTACAGCGGGTAATCGCGCACAGCCAGACACGCAAAAGGAGGAAGCGAGAGAGTATGCGGTGGCACTAATCCCAACAGTCAAGGTACAGAGACACCCCTATCGTGATATAAGCAACTAGTTTAATCGAGAGATTTCTTTCAGCTTTGCGCGTGCTGAGATGAGGTGACCCACACTGCATCTTTTAAAAACCCAGCGGAAGGCGGTTTAACAAGGATTCAATGAAGGACTGTCAGCAGTTGATCGTCAGTGAGTGCCAATGCAACACAGTGAATCAAGTCACAAGAAGCTGAACAACACTGCTCCATGGACAAGCCGTTGAGATAAACCCGCAAGCCACATGTTGATGGGACTCTTTAAGTTGCCCCTGGTGAAGAGGACTTTTTGTGTTTTGTTCTCCAATTGTAATGCATAGGCTTGCATATTTGGTGTTAGATAGTTGGTTCCATGCTGTGTTGTGGCCCATATGTACTTATTCATATTGTGAAGAGCCATGTCAATGCATGTTTGTGTATCTGCCAATATATTAAATATATGTTTTCTTTTGATCAACCATGGCTCTGACCAGGTCTTTGAACCACTGCTAGTGTCTTGCTATGCACCATAGGGACCAAAAACTTAATTGTCAAAGCTTTTGTGGGGTCATTTTTCAGGAACTAATACATCAGTTCTCGCAGTCCTTCCCAGTGATCGCCTCCCTAGCCTTATAGCTAGGGTCTGGTGACAGTGTACACAATACAACAAAAATACGTGCTAGGAAATTTCCCTGCCACATTTCCTCGCACACATTAAACTTAAATTCAATTCTCTGTAGATACACAGAAACTTACCCCTCTGTCCCTCCGATGCTGACGACAGTGGTGTTGCTATGGAAGCCTGCAGGTCTTGAAGTAGGCACTGAACCTGCAGTAATGGTCAAGTGGCGCGAATGGTGACTACAATTTTAAAGGTGTGGCACACACCACACCTAAGACATTACAGCAGGGCTAGTAACACAGAGATATTAACTGTTTAAATTCCTGCCTGCCTTATTTTCTTTATAAAATAATGGAGGTATTCAACCAACGTAGTGATATTAAAATGGCCAAAGTATAATCACGGCAGTTTTCTGTCACATGCCGCGCATAAGCTGCTCAAATTTGAGTGTAGCATATCAAGTTGCCTGAAAAAAAGTCCTGAGTGGACAATATTGGGACTGGTTTCACTAACACATGACCGCAAACTTCACCAATCAGCAACATTGCCTGCTACTACATCAAGAACTTTCACAAAATGTGAGTAAGGCACATGCCCAGCCATGCACACCCAAACCCATTGCTTATGACACCACGTGATGCATGTCGTCATAACTGGTGTGCCCGTACATTGGTGTGTGTACAGCAGAAACAGTGCTTGCAATTTTTAATTCTGCGGAGACTATTAACAATTAGCCGAATAACAAGTTCTTCTGAACATGAACATCCAGAGCTATGGTAGACAATCCTTAAAGCGCCTGCTGATGTCCTATGATATGTGCTTTAACTCTGCCAAATGTTTACAGAAACAAATTGAGTGACGCAGTTGGTCATCTACCTCTAAGGGGGCCCTGAAAAACTTTTCAAATAGTCAGAAAATGGTATCGATCAGTCGTGGATGGCCCTGTGAACATGTGAGCCAAATATTATTGCACTGCACGAACCAGCAACTTTGCAATTTGGTTTCATGTGCCACTGGATATCACCTGCTCTTCTTTCTACACTGTCACGGCGAGCACCAACTAAACATTGACTCTTTTTCGGTTTCCTCAGAGATAAATACATATATTTTCTTTACTCGTTGAACTCAAAACAAAAAATGAAGCATTACTGAGCATCATGAAATCACCAATGCAATTTCTGCCTCAAGTAATGCAGTCGGTGCTCCCTGCAATGCAATTTGTTGAAAGAAGAGCAGGGGGGTTAACAGCTGCATATAAAACCAAATCAGAAATTCCCTGGGCTGTCTAGTACAATAATATTTCACTCAGACGTTCGCAGCGGCCCCGTGACCGATTGTCGCCATTTTACAACCATGCAAAAAGGGTGTTGTTACAGAGCCCCTTCAATTGTGCCGAACATTCAACAGAGTGCACAACATGTGGCTGATAAACAGCAGCGGGCAAGTGCATCACCAACTTTGTAGAGCTTAAACTTCAATTGCCTTTCTGCAC
The DNA here is from genome assembly GCA_013339685.2 of Hyalomma asiaticum. NCBI lineage: Eukaryota > Metazoa > Arthropoda > Arachnida > Ixodida > Ixodidae > Hyalomma > Hyalomma asiaticum. The sequence continues at coordinate 102,954,543 of CM023484.1, read as the reverse complement.
AGAAGGTGGTTAAAGAGACCCTCACCCATTTGAGCTGTTCGCTGACCTCCGGGTGCTTCAGGACAGAGCGGACATAGCCGATGTGCGAGTTCAGCTCATCTGTAGCACCTAGGGCCTCGAAGACGGCATCGTCCTTGCGTCGCCTCTGGCCCGTGTACGTTGCCGACGTTCCTGACACAGCACACAGTCCGCTCTAGCAAATGCATACGGTTGTTGCCATCGGATGTGCGACCTTTTAACTACTCTGATTAGCACCACTGCTGCGTTGTATACATACATAACACTGCCACACAACAAAAGAAGACAGAAGGTCGGGGAAAAATGGAGGGTTCAAGAGATAAGAGATAATTGAACAGGGAGTGTATCTACAGCCAACATTTTAAAAAATAAAAAAAAGAAAGAGGACTTGTTCTCGTCAGGGCTGTGATAAAGATAGGTTGTCCTGCCGAAACGTTATCTCCATTGGCATCCTTTGCTCACTGCCATGTCACTAAGATGATATATTAGTGCGCTACACTTACACTGAAACAAAGATAACATTTGCAATGACATGCAACAACATTACTATAAAAATAAGCCACGCGTAATAACATATTTGATAACATGTATACACACAGCCGGAAAGTGAGTGTGAATGTAGAAGCTTGGGCGAGTTCGTAGCAAGCCATTATGATCAAAGCAGCTCCCTACTGTCCTTTTTCCTAGCTGCAAGTATATGTGCTATAAAAAAAACTTGGGTGGTGAATTCATGCCAAAATATTTTTACCGAGTTCATATCAGTGCGGCATTTTTGTTAAATGATACAATGACATTCCTTGATCGACAGTACGATCGAGCACAAACACTGTGGTCGTATAACTACACAGGACGAAAACAGTCGCTTCCACGATGTATGCAATTAGCCCCTTTTATTTTCCTTCCCTTCAATAGTACTCTTACAGCATCATGTAACAAAAAGCAAAGGCTGCGCATAACTCCATGCATCACCCACGTGAAACTACATGCATAGGGAATACAACTGGTAGCAACTCCCAGTCACGAAACAGCTGGTATGTGACAGGTGACAAGCGAATTCCTTGGCACGCACTAGTTTCCGCTGGTACTAACCTTTGTCGCCGGTGCGAGTGTAGATCTTGGTTTGGCGAGGGCCTCCAGAACTGCGCGAAGAAACGTAAACTAGTTGTTAACAGTCAGCATGACGCCATAGACACTGCAGTCGCGCCGACGAAGACAGAGAGAAACGTGAGGTGCTTCAAGTGTCACCTTATGAGGCGCGTGCTGAGGACCCTCGAGGCCACGAGTGATCTGGCAATGCATCGCAAGGTAGACATTTTTCCCAGTAAACGTGAAACAACTTATGTGGCAGTAAACATAAGCAAGCTAGCAGACCACGGCAGACCAAAAGCGCGCATAGACTTGGATTGGTTTTGTGCCGGCAGCATGGCTTCTAAACAGCCGTACGCGTCTTTCGGCTTCAGTCTCTAAAAGCGTAGCCTTTGAGATTTGTAAGAAAGACTCTGAGATGACCATCGTCTGGTTGGGGAGTTTAAACTACTCCCTCGATAAGGTTAACAAAATATGCTTTATATGTCCATCATTTTAATCTTAAATGCAGTTGAAATCGCGCATGTACTTTTACAGTTAAGAATCAGTCGGATGCCAAAGGTCGGATGCCGGATAGCGCCATTGCGTCTGCTACATTTCAGACATGGCGGAACATTCGACGTGTTTGCGCTTTTAGAAAGCGGCAACGCGTCTGCCGCCCGTGAACCATCCGTGCACATTGTAGAGGTGATCTGATCGCCCGCGTAACGCACCGCAACCTGTCTTCAGTGATCCGTCGCGGCTCGCCGCGTACCGTACTCACTGCGCCATGAAGAGAGACGTGCTGATGATGCACGAACGGAGTGTGTTCCGTACGCCGCCGGACTTCACGGCACTGGCCGAGAAGTACTTCGATTTCTCGCAGCACGTCACCTACAACACTCTGGGCAAAGCCAAGCTCGACTTCAAGGATAACGACTCGCAGCGGGCGCTGTCCAAGACGCTGCTCAAGCACTTCTTCGAACTGGACGTGCGGTTGCCGCAGGGTCGGCTGGTGCCGGCTGTGCCGCAGCGCCTCAACTACTTGCTCTGGGTCCAAGACCTGGTGGAGAAGGTTTTGGAAAGGAAAGATAACGTGGTGGCGCTCGATGTCGGTGAGTTGGATTGACGAGATCGTCGCAACTGTGGCCGGTCACCCGCTGTTATTGACACGTAGTTCCTCTGCACGTTATAAATGATCCGGTCTCCTCATATGAACGCTGCCCCTTCCCGCCTCGCGATCCAGAACTCCCCGAGTTATCAAAAGCGATTTCGTACCGTTGACAGCGGTTTAACTAACTTGTTCACCGTGAGATATATTAGGGTGCCCAACTTGGCAACACGCACATCGTACGGAGTTCTGCCTCCGTGACGCAATGTCGCCGGAGCTCTGACGGCCGTAGAAGAAGAGAGAATTGTTCTCGCATACAGTTTCGGTTCCGACGATGTCCGTAGCAGTGAAGTGCTTTTGTTGCTCTGTCAAGTAGCCGACAGTGCCCGTTTTCTCCACTTGCTTTGTAGATATGAAAAAACTGTGCCTTCCTCATTGTTACGTACGTCAACAGCGGAATGCGTGCGAGGTCTTGGTGCAGAACACCCGCATTTTTTCTGCAGCCCTGCTGCCAACATGGAGAGCATCTCCACTTGGCAATCATTCGGGGAGCAGTTAGCAGGTGAAGGTATGCTGGTGTCACAGGGTGCTTTTTGACATCCTATGACGCAGCATACACTTCTGTGTAACTCTATAACACTGCTGTATCAACATTGCAGTGTGGCACCAATGTAGTTTAAGTTGCTGCTATGATAGTGAATGAAGCTGGCATCGAATGTTCTTTCTTTGCATTAATATATGTGTTATGCTGTGGGCATGCCCATGATAACGAGCCACATTGACTCTGTAGCTGGGTTTAAGCAGCAAGTTTCAGAGGTCGTGCAGCTGCTAACTGCTGTGATGCTGCTGAATTTGTAGGAAGCTGTTAGAGAGCCTTGGGCGGTTTGTCACGTAGCTGAGCATGTGTTTTGATAACGAGCAGAGCGTAAAGAGTTCCGCTTGCACAGACCTTTCCGTTTACGCAGCTTGTGTGCACAGGTGTGTGCTTATTACGTCCATCCCAGAGAGGGAGAGGGAAGTCAGTTTGAACTCACAAACACTAAATAGAAATTAGAACAGATGCTCAAGGGAAGATGGAGGTTTGATCGTCGGAAAATGTCTTCGTCAAAACACTCAATAGAGATACATTCTGTGCTGTATTAGTAAATTATCTTGGTACAATGGCATAACAAAACTTTTATGCTTTGCTTCCTCTTTGAATGACCAACTTGTTGCTGGGAAGTTCCTGAATCTAGAGTTCTAAGAAAATATTTTATGAGTCTTATTACACTTAGTGCTGGTCTCTAATGCCTGTTAAAGAGAAACACACGTAATATTCTGCTAGTTACGCGCAGCTCGGCATGGGAAATGTATTGGTGACAGAAAAGCTTTAGGGGGAGGACGGCAAATGAAGAAAGAAAGAAAGCAAAACGTATGTAATAATAGCATATGCACACAATACAAAGTTAGTGTTGACATGTGTAGGCTGGGGCTTGCAAATTTATTAAACCAATATTCGGAAGGTGTGAGAAAAGAGAGTTCTTGTAGAAAGCACCGAAAACCAAAAATGATTGTCGTTGTCAGTCATAGCTTCCTCATTCATGATATACCTGTTTTTATGTTGATGAGTTGCTACTGGAAAAATGCCTGTCCTGGGGACTTCCAAGTCTCTGCCTCACCTCCCCCCTGGTTTTTTATCCCACTCAAACTTATTCCAGTTAGACTAACCCCCAATTCTAACACTTCCAAAGATTAAAAAAAAAAAAAAAAAAGAAACATGACCCCTGCTTTGCACTCGCTGGAACCAAGTGGTGCTTGTTTTATTATTATTATTTTATCATACTGCCTAATTCTCTAAACTGCTTCCCTTCCCTTAGCACTGGTACAGTCACCCTGAGAGACCAATTGATTGTCTGCATGCTTGATGTGTTACATGCCCTGCCCAGCTCCATCTTCCAGTGCAGGCTGTTACGAGCTCATTCTAATTGATCTTAGGAGCAATGTTGTCAGCTGCCGGTGTCCCTCAGAGCTGTTGTGCATAACGAGAAAAAATGAGAAACCAGAATCAAACTGGGGCACCCGTGCTCAGCCAACTAACTGTCCTGCCATTGTATCGCACCAGTGCTTGAAATTGCTTTGGAAGTGGACTGTATGGAGGTGTCCCATTAGGTAAGGAGTCACGTGCAGCTAGGTAGACATCGCGTGGCAGAACCAATGCCTTGCACTAGGTGTCACACCATGTGATTTCCATAGTCCTTGAATGCAACCTAACCTAACCTAACCTCTTTAAAGCTGTCTACACATGACAACGGGCCCGGGTGCAAATACGTCATCATCAGCTCCAGCATCAGAAACATGTTGTGTCATACCACGCAAATTGTGTGAAAGGCGGGGGGCACTAGCAGCTTTTTATCACTTAAAAAAGTCACATGTGAAACTAGGCAGTTGCAAACACTGCGTGGCGTATGCATAGTGTTGAATCAGGCACCAATCACGCCATGCAAATTATGTAGCACTTGGGTGCCTTGAAGCTGCCCGCCCATTACAAAGGGCTTATTCACAATGCGCCTGCATTGTAATCGGCAGCATCAGTAGAATTGCCTTACAGTTGCATACTAAAATGCCGTGAATCGTATTACAGTAAAACCTCGTTATAACGAACCCGGATATAACGAATTATCGGATATAACGAAGCAATCGCAATTCCCCTTGAAATTCCTATAGATGAAATTTATATTGGTTATAATGAACTAATGGTTATAACGAAGTAATTACCGCTCCCCCTTCAACTTCGTTATAACGAGGTTTTACTGTATATGAACAACTTAATGGACTTTAAAGTTGCCCAGTGAGTACAAGGGGCTGTGCCACAATTCATCATAAGCAGCCCAACCATAGTTTTTTAGATAGCATGGTTAATGCTGGCAATTTAAAGCGACCCACCAACTACAAGCTATGCCACAATTTGTTGTCAGCAGCCGCCTGCCCATGGCCCTTTTTGCAATGTCTTGCATGAACGCCTTCGTAGCCTTGATAAAATTCAACAAACTGCCACCACCCCTTTTTGACACCGTCTTACGTGGACTTTGTATTTCAAAACACCGTAGTGTCTGCAGCATCAGACAGAAGATATTCTCTTTCCATAACTAGACACATGACGGGCTCTTGAAGGCTTTTGGCTGTAGCTTACTGAGAATGCTGTACGTTCTGTAGAGCCCTGGAATTTTCCTTTGTCTTAGTGTCAGCTACACTATTGGCTAACCATTTCCAAATTTGAAAGTAGCTGAGGGCCTGTCAGTAAAAAGAGGGCTGCATTGAAGTCTAGGACAAAACAAACACTGAACCTGGTGAGGCAGTGTGCTGTTGTACAAGCCACCTGCAGTTCTCCTAGTGAGTGCTGCCATGTTCAGATGGCCTGACTGGTGTGCAACTTTCCAACAGGGACAGGGAGCATCGTGTGTGCTGGCATTGCTGGGCCACAGGCAGTGTGGCTGGGACTTTGTCGGCACCGAGACAGACCCAGCAGCCGCCACTTCAGCCACAGAAAACGTCAGCCGCAACAGCCTCGAGGAGCACGTCAAAGGTAAGGGCCTGCCATTGACCATTATTTTCACACACTCTTGACATTTTACCACGAAAAGCTTGTGTTCCTTAAGCTTTCATTTAGACACAGCACTGGTATGACATTTAAATAGAATAAACAATCAAAGTATATTTGGTTAAATCGAATGTTTATATGAAAGGTTTGAAATAGGAAAGTGTTTGTGAAGGTTGCAAAGGACTGGTTATTGATTCTGTTCAATTCCTTCATTATTTTTTAATTTTGTATGGCAGAAGAAAATGAGCCAGAAAAGGGCATCATGTAAAGTAGCCATGTGGCTGCCCATGTACAACTGCAGTAACAAATAGCTGATGACTGAACAAAAATTTGTTTGTTTTTTTATTCACTGCATCTGTTTGTTTGCTTGTTTGTTTGTTTGTTCATCCAAATCAAGGGCATCAATACATGACAGTAGATCAACTTCTACAATATGAAACATTACTAACGTTTTGGTCGGTGAGGTTAGTGTTCTGAAGCATGTTAACTGTCCATGACCTTCATTGTGCAGCAAAATCTGAGTAGCACAATGTTCTTCCATTTCACGCTCTTCTAAATGTGGTTGCTTCAACTGGAAATTTAATCCATGACCAGTAGCGTAGAGCAACACAGCCACTGAGTCACAGTGGTTACCCGTCAGTACCCAGGTGAAATGTTGACCTTGTACCAGTCAGTGTAAACCGACACTTTGGCTTGCATTTGTTTTTCCACCCAGGCTTTCATTTGGGCATAGGCTTGAAGGAATGGTGAAAACCCTAAATACAACAGATTTTAGTGTACCTATACTGCCTACATTACAGCCACCCGTTCACTCCATATTTCCAAAACATTATGGTGATTGAAATTTAAATACTGGATTATTCTGTATATAAACTTCATGAACTTATTTTGTTTGTCTTCGTTGTAGATAATTCTAGGAGCAGTTCTAGAGCAATAGGCCATTTCATAACATCGCTGCATAGAAAATCCCATTGCACCTAATTAGAATAAGTTCAAGAGCTTTACATGCCAAATTTGGGATAAAACAGTGAGGCCCATCATAATTGGAGACACCAGGTTACATTGTGGCTAGCTAATGTTACCATGCAGCCCACTCTTAAGTGCTACACTATATTCTTGCATTTTGCTGTCGTCTAAGTGTGGCCACCGCAGTTAGAATTGAACACATAGCATGATGCATATTAGTTTTATTGTTGGAGGCCCCATGCACTAGAGGTCTTGTGTTCTCAAGTTCTTTTGTTGTTCCCCGCTTTCTTCTGCATGCCAGGCATCCTTAGAGGGAGTACAAAAGAAAACAAGACTGTGTGTATGCAAGGCCTCTTGGGTACCCAGTAGTAAAACTCTGCGTTGAGTTCATAGGCAACCAAACTACCGTGGATGGGCCGATGACTACCTAATTAGCAGCTACTATGTTGAATAACTAAAGCCTTTGGCAAAGTTAGTAGCCATTTTGCTTCCGAATGCAGCAACATTGAAATAGTATTCCAGTTAGCAAGTCTACCATAGTACGTAGCCTGCAAATGCAGCGTTCTTTCTAATTCACAAATGCCTGCTTCTTTCCATGGACGCAGTGCTGGAGGTGGGATCGCTTGTAGAGGCCGTGGAGAAGACAGGAGTCTCACAAGTTTGACGTGTGCGTCTGCAACCCTCCCTTCTTCACTTCGGCCGAGGAGGCAGATGCCAAGACGAAGGCCAAGGAACAAGGGCGCGCCTCGCCACCTTCGGACATGGGGGGCGTTGAAACTGAGAAGGTAATATCAGAGAAACGACAGCGAGATTGGCGTCGAGTTTAAATGTACCGTTTCATGTTTTGGTCTGTGAAGGCCTTGTCATCTTTTAGCTTGTGCAGTTCTCGTAGGGACGAGGATAAAGCAAAGGAAGGTACACGGGATGTGTGATAGCTCACAAATGCTATTTTCTTTTTTTTTTTTAGGAAAGCTGTCTTACGTACATTAAAGTGTATAACATAACCAAAACATACCAAAAGAATATGAGAGCAAGGACTTGGTGCAAGAACAGTCTACACCATATCATAATACTAGGTAATGATTTGCATATGCTACTCATATACAGTAGAACCTTGTTATAACAAACCCGGATATACCGAACTATCGGATATAACGAAGCAATCGCAATTCCCCTTGAAATTCCTATAGATGAAATTGATATTGGTTATAACGAACTAATAGTTATAACAAAGTAATTACCGCTCCCCTTTCAACTTCGTTATACCGAGGTTTTACTGTATTTGAATTCAGCATAACTCAGGGTGATGAACACTGGTCACCTACTAGATGAATCTATAAGCTAGCTCACTTCGTAATACATGGCCCTTTATTATGATTACATAACTTTTTTAAGCAGAAAGTTCATAGAAATTGACAAGAATCTAACACAGATGCTGCGTAATAAAAAAAAAGAACAGTAGAAATATCACTGGACTGCGTACATCTCTCACAGGCCTCACATCTCATGCTCGAATGAACTACATATGTGTCTATTGTAGACCCACATTGCGCAACCTTCTTTGCAGGTGTGGGCAGGACTCTGGAGAGGTAGGCTTTTTCAAGGACGTGCTGTTGCGGGACAGCCTCGTGCTACGGGACAAAATTGGGTGAGGACAAGGACATTTGCGCAAGTACTTTTATGAGCTTTGCAGTGCTTTCCACTGCCGCTGATGAAGTCTTCAACCTCACGAAAAGCTTTAGCACACTTACATGTGAGCGGTGCTTGAGTCAACATTACGACAAGTGGACTAGTCTTCATGAGGGCCACATATAGAAGGCAAGCACACTTGTTGAAATGTTGGCTCTAGTGACACTCCCTGTTCAGGTTCAGTGACTTTTTCATCACTTCAAGCCCCCACCTTCCATTGAGTTTCTCTTGTTTAGATTTGAATGCCACGCATACTGGAACAATTTGTGTCTGAAGTAACAAATGAGTACTGTGTATTTGTCAAGCACTGCTAACATTACGCAGCATTACAGAAGGCCAGTAAAATGTGTGTGAGGCCCTTTCTGCGGTGCCTTAATTTTACTTCTTTTGTGTAGACTCGAAAGCAATTATTTTTTTCTGCTGTGAGCTGAATGTTGGAATATAAAAGAATACTGCATATATTTTAGACATTCACTTTGGTTCAACTGCGCCACCTACATCCACTCACTTTAATCTCACTCACTCTTCCATCCCTTTAACGTTTCACCGTTGATTTCTCATTCCTTTGTTCATTGTAGTCCTCGTCAATCCATTCCTGTGACACTGCATCAGGTATTTTGCTCTTGATTCATGGTTACCATGGCAATTCACCATGGTTATCAGCACGGATTTCTAAGTCTGCAGTTGACATGGAATGGGCATGTCCATACTTGTGTGATGTGCTTAATTATGAAATATTATAAAATGGCACACATATCTGTGAACAGGATAGTCTACAGGGCAAGCCCATGCTCCCCCCCTCCCCTCTTCTCTTCCCTTGACCCACAGTGTCTCATATCGGCAGGGCTTTGTAAACTTCAGTGTTCACAGAATGTCGGGTGCGGTGTAGTGTTGCGAACATTGTTGTTAATTTATGACATTAAAGAAAAGTGAAACTAGTACTCTCAATTTTGCCTGTGAATTGTGGATCTTTGTTGTAACAAATAAATGAATTCTTTGTAAAATACTTCACTAGGCTGAACATTATCAGTGCTCTCTGTGAATGTTCATCCAGTCAGCTTACAAACGAGCTGTTCCTTTATTCTTCGTGCAGCCTGTACACCTGCATGTTGGGCAAGAACAGCAGTGTCAAGGAGATCCTCAGTGCTCTTCAGAACAAGGTGAGCTTCCCAGCAGGGCACCGGCGTGAAAGCAGTGGGTTTGTGCGAGAGTTGAATCCGCCATCCATACACCCATCCTTTCAAGGACACTGTCAGCTCATTGGCATTAGACTGCATCATTGCCTGTCCCTTTTAGCAAATCAAAAATAAATTTTTTGTTTAATCTCCCATCATTGTCATTTAGAATCAAACTTTTACACCTGTGGCAATCTGCACTTTGGAGCAATCAGAAGTCAGAAAAAAAATGTAACTGCCAGCTCAAGTTTTGGTTTTAATTGTAAGTTGAAGTTGCACCTCTCACTTTGGTTTTCAAATTTTGGCAGAATGGGCCAACGACTTACAGTCGTGGAAATACAGTAGTTGTTGAGTTGATCACATCATCTCCTGTGAGAGCCTGCTGCTGTTGCCAAAGTCTGCTGACGTTTCACATTCAAATCGCATTCCATACACAGGTGAAGTCCTGTCGAGTTGCAGAGTTCCACCAGGGAAAGACAACTCGCTATGCTGTTGCGTGGACCTTTCTCAATGTCAACCTGCAAAAGGTATGCTAGTTCTCGCTCTGTATTTCTATGGAGCAAATGAGGGAAGAAATACGGAGCGAGAACTTGATTAACGTCAAGTTGTAGCTCTATTTCTTCCCTCATGACCTCTTTACGAGAAGTATTTAGCATGTAGGTACATAGAATAGGGCAGACGCACATCAAAAGATTTGGAGACATACGTGCTCGTGGATTACAATGCATTAAATGTAATTTGCATTAAATGTAATTTGCAATGCATTAAATGTAATCACATAGTCGTTCAACCAGAGCAAATACGAATGAGTGCATATATGTGTATAGTCGTGCCAAGTGCAGACACTGTCGCTAAATGGCGGCGCATAAACACGTGACCAGGCATTGCTGAAAAGCTCGTGGCACTGCCATACTTAGTCACATGACTGCCGCCAGTGCAGCATCTGCAAGAGCACGACATGTTGTAATGTTGCCAGCATTTCTACAAAAGGCTGCCATAACATGTACTTGCCACCTCAACAGAAGAATTCTGCTTGCTTGACATTGTTCACAAACACAAGTTGAGAACCTTTGGTCATGAATGTAGATCAAGGGCTCATTTTGCGTAGTGTTATGGAATAAGAAGATGGTCGATCTGTAATTGCATAAATACACAAGTGCAAATGTACTCAACTTGCGGGTATTTTGAAGGCAGTGCCAATTTTGTTAATGTAAAAAAAAAAAAAACACTCCCATAATAGCTCACTATCCCATTGCCATTCATAGCCTACACACATTACATTGAAAAATCAACTGCAGTGAGTCATCAAATCAGCAGGGAACTTGACTGTTATGTGCATGTGTGTGCCTGTGCAGCTGCCATACTCCAAGGTGCGACAGCAGAAGCAGCCGACCAAGATTGAGCTGGCACTGCCGCACTCACAGGTACCGGTAACCCTGCGGGTCCACTACGTCTGGCGGGAGCTGCTCAGCGCCCTCAACTCTATTGAGGTAATTGCCTTGCCACTGTGTACGTCTGTGCCCTCTGTTTTCCAGGAATTTTTCTGTGGCCATGTTGAATCCTGTTCTAACGAAGTCGGCTGTGGTATAGAACTGCCTTTACTACATGCCGAAGTCAACAGATGAACGTTTCATGTTCACAGTAAGACCTCTTTACATAACGTTGTAACATGGTGAGGATGGTGAGGAAGGCAGCGAGTAAACAGGCAGCAACCAAACGCTTTATTGGACGAATTTGTGCATTGCAAATTGAGCAGAGCTCACACTACACACTAACAGCAAACACGGTCGTCGGTGGTTGATAATCTGATATCCAGTGAAATGCATTGCCTTTTATACGTGTGTCGTAGTAAATTCTAGTGTTATTACTGGTGCTTGTGTAGGATCAGGAATGTGCCATACTGCACACACCATGCATGTAAAGTTAGCAGAACACTTAGAAACGCTTGGAAAGCTTCACGTATGTTCATGCATGTTAAGCCAAGCAGCAACCTCTGACAGATGTGTTAGCTGAAATTGAAAATAAAAACAAAGAATGCATGCCAATATCAACTTCACAGGAGCAGAAAAACTGTCCGAATTAACCAAACTTCACATTATTAGTTTCGTTTTTATTATATTTACCCCTCAAGGCCCAAGTCATTGCATAGGGGGGTGAGAACCAAGTACAAATAACAAGGCAACACCAAGTACAGTGAAGCAGGCTTCTATTTAAACAGCATTCGTGAGTGCTTTGTGAAAATGTTCATTGTCAGCAATTGATAAAATATCTGTGCACATTTTGACAAACTCCTAATTTTCTCCCTTTTCTTTAGCGTCTGATGAAACTGTGCGCGTGAGTTGCGCTTGAAGAGCAGCCCAGCATTATCGTCAAATGAGTGTGCCCAATGGAAAAATTCACATCACTAATTTGAAAAAAAAAAAAAGAACGAAAGAGAGTGATGACTGTAGCATTGAGAAAACAATGAACAAACACTTGGCTGCAGCAGCATATCTTCGTTTACTGAATGAAATTTGCACATCATGTCCCTGTTTTACAAAAAAAAGTGGTGTCGAAGCTGCTGTCTTCGTCACCTGGAAGCTTCCTTCACTGTGTTGCCAACACGCTAGATCTGTGTCTTTTGCTACATACAGCATGTGCTTTTCAGAAACTACACGCGCATCTCGGTAATTTCTTTTCGCCGGTAGGCTGGCTGGCAATGAGTCATTCGTTCATTGAAGTGTATCCAGCTTGTTTTATGCCAGCTGGAGGCGGGCTTCAGTATAATTGCACTACGTCAAAATGAAGGTAACGTGTGCTGCATTTGTTGTGGGTAACACTGGAGTCAGTGTCAAGCTATCAGTGCAATTGTAGATAGCATCCGTGCTCCAAAGACGGCCTGCAGCCAAAGCACTCTTGCCACCTGGCTGTGCTCCTAGTCCCCTCCAGTCACGTTGCATCATGCATCCTCCTAACATTTCGTTCTTCAGTAGCGTTTTCTGTTACCCTAGCTAGATACCACAGCCGAAGGACACTAGGGAGTTTTAGCAGCGCCGGCTTACCGTACGGCAGTGACGGTAATGCCGTACTGTCATGGTCAGCACGCGGCTATTTTAGTCGGAAAGACCTCCACTAGTTGCGCAGTGAGTACGGAAACGTCGTCAAATGATAAACCTTGCTGGTAAAGCCCTCAGAAGCTCAATTTTCTACGTGCCAACCACGACACTACGGCATTACCGTAGTTACCGTACGGTCAGCCACTGCTAAAACTCCCTGTTCAGACACAGAATACATGACGCCGTCCAGCCGTGGTTCGTGTTCAGGAGGATGGTTTGTGACGGATGCGTTCGTCCTGGCAGGTCCCCTACGAGATCATCAACGAGGGTCAGAACATGTGCCACCTGTGGGTCAAGGCCAAGGAGAACACGTGGACGCACCTGAGACGCAGGCGCCGGGAGATGGAGCGCAAGCGTCGCATGCAGGAGGAGGAGGCCAAAAAGGCCGAAGATGCGAAAAAGCCAAAAGACGAGCCTTCGAGTGAGGAGCAGACACAAGACGAGCCAAAGCAAGGTCAGCTATGATGACTGTTGGAACTCTTGTGAGTTCATTTGACTTGCGCATCTCGAGAGAAGTAAGGGTGTGCGAATAGCAATTTCAGAGAACTAATCGAGTGGCAGAAGTGAATCAGATCAAATCAAATATCAAATAGTTTTTGATATTCAACCGGCTGTTTGTACGAATGAAGTAAATTGATGTTCACATCCTCACATTCAAAACATTATCATTGTAAAAGAGTACAGCATGTGGAGGAAATAAGCAGGCCCTTCATATCCACATAACTTTTTCAAAAGGCACAAGTGATCGTTGTACAGGTAGTAGGTGAAGCAACTCTCCCTGTCAGAGTTGCCCATTGCACTGGTTAGGTTCTCATACTTTATCCCTATGATATGGGCAGGGATAAAATATACTGTATTTTAACATGAAAGTGTTTTTTGCCGGGGTCCACCAAGAAATCAGTGACGCAGTAACGGAAGTGGATCTTTGAAAAAAATGAACTTGCATTCACACTGAAAAGGTTCCACCCAGGCGGACTCAAACCCACCTTCAACCGGGGTTTCACGAAAGGAGCCAGATGCTCTACCGATACACCACCGCAACATCACTCATACAGGAACAGATCGGCCTTATACGTTCACTGTAGCGCTTTAGAAGTTGCATTTAATTGTCGTCCGGTTAAAGCAAAGGTTTTTAGTACAGTGAACTAGAGTGTTTAACAAGCAAAATTACTCTTAAATTAACATCGCTTCCCTTATACTGCACTCTTGGTTCACTTAGGTTCGCTGCGGTGGTACTGCCATCTAGGAATGATAGATAGAGCGAAGCAGATTGTCGTGCTGATTTGCGCCGGCAGTCAGCGCTTCGGCAGTGTTTGCGCCTTCGGCCACCAAAGAAGTTAGGGCTGTGGCGGCATCGTGACGACGCATTCCAGGGGCAAAGTACGAACACAGCTTCTACAAAATTTGTCTTGCGTGGCCAGGTGTGCTGAGTTGCGACGTGAGTCTCGCACCACCTAGACTAATGTCGAAAAGATATTTTCTACAACATTCAAACAGAAGTGCGTAGTTAGTATTTTATGCGGCCTTACAATGTGTTGCAGTGATCTTTTTATTATGAATGATTGAGCATTAGTCACAAATTTGCACCGAAGGCATGGTACGTCACTGGTCTACCAGCAGTATGTCCTCGGTAGAGTCTCATTTCATGCCATACATTGATGTTAATATCTCACTCCCTTAAGATTATTTTATGATAATACAGTCAAACCTGGATATATCAAATTCCTCGATATTACGAAGCTTTTCAATTCCCCGCCAGGACTCCATGCGGGATTCTTTTTAAATATCTTTTGCAGCCGACTGTGCCATCCCTACTTAAGGGATGTCAGTAGAGGCGCTGGTGGAAAGTTTTCGATATCACGGTGATAGCGACGAATATTCGAGGTCGATTCGAGCTGTGCCTTCCATGTTCTTGACGCAAAGTGGATGTGTTCTGGGCTAGGTACAGCTCCAGTTGCCCCTTTGTTTCACTTGTGTGTTTCTTTTGCAAACTTTCATGCCGAAACTGGATATAACGAGGATCTCTTCATAACAAATTTTCATGCATTTGTCAGTTTTGTTATATCCAGGTTTAACTGCAGTATTTTTTAAATGCTCCCAAGCGTAATTACTTTATAAATGTAGCCAAGCTTATCGTCCCTTTAATCTGCTTCCATTGGAGCTAAGTGAACACCAAACAAAAAAGTGCACTGTCGCACCTTAGCAGGGCTATTCTTGAGAAACAAAAACTTCAGCACGTTGAGGTCAAACTCTCTACAATTGCCTCCACAGCTGCCTCCTTCCTGCATCTTTCTCTGTTCTTTTCGCATATTTTCAGAGCACACTTCTTCAGATGCACCTGTCAAAACAGAGACATCCGAACCTGATTCCGTGGAGGAACAGTCAAAGCCAGACAGAACCACTGCTCAGCTTGGCTCTTTGGATGTGCCCTGCAAGACTGAGGTTGTGAAACAAGAGTCAGCTGAATCTTCGAGGGAACTGGATGATAAAGAAAACTTGGCGTCGGAGCTGCCTGAACATTCGCATGAACAGGAAGCCAAGAACTCTGCAAATGGGCCATCGTCAGATGCCAAGCCGTATGTGTCGACCGACGTAACAGCCGAAGAACAGAAGGCACCGTCAGAGTCATCTGCCATACCAACAAAAGCTGAGGATCCTTCATCAGATGTCATGTCATCAAACCACGTGACACCGCCGCCAGACCCTACACCGCTGCCTGAGCAGTTGCCAAGTTGGTTGACACCAGAAGAGGCCATGGAAGGTGACATTGGTGCCCAAGATGACAATGTCGAAAGCGACGCTGTTGCCGAAGGTGACGCTGGTGTCAAATGTGATGCTGGTGTTGAAGGTGACGCTGTTGCCGAAGGTGACGCTGGTGTCAAATGTGATGCTGGTGTCAAATGTGATGCTGGTGTTGAAGGTGACGCTGTTGCCGAAGGTGACGCTGGTGT
Source organism: Hyalomma asiaticum (assembly GCA_013339685.2). Lineage (NCBI taxonomy): Eukaryota > Metazoa > Arthropoda > Arachnida > Ixodida > Ixodidae > Hyalomma > Hyalomma asiaticum. The sequence continues at coordinate 102,938,896 of CM023484.1, read as the reverse complement.
CAAATGTGATGCTGGTGTTGAAGGTGATGCTGGTGTTGAAGGTGACACTGGTGTTGAAGGTGAATGCTGGTGTTGAAGGTAACACTGGTGTTGAAGGTGACACACTAGCTGAAGGTAACATTGGTGCCAATGGTGACGGTCACGAAGGGAGCAGTGTAAAGAGGAAACAAGAAGATGAGAATGCTGCTGCAGACGAGCCGCCAAGCAAGCTTCAACGGCATGATGACAGTGAGAAGGCTTCGGAGGAAAACGCGGTAAGTGTAGTAGGTCACAGATTTTAGGTTTTTTTATGCTCTGCTGCACTAGGGTAAAAAATTGAAAGCAATTTTGGCATGTCTAGAGCCTCCAGCAAAGGGCGTCTACCTCCTCGTTGTGTAGTTAACAGCATACTTTACACATGGTATTTACACTGTTAAGTCAACCCAAATGTAGGTTGAGCCTCTCTCCAAATTGCAAGTCAAACAAAAAAAAGATCCAGCTGGCGGTATAGTTTCTGCTTCAGTTGTAAGTCGACTCCCCAACTTTCGATTTCAAATCTGAACAAAATTGGTCAACTTACAATCGTGTAAATACAGTAACTGCAGCTTTCCCACTTTTCTCTTTGCTTTTAAATCCCAGAGTGCAGGACTGAAACAGTGTATTGAAACAGCACCTGTACTTAGCTGGCAAATGCGTTCAGAATGGAAGGGATATTCTCACATGTCCTTGTTAAGCATTCCATTTGTCCTATGGCTTCTTTTCTTTTTGCACACTATGTTGCTTCAGGAGATCCCTTGGCTTGGTTAACCTGCAGTCTGCTCCTGAGAACTGTAGTAGCTTTACTGTAATGAAATTTAGTTCCATTGTGACTATCCACTGCTGGCTCAGAAGACCTGCAGTCATATGGGTGGTATGTTAGTGTTATAATCTCTCCAAATTTTGTTGATGCCTACAAAAAGCACAGGGAAAAGCATGTTAATTTGATCAAGGAATGTCTCCTGGAGTAATGTTTTACTGCTTATGCATTTGTTGAAGTTACACACAGGAAATGCACAGCAGATATTGTGCATAAGTGTTCTAGATGCATATAATTTTATGCACTTATTTGCAATATTAAGTTCATCTATGTTAATCTTATGTGGTTATAGTATTGTTCCTTTGCTTAGTTTTTTGCTTAGTGAATTTGTAAGTCTTCAAGGCAGAGCAGAGGTTTACGAATCCTGAAACCACTTGAAGTCTAGATGACAAGTTACTTGCCATAGATAGGGCTACACAGATCACCCGACACTTAACTCATTCATAGCAGTTGGGCATGAATGGCTGCTGCAAAACTATCACTATGGTGCAGGTTAAAAAGACGTTTAAACTGCATAATAATAGAACTGTTGGTAAATTTCCCTTCTACAGTGCCATGAAAAGGCACTCCTTCCACAAGTCCATCTGCATGGTAAGCCCGGAATGTCAAAGCAAGCGAAGTGCCGACACCACCTTGATGTTCCCATACTGACTCATTGCGACGTTGCAAATTTCAGACCCTGTGCAGTCCTGGTTAAGCATTCTATCAGTAACAATTCGCTGCATAGCCCATCGCACATTAATGAAGACAGCCACCTGAGAGGTAGCCACATTGCGAAAGAAGTTCCCGGATGTCAAGGAAAGATCCATTACGTTATGCTGATGTACCAGCATTTGGGTATCACTGCTAAACTCCATGGTTGTATTAGCTAGTTTTGGTTCCTTGTTGGGCATCTTTTTCTTGGCTCTTTCAAACTTTACGTTCAAGCCAGTTGATCTGGTCTAGAAAAAGAAAAGTAATTAGCAGCTTGCGCCACACTTGTGTAACACTTCAAGGCAAAAGTGTGCTGCACGTGCATTACTGTCATGACTTCGCAATATACATTTTGGGGCAAAATGTTTGCAAGATTTCACGAGCCCCAATGAGAATGTGTTGGCATTGGGGTCGACATCCTGAATGACATATGCGAGTACCAAATGTGCAGAATGCTTTTGCTCCGTGTAAAATCATGTGCAGCATGAACAGACATGTCCCCAGCTGTAGTAGTATGTGCCACATGTGACGTTGACACATGTATGCTTCGCTGGTTCATGTGTGTATGTGCCACACGTGGCATGCATTGCTATTTTTTGGGACAAATTTGTTCCACCCAAGTTTGCCGCTAATGTAGACGCCCAAGGTCCTAATAACTGTAATAATACCGTGCCACCTCTGACGTTGTGTATAGCATTTTACAACAAACATGCGGCTTTGCAGGATGACATGGCAGCTGACGAAGGCTTCGAAGGGGCCAACCCCGTACCAGACAGCACACCGTTGCTTCTGAGCACTGACATTAGGGTACGGCGCATCTACGCCGACATCGTCATCCACATGACCATCCGAAGTGGCCAGTCAGACGTGGCACATCAGTTGCTGCAGTACATCAAGAACTCCCTTTGGGGAGTCTAACCCCGCAGATCTCTTTGACACTTCATCCCTTGATGAAATCGTCTTTGTCTCAAGCATTCATGCATCACACATCATGGGACTATCATTGTGTCATTTCATCAGTGCTGTATGCATGTCTTGGTGTGATGGACTTCTGCAAGAGAAGAATCTACGGTGTAGCATGAGTCTCCTTCAGTCGTGGTGCACATTCAGCCAAAAAAAATGTAATAAATATAAAGAATAGAAATTGCACTTTCAGAAGTATCATTTTGCTCTGCAATGTATTAAAATGTTACACATCATATGAGTCATGCTACTTGCTTTTGTCCTGCATCATTTATTTGTTTCCATTCAGTCTAACTTGCAATTAAATTGAGCCCAACTCATAACTCATTGCAACAGGCTGCTTCCCTTTACTGAACACTCCAAACAGTTACACCCCTTAGGGCATTTTCCTGTCACAGTCACGCAAAATAATTGCAGCATGGTTTAATTGCATTTCTTTAAGGGTGCGCACTCACCCCTTTTCACTTGAGAATGTTTGACCTAGAGGTATCGGACATGCTGCGTTGAATCGAGCAAGTTCAAGCAAGACACATGACAATTATTCTTGCGTGACAAAAACACAGCCAAAAGGGTGCAGCTGTTACACAATCCAGCCCAGTGGTTACTCAGAAAAAGTTTCTCTATTAGCACGTATTAGAGACGTAAGCTCCCAGTTCACTGAAGCCAAGGCTCGTACCAGCCTAAGTGGACGGCCAGAGAAAATGTGGGCACAATGCACCCAGTTAGAGGTAATTCTGGAAACCACGGGGAAACGTAAGCTTAAAACAACTTCTACCAAACGGATCTGACTGGCGTTCATGTACATATGTGCTGATAGTGTCACCAGAAGTGGCCAGCAACTTGACAGAACTCAAAGGGGTCATGAAAAGGGTGTGGATCTGTGCACTTGCAATTTTTACCGCTTCCACAAGAACTCCACATGCCAATTACAGTAGAACCTCATTATAACGAACCTGGATATAACGAAGTATCGGATATAACAAAGTAATTGCAATTCCCCTTATAATTCCTATAGATAAAATTGATATTGGTTATAACAAACTAATGGTTATAACGAAGTAATTACCACTCCCCCTTCAACTTCGTTATAACGAGGTTTTACTGTACCAAGTATTTCGGCACAGTATGTAATGTACATTTAGAAACGCCCATTTTAAATCTTCAAACGACCATGCGACACCACAGGCCGTCGTACACACTATTCAGTGGCATCACCTCAAGCACTAAAAAGTAAACATCAACTTTTGCATGTTCCAAAAGAATACATTTATATGAAAGCTAGAAAGAAAGAGAAAAGACGATGTATGTCCCCATGTGGTGCTGCCACACAGAAGCAAAAAGCTGAAGCACTGCTTGCCTTCAAGTGACCTCTAGGGGTTGTCTTAGTCACTGTCGTGGCCTCTGAGGCCACAACAGCGACTAAGATAACGTCAGCTACAGTGTTGAGAGAAACGCATACTGGGAAATCGAAACTGTGTTTTTATCGCTATAAGTTAGCCCAGACAATGCAACGAAACAATGTAAATTATAGATATTTGCGGGCCAGAATTCTGAATACACAAACGGTATAAAATTTTCAGGGAACATTTCACGACACCTTTAACGTGCATTTAGAAAGGAGCTTTGGCTTGTGAGCCAAATACTGCACCATAACAGTCGCGCTTCACCAACACTGGAGCCATCATTGATAGCTGGCACGAGGAAGGAGTACAACAATCCCAACAAACGATTTTTCAAGAAGTGCCATAGGCAAGTAATGGTGCATGTGTCTGGCTGCTGCTTCAGAGATGTTCCCACACCTTTTTTGTTCATACCATTACAGGCAGGCTTAAGCAATTTAAGAGGTGTCATTTGATGAAAGATTGATGGAAACTTCTGTCATAAAAGGGATTGATCCAAATGTTCACTGGAAGCAAAGGTCGAGAAACAAACTTTTTGTCTAGTTGTGGCAGTAGCTGGTGTAACAGAGTGAAAATTTATGCCATCCAGAATGGTTGGCAAGGGAAAGGGAGAACACCCATGCACAATCTGTTAGTATTCTGGACCGCCACAAGGGAAACATGAAATATCTAATACACTTAGGATGTATGTGGCCAGGTGTCGCCAGCAGTTCAGCGATACCAAGTACTGTACACCAAGGTCGTGCAGATCTTGCCAACACTGCATCTACGTTGCGTCCGAAAGTTGCGGCAATGTTATTAGCAAAAGTGGACGTCACCCACGCTCGGGCACAATATGGCAACAATGCTTGCTATGGGGGGAACCTCTAATAGAGTTCAGTTTGAGATCCTGCCAAGTATGCAGTGTCACCGTACTTCATTAAAGCTGTTTCTCATATTCCGAAAGCTGTGACAGACTCCCCCGGGAGCAGTACACCACTAAAAAGACAGCAAGGAAATGCCAAGGGTTCGGTAAGAGAGCACACAACGGTGGCATCGGTGCATCTGAATTTTTTTTATTCGGCTTTCCTACATCCAGCGGTACAGCAGAGGCATTCAATGGTAGAACACGGGAGGGGCAGGTGGTGCAACAGAGAAAATAATGAACGACACCTGCCACCGCATTATGTCGAAAGAAAAAAAAAAAAAGGGCGAATTGCACGTAATACAAAGAAGAGCATCACAAACCTCACATAACAGGGGTGGTAACGCGAGGAAACCAGAAAAAAAAAAACACTAGGTCAACATAGCCACACGTACACATAATAAGTACTGTACAAGAACAGAGTGAAGCAATAAAAAAAAAAACCTCTTAATGGCAAAACAACGGCACCATGAGAAAGGTTTCTAAAATATATGTATATATATCATAAAGGTGTCCAATGGCTCCCAAACAAGCCAACAATAGCAGCACAGCACTTTCTATGTATACTGGGCATTGCATAACTGTCTGTAATTTCTCCCAAAAAATTATCAGTTTCGTGTCTTCAGATGCAAACTTCAGATGCAGACTGGTGTTAACCAGTCTGTTCTAATGAAAGAACGAGCCAGGGGCCGCAATGTTATCAATAGTAACATGACCAGACACTAGAGAACAGCAGTGTGTGTCTCCTTTCTTGAAACACTTTGGCATAACAGAATGTGGAGGCCTTACAAACAGTTATACAAAAAAGCCCACATACCATCGCTCACGAGCATCCCTATAAATATATATCTGTAGGCGTATGTAGTATACACATAGGACTCGGCAGCACGCACACACACGCACACTCCTACTAGGTCACTAAAGTGAACGGTTGAACATTTGCCCATGCAATGCGGTCTCAACCGAAAGCGATAAGAGCAGTTCGAAAGCCCCTCCTCAAGTCTTGAGATGACTGGCTCTAAATGTAGAGGGTCCCGAAAAGACTGTGCCTCTACGCAAATGAAAAATACAGTGTATCAGAACTTGAACCTGTGCGTCACCTGCCACCCTGATGACGGCACACGGTGCAAACGCCACGTTACGTTAAGCCTACGCTTTTTGCCGGAATTTAACGTTAAAACATCATTGCAGAAGCGGTTGGCAATGACTTTTGCCCTCTCTACAGTGCAACTTTGTTTTATTTAGTGCTACACTTCTTTTACTGGCAGCGGGATTCAAAAGCACTGTTTTGTGCCCACTAAAAGCAATGACAGCCATGCTTGATGCATTGCGGACAGACACGTTCCAGTTTGCTAAGAGGTCGCCACAGGCAAAAACTGCAAATGCAACCTCCAGCCAACATTGCAGCAACACATTAAAAAGCCACAGTAATACAAACGTATGCCCTTCAGTACAAGAACTGAACGAGCACCTACAGGAGAAAGCTTCCAATACATTTCCACTGAACTGAAACCACAACTTCCACGATGCCGCACAGCCCACCACAAGCCTCCCCTTAATTTTTTTTTTTCCTTTTGCCCAAGCAGGCACATTAAATCGCCACTAGCTGCTGACATTATCTTGAAAATATCTTTCAACACTGCATGCATTAGAAGTGCAAGCACACTTGAATGAAAAACAGCAATCGAGGACGACTGAAAGAGGATCGCTTATTGGTTCCCTGTACCACATGCAGCTTTGAAAAAACGGTTGGCATTGCTCCTGTTAAAATCGAACGCGCTGTGAAGATGGCACCATAAAGAAAGGATAATGAAAATCACCGACTGCATCATAATAACCAGAAGTTGGAGCTGCTAACTTTTCTAAAGCCTCTGCAGCGGAATAAATTCGAAGAGGAAGACAAAACTATCAGTAAAGGTGTTTGTGTAAACAGTTTATCCAAGAACACCCAGCAGGGAGAACAAAAAGTCATGGAAAGCATGCACACAAAAAATAAACTGGGCACCATGCCCTTTATTTTATCCTCTCTCCATCACTATGGTAAAAAAAAAAACGAAAAAAGGAAACGAAGGAACCACACTTATTTACAAAATCCTTGCGGACTTCGGATTAAAAGAGGCGCCCCCATGACCCATGTACTCAAGAGAAATGGGAGCAAGCACATTTTGTTTAAGAACTTGAGCTGCGAAAATGCGTGCAGAAGCATGGATTCAATCACAATCGCTACAGAACCTAGAAGCATTTAAAAAGGAACAGCACAGTATTGCAACAAAAACAACGGAAACAAGCAACGCCTACCCTCTGCTTGCAGCAGAAGAAAACCCGTTCCGCGAGAAGGTCACCTAGCAATAAACGTTATAGAAATAAATGTGGCTGTCGAAAAGTAACACTGAAGCAATATACATCTGCGGTACTTCACACCAGTCAAGTTCACGAAAAATAGAAAGTGATTGAATTGGACAGATAGTGTTCCACTTCATTTGTAAATCTTTCCTTTTCATATCTAATTTTCAACCAGTGCCGCAGACTCACAGCACTGGGCTTCAAAAGTTGGGACCGCTTTGTTTTTCCGATCAAGCGCTTTAAACATAGCTTCACCGGACGACACCGCAGACTATGGCCAGCTTTCGGTGCTTTGAGACAATGCCGCAGGCACCTCTAGGTTCCAGGACACTGCCTTGTTTAATGATAAAACTCCTTCATGGCAGCTGCAAGGCATTTTCTAACAGGACGTGCACAGAGCTTCATCAAACACTCCGAAGTTCATTGCAGAGGTGACACACGCGAGAGGAGAGAGCCAAGTCAACAGCACAGACATCGGCTGACTGCTCAGTCTACAGCGCTTCAGGCAGCCAGCAGAAATCACACAACCAAACAAAAAAAGTGCAGTCTCTCTCTCTCTCTTCGTCTGTCCACCAAAGACGGACCAGCCAACAATCGTGGTCTCACTGCCAAAGTTTTGCAACATTTTGATATCCAGCAAAGCGTACGCTGCAGTGTTGTTGTAGCAGTGCCACCATGCTTGACGCTTACTGCCGCTACCCAGCCTTTCAGTCGCCAAAGAGGCAAGCACTTGCATCTATTACATGCCTGGTACTGTCAATCACCCTAGAGTTCGCAGGGTGCCTGAAAAATTTTAAAAACACAACAGACAACAGCACATGTGCTCTCCAGTTGGCAAAATACAAAAAGAAAAATAAAGAAAAGAAAGTTCTGGACACACACCGCCCTCTGCACCAAACACTGCGTCCGCTCGAAACAGAGAGGAAAAAAAAAAAAAATCCTGCTTTCACGAGCCACTTCTTTGGTGCATTGGGCAGTGGCTCTTACACAAGCAACACAACGTTGCAACAGCAGAAGTAGCAGAAATGGCGGTTGTCCACGGCTGGTGTGCAACGATCCGCAGCAAACGAGTGGGTTTGTGGTGGTGGTGGTGGCGGCAGCAGGGCTGTTGTTACCAACACGGGGGCGAAACAAAAAGAAATGTCGGGGTGCAGTGGAGCAGCGGAGGAATGAGCCGAGTCACTGCCGAGGATTTGTCGGCAGGAGGGACTGCTGCTGCTGCTGCTGCTGCGGTCGTCGGTCGTGGCTTCTTGGCCAGCGGCGTGCCGCCGCGAGCTCCCGCGGCGGTGTGTAGCACTAACGGCACTCCCACACCTTGACCGTCTGGTCGACGCTGCCGGTCACCACGTAAGGCGCCGTGCGGTGGAAATCTGCAGGCAGACAAACGAACGGTCGAGAATAGTAAGTAAAAGGCATCTACAATGAACTTTCCAACAATGAGCGTGTTTGTTTTACGAGTCCTGAATGGCTCTGGGCGATCCCCAACACCTGCGGCACATCAGTTTCAACAGCAAAGCTGTTCTAGCTTGCCATGATTTGCCCTTGTTCTACAGAAAACTCAGCATATCGGGTATGCTCCAGAGGGGTACGGAAACAAAGCCAGTTTCCTCTCTCATTAAACTGAAACAATTCTTCGCACCTGGTTAGCATTTCGTTAGTTAACCAAATCGGAATGCTTTAGCTGGAACATACTTTAATATCTCTTCGAGTCCCTTATGCAACATTGCAAGAACGCCAGCTAGGTTCAAGCGAAAATCGAACCCTTTAATAAGCGGTGCACAGATTAACGAGTGTCCCATTAACAAGCAGCGTGATCAAAGCGTGCGCGTAAGTGATCTTAAAGCAACGAGAATGGGTCGCAACAGAAAACGAACTGCTAGAAGAATAAATTTCTTATTCTGTAAAGGCAAGTAATACTCATCTCCTTCTGAACGCCGACACTGCTGACATACCACAGTTTCTTTTTTGAGACAGCACATTCAGGTGCATTTTCATTCTGAAGCCACAAAAGTTTGGTGTGCACTAGATTTGTGCAAACATGGTAATGTCCAGGGAAGGACTATGAGGCAAGCCTTAGGTGGAGACTCCGGGATTAACTGCGTTGACTGCTTTGGGTACACTCTCGTATGCACACCAGGCCCTGGTCACGTGGTATGAAGGCAGTAGATTCATGTATGGTCAAGCACCAGTAATAGTTACCATATCCAAAGAACTTTGACTAGTGCAGCAACCATAATCCTACCTATGGGTGTAAGAGGAAGTTTGCTTGTCAAGGCTAGGAGAATCATGTGACACTTCCTCTTACTATTTTTTTGCCTCCACAAGAACATGCAACGAAATGTGCTCAGTCACCATTTTGTGATGGCAATGTCACTGCATCCACCTCCTTCACGGAGAGGCTGTTGCCAATGCCGCGAACAAGATTTCAGATTAAAACCAGATTCTAACACACGGGCAATTTTATAACTTGTTTTATCAGGGAAAAGAACGAGCACAGAAAGAAACTTTTATTCACAATTCCTTAAATCTAAGGTGGGTGAGGCCCTCCGTCCAGTGCTCCACTGGCTATAGCGGCTTGCTGGTCCTCATCTAAAGTAGCCAGTTGGCTTCTCGAGACCTGCTCAGAGAGTCCCGCTTCCCATGACCAGTGTCGTAATGCGTGTGTTGGTACAGTGAATCCTGGATATATTGAACTAGGATATACCGAATTATTGGCTACATCGAACAGTTGACAATTCCGCTTCAAAATCCAATGCAAAAGTTTAGGGCTGGCGGCCAGATATATCGAACACCTGTGGACCCGCATGTCTGATATATAAAACTTTGACCTGCGCCAACGCCCTTAAGTGTGCCGCTCCCTGCATATGCTTACTACGTTTCAACCACGTTCTTCTGATGTGTTGCAATCCCTTTTTGAGTGTGACAGTGTCGAAAACACAGTGTCGTTGCGTTGCTTTGACGGGTTGCACGGAGCTTGCTAGTGGTGCACTAACTTTTCTGCCGCGCCACTGTTAGCTCGTGATGCGTAGCAACAACATTTTCGACAAAGGCTGACAGGAACAGGCACTAAATGACGTGGATACAAATGGGCTGCAGCTGTGGCAGTAGTCTGAACCAATGTCGTCAACTTGCATCGCCATGTGCGCGTTCCAATGGTTATCCTAGCCCTACCTTATCTAATGCGGGATAGCATGGCGTCCAAGATTTGGGGCCTCATGATGTCATTTCCGCAGTGTGAATTTCGAAGGCCACCTTTTCACTAGTTATGGTCTGCTACAAAACCATAAATGCTGTTGTCATCGCCAAGACTGATGACATCATTACCACTGACCTTCAATGTTTGTTTTGGCCATCTTGAGCTTTGCGGACTTACATGTGTCTCTTTCACTCGGGATCAGCCTGTCTGGTAGTTTAATCCATTAAACTAATTACTGATCGTCTCAAAATGATTGAAGCGTTGTCAAGCAAAACTCCACTGTGAACTGTTTCTGTGAGCACGCTTTGAGGTGCAGAGTGGTAACACTGCGTGGCTCACTGGTGCTGACAATCGCATTGGATGCCTCGGTGAATTTCGTCAGTTATCGGTGCTCCCAGGCACCCTTTCTGACACCTTTTGGCTGACGTCCGTGGTGCTGAAGACTGGGCCCGGGCAGTGATGAACGTCTACACTGCTGCTAAATGACATTGTACTGTGCTCTGAAAGCATGCATAGGCGTTCGCACGCATTCGCTGCTGTTGTGCCACAATGGGAGGCGCTGGATTTGCTAGCCTGTTAAGCTTGAACGATACGAATGGCTAGAACTCGATGGCTCACAAGAAGACTAAAGCTGAGCTTACATATTTCTTTCTTATAAAATAAAACATGATTGTTTTCACGTTGGTCTTTTGTATATTGTCAGCAAATCCATAAGCCACTGCATGTTACAATCTCGGGAAACAAACCTGACACATGAAATGTTTTAAGATGACCTTCAAATAGTTATGCAGCAAAACCTTGTTATAACGAAGTTGAAGGGGAGCCGTAATTACCTCGTTGTAACCATTAGTTTGTTATAGCCAATATCCATTTCATTTATAGGAATTTCTAGGGGAATTGCGATTGCTTCGTTACATTGAATAGTTCGTTATATCCAGGTTCGTTATAACGAGGTTCTACTGTATTTTGTATTTCGAATTATCAATATATCAAACTATTCCACGATCCCCTTCAAGTTCAGTATACCCAGAATTGACTATGTAAGTGCCAAAATTGCTGCAGTGGGACACAAGGTACACTTGTATGTAATGTGTGTCACTGCTGATATCCCTTTGCGCCAGGGGCACTCATTGCCATATTTGGAGAGACACAGTACAGTGAAACCCCAATTATACGACGTTCTCGGGACCGTGAAAAAGCATCGTAAAATGAGGGCGTCATAAAATCCGAACAGAAAAATTTATGCCCTTGAGTGCGACGCAATCCACTGGTGTGATTCGCAATAGATGTAGCGAAACATGGCACACACTTAAGGGGGGATGCGGCCTTTGAAAGTAAAAAAGTCGCAAAAAACATGTTTTGGAAAAACTGCATATTTGCACTGTATGTGTCATAAACTACCCCTCCTGTAATTTTCAGCGCCTAATTCGTCCTAAAACTACTTCATATCAAATATATTATGAGCAGCGGCATATGCTGTGCTGCTCAAACACGCTCTGAAACAGCACAACTTCAACCGAGCACCGTTCATGTACCATTCAACCGACCCGTGCCATTTTGGTTTTGTTTTGTTCGTGAAGGTCGTGCACTTTTTTCCACCACCGTTTGCGGGAGCAGCGGTGGCGTGGTGGAAGCATGGTTCACGCATGAGTGAGGGGCTCGCGGGCGCATTCGAGTATCCCGCGCTTGGGTGCGAAGCTGCGATTGCGCCAAGCGTGCGCTCCTCGAGAGAGTGGGGGAACGTGCGGCCGCTACTGGCTGCTGCGCGTGATGATGCGGTGGCATCCTCCGGCAGCTGCTCCGTGCGTCGTCTGCTACGGTTAGGGTTAGCGCCTGCTTCGTGGTTGTCGCCGCGATGTCTGCCCTTGTGTGTGCCGCTTCGCTTTTAGTTATCGCAGGAGAGCGGGAGAGAGATGGTTGGTCGGAAAGGGTGAAAAGAATGGGGGAAAACAACCGCGCCACTCTATGCCGCAATTTGCGGCGCCGGCGGCCGCTGGGAGGGCCAGGGGAAGACAAACGACGGGCAGCGGAAAGCCAAAACGTACCAGTTTCCCGAGCACTCGGCATGCGGAAGGGCGACAAAGAGCCGATGCGATGAAAGACGCCCGCGGGCACCCTGCTTTTCCTCACCGTTTGGTCACCCTGCTTCACTTTGGTCACCCTGCGCCCTGCTTTGGTCACCCTGCTTTCGCCGAGACGAGACTAATCCGTCGTAAAATGCGGGTTGTTGTAAAACCAGGGGATGTAAAACTGGGGTTCCACTGTAAGTATGGGTAGGTTGGAGTATGTACGTCTGCAGCCGATGCCAGTCCCTAGCACGACTCCTGCCCAACTTCGGGTAAGGCATGCCACAGTGCATCTCTTAGCCATTAAGCTTCAAGGATGTCAGCTCCGCAGCTTGGTCGCTCGTCGTCGGGACGTATTGAGAGTTCACCGACAGGTGCATCCTTCACTTGGTATGTACTTGCGTGAGCAAGTAGGTCAGCCCATTCATTGCCTTGCACACCCGTGCAAGGCATCCCTGCGTGGAAGACATTGCACTTCAAGCCGCACGGCTCAGCAAGGAAGGCACAAGAGAACGATATCAGCTGGACTGGATGTCACAGCTATCTCCAACATTTCCTGGCCCAGTCAGCTGCTGTCACGGCACTCAACCCCTCGTAAATCTAGCCTCACTCGCAGGAAGCAAATCCCACTGCAAAGATGCCACTGCCAAAGAGACTGGTACTGCAAGGAGCACTGAGCGGAGAAGAGACGCTGCTCACCGAGCGAGGTGCAGAAATGAGAGTGTGCCTCCAGGGTCTTGCAGCAACGCTGGTGCGCCAGCTCCCAGACACGCAACGTCTTGTCGTCTGAGCAGCTCAACAGGTATTTGCCACCGGGGTGGAACTTGACACCACGCACCCAGTTGTCGTGGCCCACCTGAAATTTAAACCAAAAAAAAGAAGAGAGACTGATCACACCCCAACTTTGTTATATCGTCGCAGCTACAGGTAAACTCGATGCAACAAAGTGTTTCACTTTTGACAACTTAATGTTCGCAGAACATCATGCATATTTTAACCCTCTCGCAACGAAACATTTTATTGGGGGCGTTCGAATGTTAGCAAATTTTGCGTAATGAATTGAACAGTGCACACTCGAAACACTGAGTATTTTACGAAAAGTTGACATTTTTAGAGTTGTTCACGTTGAGTTACGTTGTGCACTTCTATGAATTTGTCCAGCGCATTGTGCAACCCTAGTTCTAACAATTTCCGTGTGCTTGTGATCTTTGATAATTCTAAGGCTTGCTTATACATTTTCTTTCTCCTTCTCAACAACCAGCCACTTGAAGCAAGTAGCAACATACGTGATTTTGCTGAAGATAGGCACACACTAGACGAATCGTTCCTATTTTTCTTTGCCGGCAACCTGCCCCTTCAAGTAAGGAGCAATGCAAGTGATTTTTGCAGAGAATGAAGGCATGGACAAGACGAATCGTGTTGCCTTCTTTCATGCTGCCATTGTCTGTCCGTAATGCATTTAGTCGCGTAGATACCCCCACCCAGTCCCCATTGAACCCCATGTATAGGCTGACCGCTTAAGCCGTAGTCGCTTGTTGCATTACATACGGTTAGTACGTACCATTTTCTTGTTTTTATATGTTCACAGGCAGAAAATCGGCAAAATTTCACTTGCGCAGACGTTCGATTCACAAGCGGCGACGACCGGACTAAAATTGTCAGCAATACTGACGTCAAAACATGGCCACGTTGACATATTTTCTGTTCGTACGGCTGTTGCCGATCGAAGCGCGCAAAAGTATGGCCTTTGAGATCGGTAAACTGCAGCGACAGTGACGTCAAAACATGGCCACGTTGACGTATTTTCTGTTTGTACGGCTGCTGCCGATTAAAGCGCGCAAAGGTATAGCCTTCGAGATTGGCAAACTGCAGCGATAGTGACGTCAAAACATGGCCACGTTGACGTATTTTCTGTTTGTACGGCTGCTGCCGATTAAAGCGCGCAAAAGTATAGCCTTCGAGATTGGCAAACTGCAGCGATAGTGACGTCAAAACATGGCCACGTTGACGTATTTTCTGATCGTACGGCTGTTGCTTATCAAAGCGCGCAAAAGCATGGCCTTCGAGATCGCCACGTTGACGTATTTTTTTGTTAGTATGGCCTACGAGATTGGTTTTTGTTAGTGTGCAGCGGCTGACGGTAGGGGAATTCGCTGTCACTTTGGAATCCGCCACGTTTCCTTTTTTTTTTTCTTTTCTTTCATTCTCCCGTGTCCGCCGGTGGTGTTATGCGCAGTGGTGTGTTCTTTAACAACGGTCTTTTGCACGGCGTATTTTTTTATTGTTTGGTGCGCGTGTTGGACGATTTAATTCGCACGTGAGGACTGCTATGCCGAAGTATCGCGTTTTGAGTGTTAAGGAAAAACTGGAAATCACTCGCACCATTGATAATGGAGCGAAGAAATCTGCGGTAGCCCGTGAAAAGGACTTGCCTCTCACGACTGTGTGCGGGATATGGAACGCTCGCGAAAAGTTGAGGGGCGGCACAGGCAGCAATCTGAAGAGGTGCCGCATCAGAGAGAATGCGTTTCCCGAAGTGGAAAAGGCCCTGCTTCTTTGGTTAAAGAAGGCGCGGAGCATGAACCTGCCTGTCACTGGACCGCTTCTTACTGAGAAAGCGCTAACTTTCGCAGCTCAACTGAATTGCACAGGTTTTGATGCCGTCGCAAAACCTGTGCAATTCAGTTGAGTTGAGATGCCGTCGTCGCGGCGAGGCCACCACGGTGGCAAGTGAAAATAACAGATTTTTTTGCTGCCTGCCCTTGAATAAAGCTTGCGTGCCTGTGTGCGCGTGAGTGTGTTTATGGGGTTCGTGACGTTCATTTTTGGCTGATTAGTAGCCGCTAAACCGGCACTGACGGTTAATTCGTACATCGCTTAGTGCGCACCCAAACGTCATTCCCGGCCAACTACGTATTAAGGAGGTTTGACTGTATTTTAGCACTCTATCCTACTCAAGTTTCGCACATTCCAAACGGTTTTGTCATTCAGGTGTGTCTCTGAAACCATTCATCAGAATTCCAACGGGTTTTTTTTTTTTTATTGTGTACCTGAATGAATTCCTCAGGGGGACACAAGCCCACTTTTTTCAGATACTGCGTCTATGATATGCGACATTTAATCAAAATTCAATTGATAAAATCCTAATCACCAACACTGAATTCGGCAGTCTGCTAAAATTTTTCAGCAAGAAAATTTAAAAGGAAAAGGGCCTTTTCTCCCCCTCACATATCCATCTGGGAATCATCATCGCAAGTTTCACAGTTCCAGCACCTTTCGAAAATTCTTCAGGCGTGGAATAAGAGAACCATGTGCACAACACTGACATATTGCTGTAACTTGAGAACCAGTTAACACAACTTCTTCAAATTTTGTAGTTCTTAAAATGGGGGCGTCTGCTATGAATCTATCCTGAAAAATAAAAATAGTTGGTATCCGAGGGTAGCCTTCCCCCTTAAGTGAGAGGGCCACCCACCAGGGTGAAGACGGCCAGGCCCGTGCTGACGTCCCACAGTTTGATGGTCTTGTCCCGCGAGCCCGAGGCCAGGAAGGGTCCCATGCCCTGGGCCCGGCCTGTACCACTGCCAGCCGGCCGCCGGTTGCTGTCACCACTGCCGTTTCCACCCAGGTGCGGGTGAGCACTCTCGGGCGCCCATGCGATGCACTCCACCACGTGGTCGTGCTCCCGAAGCTCCAGCTTGCACTCCTTGGTGCCCACCACCCACACACGAACCGTCTGCACAGAGGAAAGGATCAATCAAGTTATTACATTAATGAAAGCAGCCCCACACCGTACCAGATAAATGCATCATCCAGCAACCAGAGATGAAGCGTTACCATATTTGCCCAGTTCTCACACATACTGTATTTACCCGCACAATTTGCGCCCTCGCATAATTTGCGCACCCCTGATATTTAGCCAGCTTTACAAAAAAAAAAAAATTCCTCGCATATTTTGCACTCCCCGTGCCGCCCGAGCCAGCTCGCCGGCGCGTGCGCATGGACAGACTTAGAACAGCCGCGCCCCTCGTTGTGCAGGCGAGAGCAGTCATATAAAAAGGGCTGCGAATGCAATGTCCCTTTTTTTCGATTCTTTTCTCCGGAAGCCCCCGGAGCCCAAAGTACGGTCGCTAGAAGAAAACCATGCGAGTGGGGGCGACGAAAACGGCTGAAGCAGAGATCAAACGAGCCCAGCCTATCTCCGTCGCTCAGTGGGCACATGTGATAACATCACCCCGATCGGGTCACCTGCCGTCAATGCGGGGTGGAAACACTCTGCCCGTCTTTAACGAGCATGAAAAGACTCAAGGGAGGGGGGGTGTCGCTCTGCTGCCGAATGATCGCATGGTGGCCAAGACAGTGCTGGTGCGCGCGTTATCTCGGCAGCCATCAGCGGGCGGCTCTTAAACCCTTCTACGTGCTGCGCTCTCAACACGAAGGGACTGCGAAAAGTGTCCATAGAGCAGCTGTATTCTCTTACACCAGCGTTTTGTAGTGTGATGTGAGATCATATCCAAAAGAGTTACCGTGCTAGTTGCATTATATTACATGTTATTTCGAATGTGTTCCTGAAATCTCTACGTAATCTGCACACCCCCTCTTCGGAGCTCTAAAACCGCGAAAAAAAGTGCGCAAATTACGCGAGTAAATATGATACATCTTTGTATTTCTAAAGAGGATGAATCTAACTATTCCTTACACATTGTAAACGCACATGAAACTGTAGCCACATTCCTTTACTCACACACGTGGTTGACTTATCAAATCTTTAGCTATTAGCTCTGTAATGTATGTGGTGTAGCGCTAATGCATGACTTTAGTGGGCAATGACGGCTCTACACCACTCACACTGCCAACCAGATAGTTGAAGACTTGCCATGCTAAGGTTGTTGGTGTTCTAGTGACGCATTCGATGAGGGTGCCATCAAGCCTCTACGCATTTGTGATGCTTCTTCACAGGCATCAGCACACTCATGCCAAGTAATAACCACTGGTCAAACAGTCTCTGCACCATCTTACTTAGAAGCAGTAAAGATCACATGCAGCACACTGTCCCATTGGCCACTCAAATTGAGGTGAATAGTTTACACAACAAAAAGTGAGCAGAGCATGTAAAAATTAGGGGCAGTTTCACACTAGTGGTGCAAAGACTGGGCAAACAGCAAAGCTGGTGATACGCCCTCACTAGCTTTATCTCAGACCGGCTACATTTTTACAAAGTTATGCTTCTCTGTGCCAACAATGACACTTAACTGCCACTATGGCGGTGTGATACTCAGGGGTCTGACTGAAGTCGTCTCACTTGTTCTTGAGTGGCTGCACAGCGGCTTGATCTTAGCCCTTCTTCGGTCACCCCATCTTTCATGGAAATATGCTGTCGCTGACAGTTAGCCACAGCTGCGAGTGCTGATGTCATTGCTCAGCTCTCTACAGCTGGTGCAAGGGTCGACGCAGCATTGCTAGGCAATGCAGTGTGACGTCATCGTTAGGCGAGGGTTTTAATCAGCATACAGAACCCGGACAAACCTCGAACTCTAACAGCTTCTCTGTTAAAACTGCTAAGCATATACCGTATATGCTCGTGTAAGGGGCGCACTTTTTTTTTTTCTAAATTTTTGCATGGTGCAATCCTTATACGAATCAGGTCGATGACAGCTGACCGAAGGTTTGTACTGTTTCCGCGACAGTAGCAGAGTGCACAAGAGTCGCAAATGACATGCCACGAATGTTTTTATTCTATTTCACTGTCGCTTTCCTCCTTCTCAGAAGAGCTTGCCTTGTCGTCGGCGTCTTCTCAGAGACGAATGTCCTCGGTACCGTCCATGCTGTTAGAAATACCGGTTACCTTCAAGCTTTTCGCAACTGTTTCGAATGACACAGCACGCCACGCACTCAAAATCCACTTGCACACTTGTTGGGGCGACGCCCGCTTCAGCCGTCCTGTAGGGGTCTTCTCATGGCGGCCTCCAGCCATCCACTTCAAGTATCAACGGCGAAATTCCGCCTAGAACAGACGGTTTATGCAGACATCGAGTGGCTGCAGCACACTCGTCAGTCCACTACGGATAAAGGCCAAGTCCGTCTGAGTAGCGGCGAGCCAGTCCTTGACGCGGTCCGTCAAGTGGCCCCTGAAGCATTCTAGAACAAGGGGGGCTTTCTGTCACAACAGTCCTCCAGCTCTGTTAGACCAGACAGTCTTTACCCAATCTACAAAGAGTTCCTCGCACATCCAGCCCTTTTACTGGGCACGCACAATAATTCCCTGAGGGAACTTCTCTTTTGGCAGAGTCTTTCTTTTAAAACAACATACGGCGGAAGTTTTCGTCCGTCTGCCGTGATGCACAACATCACAGTGCACCTTTGGTGTTCTGCGCCGGTCATGCGCACAGACACACTTTTTGTGCCTCTTAAGTCCACTGTGGTACTCTCAGGTGGGTCGAACCACACAGGAGTCTGGTCCGCATTACCAATTTGGGAGAGGTCATACTCGTGCTCCCTCCCTAAGCCCGTTCACGAAAGCGATGGAAGTTCACGACCTGGCTATCATACTTGCTGGAAAGCTTCTGATGTAGCGTCGTTCAGCGGCGGATAGAAAGCTGGTTACGGTTCATAAACCGCGTAGCCCAGACCAGACTTGCCTTGAAATGTGCCTGTGGTATTCCCGTGTGGACGAGCGATGTTCAAGGCCTTCACGCGTATCATGTCAGTTGATGCGGCGTAGCCGTCCCTTCGGGTGTTGATTATAAAATTAAGAAGTTCATCCTCGAGTTCAGGATATTTACACTTTCTAGCACGAAATGCTTTTCGGCTCCTGTTAGTAGCAGCGAGGGCTTCTTTCTGTTGAATCCAGCAACGCATGCGCTTCTCATCTCCGTCAAACTTGCGCCCAGCTGCCCGCTTGCTGTGCTCCTCAGCATATTCAATCACCTTGCAGCTTGAATGCTGCAGTGAACAATCTCAAATGCCGCCCCATAGTGCATCACTGCACTGGCTCAAGCGGGGCTCGTGACACCAACCTGACGAAACGCACTGCGATGATGACGACGCGCCACACAAAGCAATAATGGCGCCGTCCGTCAACGGCACAGTCGGTAAAAGCAGAAAAGCTGGCAGCGCCGTCCAGCTGCAGTTGAACTAACTACACGTTTCGGCGGGATCTTTTCAAATTTTTTTGACGAAATTTTCCCCTCCAAGGTAGGGATGCGGCCCTTACACGAGGGTGGCCCTTACACGAGTATATACGGTAACAAGCCAGCAGTAAGCAAATGCATTTAACTTCAAGAGTGGCTGAGGGACATGTTGCACATAATTTACAGTGTTTTACCGTTTACTCACAAAGTGATAAACAAAGCTACAGTCCATTGTGCCACCACAGTTTATCAAAACGTTGGGTGTTTCCCAGACTGAGAGGGCAAAGTCAATGTTACGTTCACTGAACCGCTAGCTATCCAAGAGAAAAGCTGATAGCTAGCAGTTCCAGAAAGGACTGATACCCTTTTTTTCTAACCAACAGAGTGTGCTACCAAGATACAACCACAATCTACCGACCACAATCTCTTGCGAAAAAAGTGAGAGCCCGCTGTATTTCGTATTGCCACTTCTGTGGCTACGCATGCTTGCCACTCGGCAGCAAAAGAGAAAACACCTAATTAGGTGCTGACACACGGCAAGGGTGCAGCAAAATATGAAGCGTCTGTCGGTCCGGTGGAGTATGCAATGCAAGGTGCACAATACGACATGAAAGGTTGTTCTCATGCATGCTTTCCGCTCACTGAACACTCCGATGGTGAGGAGGCGAACGTTCTAATTCCCCTTCACCGGCGGTGCTCCGCATCAGCGGTCAATCTACCGCAGAGTGCACAATTTGAAAAATCCATTCACAAAAACCACATGCAACTCGAACATCTGGCCAGAGGCAACAACACAGTTTCAATTTATCTGCTCCGTCTTCCTCAGCAGCAGCACTGAAATTTCACTAGGCTGAAATCTTTGATAAAAATGCCTCGTTGTATGGAGGTTAAAAAAAATACATGGTGTTCCAAGCCATGCACTTCATTATTTGAAAATTTTCATTATAATGAAGTTTGTTGCATCAATGTTAAACTACACTGTTTCAAGGCTGTGTGGGCCCGATATGTGACCACAGAACCTACAATGCAATAAGGCCAATCTCCCAATCTCAGCGCTGGGTGCTGCTCTGCATAACTGCCCTTCTTTTTCTTCTTTCTTTTCTCGTGACACCTTGAGGCCAATACCAGCAGATGCCTCAGACAAGGGTATAAGAGAGCGACAAGAAACTGGCCAGCCAGTGCAAACACAATGGTACAGTCACTGAACTAGGCTGGCCGACAAAAATCTAAACAGTATGTCATGTGCCAGCTTTAGCTGTCACAATGGCGTGCTAGACATCAGATCGGACACGGAATCACAATGTACACTCCCTAATTCTTCGCTTCTAGCAAGAAGTTGCAGCTGCATGATATCACGCTCATCCAAGCTCCAAGATTGAAACCATGACAGAAGGTGTGATGACGTGCATCACATGCTGCTGTGCAGATATCGGCGCATGTGTGACGTCGAACCTAGCTGTAAAATCTATGCCCTTTGCAGATAAACTGGTTCTTCGTTTGTGGCCACTCATTCATTTAAGACGGGATAGAAAACTATGACAGACCTGGTCATTAGAACAGCTCGCCAAGAGGGAGCCATCAGAGTTGACTCGCACCATGCGCACCCACTCTCTGTGGCCCGTGAACGTCTTCACACAGTACCTGCACACACAGAACGACAGAAACAGCGTAGCTGGCAGACTGAAGCCTACAAGCACAGACACTTTACAAATGACTACAGTGCAAAATGTTAAGCACTTGCATGTAGCAAGTGCCAATCAAACAAGAAGTTCTAAGCTACTGGTGAAACTAAGTAATAAGGAACAACACTGCTATCGTTGTTTGGGTAAGCACACAGATCGTAGTGCAAACAAAGACAGGTATGTTTTCAGAACTTGGTTGGTTCATTTCTATATGTGCTTGCAGCACAGTGCTAAAGAATTCCTTGTGCCTCAAGCAATGCTGTGACTTCTGGCACTCACTTCTAAACCATCATTTGTGAAATGAGAAATGGATGCATTATAGACAAGAGGACCTAAAATAACAGAAAGTTACCAACAAAACGAGTGCAAAAGGCATGCAATGTACAAGTCTGAATTTTGGGGCCCGCAATGGCACTCAGAGATTGTTTCTAAAACTGTCTAATAATGAAAGGGTGGTCCCACAACACCACTGCTTCATTAAATGACAATGCCACCCAGAAACTGCCCGTTTAAGTGGAACCGCGAATGATTATGAGTGGCTTTGATAGGATCCAATTTTATCAGAGCACTTGCTGATAAGGTAGAATGTCGTGACGTATGAGAGCTGAACCACACTGTAGATTGCCAGAAAACACAGGCAAGCTAAAATTACAACTTATTTAAACTACTTTATCACTACTAAAGCTTATTTGGAGGGGTGTGTGAATATTCGAACTTTCAAATATTCTTAGAATAGCACTTGCTTTTCAATTCGCAACAAAGTATTGCTGTTCGAGGTAGGGGTGTGTGAATATTCGAAATATTGAAAAATGCTCGAAAAACATTCACTATTCGATTCGATTCGCACCTGACTTTTAGTATTCAATCTACTCGAAGTTGGTAGTTAAGGGAAAAAATATGCTGTCTCGTGACAAGTGGCCCATTTTCGCATGTACTGCACTTCGCCGCATAACACCCGTGTATTGCAACGAAGCTAACACCCGTGTACTGTGGCGAAGTTACTACTCGCATAGTGCAGCTAAGTTATCTCGTCTTTCTGTTACACAGTTCTCTGTTGAACCGCTCTTCCAGACTTCAGAATGACACTGTGGGAATACACTACTCATGTGATAAATGTTTTATTTTTGCCCATGTTTAACAGTGCATTTCTCCATAATTAAATATGCTATTCAATAACATCCAAAAACTACTCTAAAAATATTCGATTTGCATGTGGACATAAATATTTGAATTCGCTTCACACTCAGAATTTTGCCATATGCACAGCTCTATAATTTAAACAATTTGATGTTTGTAATTAAGCAGCAAAGCATCCTATGTTCCATGATAAATGTTCCATTTCCAAATAATGCTTCACTGCATAACAATTGTGTACGACGGTGAAGCTAATGCTTGTGTACTGCAGCAAAGTGAACACATGCATGTGCACATTTCTCTGCTGGACTGTTAAGGACTGCTTTTTTTTTCTATGAACGACAACGTGGAAGTGCAGTAGCTATGCAATAAATTTGCTTTTTCCCCATGTTTAACAGTATGTTTCCCTGTATAATTTAACAGGAAAGTGTTTGAGAAATATTCGAATATTATTAGAAAAATACTCAATTCACACCCAAACATACACATTCGAATTTGCTTCGCACCCAAAATTTTGCTACTTGCACAGCACTACTTACTTGTAGAGGTGTGAGAATATCACATTTTTCTAATACGTATCAAAAGTGAATATGCAGCTTCATATACAGGATTGAATATTGAATAACAAAGTACAAATGCACCTTCAGCAACATTTCACTGATAATTACAGTAAGGAAATATGCTAATGAACTATCCATGCAAAACATATTGCAAAACAGAACAATAGAGTCAATGACCAATTTTTCAGACATCGCGCTGTTTTGGACGTCTTCGTAGCACCACTACAAGCCACATAGGATCAATGTATAAGGAAGTCTGAAACTTCAGATGCTAAACCCCTCTGCTAACCAATTTTCCGAAATTTTTTGATGCGATAAAAAGTCCAAAGACATCAAAACTGCCTAAGTTAAAATCTCACTGCAACGAAACTGGTGGGGATGCGCAAAAGTGGTGGAACTTCGCCATAGCAGAATTTAATTAGAAAACCATAAACGTTTCGAAATTATTATGACTTGTCCTCTTTTCTCCACAGCACATGCACTGTTTACCAGCTGCACATTGAGCTGTTCACACACATGAACTTCAGAGCGTGCCGAGTGCACAGCGCCGTGAATGCACATCACATCGAGTGTGCTGGAGGCTAACCAAAAATGGAGTGCCGAAGTCTGCGCTGCCACAGTCATCAGCGAATGACAAGAAAGCTAGAAAGCTTCATGTCTTTTTATGACTCTATTGCCTTTGGACTACCACTGCATTGGTCGTGTAGTTCAGGAGGTGCAGAGTTGCTGTCGAAGATCACGATGACAGCAGGAGTGTTCTCGTTCACAGCGTCTTGTAGTTCCATTTTTATTCTGTGCACATGCCTTGACAAGATGTGTTACTGTTATGCTTGATTGTGTCTAGCACATGATTTCTCTGGAAAGTTTGCAGAACGAAGCTTTGCTTGGACTCACTGAATGTTGGGCACACACAGTTATGCATGGCCATCACCACACAGTTTGGTGGTGGCCATACATAATCATGTCGGTATCGGCCACAATTCTTAAAGCCAGTGAAAGTTGAAACCTCCGTTCAGGCACTGACCACGCGCATGCTTTCAGAGCTGCGTTGCTGGCATTGTTAATCATCGTAACCGCCATTTTGTCCGCAGCGGTTTCAGTGGGAATGTACTTTGTGAGTGTAGTGGCCGCCATCCGTGATTCGTCAACATGACCACGATTTTAGGCAGAATGCACTTTCACTCTGGCATTTTGTGCGTTTTCTGCACCAATGCCTTGAAAACACAGCATCAATCTCCCTTGACAAAAGGAAGAGTGACAACGAGCAGTAATGTTGTCTTGTCTCAGTGTAATGTGCGCTATGTCGTACACAGGGTGCGAGTTCTTAGTAGCGATCCCATCGCAGCTTGCACGCATGTCAAACCCACCAGCTGCATCAGGCTGGTGGTTTTGAAGCACAGCATTTCATTCTTGATGCCCTTAACAACAAAAATATCAGTACAATGCTGCATTTTTTGCACGCACTCATTTTTTTCGAGCTGCCTGATTTTTCGGACGTTTTTGCGTCCCCGAGATGGTCCGAAAAATCGGTCATTAACTGCATTACTATCAGGAACGTGTTGTCTAGACTAGCTTGTGAGATTGTAACTTTATTCATAAAATATCGCAGCATACATGCAGTAACAGATATGAAAGGCTACCATGAAGGAATGTTAGTTGTACAACATGGTCAAGCCAATGCAATGCATGCACAACAGGTCCTGCATGAGGATGCGGCTGCAAATGAGAGGACAGCATGTTTTGATTGCCTGTTAAAAATGTGCTGAGCAGTGGGATGGTTACACAAGCAGTGCTGCCGTGAACTTAGCATAAGATGCCTATCGTGGACGACAGCACTCACCCCGTCGACACCTCCCACATCTTGATGGTCTTGTCTCTTGAGCAGGACACCACATGGTCGCCACTCGGCAGGAAAGACACGGATGACACGTTGTGGTCGTGTCCTGAGACGGACAGAGGGGGGAAAAGAGACAACCATCAGCCAGCCTTCATCAAACAGTAGGCACACACAACTGACGGGGTTTTATGCCCCAAACCCACGACCTGATTATGAGGCACACCGTAGTGAACGGCTCCAGTAATTTCCACTACCCGGTATACTGCAACGTGTGTTGATAACGAACAGTACGTGAGCATCTAGCATTCCTGCCTCCACCAAAAATGCAACCACCACACCCTGGATTGAACCCGCACATTTTGGGTCGAACTTGACACAGATGGTCTGCTCAGAAAGGGCCATACACGAAAATCACAACAAAAAAAAATGAGCAATTCTGGTAGCTTAATATATACAGAAATAGCCATAAACATCGCTCTTCGCACAATTGTAAAGGAGTCAAAAAGATTTAAACACAAACATCTGAGAGAAATCTGGTTGGCCAGAATAAAATCAGAGAATAGGCACCACACCCCCCCCTGACTAAAAAAGAACTTATGTAAAACTTGATTCCCAGTGACCCCCTGTTGGCCCTGAATAAGGAGACGAGCTGGCCCCAAAACAGTGAGTCTTTCACGTTTCAAACATGAAAAAGAGCCTTGTTTGATGCCACCTGGTTTGAACTCAGAGATAACAAAAGAAACTTTTGATGACTTGATAAAATATGCAAAAAGACATGAAAATGCATTTCGATACTTAAAAACAGCTGAAGGCCATGCACAACCTGTCTGTAATATGTATGTGAAAGCACCTGCGCATCACTTGCCTAGGCCATAACAGGTGCAAAGCGAGGTGACCGTCATTCTATGCTAAAGCATACCAACCAAGAAGCAATACCCTCCCTCACGGCACGAAGCCATTATCAACTACACATGCAGGGTCAAAATCTGCAACTATCATGAGAGAAAGGGCAAGTGCTTGACAGCGGTACAGTACAGTAGACCGACGAACGGTAATGCTCTCAAAGGACAAAAACAAGAGGACTCACCGTGCATTGTACGAATGCACTCGTATGTCTGGAAATCCCACAATTTTATGGTCATGTCTGCTGAACAAGACACTGCAAAAGAAAAAAAAGATTTTGATGAATGCTAACATGCCGGGGGATTGCTATTTTGTTTGCTTATGTAGCAATTACATTCCTTTGTGCTTACTGTGACCTCATTCTCTGAGTGTGGCTAGTTTCCTCACAAAAAAGGAATGAAGGAACAATGAAATGGCACATTGCTGGTTCACCAAACAAACAAGCATTAGTGTCAACAACACCATGACTTAAGGGGG
This sequence comes from Hyalomma asiaticum, assembly GCA_013339685.2. Classification (NCBI taxonomy): domain Eukaryota; kingdom Metazoa; phylum Arthropoda; class Arachnida; order Ixodida; family Ixodidae; genus Hyalomma; species Hyalomma asiaticum. The sequence continues at coordinate 102,912,773 of CM023484.1, read as the reverse complement.
GACATGGGTCTTAAGACCAAAAATATTGTCCAAAAATCAATTTTTGGAAAAAAGCATTTTTGCTATCTACATCAATCACTCTCGATATATGCCAAGTTTCGTATCTGTTAAGACCATATTTCAGCCAAATCATCAATTAAAAGGCATATAAAGCACCCAATTTTTTGCTGTGTCAACGCTAAAATGAGACATATCCAATGATGCCATGCTCACATTCTAGTACCTCGAACTAATGGTAGCCTACCAAATTTTTGTAAGTGTGTATGCGTACAAACATTTGCAACTGCTCACTACCTAAACATGGCATTTATTTGTTTTCTTGGTTTTCTCAAAATGCTAGCTTTGCACACCCAGCAAGACATTTACTCCAATATTTAAGTGGACATCACAGATAGAATAATAATTCTTTTTGCAACATGAAGCTGGACGTTTGGAGCACACAACACAGGAAAGAAATTTTTAAAATTACTTGCTTAAGTTTATCAAATTTGTTCCTTGTGAGACATTTGCATGGCCATTTCCGAAAGGGTACAGTTCATTGTTGTACTATAAAGCAAAAAATAATGACCTAATCACAGAAGTGCTTCCATTGTTGTGATCCTCATGCCTTCTGCTAACAATTAATATGCCATTTGTATATTTCGGTGCAGTGGTAGTCTCTCTATTTTAGTAAGAACAAAAGAGGTTGTCTTGTTAATTATGTCATTAAATAATGAACTTGGGGGAAAAATAACAGCATTTTTAGAATCAGAAAAAGAGGGCAAACAAGCATGCAAACACTAATCAAATTTGGTTCATAAATAAGTAAGGACACCTTTAAGACCCACGTCCCCCCTTAAGTGAACGAAGGTTTGTGATAACTGTTAATTTCGTCATCAAAATCAAAGAGTACACTAGTCCCATGTATGCCTATCCTGTTTGCAACAGTAAACACAATTAGCTACAGTTTAGTGTGCATAACAGACAATATCAGCATAAGTTCCAATTCTGTTTACGTCCAGCGTAAATTCCATGCAAAAACCTTTAGCATGATACTGTTACACTGCTTCAATCTAAACCAAGGTAACTGCTTTCTGTATGTGAAGTTACTATTACATGCACATTGTGACACTAGTCCAATTTTCATTTCATTCTGCTTACAAGGTTGGAAACAACAATCAAAGCTATTGCTGCTCAACACTTCTCAAAATGGTTGCAGCCATTAAGTGAACATTGCATGCACTCTCAATTGCTTGTTTAATTAGGTTTACACAAAAATTCGTTAGGAATGGCTACAGATTCAAAATAATATTTATATTTATTGAGTTCATAATTATTACAACATAACAGTGGCACAGCCAAGAACTTGTTTTTTGGATGGGGTGGGGGGGCAATCTACAATCCCCACATATATGTGCAACTGTTCATGCAGATGTTCGCATGCATGCACATTTATAATATACATACAAAATGCCAACAACTCAGGGAGGTGTGGAGGTGTTTGAGCCCCCCTCCCAACCAGCTATGCCAATCACAGTAGGATATGTACAAAACTACACCCTACCAGCTTAATTTCTTTACAATGAAGTGCCTCAAAAATTTGACTCAATCACCAGTTTATCACAATTCACACCTGATGAGGTTATCTGCACTCCAAATGCCTCGATAACTATTCTTATAGCCAGAAGCAAGCAGCAATAACAACAACCATCCATGTACTTGTCAAAAAGCCGCTGAAGTGCGTGCGACAAGGAACAACCATATAGTACTCCACAACAAGAAAGAAAGCCAGATAAGGCCAGGGCAACCCAAAGACCCCTCGCGTCCCAGCTGTGTAAACAGGAGGATGGCGGGCGGGCAACACAAGAATGAGAAACAGCTGATAAGTCCCTTCCCCAAACCGTGCTTCTAAATCTGGAGCCTTGTCAATCAGCGGAGCTCACTCGCGGGGACAGCACAAGGCAATTGTGGTGCTCTCCGCTTCTTTGTACTATGTGCATTTTGTTTTTATTTTCACATTTTCTCCTTAACCTCATATATATGTGCTAACTTTCCCGATTTCCCATCTAAGTTTGGGTTTCTGAAGTACATTTTAAAGTGCGTAGAATGTCTTTACTTAAGATTGAGCATGCACCATAAATATTTCATTACAAAGCCACAGCAGAATTAAGAACAAGAGACACAACCTAGCATGGCCAGAAACGGAGACACTGCAGAAGACAGAACCAAGACAGGGAAGTCTGCGAGTGTTTTACTTCGTACTCCTAGGTTAAGAATGACGATCGAACGTCTCCAGTTTCACTTTCTGATAATGAATTATTGAACAAAAGTTCTACTGAACTTTCCATAAGCAGCTGTTTTTCTTCACTACTGCAGCCCGCATTGCAAAAAAAGTAGTTACAAATTTCAAACAGTAACACCTTACACATTACGAGCATTAAGCATTCCTCTGTTGTTGACAAGTACTATTGGCACTCAAACAGCAGATGACAAGCTGTCACAAGGCCAAATTTCTTTGGGAAGCTCCAAGAAATAAGGCCCAATTTCCTATCGTACAGAAGGATCCTAAACAAATTCAGTAAAGCAAGTGAGTTCAGTATAATTCTGCAAGGTGGAGCAGCAAAAAAATCTATACAGATTTCTCAGAAGTAAGAGATCCTATGGATTTCCTTGCAGCTTTGCTCTACAAAATGGGTGAATGCTAATTTTCCCTTTCACATTCAGCAAATCATAATGCACTGTTGAAAAGCATGGCAGCTTAGGCTGGTTAGGAGTTAGAACTGACCAGATGACAGTTTAACACGCACCCTCTTGTTCTGCCCTCTTGGTTACCCATTACACATTCATTTTTACTCATTCTGAGCATCGCTAGGCACTTGCAAGTTCTGCTATAACCGCACTATAATGCTATTCTGAATAACCCAATCAGCGAAGTGAAGGTTAGTAATGAAACACTGTACGAACTAGCTGCGTTGAAGTGCAAAATGTTGATTAGTCCTTTCGGACCATTTTTTTTTTTTTTTTCTCGAATGGTCAGTCGTTCGATCCTTCGAACGACTGACCATTCTGTCACAGGAGCTAGCTTACCCCTGGTGATCCCTGAAACACAGTCCCCGTTTCATTTCATTCTCATACCCTCTAGAGGGCCTGCCTTACATTATGTGCCCCACCAAAGCGGCTGCTTTTTTAAACATCTGCGCTGGTAACAACTGTCTGTGCCATTGCAGCACACATTGCACCATAGCAACGAGTCACACACATGCACGGCAACAAACTTTTGCAATGCAACAAGACCAGAGCGGTTCTCGAGCCTACCTAGGAACTTCCCAGTGTGATCGAACCCCAGGTCTTGCACAGAGTCCGTGTGGCCCTTTAGTGTTCGTTCAAAGTCTCCCGTCTCGTAATCCCACACCTAAGGAGCATCCAGACAAGAAAGGAAAGGGCAAATCACAGATGTAGTACTACGTAAGGGCGCCTGAAAATGTCAAAAGCACTGGAAGGCACGAACAAAAATAAGGTGCAAAGAGATTTACAGTAATTTTTGAAGGAGCCTTACAAGGCTCAGCTCGAATCCTTCTGAACCAGAAGCAGCCAGCTAGTAATGTGACAGTCAAAGGCATGAATAAGAAATTACTACCAGTAAAAAGAGGGAAGTTGGGCGGGCGATCAAATAAAGGAGCCTATGAGGATAATATCGCCACGGTTAGCGCAGGAGTGGGTTAACTGGGAAAATATGCCTAAGGCCTTTGCTCTGCTATGGGCATAAGCAGGCTGATGGAGGTGAATATGACTACTGCACTTTATGCAACCAGTGTTCTTACCATGTTTTACTATTGTTAGTAAGGAGGCCCTTGAAATAAGACAGCTGTCTCTACATGCAAGACAGACCTGGGGCACTCAATACTTAGAAAACTTACAAAACATCAATATAACCGCACATGCAGAAACTCTATCTGCAACCTCTTCACTGTTGCAGAAAGTTATCCTCAAGTAAATTAATGGAACAGAGAAGAGAGAGGGAGCATCAATCCAGTAGTGATAGGAATGAAACGGGGGTAGGGCCGACCTTGATAGAGGCGTCTTCGGAGGCAGAGACGACCACACTGTACACGGGGTGGAAGGCCACCCGCGTGACAGGCGACCGGTGACCTGTGAGCGCGTGACGCTCCGGGGGCCTGGGAATCCATTCCGTGGGAGAACGCTTCTCACGTGTGGGTGCGCCCGAGATGTATTCCTTCTCTGCCTCTGCAAGCCGGCTCTCCAAGTCCATCACCTGCATGGCACAGGGACGAAAACACTCGGGGAAAAACTGCAGAAACTACTCAGTGCGAGAGGAAAACATGAAAGCATGGTTCCTTTCCTAGCACACATCTTAGCGCTCGTATAAATAAAGAACGTAGTAGGCATCCCATGCGGCCTGGGTTTTACAGCAACACTTGTTTCAGGCTTCACTTCTGCAGTCATATTGGTATGCCTTCTTGCTGCAAGTGTCCTGAAGTGCTTCACAAGAAGCTAACCAAAAACCCTGTGGTGCAATTATCAACAACTTCTGCAAACCAAGAAGCCCTTTCACCAAAGCCACCCCTAGTTCAAAACAAGGCCCACACTCAAGTTCACCAAATATAAACAAGCTGAAGTGGTGCGACAGTTAACATCTAAAAAAAAAGAGCTATCCGTACACTAAAAAATAAAGGACAACACCTACCTTCTTCTGCAACCTGATTACGGAAGTCCATTTCTTCTCAAGAAGGCCCGCATACTTCTTGTCTATGTCTCCAGGCTATGAAGCAAGGAGAAAATAGGGGGGAGAAAAAATGTGCACAAGCAAACCTTTAAAGAACTGCACAAATGTCAGCAGTAAAACAGCACACAACTGGCTCTTGGCCAATTCTGGTGAATTATGCTGTTTTGCTCTAGTGACCCTGTCAGACTCTGAACAGAGTGAAATCTTAAGAGTGAATTTGAAGGATGGACAGACATGTCCCTGCCACAACCCATGGAGATGTGAATAATTAGTACAAGGCCTCTCTGTGCGCCATTCGTCGTTTGTAGTCTCCAGAGTCGGAGACCAGAATCGATGCAACGCAAAGCTTACATTCTTGACGGCAGGCTTTTACACACACTCCATCTACTAACACTCCAAGGACACACAGAGAAGTTTCAACGAAATTCAGTCTAGGATTATTGTTGAACACTAAAAGCACAAGCAATATAGGATGAAAAAGAGCACTTAATCTTTAATTCAAGTGCTCCTGCTCAGCCTTGGCGTAACTTAGTGCATTCTCAATGTAAGACCTTCTGCTTGAAGAGCAGAACTGCTACTAGGATCACACAAGCCTCCAGAGTTGGCCTTTATCAGGGGGAATGTACCTTGGTCTCTGACAGATGAGATTGCTCTGTATTCGCTTCTGTTTGCCATGGCTTTTAAGGCCTCCACCTGGTTTCTCAATTTCTATCAGACTCACACCTTCAGTGCACACAGAAACGTTCAGTTTCGAAAGTTCAATACACTTCCTACACATTCAATAGCAGCTATGACACATCAGCTGCAACCCTAGCGAGCTAGCTTATCGCTCGCACAGAGCAGCCTCCTGGCAAATGCAATCAGACACTACATTCTTTAAGTTGTGGCACGCACTTTCTTTTTTGTAAGCACTCTTCTGCGAAAGACCCTACATAATGGAGCTTCAGATAATGAGACAGTTGCTTTGTGCATGAGGCCAGACAGAGAGCTAAAGACAACGCAGAACCTTACAGAACTTAACGAAGCCAGCAAAACATGTTCAAGTAAACAAGTCTCATTAACAAGGTACAGCACTCTTAATACATTCTTCATTGGCACCAGGACATGAATATACCAGCTTGGCTTTCATATTGCAGCATTAACTTGGCATTGAATTCCCCCAATTCATATTACAAGTACTGTTTTAATGCAACGATATCACTTTACAATAAGCTACAGTGTTTATCAGTTCACCACAATCAGCATGCAAGTGGTCTTGGGCACCTGTAGCCAATTCACCTAATGCAAAACATGGTGGATGTCTCACCTTTGCTCAATTGTGACAACATTTGCACCTGTATTAACCAGAGGCCTAGACCCCTCATGAGTGCTCCCAAAAAGCTATTAGTACAATGTACACCCTACTGACACTATTGATTCCCCTTCTGCATGGGTGAGAGTAATTTACTATTTGGCTCACCACTATGCACAAGCTTCTGCTGTTATACAAGAAGGTTCCATTACCATTGGACACATAAACTGAATCACTGTAACCGTTTCTCTCATAGTTTACATCGCTTTTCCTTTATTATCCAACATGACGTAAAACAACCTACACGCTCCTAAAAAGAAACATTCATCTGGACAACATGCAACTAGTGAATTTATGCCACATGAGAAAAGAATAGACATCAATCACAACAAGCATTTTGACTGCTTGCAAACAATGAGGGGAGAAGCTACTCAAAAATGGCTTTCCTTTAATCCTTGGCATAGAACTCTGAAATTTCTGGCACGAGTAGCCTTTGTGATGCTGATTTCAAAACTGCAATTAGTTTTATTGTTGCAGTAATGGTTCTTGAGTTAGAACAGCTGTGATAACAAAATATTGGGTCCTTTGTGTATACTTTTTAACTTATTAAAACAGCTCACACAACATCTCAATACGGCTCATTCTGCTGCACAGGGGCAGTAGTGTACAGAAAAATACCTCAAATGTGGACAGAACATGCTGTGCTTGCTACATTTCCAACACAAAAAAACCAAACAGAGGTGCCTGTTGTATCTAACTCAAGAACCGTTACAGCTACAATAAAGCTAATTGCAGTTTTGAAATCAGCATCACAAACTCTACTCGCGACAGGAACTTCAGAATTATAGGCCAAGGGTCAAAGAAAAACGTTCTTCGAGGAGCATCTCCCTTTAAGCGCTCAAAAAGACAAGCTATAATAAGCAAGCAGGAAGAATACTGTGATGACTGCAACTAAGAGTTCCTACCTCTAGTCTATAGCAAAGTACTTGAGACAGTTCTGTGAAACTCAGTTTCTCTCCTTCATAATAAAGGAAGCCTTACCACATTTAAAGTTACGATGGGGGCTACCACATGGTAAGCAAGTGCAATTGTACATCACGCACAGGCTGCTTCACGCTTCCAAAGTTTTCACATTCATTAAAATAGATACAGATTCCGTAAGCTATTACTCTATGGGTATCATTCCCTTTTCTTCAGACAAGAATGTGCTGCCCAACTACACAAATGGTGACAAACAAAAACTACACAAGTGCACTTCATTTCTCCTGCAACTTTATGCCCCTGTCACACTAGACATTTTAATGGGATGGCATTTGCCTCTAATAACATTATTTGGGTGCAACACAGTGACAATAATAATCATTTGAATTGAACAACTTTAGAAATGAGTTTGAGAAACTCATTAGTCTTCGCCCTCGAACCAAATGTGTATTCTCCTACCTGAGACAAAGTCGCATGTAGCATTGATCATTCTTAATTTGCGAAACATTCATGAAAATCTGCCAGTACTTTTGTTCATTTTAAGGCAGCTATCATTTCAATCAGAAAACAGTACAGCGGGCTGTCACAAGACATTTTTGCACTAGACTTTGGTGGCGCCTTGTCACCGTCCCTAGTTGTGTGCATAGCAATATGAAACACCACTTGCTTGAATGCCTTGCTAATGTCTTGCTTGAATGTCCATTCAACGATTGCGCCTTTTCATCTGGCAGCATTTCCTCAAGCTTTCCTTGCTACACACAAGCATTGCCATTCATCGCTGTCCCGTCAGCCATAATGAAGCTTTCTATACGTGTTTATTGGACGAGGTGGAGCCCATACTTATTTCAAGATTAATAGATTGACTGTTAAGCCACTCTACACTAACATTCTGCAAGTTTTCTCATTAATTATTCTCGAACTGTTGTCATTCATATCATAACGACATTACTTTTTCCTCTGTAGCACCACCGTGGATCAAGTGACATTTGTTGCACCGAATGCCATTTCAATCTAATGACATTAGAATGTACATTGTGATAAGGGTGTTAACATCATTATGACTAACACCATTCCCCACTGGCTTTTGTAGTCCAACATGCGGTGCAAACAGGCAAGACTCACCATGTCTGTCTCCTTCTTGAAAGCTTCAAGAGCTTCCATGAACCCATTTGATGCCATATAATCGGCAATCGCCTTGTTACTGCACACACCAAAAGGAACGAGTTGTGAGGGACAGTAAATACCAACAGATTGGCATCCACTTTTTGGTGGATAAGTAACGTCCACACTCACAAGTAACACTGTATAGGTTCTGTATAGCACATTTCATTTTTCAGACTGCCACATGAAATGTACTCTGTGATCACACACCACCACAAAAGTGAACACCATCCTTTTCATAAAGACAATCAATCAATCATTCATTCATTTTCATTCATTCATTCATTCATTCATTGACTACTGAAGCCGTAATGAAGCCACTGCTGCTTATTCTAGATTTGCCATCATATCCATGGATAAGGTCTAAGCAGTCTTCTGTGTTAGACATGACATTGAAGATCCCTGTCACTGTGAAGCTCTTGAAAATTACAGTATTCAATTGTCCAGGTACACTGGCATTATTGCTGCCCTCTGTTACCCTCAATGACCAACGGAGGCATAACCACTGGTCATCAAGTGTAACAGAGTGGATACCTAGAGAAGGCAAGAGATGTAGGGGCAGCAGAAAGGTAGGTGAACAGATGAGATTGAGCAGTTTGCAGGTGTAAATTGGTCTCAGCACAGGACTTGGATAATTATAAATCTATGGGAGAGGCCTTTGCCCTGCTGCGGTCATAGACAGGTTGAGGATGACGATGTCATTACTTCAAATACATCGGCCAGAGTTTCACCGTCTCAGTTTTTGTCCTCTGCTAGAAATTTCACTTTTTTCTAGTTTGAGGGACCAATTTATTAACGATAATAATTTCTGGGGTTTCACATCAAAAACCCTATTATTATGAGAGGCGCCGTAGGGAACATCTAAAAATTTCGACCACCTGAGGTTCTTTAACAGGAACTGCACAGTACACAAGCATCAACATTTCGCCTCCACTGAAATGGAGATGTGATTGAAGCGAGCACTTGACCCCACGACCTTTGGATCAGCGGCTGAATACGACAACCACTATGGCAGAGCAAACACATGTATACAAATATCACATTATGCTTATGATAAGCAGCTTATTCAACTTTCAATGTGCCTACCTTCCATTTTTAAAGTGTCAGTACCCAAAAAGCAGCACAGCACAATTTACAAATTGCAGACAATACATTGAAAGTCGCACCTACCCTCTCCATTCACAAACAAAAATAACGCAGCATACAAAGAGGCAAAATACTATATTAAAGCACTGCAACATTTTAAGGGTTCACACAGGTTTCCAAGAGACAAATTCAAGGAGTCTGTGAGTACATTTCAAGCAATTCATAGAATAGTACAGTAGTTCACACACATTAAATTTTAATGGCACAGAAGGAATCGCTAGTCACTTCACGCAGCAATTATAACTTCTCTCATGATACGAACATTCAAAATGTCGCTTACTCTATCCACTGCATCACATACTACACTGCAAATGCCCTAGTGAGTTGCCAACAGATACCATGCCAAGATAAACTGATGGAAGAAGTTTAAAATACTGCTAAGCACAATTGTGTTTTCATTACAAATGAAGGCACATTGGTACAACTTCTTTCTCAAGGAACTGAGTACACACTAGATAGAGTGTACTCTAGGTAGACTGTACTCTAGGCCCACTTTGGCTAGGTAATTTATGGCTTTGATTTGAAGGAAGTTGAAGCATGCATCACATAAAAAATTGCGCATTGAATTTGCAAAATGATGTTTGCCAGAATCACCCTAAACTGCCACGAAATGCGACTCATTTCACTTAAACTGCAAAAAATTCATATGCTTTTAAGGATCGGGAAAAATAAGTTCCAGGACATTCAAGGCCTTGGAAAACACAGTCTTCAAATTCAAAGACTTTTAGGGATTTCAAGCAACTGTATGCACCACAATTGCATGCATAATTATGTAGAGACATAATGCTAACTACTTACAATTACATCATACAATTGAAGAGAGTGCTGGAAATAGATGACCTTGTTTGGCCCCACCGTTACCGCAGTGTCCACAGCAAGTGGCTGGCATTCATGAAAACAAGCCACGTCTACACTTGGCTTCTACAGCGCAGTGTGGCTTCAATTTATAGGAAAGGTGTTAACGGACATTTTGCAGGCATTTTCAAGCTGCAAATGCCAGGCCAGTGAGTGGGAGCTCAATTGGTGTAGCAGCCAGTGCCGAAGCGCAAAATTTCCACTTTAAGAAGACTATGTCCTTCTTCCAATGGAACCAAGTTGTAGGACGTGAACGAAGGAACACAGCATCAAAACAATTCGTGTTAAATATACTGGGCATAATGTGAAAACAAAAGAAATGTACTGAAAGAGGAGCACCCATTTCTGTAAATGATGAAGCTCATCATATGCCTTTGCTGTTGTAGCCAAGTGTAAACACACTTCAAAAGCGCAGAGTCCATACAAAGGCCTGTACATAACAAGCCTATGTTGGCATTATTAGCTTGCAAGCAGTTCGTCATTCTAAATGCCTCGATCACATTTAAACCACCTAGGTACGTGGTAAATAGGAATGGATTACTTTTTGCTTTTATTCAGTTCACCTTCCCCGTAAGTCAAATCCCCCCCCCATACAGAATGTTACAAGCAATATCTTCTGACAAGCTATTGAAACTGAAGCTGAAATTGATGACCACGCAATGAGCTATGGAACAAAAAAAGGTAACCCTTAAGAGACAGCCATCAAGCAGAATGGATTAGGGTGCAGACAGGTACAACTGATATACTTGCGCCCTTTAAGATACCTGGACAAGACATGTAATTCAAAGGACCGACAACCATCGGACAATCAGAACAGAATGGATGCAAAGAGATGGGGAAACATAGCAGAGGCAGGCAAAAGGTTAGGTGGTAGGTGGAGGCAATGAAATGAGGAATTTCACAGGTATAAAGTGGAATCAACTCGCCCAGTAAAGAAAGGGTCGGAGATCACCGATCCATGCTGCAGTGGACCTAAAAGATGATGATGATCCAGTTAAGACAAAATTCTAGCTTTAGATTGTATACCCGTGGTAACAAGGCGGACATGGGTCTTTTCTGTAACAAGGTCCAGTTTATTCTGCCAACAAGAAGTAGGGTCGAGCGGGCACGCGCAGTGCGTCATATGTTGCGAGAGTGATAGAGAGGAAGGAGAAACTAAGAGGAGAGCAGTAGTTTGCTCGGACATAGAGCGAAATGAAAAGAAGAGAAAAGGAAGAAGGGAAAAGAAAGAAGGGAAAAGGGAGCTCGTGCTCTGGCAGTGGCCATGTGGCACCATCACCGGGGCACCTTGCGGCAAGTTTTATGACCGCAGGGGGTGTGACTGCTGCCGCACCGCCACAACATAAAAGAGTTCTTCCATTCTGAGTGCCGGGCTTTCTTCCTTGTGAACCTACATTGAAGCAGACAAATGCCTTTCACTATTTTCTTTTACAGAAATGTGCCCACAAGAGCCAAAAGCATATCTGCCAGCCTAAGGACATCAAATATCAGGAGGTTTGCAATGCAAAAGGAGGGAAATGGGTGACAAAAGAAAGACATACACATTCCTACTTCGGCTTCTCATGGCCGCGGTAATGTCATGCACAGCTGGGAATGATCGCCAGTAAGACTCTTAGATGTCGGTGACCACACTCAAAATTACGACAAGGGTATGCGATTAATACATGCATCCTTAGTACAGCAGCAAAGCTACTTTTCACATGCTCTGGCATGATGTTATTGCAATTTAAAGGGCCCATGACAGCCATTTTTTGTTGGAGACATTTACGTTCTAATGAGCAGAACAGTGTCTTGTAATCATGGCATGGAGTGGCAAATTCTCCAGCGTGAAGTCTAATTCGTCACAGCATCGTCAATTTTGTTCAGTTTTAATGAAGCTTCGAAACGCGCGCCAAAAACTGCAAGAAACTAGCGCCGCGGGGCTAGCGCGGCAGCTGTCGGAAGTGAGCGCAGGCACTTGATGAGGAAGATATATATTCAGATCGTACATGCCCTAGTGCGCAAGGAGCCAGAGTCCGTCAGTGATCTACACGCTGATCCCACATTCGCTCCGTGTGTCCTGAACAACCGTACGCCGCTTGTCGCAGCATGCGGCGGCGTACATCGGTGTAAACGCCGAACCATAGCGTGTGTACAATGTACGCTTGAGCGACCAACACGGAGAGGAAGCAAAAAAATACGGCTTTTGCGATCGGAGGCGACGCAGCGCGGCGCGCCCGTGTCTCTCTGTGACATCGACGATATCAGCTTACAAGAGTGAAACGTCACAGATGGGCCACTAACCGCGTCATACTAGTGGCGATGTCGCGAGGTGCTGCAAGCTCGGATGAGCATTCCCGCTTACTTTGAAACCATATTAAAATTACTTATAAGTAGAGGCGACGTTCGCCGCTAACACTCGGTCAAGATTGCCTTCGTACGCAGGAAAACCAATTAATGCAAGCATCTTGCGTTTGAAATTTTGCTGTCATGTGACCTTTAAATAACAAAAGCCACACACAACCACAGTGACCTCTCCTCCCTCCACACCAGCAGGTGGAGGGGAAGGTGCCATGGCAAGCTGTTAGGTCACCTAAAGGCCAGAAATCTTTAGATGCGCTGCCCCTTGTTATTTTCTTTTTGTGGTGGCGCTACAACTGCTTATAGGCAGATTCACGGCCATGCCCATACAATAGGAAGGACTGTGAGAAGTTGAAAGTCTCTAGGGCAAATCGGGAAAGTTGGCAGGTATACAGAAAATGAGGCTTTGAACCTTGCATGCAACCAGTTGAATGCCACACCTGCTGAGTCACAACACCACGGCAGGTCAACGCACATTTACATTTGACAATAAAATGTCACATGGCGTGCCCGTATTTTGACATTACAAAAGCAACCACCATTCACAACACAATCGATCAAGTGTGTCAGGACAATCTTCACAATAACTTGTGAGACGTGAAAGATAGTGCGATACTAAATGCAACATACTTCAAGTGCACATGAGCGTAGCGGCAGCTTATTGGAGGTACTGCCTACAGCAGCATCACTGCTTCAGGCCAACTGCATTCTTACGGCGTGTCTCTGGTTTGTTTAATCTTCATTTAATCATAATGTTATTTAAACAACTTAACAATCACCTTGTGTTTAATCGATGCTAGAACACCAATAGCACTAACTTCACCCACAATCACAGATTCCTTTTACCTAAATGTAACACCAACTATGGCAAAATGACATCCTCCTTCGCGGTGATGAAACTATGGAATAACTCGCCCTGTGCACTAAAATCATCATCATCTTTGCATGCATTTAAACATGAACTTAAGCATTTCATCTTGTACAACGTCGCAGCGAGTTTTAGCAATGACCTGCTGCTACTGGATGCACCCTATAATGTCGTGGGATAGTTAATTGTGGCATCTCAAATGCCAAGAATTTCAATTGGCATTGGCTCTCAATTTGCATGTATACCTTGAAAGTTACCTGACCGATGAGTTGGGTTTTTGAGAGTTCATTCTCAGAATTCTTTCACAGCAAAACTGCATATGGCTATGCTCTGGTGGATCACATCCACGGACACAACGATGCGTAGAACAACAATTTTGCAGCAGTAAGCCAATCACAGGGGCAGCACAGGGCGCAGAGCAGTGGCACTCGCACACAATGTGAATGAAGTGAACCAAGTGGGAGCTGAAGTGAATCAAAGGTGCATTAAGCAGGCTCGACATGACATTATACAAGTCAAATGTGAAATGAACAAATGAATTCATGGTGGTACTGCGCGAAACAAACGGGGACGAAGGAAAGAGACACACAGACAAGCGCAATTGCACTTGTCTGTGTGTCTCCTTCCTTCGTCCCCGTTTGTTTCGCGCAGTACCACCATGAAATCATTCCAACTAGGCCGGCTAGCCGTTTTACTTCAGAACAAATGAAATATTGAATTATTATTCAAAGGTGCCCCGAGTACACCTCCTGAATCATTTATTTATTTATTTATTTATTTATTTATTTATTTATTTATTTATTATTTATTTATTTTACCCTCAGGGTTCGAACATTACAGAGGGGAATTTGAATCTTAATTACACTGTACATGACTATGTTTCAACCAAAAGTGCATCCATCTATAAAGTCAGATCGACAGAGAATTTTACGGCAGTTCATAAATCCCACCACCACTGCATCACTAGTCACCATTCTTCACAGAGAATGAATTTTTTTCACTGAATTTTTTTTCTGTTCAATGTGTTGAGAATAGATGTAGTGAAATTATGGCAACTGACAAGCGTCACAGAGAGGCAAGCCGGAACTGTACAAATGCTTTTGAGCATCAGCCACGAACACACGATAAGCAAGCATTCCCTCCTAAAACATCCACAACATCATTGGGGCATAAGTCAAAGCTCATTCCCAAGTACACACAGGATATGGGATGACTCATTCGACAAGGCAATGAACTGTTGTCAAAGCCTCAGATGGCTTGCCATAAACTGTGAGAGCGATTGCTGCTTTTCAATGCTGTATGATCAGACACAATATGCACAGGTGGCCAACTAACTAGTCATGGCTTAGAGCTTGGGATAGAGCTAATTTAGAGCATGGGAAAGACCACAGAGCGTGGGAAAGAACTAACTAGTCATGGCTTAGAGCATGGGAAAGCCCCCCTACGCCCTGAATACTACCAAGATCGGCTAGCCCTTGGCATGCGCAACTGAGCCTAGGCCGGAGCCGTGGTTCGAAGTTCAAGTCCTATGCACATCAACCTGCCCAGCCGGGAAGCGCTGGAGAAAATTTGCTCTTGATGGTGACGTATTCTGGAGCCTTAACTAAATGCCATTTGTAGTAGACAATCAGACAGAACATTCAGTGTGTGCATTCACCGACAAGCTGCTTTACCGTTGTGGTTGCCAATTAGGCTGTTGCACTGCCAAGAACACGAAATGAACAGCTGGCGACAGTAGCCACATTTGGACCAGGAATGAAATTTAGCTCTTTTGTTACCATACGAAAATGATCGTTTTCTTTATAGGTCTTGGGAAAAAACTTATTGCGTGTACAAATAATGCACTAGGACACATTTCAGCACGTCACATCGTACGCCAATAGAATGCCATTCCTTAGAAACTTAGCTTACAAAACAAAAATCATACTGCTAGAGATATGAAAATCGGACAGTGCGTAATTTTTACAGCAAGGTGGACAATAAAAATACGTAATATCTACAAGAACATAATGAACAAAGAAAAGTCAAAAATATACATTATGAAGGTAAATTACCCTTGAAGGGTATCAATGAATAATAAACACTCTGCACAATGACATCGTTCAGATAAAAAACGAAAGCTTCAATGCTCGTCCCATACAGTGAAGCAGTTTCTGGTTTTTGTGAGGCACAGGAGCAACCACACTTCTCACACAAACCATTGGTTTTTTCTCTTTTCGTTCCTCGTAGCACGTTTGTGGTCTTTTTTTTTCCCAGCATCTTTTTCAGACTGTGATGAATTTGGACTGCCAATGGGACCTAGCGGTAAGATTCGGTACAGCCCTCACTCAGAGATAACAGAGAGAATCAAACCCGAAACTGCAGGAAACTTGCTGAAAGGGTGAGCTGAACAATTTAGACACGCGGCCGGCCTTTCAGAAAAAAACTGTGGCAGAATAAAACTGCCTGAACTCAGCCAACGCTTGCCGGTGCGCAGCCCGCCTCATTTTCAGGTAGTTTTCACAGTTAAGTTTTACGGAATTCAAGACTGACTATGTAATTCGATATTTTACTTGTTAAGAAACATCCGACTACAAAATACTGCTGTTATTACAGCATAAACTTGAACGAAGCATTTTTTTTTTTCTCAACTGTAAGAGCCACAGTCCCTTTTGTAACACACGCACATAATTTCAAAAAAGGTCCATCAAAATCACGGTGTCATGAGAGCGGAACAACTTGAACTGACTATGAAAGGAGCAGTCCCTGAACCAACTACAAAGCAACGTACATGCATGAAAAATGATCCTGACATGCTAAAGTCCGCTGTTTAAGTGTCAATTGCTGGTCATCGATGTGAACAGGCGCAGAAACAGCAGAGTTAACACCCATGTACTTAGGTTTAAATGCGCACTAAGGAACAACCAGAGGTTGAGGCTAATCCGGTACCCAACTAAGGCATTTCCTAAAATCATATCATGGATATTACAGGTGATACCCAATCACATTAATGAAATGGTGCTTATGTGGCACATAAAAACTTATTATGCTAAAGGCGTGGTGACAGTAAAACAGCAAACATTTTTTTTTTTTTTTTAGGCAAGGTGCCTTAGAGCTTACAAAAAACTTAAAACTGGTCATTCAACTAGAAAGAGAGCAATACAAAATTCAGTCTATACATCTCTATAGGTACAATGAAGATGGCCACAAGCATCAGGTATCGCTTTTACTTATAGAATGTCAAGTTTATGTATCAGTCCCACCTTATAAGGGTCTAATCAGCCAACATGGACAAGTATAGTAGAAGACCAAATTTTCTTCTGGGGAAGGGAGGAGTGAGTGAGCTGCCTGAACTTTGAACAAAAACTTGCCAGTTACAGTCAGTCTCATTTTTAAATAATTATAACAGCTAAGCTTTATGGAAGTGAAGACTGACTACAAAATTCATTATATTTGCAGCGCATGCTCTTCTACCACCTGTGCATATGCATTCAGCCAGATCGTATGGCTTGGTCCTATGAGGCCACACAGCATGCTAATTGCATATGAATATGTGTCTGTCTATATATAAACAGGCACATTCCCAAGCATGAAAGCATAAACAAAGAAGTAGAAAGTGTCAACCCCTCTGCTGGCACTACAGACTAATATAATGGTACTGGTAATAGTAAAAACAGAAACGCATCAACAGGGAAGCTTTTCCAAAGTGGCTTTTTGTACAATTTATTCCTTCCTGTGCAGGAACTGTTTGTTTGTGAGGAAAGGAAAGGTACAACTCTTTATACTTGCTTTGCTAAGACATACAAGAAGTCAACCATATGAGCATCACTTCAGCTTGGCACAAAATGCCTTAGACACCCCACAACGTACAACGTACACATGTGCTCAAACTAACAACTTATGCCTTTTATGAACAAGCCAATGTCCTCCCTTGGCTGACACATACATTCATGTCATTATCTGTCTGATAACTGCCATGCCTAATCATGCAGGCAACTCATCAGGAAAAAAAATGTATAGGGGAAGGATAGAATGGCCCATGCCAGGAAGAGAAGGCTTGTTTTTATGACAACAGTGCAAAAGCCTATTTGCAGATACAATCATTGTGTATATCATTTCGCAGCTTTACATGCTGTTTACAGTATGAAATATAACTGCTGTCAGGCAAGAAAAGAACAGCAGTGGAATAGAATCAATGCGTCATGCAATCCCAGAATCAACATGCCACGCAATGCACTAACACTACTGTCTAACAATGCACTACCACTGTCTAAAAAGATTGCCAGATTACAAAAAGGAATAAAATAAATGCAGCTAGAGAAGCACATGTCACAAGGCATGTCATTCACACACGTCTTGTAAGAGGGTGTAATACACTTATTGTTTAGCTGTCAGTGCTAGATAAAAGTTACATAACATACATTACAAACTTGTCAAGACATGGTATGCAGTGCAATTTAAATGTATTTGAGCACATCCCGCAAAGCACAGTTTGTGCCCGGAAAGTAGCAGTGAACTTTGCTTTTTTTTCCCACAGATAATTACGCAAGTTAGTAACACGAGAACACACACATTGTAACATGCGCATGAAATCATGGGCTACCGACTAACACTGCAAGGATACCTAGCAAAATGTCCACTAAACAGCTCCTAAACCAAAACCACAGTTTCTAGTAGCCAGCTGCAAGGAAGTTGCTACAAAAACATACATCGCGACAAGCAGACAGTGAAAAATAAATGAAGTGTCTGGCGACCCCCTCCCCAATCCCATTGTGAATGACTTGCCTCCTTTCCAAGTGAGAAAGATAAGCAGGAAAGGAGGCTGTCGTGGGGGTGAGGAGGAGAGGGGGCGTAACCTGAGGTGTTTGGCCCTAAGCACCTCTGAGGGCTTTCCTATTGTCCTTCAGTGAGAAGGAAGGATGGAGTGAGCAATTTCCCACTCACTCTGAGAAGAGCGGAGGCAAGTGGGAACAACGCATGCAACAAAGAAAACGGAGGAAAGATGCTACAGAGAGATTAAAGGGAGATTCACCAGCAGCGACACTGCAGCCAGACCAAATTGTGTCAAGACACAATGGGTGTGGAAGAAAAATGAGCGAGAAGTCAAACGCTTCTGTTGGAAGGGCACACCGGCCTGCGGCCATTAGAAGCAAATTGCACCCTCGGCTCCCATCACCTTCTGGAAGACCAGAGATTGACCCGTCCAAACAGCTTTTTAAAAGGGGACCATCGAGAAGCAAGCCCTTCAAGTTCGTGAGGGCAGTTCGAAGAGAACGTAGCACCTTGCCTTTGCAGGACGACGAGAGAAACGTTATTCTATGGCAAAAAAAGGTTACACTTGACACTACCGTATACTTTAGGCTCTCCTCATGATTTCCGAAAGGGAACTGCGAAAGGTGGTCTACAGTGTGGGCAGTCTTAAGACAAATTCATCAGGATGCCAAAGGCACTGCTCAACTTATATTTCCGCCACATTAATCGTCCGCCTCACAAAGCATGAATGAATGGGAGCAATGCCATCTTGGAGACCTTCCACACTACCTCACCCAAAGTTTCACTTTGAATTTGAATTTGAACTTTATTCAGACAGTCATTGTCTGGGATGAACAAGAATTGCTTCCGAATTTGAAAAAAAAAAAAAAAAAAAGTTAAGGAGCTATTTCAGTGGAAAACAAAGGCACATATTTGCAAGAGTATTTAAAATTCTTGAAGTCAGCCATTTCCTTACTGATAATCAACACATCAACACCAAACACGTGAAATGGAGGCAGAGCTTTACTTGCAGGAAAAGAGCTTATTTCAATGAAAACAAAAATAAAGAAAAAGAAGCAGACTTGCGAGCATATTTAAAATTCTTGAAGTCTGCCACATCCTTACTGATACTCGACACATCACAAACACCAAACAAGTGGAGGCAGAGTTTTCTTGCAAGAATGTTTCACCTATTAAACAAGTAAAAGTCTTCTTGTCCCTAAAGCCTCTCAAGACATACAAAGGCAGGCAATGCCCCTGCAAGCACCCACTTTGCATGAAAATAAGAGTTCTAGTCTTCTTCAGAGGGAATAATGCACGAAGAACTCGCATAAAAGAAAAAAGTGCTAACATGGCCTCACTGGCCTTTGCTTATATGGACTGTCAGGTACTCATCCCAACTGATCTAGCATGTAAGCAGGTTCATGCATACAGACTATAACATGTTTATGAGCATAAGCATCTTTCTCACTACAATAAACTATATTACAGCTCTTTTACACTGAAGCATGTGCACACACATGCCTGCCAAGTTTGGAGAAACGGAATCTGGGAGATTTACTCAATGGGAGGAGGGCTGGCGCTGTTGTCGCACCTTTTTACCACGTTTTTACCACGTTTTTTACCACGTTTTTTACCACGTGGCTGCGCAACTTTACCTATATGGCCAGACAATTAAGCACTGAATGCGAACAGAAATGGGGCACAGCTGAATTCCGGGAGATTTTCCAGTCACCCATAGAACCTGGAGAAACGGTCAAAATCTGGAAGCCTCCCGAGTAGTCCGGGAAACTCGGCAGGTATGCACCACAGCAAAAATAAATAAAAATCAAGAACTCCAGTTGCTACCTCCTGTGTTTTCACACTAAAGGCATGTGTTCATGTTACGGCAATTCACTTGTCAATAAGCACATAAAGCGAACAAGCATTTCCATTACCATGATGCATTGATGCATAAAATGCCAACTCTTGTGTAATCTGAGCAGGATGGATATTGCTGCACACTAATTATTGTGACAATATCCTCACCAGGTAAAGACTAACAGCTTTTAACTGTATCATGACAAACTTGTGTGTGGCAGGGCTGTAGTACAAACTCATTAAATGCAAGTGATAAATACTATGGCCTAGCATGCATTGCACTTGACACTATGCATATGTGGTATAACAAAAGCGTGTTCCCAATTCACAACCCGTTGTTTCCAAGTGCCAACAAAACATGGGCAACGAAAGCACCTAATGATGCTTTTCCTTTACCCATGTTTCAACCGTGCAATATACGTATACATTCATACAAGGCGAAGTGGCAGCTCCCCCTCCAAGTGATAGATGGTGATGGTTTCCGGGGTTCTGTGTCCCAAAACCATGCTATGATTATGAGAGACGCCGTGGTGGAGGGCTCCGGAAATTTCGACCACCCGGGGTTCTTTAATGTGCACTGACATTGCACAGTACATGCAAGTGATAAACACTACGGCCTAGCAGTAATAAGCAAGACCTCAAATATATAACCATGCTTATGCATGAGAGCAGTACCATAACTCACAGCAGCGAATCGACATGTCAGTATGTCGTCCAAAGGATCAATTCTCTTTAGCATGCAACTTCATATGTGATTAGACTATGAAAAATGTTGCTAAAGTAAAGAATTCTTAATTGAATTACTAGTGCACAACCGTTACAAAGCAGCACAGTGTCCCGCTATCTCTCGCCTTATTAGTCCACTGTGTTTTACAAAGACGCTATCCATAACTAGCCTGAATATCCGACGTTGTCCATGGTGTTTGTAGTCAGCAGTGCGCGCACAGTTCTTACTTCTCTTGTGATAAAATGTGCACCACACGCTTCTTTAGCTTTCTTGCACTCAGCTCAACTTTGCCCTCAGCAGACTGCTGCATGATGATGATTATGCAAAGCCGAATGTGCAGCATTTGAAATGAGCAACGGGATAAAACAGTCAAATTCATGTGCAACCTCATAAAGAAACATTACGACGTAACCGTTAATTAAGAAAGAACCGTCAAGATCAACCCAGCGATAAACACAAGGGATGCACATTTCAGCTTCATTGGTCTATGAGTAGATGGCACAGGTGCGGCGACTTTTTACTTTACATTACTGTACTCAGGAACAGGTCAAGGAAAAAAGCGGCTTCTACCTGTCAAAGGACCCCTCTCCAGACAATGGTGCCGCTCTGTCAACGTGAAACAGCAGCGCAGCATGGAGAGGGTCTGCCACAATATCACGTTGACAAAGGGGCACCATCGGCTGGAGGGGGGTGCTTTGACAGGTAGAAGCCGCTTTTTTCTTGACCTGTACCCGAGTGTAGCATTTGAAAGCAGCAGCAAGGCAGCTGAAAAATTAGATCGCTAAGCTTGACATTTTCCACAAGCAACCTTTTTTTTTTTGCTCAAGATAACACGAGCCCTAAATCTATCAAAGAATATATGAGTTAAGATAGGAACACCCTAAACAATAAAGTGTCATCTCATCCATTTGTACCTTTGACACACTAGAAGTTAAGTCGTGAAACTATGTTCCACTCCGTTCCTGCAACCATGCAGCACTCAATCTGATAATTGTACTTAATGTACAATTCAGCAAATTTTACTGTGCCAGTGTTATGTGCAAGCCAATTCCATTCTAAGCCTGCGAACTTCTTGATTTTAACCCGCCATGGTAGCTTAGCAGCTATGTGTTGGCTTGCAATGCACGAGATCAAATCATGGCCAGGGTGACCACAATTCGATGGGAGACGAATCCAAATGACACCCATATACTCAGATTTATGTACACGTTAGAGAACCTAAGCTGGCCAAAATTACTACGGAGCCCTCTACTACAGCTGAGTTCCTCATATCGTTGCTGGTTTTGGTACTTCGAACCCCAGGAATCATTACTTTCTTAATTCCCCCACCTAACCTGCCACATTTCCGATCCCTTGGTGCCATTCACCTGCTCTAAATGACCACAGGTTTCTCTTATGTACTGGATAGCTGACAACCTTAAGGATAAGAAAATAAACTACTTCAATGGGATTCCTCTCCCAATGCAGTAGTTTGTGCATGCACATGCAATGGGAGAGAAAACTAACGTTATGAGACATGAAGAGAGCAGACCGGATTAGCGAACACCACGGGGTTGGCCGATATCCTCATTACCACAGATAAGAATGCTCTGCATTATGATGGTGGATTAATTCGAATGATGCCATGTTTAGCATATCACGACAAGTTTAGTAATCCAATTAGAATGCGTCATTACAAAGTGCTTTCCACACTTTGTACTTCATGTCCTTTTAATGTGCCAGAAGCAAGCGGTAAGAGTTCCTACACAATCGAAAATGTGTTTCGCTGCTCACTTGGAGATGAGGCAGGCATACAATCAGGCACGTGCAGCTGCTGACATTTGCTTTTTCATTTTTTTCATAACCCGCACATGTCAAACCGGGATGTTTCACAAGTGCTGTTGAACCCTTGGCAAGTTCCATCACTTCCATCAGCGAAAGAAATCAAGTAGCCTCAAGCTCTACAACTTAACAATACCTGTCAGTGCTGCTCTACACTCGGAACATGCACTGAAGGACATCTTAAAGGCGCGCTGCCCAAGGTTTTTGGAACTTTGAGTTTTCAGCTTACTCGTGTAACACGGATGCCTCGGCAGTACAAGGCGTGGCCCGGGCATTTCTTGGCCAAAAACGGCCTTGCCTTGCGCGCGGGGCTGGCTTTCTCCACGTTTATTTCCTGAAGCAATAATGCGCGCTCAAAAGAATCTACCCTTGCACGGAGAAAACACCGAACAGCAACCTTGGCGAGGGGGAGGGCACCACATGTATTCACCGCGCACCCGGTAGGAACCACAAATTCTTCGGTTTTTTTTTTTTTTTCTCCCGTCTCTCTCTCTCTCTCTTTCAAATACGGCCAGGTTTACCGCACGCTTGCAAGCATCGTTTACGCTTGAGCGATCACAACGTTTTTAACGAGGCGCTACCGTCCAGTCCAGTCTTGATGGGGGCCACGGAGGGGGACAACACCCCGATGTCCCCACCGCGATGCAGGCATACAAAATCCAGTCGACCCGTGCGTTAATCCTTCCCTGCCCTCCGGCGACCGGTTCGGAGCGAAAGGTTCTTTAATCTCCGAATAGTTTGTCCTGCGGATTTACAGTAATCGGAAAGGTATGCAACAAGAACACCTGTGGGCAATGCCCCGTTGAAAAGCAAAAAACGCCGAAAGTATGTGCCGGGAAGGTCGGCTGCCCCCTACGCCAAAAAAAGAAGAAAAACAGAAAGAAGCCGCGTGATCCACACAGACACACACACACACGCTCGGGGAGCCGCCAAGTCAAGCGAGACCGCCGCGGCACACCACACCACAACAGTCATCGACTCATCGCGCTCCTGTGGGAAGCGTTGTACTACTTCGCTCGAACGCATCGCCACGGGGGTTCTCTTTTAAGTGGAGAGCCGGACAGATGGGTTGCCCAGCAAACACAAACAACCGGACTGACATCACGGTCAACGCAGCACGGAACAAAAACACAGACTTAAACGGTGTAGGACACGAGAAGTGGTACTCACAGCTCTTCCCTCTGCCTTTGAGACAACACCATTTTCATAGTCCGGGAGGTTTGATGTTCGGCGTAATCCGGGGTGATTCGGTTTTTCGCTTCTCTCTTCAACCTGACGAAGGGGGTCGGGAGGACGGTCCGGCTCAAGGCTGATGTTGCCTCCACCTTGGGTCACCAGAGAGGACGACAACACACGAGTCAGCCGGCGACCCGATCCAAGACGAAACTTGCGACGTCTAGATCGCGCACGCCTACCACGCTCGCGCGCAACCTCTCCCGTCGCCAATTAGGCGTAGAAGCACGGCGCACTCTAAAATCTACGGCAACGGGCCGGTAGGCAACCCCCGCACCTCCCGAACGCGACAGTATTTTTTTTTCCCCCGACAAGATGACCCACACTCGGGGACGACCGTTCAAGTTACGCAAGTGTTATTCGTCCCTTCGGGCTCGCCACCGCCAAACAGCTGCTCTACAACGAATCCCGATGTGACGTCAAGAGAACGCCGCCCCGAGAAAGGTTGCCGCTACTGCTCCGTCCGTCCCGTAGTAGATCTCCTCGATTTCTTTTTTCCCCCACCACCACATCTCGCGACTGTGCTTCCGTAACTTTTGCGCGGCTGAGAACCACCACGCGCGCGAGCGTGGTGGTATACGCTGTCAGCGGTGTCGAGAAAACGAGCACACTGAGACTGGCCGAGAAAAAAGAAAAAACCCGATTGTTCGCACGCTGGGGCCAGAATCAGCAAGAAAACAATTCCTGTTTGCGTAGGCTGGCCGGGGCTGCACGGCAACTCTCCTTTCTCGCGATGCACATCCGTGCACTCCCCGTCGACAACGAAACCTGAAAGACTCACTGGCAGGCGCGGCGTGGCGAGCAGGCTAGGCTCGAGCGGTACGTCCCGTGCGACAACGTCGAGCTTTCGCGCACGACAATCTGACACCGAGGCGGTCCCGTGAGGTTCGGCGAGCCCGTTGCTCGACTGGCCGCTTGTGTCTTTAGGCCTAGAGGCAAAGACGACAGGCAGGCAGTACGGGTCCCGGTCGGGCACCGACCACATCGCGGCCACGCGGCTGCGCCGCGTCCTATGGCGACGATGGGACCCACGAAAGCGCAAACAGCGGTCAAACGTCTCGGGATTCCACTCACCTGGCTGTGCCTAGTAATTCATTCATTCCCAAAAACACCCGAGTTTCAAAGACGGATACACTCGCTTGTCACCACCACAATTCCCACAATTCCGCGCTCAGCAGCAGCGCCGGCCAGCGGTGCCAGCAAAAACAAGCGCGCGCGAATTCTCGCCTGTTCCCGTCTGCCGGGATCGGAAGCGAGACCTGGCGAGACTCCTCGAAAGAAAATCAATTTAGAGATGCGCAGCTCGGCGCGTGCGTTGAGCTTCGTTAACGTATTAATGCGAAGGCATTATTATGTCCCATGAAGCGGAAAATGTGGCGTCTGTCGGCGTAGCCACCCGATGATGACCAAGTGATGACGTAATAAGGAGTTTTGGCGCTCAATTCGAAAATTGAGTTGACCCGCGATCAAAACCAATATTGATCGACTTTGCCCGCCGCCGAAATGGATTAATTCAAAAGCAACCTGGCTTACTTGGGCTCAGATATGCTGTCTTGGCAGTTGGCCCTCAACCAAAATTTCTTTTGCGTACCCTTTCCTTCAAATATGGAAGCACAGGCAACGCAAGCATGTTTTCTCCATTTAGGAAATTTTGGCTCACCCTATCCTTTAGCAGCGGCGGACACGCCGACAAGAGTTCTAAAAATTCTAAAAACTCCCTTGAAGTTGGAGCTTGTATTTACACCCGTTTAAGAACGTGCGAAATACGTAAGGTCGAACACTGAGTTTTCAGCAGAAAGTTGCTTTGATAAGAAGCCGTGGGAATTCCTATAATGACTTCCTTGAACAGCCGATAGCGGAGTCCTTAGACGACCTTGGCATTCTCATTGTACCACTTATGGAACGCATATATTGGTAATATATTGGCAGATGCATCAACCAGGGATTATAAATATCATCCCTTTGCATAATAGGCAGTTTTATATAGGGTACCCAAAGCTTCGCGTACGCTGAAATCGAGTTTATTTTCGTTTTGCGAAAGCATAAATTACAAAAACAGAATATGCAGAAAGGGACCCAAGGTCAGGAGACAGTACCGGGACCCTCTGTACAACGCTATCTTTGCGTTTGCCCCCAATTGCGTACCCAATTTCGTACCCAAATTTGAAACTCTCTACTCGTCGTTATCGATGTTATATACGGGGAATGTCCACATATATACAATACGTATAGTACATCTATTGTATAGCCCACATCAAGATGGCAAGAGAAATTAGTGAGCGCTATGAAATTGCGTGATAGGAAGAAAAGTGCGTGATCATGGCCACCATTGTCCTTATCTCGCAAGAAGGCGGCGCATTTAGGTTAATTGCAGCAATCATAGGTGTCGCGGTGTTTGTTTAATCGATCATGCCAGACATATGTGTATATTCGTTATTCGTGAAAAAATAAACTGTATTTGAAAGTAGTGTGCGTGTTTCTTTCCACGTCTTGTTCCTTTCTGGTGCGTGTTTCTTTCCACGATCATGAGTAGCGGAAGACGTAAAATTAATACTTCGACGAGCGTGCCCACACACCCAATAAAAATAGTACGCGTGCCACAAAAAAAGAAAAAGAAAAGAAATGCCGCGATCCCCTGTCCGTTTCGTGAAAAACTGAGGATATGATGCATTACTTTATGCGTGTTATGTGTGTTTGTGAAATTCTAACAACGGAGGATAGTTTCCGTACATTTACGGAGAGCTTCGTGTCTTTTAATTACGTACACAATCTGTCAAAGTATGGAAATTCTGTAGTGTGTTTGTGTACACACTGCATGCGCTTTTAAAGCTGTCCAAATATTGTAAATATGGTGCTGTTCATAATTTCATATGCTATTTCTCGAGCAAACTTCACAGGGACCTGTTCGTCATGAAAAGTATGTACTCCTCCCAAACGTTTTCGGCCGTAATCCACATAACCAATTTCTCGCAACGCAAAACCAATGAAATCATGTTTGTTTTTTATATAGTTACATTTACGGATTTTGGCAACAATGGCAGACGGACCGCGCAAGTCGGCGTTACTCCGCCAGCCAATCCCAAAAGTACAGTGTATATAGTGTACTAGAATATGTCCTATTCTAGTACACTATAACAGTGTACAAGGATGTTCTAGTACACTGTACCAAAAGCAAACAAAGTCGTTGTTATCCGACCTTTACGGAATGGCGCCGCGTTTATGCCTTTGGTACACGCGAAGCGTCTGCTCTTCTCGAGTCCTTTCATCGGTAGAGGCCATGTGACGTGCAAGAAGCATGGACAAAAATTTATAGAACCTCAGCATTTCAATCTTGCAGAAGATGCGGTGCAGTTCATTTCAATTCACAGCCCCCTTTTAAGCATTAAACTTCACCGAACTGAGTTGAAAAACCCGGTTGGCGACACTTGTTTTTTGCATTGCAAGCGTTTCATTTCAGCTCAATAAGGAATTGGTCTTTTCATGTTCCACTCCAATATACGAATGAATACAAATAAACTTAATAAACTTACGCACTTATCTTTCATGTTTGCCATTAGCGCTTTCTTTTGGTTGCACCGAAAGTAGAAAGTATTTGCAGACTCGCGGAGGAAGTGTCTGGTGCCTATGCTAGGCTGTGGGAGGGGCTTCACTGCATACTTGAGCTTTGTTCGACTATAGCATGCTAAATCATTAGATGTTACTTTGCGTACAAAATTAAGCCAGACAGCGCAGCCATACAACCAGTGGCGCACCGACGGGAAGGGGGCGGGGCTGTTTCGGGGGTTGTAACCCCCCCCCCCCACCCTGAGGCCGACCTAACCCCCCTCCCACTCCGTAACTGCTCCTATATCCTAGAAGAATGTGGCGCTAATGTCTCTACAAAATGCCGAAAACATAATAAAAATAATCATCATCATTGATATTACTATATTATTTGGCATTTTATTTACTTTTTTTACACACGAAACAACTTTGTAATCACATGCCCGGCCCTTCGTGAAAAAGTTGAACCTCCCACCCCTGACAGAGATCCTGGGTGCGCTACTGCATACTAGAGTTACTGCATACTAGAGTTACAGTAACTCTACTGCATACAACACTGTAGCGCTACACCGTTCCTTGGTGTTAGACCGAGAACTTTGACATCGAGGAGCGGCTCATACACTACAAAAATATGAGATGATGTTTCTGCTCTGAAATACTCACCTCTCCTGTGGCAACAGCAAGCTACCGACAAGCGCTGCCTCACTAACGTACAAATAAATCGAACAAAAATTAACACCATCTTCCCAAAGGGAACCCTGATGGGATGCGAAGCAGCAGCGTTGCGCACGGGTGGCGTCACGGGTTGAACGGCGCTAACGCGGGTGCTTCGCACCCCATCAGGGTTCCCCTTGGGAAGATGGCGTTAATTTTGCGCGTGAAACGACGAGTCGGCGGTGTAGCGAGCGGCGGTAGCGGCAGGTGTTCTGGGCGCTGCGACGAGCGCGCGGCAGGCGAGGGAGAGAGTGACGTCAGCGCGCACTGCGAGGGGAGCGTGACGTTGACGCGCAGCTGCGGTGTGACCTACTTGGCACCGCTCCAACACCTTCGGCGAGGGGAGCGCGTTGCGGCGCGTTGTACGGACGTACGGAGGGAGAGCGTTACACAGGCTAGTCAAAGAGCTGCTTCGCATCTAATAGTATCTTAAGGAAAATAACATTCGTGGTAACGCCTGACAAAAGGTAACCACACAGGAAGACCTACATTCAGAATGCACCGTATATTCTCCCCTAACGGCCGGACTGTCATGTTGTTGTTTTCTGGAGTTTTACGTCCCCGAATCAGCTCTGATTATGAAAGACGCCGTAGTGGAGGGCTCCCGAAATTTCGACCGCCTGGGGTTCTTTAACGTGCACTAATATCGCACAGCACATGGGCCTCAACATTTCGCCTCCATCGAAATGCATCCGCCGCGGCCGGGATTCGATCCCGCGAACTTCAGATCAGCAGCCGCGAGGGCCATAGCCACTAGACCACCGTGGCGGGGCAAGGCCGCACTGTCATCAGCCAATACAATTCTAAGTGTATATCATACATTGCATAGTGGGATGTTTAGAGAGACGGAGAATAAGTTTATTCAAAAAGCAAGAAGTGGTCAAGGGACGTAGAGCGTCCCGTCCACATCCAATTCGGAAGGTCAAGGTTCGTTCCCCAGTGCCATCGGTCGGACACTCACCTGCTTTTGTAAATGGTGATGGTCGTACACCGACCATGTCTTCCGGACTCTGTGCAGGTACTCAGCTAGAAAGGTACGTGCTCATTATACTGATGTCACACGTCGCGCTCTCGATCGTGACTTACCGCGATCAAATTTCTCGAGCGCGACTGCCCATATGCGCAGGAGCCAATCGCGATCAGGTAATTGTTTCCAGACTCCATAGGTCAGCCGCGATAGCAATAAGCGATCATGTGACAGTCGCTTCAGTATTATAAAGTCAAGCCTCGGTATAACGTACGAAGTCACTCTTCAACGAAAACCTTCGTTATATCGCGAATTTTTGTTAAATCGAGGTGCCTATATATATATATATATATATATATATATATATATATATATATATATATATATATATATATATATATATATATATAATGTTTGCAGTAACCCAAGAAGAAGAGTGCATAACTGCGCTGTCAATACGATGCTCGCGCAGTGCAGGCACATCGTACGTACGTACAGTGCAGGTTTAAACGCTACAAATTAAGACTACGTAATACATAAGTTAACTTCTTCCTCCCGTTGTTGTTCGCCCGCTCATCCCGCTGTCAGCGAAACGGTTGACAAGCTGCCGACCAGGGGATTGAACGCGGGTTCCTTCACCTGCTGGCACCTTGAGGGAACGACTGCTTCGACTTCTTGTTGTTAAAAACAACGTTTAATGATCAACCCTACAACACATTCTATCTAAATGCTCGCCACCTAGCGGACGCTCCTGGAACAAGCCGATCCAACGTCGACCTCGAAACGCGGCATGATATATATATGGTATTACCGAGGGCTGTGAAACAGCTCTATAGTTCCTTAATCGACGCCATGCCGCCTCGAAGCAGCCCGAAAAAAGAATCCTCATCATAAGACTTGTGCTGCGTGCCTCAGTGCGTGTCATCGCGATGCAAGGACAGCAACACGTCGCTTCATCAGTTCCCCAAAGAAGCAGACGACGCTTCGCGCAGGGCAGCATGGATTAGGAACTTGCGCATCGGCAAGAAGGTGACGGGAACTACGCTAGTTTGGTCCAGACACGTCACTCGCGACGATTTCTTCCTCCCCGGTGAGTACACAGAATGTATGTACGCGCGTTTATTACCATATGCGCGCTTTTCGAAGAGCCGGAGTGTAGTTCAGTTTAGGCAAGCGCGTGAACAAAATAGCGACATCGTTTATACGTGTATATCTGGTAACGTTTTCTGAGCGTGCCTAATGCTCAACTTGAACCGCGGTAACATTATTGCTGACGTACTTTTGCCCGCATGCATTGTAGTAAGTAGATATAAAGCGAGCGCTTGCCTTCGCCGCCTTCGTCCCATGCGCGCGCTGCGCCTCGTAATTTGTTTGGTGGTTATGGAGGTAATGTGTGATCGTTTAACGTAGCGCGTTTGCACTTCGAGTTCATCTGGTGACAATTCAGGATTTATTGCGCTCGTTGCAACTTTTCAGCCCTCGACCTGTTCACCGCGCCTCTAAGTTTGTGTTCCGGCACCGCACATAGAACTGTACTCTTTTAACACGTTTATAAGTGATGCATTTGTATTCAGTGGAGCAACGCCGCGCACCAGTGCTTGCATCTTTCGGAGAGGCCTGCTACGCATGAACGCGTACCTGCCTTCTTCAACTTCAGGCTCTTTATCCTTTAAAGAATCTGATGCGGGTCTCCGAACAAGTGCGACGTTTGAACGCACAGCGCAATTATTTCCGCTGTTTCGCCGTTCAAATCTTTTAGACCGATTAATATCAGATGTTCGGCAGCAAGAACCATTTCGCATTCGACGAAGCATCGTGATTCGAACCCGCAATCAAGAAACTTTAGCACAGCGCTAAGCGGAAGCGCGGCCGTAACACTGGATATAGAAGCCATCTTTGTTTTTCTCAGCAATGTTGCCAGATGAACCACTTTTTCTGGAGTTGCGAATAGGCTCTGCTGTAGTCGCACGACCTCCGAGATGGCGGGCGCGCCTGCCGTCTCGGAGGCCATGGTAGTCAAGACATGTTTTTCACAATGTCTCACAGATGGCAGCACATTATCTGTTTGATATGTTCAGTAAAGTTTATTCCTCCTACAAATCGCCGAATGGGCTCATTTCCGTCGTGACACCTGCCTAACAAAATGCGTTGAGACTCCTTCCACTACATGACACTTATGTAGTGTTTTTTCTCGAAGGCGTTGCAAGTTCCACGTATTGTGTAAGAATGTCGAATGGCAATAAAGAAAAGAAAAAAAAAAAAAAAAACCGTGGCTTTTTGGGAGGACACGTGCTTGCCACGCAAACGGCCCGGGTTCGATCCTCAATGGTACCGAAAATTTTTATTCTGTATTTTATTTGCACCTTTATTTTTCGGTCACGGACGATTTTTCGCTCACAAGCGACGCCGACTCCGACGGCGGAATTTCTGCGAAACGAGCTCTCTGACGCTATCGCGTTAACATGCGAGTGTGTGGCCTATGCTTACCAAGGGAGAAAAGAGGAAATACGTGGGTTGTTGGCGCGCAAAATAGCCAAGCACGGCCAACAGCAAAAAAAACAAACAAAACAAGACCGTTGGCTTGAGCCGCATGCAGTTGCCGCAGATCAGGACACCTGTGCGCATGTTCTCTTATAAGGGATCACGCCGTACATATGGTACAACAGTGACCATTGGCTAAGTGTAAAGAACTAAGCGATGCAAAGCTGCCGCACCTATGCATATGCTTTGTAACGAGATGCAAGACAATTCTACGAACCACAGAAGAGGCTCTTGCTATTAAGATATGCTAGGAACCTCGACATACATAACAAAATTCGTAATAAAGCGGAGATGTCATCATTATGTTAAGGTTTGACTGCATAGGAGTACTGTAAAGGTTCACACAAAAATGGAGCAGCTAGGTCAGTGCTCAAATGCCATTATTTGAAGATTTTGAACATTCGAACATTGCACATGTCTGTGTGGTGCACCTTTCCACACTTGTGCACTGCCATGTGAAATAGGGCGACATGGTTAAGACTCATTCTTATAAGGCAGAACAGAAGATGACAAGACAGATTACAGAACTCAGTGCTGACTCGGTGCCTTGTCCCGCGACACTCATGCTCTGACAGTCTTCTGCACTGCCTTATAGAAATGAACTACAGTAAAACCTCGTTATAACGAAGTTGAAGGGGGAGCCGTAATTATTTCGTTATAACCATTAGTTCCATGCATTAGGATAGCCAATATCCATTTCATCTATGGGAATTTCAAGGGTAATTGCGATTGCTTCATTATATCCAATAGTTCATTATAACGAGGTTCTACTGTATATGTGTTCTAGGTTAGGTAGTCATCCACTTCACTTCCGTTATGGCCACTGCAGAACACAGACGACGGTGTTAGCACTGATGCAACATTTTATTTTTTTTAACAATGGCTACCTTACAAGCTGACTCATTTTGTACAACAAAGTGGCTAGGTTGTTCTCTTTGAAACACATGGAATGCTAGGACCTATTCAAACAACAAAAAAATAAAGCGGAGCTCCTATGTAAATGCTAATAATACTCAACAACTACGTGCAAGTAATACTAAAAAAAAAGGGGGGTGGGAATATCATAGCAATGGGGAGAAAAAAGTGCAACTAGTCGAAAACAACTAATACCATCAACCAAGGTCAGCCAGGGAGTTCCATGTCTATATCGCTCTCGGTCCTTAAATGGCATATCTAAAAAAAAAAAAAGCAATGCAAGTAGGCTATGCCCGTGCACACACTCCTCGCCTGCAAGTTGGCAGCATGTTGGGCTTTGGATCAGGATATAAAAAGAGCTACTAATACCTACGCCTCTCTAAGAGCCAACACCTTACTGCGTGCAAATGGATCTACCAGAATTACATTTCTATATCCAAGCTAGCCTATCACATCCCTTAGTGTCTGCTGTGAAACATGTTCAAAAGGAGTTTGCAGCAAACAATTCAGCCAACAAATTTTCTTTACATAAGACGGCATGTGCCAAGCTTCATCGGCCTTTCCTTCGGCCACTGCGTGGCCAAAAATGCAAAACAAACAAGGTTTCCATTGAAGTCATCATCAACAATGGCAGTCAACTCCAACTTGTACTTTGTTACGAAAGCTAGAAGCAGCAAAGCAGCATTTTCTGCAATGTTGACCACAACCAGCTGGTAAGAGGATAAATAGTACTAGTAATGCACCCTTCAAAGCTGTGCCTCTGTCCCACAGAAGCGTCCCACCTGCTGAGCTGTAGAGCTGGCACAGCGATTTTTCTCTGTACAGATGGAGTTGGTCTACTGTTTTGTTGCCTGTTAAAAGGCAGATATTGCCCCTTTTCCAGCTCAGTAAGTTGCTAAAATGACAGTGTCACAATGATACTCGCAGAGCGGTAATTCCCACTGGGCCTTCATTTCCAATGCATGATTATGCAGTAAGTTTTAGGCATCAGTTTACTGTGCTGTGCGGCTAAATAGGTGAGTTACAGGAAAAATGTTTTCCGTACTGTTCCAGCGAATCAAAAATCGTTTTCTTGGTATAAACAAAGTTAAACTTCTTAGTTAAACTCGAGACTGAAGGTAATAGCACCTATCCAAATTTGTGTCTGGGACAGTTGTCATTCCTATTTACAGCTATTTTTCACACACACACACCTACATGAGCCCAGGCACATTAGGCTGATTGGGAATTGACAAAATGTCGTATGCCACAGACTCTTAAAAGTAGCTCCAGTTGGCAGGTGGGCAGAGGCTCAGCTTCAGAGGCTGATACAGTAAAACCTCGTTATAACGAAGTTGAAGGGGGAGTGGCAATTACTTTGTTATACCCATTAGTTTGTTATAACCAATATCAATTTAATCTGTAGGAATTTCAAGGGGAATCGCGATTGCTTCGTTATATCTGGGTTCGTTATAACAAGGTTCTACTGTATTCTCATAAGCCATAGCACAGTGCGTCCCTATGAATGCCCGGCTGGCATGTCTCAAAGTCAACAAGGAAAGCAACAAAACTGCCTCGCAACATTGTTGACCAGTTTAAATGCAATGGCAGGCGCACTGTCCCGAAGCAATGCTGTGCGTAAGTGTGTGATGGGCTTACGTAAGACGAGTGAGCCTTCCAATTTGCAAATCTTCTCTTACAAGAAGTGTCTCGAAACGACGACAGGTCGCCACGATGGCAATCCCCTCGACAACGCACCATGCCCAACAACACAAAAACAAAGGGTCGTCGTTGTGACGGAGAAGATTTGCAAATTTGGGTGTAGATGTTTGTTGTATCTGGTAAGCGCAAGCATAGAATGCACAAACTGACATGCAGCAATTACTGAGGTGCGCGCAGCACGTTGAATTTTCTGTGGAAGCACACAACTGCAAGTGCCAGTGCAAAACACTAAGACGTTTTGCAGTGCAATTTGGAAAAACGGAGGGAAAAAAAAGTTTCTATTGAACAACTTGCGAAGAGAAAAAGAAAAGGAAAGAAAGACGAAAGAAACAGATTTGTCACAGGCATGTTCAGAAACACTGACGACGAAACATACCAATGTCTACATAACGGCACATTTCAAAAAGAAAATGGTTCCTGGCTTCAAGGTGTCGCCAAACACCAAGATAAGCTTGTCGGGGTAACCCCATAAATGGCTTTCAAGAAAGAAGTTTCATGCAAATTAGACAACGTCCCACTATTATAATCAACATATGCCACACTATGTCAGCCACTGCAGTGCTGCCACAGTTTTACACAGACACTTGCACATCCCAAGACAGGCGGTGCAGAGACAGGAAGACAGTGTAAGTGAGGTTACACAACATAAGCAGAAGGCCCCTCACAGAGCTCACTCATTGACACTGACAAGGCACACAGTCCCCTTGAATGCAGTCAGCCACCAGTCAAAAAAAGGATCACACAGTCAGTTGACTAGCACTACACAAAGACCGTGTCAACAGTCAAGCAGTGACAAGAAAGCAACACGTCAGAAGAGACAAAAACAAAACTGACGGCAGTTAGGTGACAGCACTGTGAAACAAGTTCATGCACAATGAAATCAATGCATGTGTAACAAAGGCCCGGGTTCAATGTTTTCTTGCTTACTTTGCCCTCGCATACATTCTGAAGAACGCCATCAGGGATCACAGAGCTCTGGTGTAGCATCCTAGTAGTCACTGTTAGCACAATAAACTGTTTGGCATGTGAGGACACTACATCAATCTTGGCGGTGTGGGCAAGGACACCCGTGCCGTGACAAGTTTCAAGCCTCACAGCAGTGTGCACATAGATTCATGACCGGCGGCACAAAAAACCCACACCCGAAGTGTAATTGCCCAGTCGCGACAAGTTTTCTGACTATGGACTATGCCCTATGGACTGGTTAAGCATTTTTCGACATTTGTTAACCCCCTTGAGGCCAAACGTCACAGAGAAATACTGCTCTCCCTCAGTTAAACATCAGCACAAAATCAGGATGGGCACTGAGATGATAACTTGTAAATTCTTGTCCTAGCAGGCTTTAGACGGCTGCTGCCACCTCGGATAGCTGATCTGCTCTGCAGTGACCAGCGAGACTCAAGAGACACCACATGCCGACACACATACCAACACATGCGGGCCCCACCAATAGCCGGCATCAGATAATATCCGCGCGTCAACACTTTCAAGGCACTAAAACTTGGTTCGGTAGACACTAGATCTCTTCAGCACAGTGCGACATGGACTATGACAAGATTCCAGCTGCACGTGCTCAAGGACCACCCCCAACAGAGCATACCGGGGCAGCTTAACTAGCCTCCTGTCCTGAGCTAGGATAGCCTAGTGCCCTTAACAATGCGGAAAATGAACGATGATCCAGACAGCAGTCCATAAGGGCTACAATGTACTTTGCACCTCAGCTGCACCTCACGAGCACCGCCAGAATAAAATGAAATGCACCGCGCAGCAGACTATTTTCAGTAGCTTGTGCTTCTCCTAAGTTGCAGTTTGTCCATATTTGCAAGCACACAGACACAAACAAAGAAAATCTTGAAACCTCAGTTTCATGCAGCCGCTTCCCTAGTAGTCTTAACACAGCTTGGGAGTCATGGAGTCACATGAAGTGGAAGAAGTACTAAATTAACATGACAAAAAGAAGCGACCCGCTTGGCAGTTACAAGAAACTTATGAGCCAGCAGTATAAGTAGCAACGAGGCTCCCTCACCTCAACAAGATTACGAATCCGAATGATACTCCACAGAAGGAGATTGGGCAATCATCAAATTTATGCTTGCCCAATGGGATGAACTACTATTCCCATCACTGTTATGTAGCGCCAGAAAGGGCGCACACTGCAACTCCGCGGGTGGCAACATCTCTTAAGAACTTTAATATCCGCACCACTCTGTGAGGTGACAATGCATTACCACAGACATTCATTTTCCTCTTGCTCTGAGGAAGTCCACAATCTCTGTCAACGAGTTTTGCATAGTGACTTTCAGGCGGTTTCAACACCTGATGATCTGAGAAAGCGATAAAGATCTAGCATGACAGGTTTCCATTAGAAAACAACAGAATTACTTGGCTAGGTCTTCTGTCAGATACTGCTTCCACTAAGGACAGCAAAGCAGTGTTGTTAAAAGCTGCACTGAAGTAATTACTCATTCATCACAGCTAAAAAAAGCAGCCTCGCAGGATATCATGATATTCTGTAAGAAAACATAAAAATGCATTGAAAACTAACAAGATCATGCACAATATGTCAACTGTCTCGCTAATAAAGTAGTTATGTTACAAGCAACGACAATACATAAAGACATGCACTGCCTTCAGCAGTATACATGGCATCACCTTTCACCCCTGATAAAACAGCCGCTAAAGTCACAGAGTGTGTGCTTCTGTGCTTGCTTTCTGTCGCAAGTGCAACATTTAGCTGAGCAAAAATCTAAAGATATGCAAAGAAGAGCATGATCAAGAAATACCCGTTGCAAACGTCTCTCGTTTAACAATGAACAAAAAGAACATCCTTTTTTTTTTCCCACAGAGTACAAGATTGAGCGACCGCGCATAAACATTTGTAATCATCATATTATGCTCCTTCAGCTCCGAAATCACAGGTGCCATTCCTGAAACGACCAAAGTCTCGACTACGCGAATACAAAATTCTATGGATTGCACCGGCCCTTCAATTTATGCAAGAGAGCACATTGAAACAGCAAAATTTAATATCTCCTACCTCCCTTAACACATGCTTTGTGCTCCAGTTTTCTTGGACAACCATGTCTACTACAGACGCCAGCTTGAAAAGTTGCAAGTGCACAACACAATTGCAGTGCTACTATCACTGGTGAAGAAATAAAATGCACAAATAAATCAGAACCAGGCAGAAACACTGCAAAGGTGGACCGCTCGACAGACAAATCACCCTTAGCATTAAAAAACATGGACACAAAAGGAAAAAGCAGGCAATACATCTCGCATCCATCCCATTGCTTTCAGACTTGACCACCATCACTAAAAATGTCAACCATGGCAATGAAATGTTTCAAAGAGCAGCTTTGCAATGGCAGATATGAAGATTCGCTGACTGAACAATGCAACTAGCTGGAGACACATGCCAGAAAAGGACATGAGCTTGAACACTTCCTAGTATCCCATTTTCTGCAGTCTATTCTTGTATGTGGTAGGCAGTCTACTTTCACTCATTTAGCAATGACTCTTATTCACATTGGTACCAGAGGTGAAAGCTCCTAGAACAACATTTCCTGGTTCTGCTTTTTGATCTCTCTGTTGCTTGTTAAAAGGAAAACCACGGCACAGACCACTCTGCCAGGGCGGAACCCGAGCGCAACTGTCCCGTCTGGTAGAAACTACTCGGCAAAGGGGTCGCTCACTTTCCTACGCCCGGTCTTGGTGGGTGGCGAGCGTTAAAGGAGTTGTGGCTCTTACAGCCTCCGGGTAACAAGAAGAAGAGGAAGAACGGGGAAACAAGAATAGCACTCGACCGAGGTAAGCGCGCCGCTTCTGTGAAAGGACATCGTTGAGCCAGAGGAGACATATATGCACAGCACACTTGTCCAACAAAAAAAAAAAAGAAGGAAAGACAGCAAGCCTGAAGAAAAAGACAAGAATGTGTAACTGTCCCTCAAAAAAAAAAAGCAGGAAGAAATCGCTCGACTTCGTGCATTTTGCCATTTAAGTAATAAAACGAAAAAAAAAAAAAATCTAGGAACGCAAAACAATGAACGGGGAAATTTACAATGCTACTTTCATAAGAAAAGAGGGAAAGCACTGGGAAGGGGAGAGCAGGCAAACAGATGACGACATGGGCACAGATTAAAGAGTCCATCCGGCAAATTCCTCCGGGTGCCGGTCTCATTTCGTGAACCTCCCATGCGGGCAAGCTGATGGAAGGGGAACACACGCCTGTCCAATAGCGATGTCGGCGACGGTGACCAATGCCATCGTCCTCACCGGCTCGGTTCTACAGAGGCGACGGCATCCCCCGAGGAAGGCGCCTTTGTCGTTGTCGTCGTGTCGACGGGGCTGCCGTTTGTCACTGCACTACTGGACTGTGCTGCAGCATCACCATTACCAGAGTCCAATGGCTCCTTGTTGGCGGCTCCCTCTTCGGAAACGGTGGACTTCTCGGCTAGTGCCAGCTGCTGCCGGCGTTCCAGCTCGGCCTTGAAGTTCTCTATGTCTTGCGGACTGTGTGGGATGAAGGTGGTGAAAGGGAAATAAATCTCATTCGTACGAGATTCAAGGGAACCAGAAAATAAAGCGTATAGTGATCCGAAAATAGTATCAATCATACAAACACACATAGAGCCTACAGGGCATAGGCAAAAAAAAATAATAAAAGAGGAAGAAATAAAACATGTAGTATCCTAAAAAACATTAGTGGAATCATATCAACAAGATTTCACTGTAGAGCTTTGTTAATAAAAGATTTAAAAAATATTGTGCAATTCCGCATGAGAAGTCAATCCAAAATGCAGGAAAAAGGTAGATGAGGGACTCCTTTGGAAATGGAAAGCCACCTAGCCCAACAACACATTCTTGTTGAAATGGAGGAAGTGGGATGATCTCTGGGCCCAATCAGATATAAGAATGTAACATGGTTTAATATACAGTCATAATAAGCTTCACCTTAGGCGAAAATACACTTGTTATATCTGATAAAATCAGGAACAGTACACTTATATCACATTTATGTTTATTGTGGAAGTGTTTCAAGACAACATAGTCTCGCTGCATCACACACAACGATATGGTAATAAGAAACACTTTTAAGCTTATGTCTCATTGTACGCAACTGATGAACTGCTGCACATGGAAGCAACATTGATAGCCTGACACAGAAATACCTACTTTCATTACATTTAGTATTCATTACACAGGCACACTGCCCCGGATAAAAAAATTTTTAAAAATTTACTTCACTTTACAAAATCGTTTGTAGTCCGTATTTGATTAACAGTCAACTGTACTACATCAAACATATAATGAATGCCACTTGTATTTAAGAATAAGCTGGCTTTGGTCTAGCTCGAAATGCCACAGTAAAGTACAGTTGTGGTGCAGCAAATTTCCTTTTCAAAGGACGAGTTACCCTCATAACGATCTACTACAGGATCTACACCGCAAGAAGATAGTATTTGCAGTTCAAGTGTCAAAGCAAGCTGAAAGGAAGCGCTAGTGCCAATTACATATACAGCACATTTCTATATAAACAAGCCAATAAAATGTAGCTGGACTTAAGCATTGATGGGCCCACTTATCAATCATCAGTTGTGTTTCTAAACTCTTCTAATGCTCAAATCATATTTTCGAGGTATCAAACTTTGCCCACTAAAAGTTAATGTTAGCCTTAGTGGGGTTAATAGACTGATCTCACCGTGGTGTTTCAATACGCCACCACAGCCGCAGTGCATGCCAGAACTTGTAGTACTCGCAGTAGTCGCAGTATGCTCAAATGTGTGGCCGCTGCATCGGCGAATGGCGGTAACAAGTTTTATCGGCTTTAATTAGATGAGATGTGATGGCTGGGTTTGCGTGCCTTGTGTCGGGATGCTACAATAACAGCCTGAAACAAAAACGCCTCAAATTTCTCGTGCTGCCGAAGGATGTCGAACTCTGGCAGGAACGGCTGCGTCGGACTGGCTCGCACTGAACACGACTTGTTCAGCAGTGTTTGTGAATTTTGTGTTTTTTATGCATGAAATTTTAGCAGTGCGCTACAGTGTCATAATAGGTCACCAAACCACAGACGGCCGATCAGTGACAGCAAAGATTCAAAGCGTGTGCATGATCACCCTGCTGAGCGATCATTGCCAGCGGCATCAGACTGGATAGTTTGTGTTTGGGACAAAATAGTGATCCCTAGATGATGCCTACATTGACCTCTTATGAAAAGCGTTGACAGCTGTCAAACGTACAGCGTGAACGAGACATCCGATACAAACCCAGCTTAACTGCAGTGCGCAGTTCACGCTGTGCAAGGAGATTGCTCAGCCATGCTAGCAGTGCGACCAACTGCGCCACTGGCATTTCAGTTTTCAAAGTGTGTTTTTATTACGAGCACAAGGTGAAGTGGCAAC
The DNA here is from genome assembly GCA_013339685.2 of Hyalomma asiaticum. Lineage (NCBI taxonomy): Eukaryota > Metazoa > Arthropoda > Arachnida > Ixodida > Ixodidae > Hyalomma > Hyalomma asiaticum. The sequence goes on along the minus strand of CM023484.1, from coordinate 102,872,251 downwards.
GCTGGTCACAAAGCGTATCTTATGAGCGTAAGCACCTCACGTAGGGTCATACTCCTACTGAGGTACTGTCCGGCGCAGTTTTGAAGCAGTGAGGCCTAGCGACGACATTGGCGCCAAGCCTTTGGGTGTGAGGGCGACGGGCAGAGCAGGCTGCCCGTTATTCGTCATTTTGCACATGTTGCCAAAGTTACTTACTGACTCATCCATACTTTATGCACCAGGAAATTGCTTGCTTGTTGTTCACGGTATTTCGTCGACACTTAGCAGCGGCCCGCAAGTTTTCGCAAACATTGCGCGACGAGCCTTCATTCCGCCAAGGTGAACACGTGTTTAACTTCTTTATGGCGATGGTTTTCTATCCGTCCACATCTTGTACATCACTATGACTGATGCACACCTTGCATGCGAGGTTTTGCCGAGCCTTAACTCAGTTCTTTTTACCTTCTGCGCCCTTGGCGTCTCACCCCTGCGCGATATGTGCTCTGAGATGTCCTTACTCGTTTTCTTTATTGTAATTAATTCAGCAAATACAGGTCACAGCAATACGAAGCGACACAGGCGCATGTCTAAATCGTCGACCTCATTTTTTCTTTAACGGCACTATATCATGTGGCAAGTTTATATAAAACACGTCCATAGGGGGGCCGCGCACTGTTTTCCGACACATTCAATCGTTGTCCATGCCAAGGATTTGTGCTAAACGCCAGTAAACCTACAGCATGTATAGGCATACGAACTGTGCTTTGAGAACTACAACTAAGAAGGCGGCGGCGGCGCTCCCGGAAGCTCATGCATGCGCAGATAGCATGGTGAGATTGGTCTATTAATAAGTGGCAACAGTCATGCTAGTGAGCTCAGAAGGCACTCACATCCATCACGTAATGCTTCAAGAGTGTAAAATGCTGACAGCGTTTCCTAAGAAAACAGTGACACATCGTCAGAGTTATTGGCAGAACACTTGCTCCTCACCTGATCTGTACAAAAAGAATGCCGTTGATTATGTTGAGCATTTCGAGGACATTGCTCTGGGACGGTGCCTGGATCTGGGCAGGACAAAAGCGAGAAAGCGTGAGGACATTAACACAACAATGAATGAAGAAAATGATGAAGAGAAAGCATTACTGCATGCTGATATCAACATACATTTTTTTCTAACAGTCACTTTTGATGATCCTTTGACTCTCATTAAAACCTGTGGTAAAAAAATGAACTATCAAACGTGCCCTTAGATCTGACTTGTGAAGCAACACAGATGTGGCACACCAAAATTCTGTTGTCATACACAATGAAAGTGCAAGTTAAGAGTTTTACTGTGGAAAAGATTACAGTGCACAATAAACTACAATGCCTGATACTAAACAAAGGCATTAATTCAGTTTATATTGGCACAGCATCAGCATCTTTTCTTTTTTTTTTTTTTTTTTTTTTACGAAACCTTTTTGCTCACTAGTATACAGTTGGACTGCTTAAAACAAGAGTTACTGAAGTCACAAATGTCTGCACTACATGTACTCCTAAAAAGTTTTTCGAAGACCATGGCTGATCTCCCAGCTGTGAACGCAAACTGTTTTACACACACTGCCCTTGTTTCAGCCCATGAGCACAACTCTCTTGCACACGTGCTGCTTGTGACCCCGTGTGCTAGGCCTAACAAGAGTTACAGTTGCCAATTGACTTTTCAGACTCCGAAAATTCAGACTTAATGGATATTCCGGACTTCACAGATGCACTGACAAGGTTCCCATAGAGCTAATACATTCTTGTGACCAATTTTTTCGACAAGTTCGCACCCTAAAGTTCGATTTTCCAGAATAAATAGCTTGTGTGAAGTAGAATATGCACTGCAGTTGTAAATTAGCACCGTTGGTGACTAGCATCCTTTGTAATCATGCAGTGGAGTGCACACCCAGCAGAACTGAAGTCTGTAATATTGGTGGCACAGTGTCGTAGATGAGCCGCCCCCACTCTTTTCTTTTCTGGATGTCTTTTTTTTTTTTTGCGCTGAAGTCTGAAGAATCGATATTACGGACTTCGGATAGAATGGACACCTTTTGCCAGCTTACCAGGGTCCATTGAAACGAGCGTCGACTGTACAAGAAAATCTGATTGCTTCCAAGAGTAGTATGAGGCAGAGCAGTTATGGAAACCTGTTTAGATGCTCTAAGCCTAATAAATGAGATTTTTTTTTTGGCTGAACGAACTTCTCGGACTGTTCAGTTTTTTGGACTAGGTATTTTTTGGTCCCCGCCAGGTCTGAAATAGTGGTCGGTGACTGCAACTGCCCTTTTCACTACCCCCTGCCATCTGGCCACAGGTAGGGTGCCACGGTGACTGTGGTTTGTCGCAGACTTAGCAAAGGTTTCACGGCAAATGCATTTAAGACATGGACTAATCACATCGACAATGGAAGCTAGGCCGTGGATGGCAGGTGCACTACTTGAACGACGGTTTGCAGTCGCTGCATCTCTGACGTCACGCGCATGTCCGAAAGAACGATATCACACATTGTGGTAATGGGGTGCCTTTTCTGCACTGTCTGGTTCCAAGGGGAAATCTGCATAAACGACGAGGTCGCTTAGCTTTTCTTCTGCACCATTTTTGTCAGCACCGCGAGACTTTGGACTTAAGTGTTACAAACATCTGGAATTTTATACGGGTGACAGCACCCCGGTCGCGGACCCCCAATTCTCTGACACAGGCAGCTGCTCGCTGATGATTCTTGCATACATTTAGCCTTTGAAAAATGTTTTGGTGATAGCACAACACCGCTTACAGCGTGGATATACGCGACTTCAGCGACTCGTGCTGTAAGCAGTCTAAGCTGTAGCTCGAAATTGCTGACTTCAGACCTTCCCGTTTAGACAGACACCCTTGCAGAACCACACCAGACTGTCAACAGAAATGGCAATTGAAATTCCACACGGAGCACGGTACCTCGTGGTTTCACACTTGACAAGCAAACAGGCAAACACACCTGAATAGGAGGCAAAGCAGCGGTGGTGTTCTTCTTGTAGATGTCGTTGATCTTCTTCTGAAGAACCACTGCCTGCTGCGTCAGGTGGCGCAGGCACTCGGAACTCTCACGAGTCTTGTCGTGCTCCTCGCCGAGCTGCAATACATCACAAGACATACCCTGAGGAAACCGCAACATCCGATAGTGTCGGGCTCAAAACCTCAACGTGGTTCCACCTTTAGTATAAGAAACTTATATTTGCAAAACTTGCAGACCAAAAAAATGCCACCTCACTTTTCCTGCAGCCTAGGTGCGCGCACAGAAAGAAAGATGTGCTGTGGCCCATAGTCAAACAACTAAGCCTTGCTCTTCCAAAACACATAGGGCCCCAAATTAGGAGCCATGACCCTTCTGTGGATGTGGCCTATACATAACAGTTAGCTTTTCTGAGCAACAATTCTGAGCAGTGATCAAAGAGGTAGAGTGCCACCACTCTCTGTGTTGTTGTGCTGAAGTTTAAGCATATTGACGAATGCTCACTGAACATGCGGAAGACAAAAAATCTCATTTCTTTCCCCTACTTCATATCCCCTACTAGTTTTTCCCATCAGCTAGTGCCATCTCCTCATTCCTAGTGGTCACCATTTTTCGATCCATCTCACAAGGAAAACTGCTTGGCTGGCAAACACACTACATGTGTAAGAAGATAACGCTCACAATATCCATGTCACAGACCAAGGCAGGGCGGATGCGACTCTCTCTCAATTAGTACACACACCTGGGCCTTGTAGATGGTGTAGGTTTCCTTCTCATTCTGCAGGGCCCCTCGGAAGTCGCCCAGGCAAGACTGGGCACGGGCTACCAAGTGGTAACTGACCGCCACCTTCAGGCTGCGGCTCCCGTAAAATCTGCACATACGTAAGAACCATGCACAACCACTAAATATCATGCAATTTAACGTTCCAAGACAATAATATGAGGTGCGCCAGACTGTCTTTGACCACCTCCGCTGTAGGGGAATCCAGCTGTAGGGGAGTCCGCTGTAGGGGAGCTGTAGGGGAGCTCTGGCCAGCTTGCTGGCCTTGTAATTTAGTGCATTATAACTGAACGTATGTTTTATCAGGCAGATCAGCAAAACATCACAACTTGGCACACTGGACTCTCATTAACTCAAACCTGAGGAGGCTGCAGGATTTTATTTGAATTATCAGATGCAAGCCGAAGTATGGCTCAGTGTAACATATTAGGAAAAGCAGAGACACCCAATTATCGCTTGCACTGTTCCCACTTCAGCTTTCTTTTTTTTTTTTTCTGTTAGTGGTTCTGAGTGCTTTCACAAGAGTTGGCAGGCGACTGGCTTTACTTCTGGCTGTTAAAAGCCATTAGAGCATGAATGTTCAGCTAGAAGGAACCAAAGCAGCCAATGTCTCTGGCAAGTGTAAGCAAAAGGTATGAATTAACACAGTCAGCCAAATGGTTAAGTTTGAATTAAGCGGCTTTTAAATGCCATTGAAAACATACCAGGCCAACTAAAATTTCAAATTTGTTTGAATTAACTGAAAGTTTGACTTATGAGAGTTTGAATTATTGCGAGCCTACTGTGTGTTGTGTCCACACACCTGTTGTTTGTAAACAGATCCCTCGTAACGACATTACACTGTACATGGACATCCTCTCATTTCACCCCCACCAATATGCTACTGCTCTTGCCAAGAATCATGCATGACAATGCCTTAGGTCGCTTAAAAAATTTCCAGAAAGGAACAAGTCGACTACAACTTCAGAAATGACAAATTTGCCCTTAGAACCAGAGTCAAGCTTCTTGCAGTATCTGCGAGCTTCAAATGATAAGACTTAAAAGAAAACCAGTAACCACGGTTGGCATGCAAGCTGCAGAGGCAGCAGCGCCACTTACGCAATGTTCAGCTTGAGGGCATTCTCGAGGAACCTTAACGACAAGTCGTACTCGCCAACAGCGTGCAGAATGAGGCCAATATTGCTCTGAAAAAAGGATTTAAAAAATAAAAAAGAAAAAGAGAAATTTAAGTCAAAGTACGCTCCAACACAGCCACTATACAATCCGAGTCAAGCAAAATGGATGGCAGACTCCAAGACAACCTCCCAGTAGTCAACCTCAAAGAATTACCTTATGATTGAGTGGGCTTCATTCAAAGTGGGCACACAGCTTCGTGCTAGATTCCCCCCGATTTATTTACATAGGCAATTCTTAATTGTTAGCTACATGTGTGCCACCAACGAAATAACGTCAGAGAGGGTTTAACACAAACAACCCTTTGGCAATTTGTTTCGCATTATAAGTTACTCTGGACACCGAGTTCACTGCAAAGCCACTGCTGCATCCCAGAACGTTTCACAATGGTGTTTCCAGAACGAATGAACTCTGTAAACAGTGTGCATAACGCGACACCAACTTGTGTGGAGTCCGCCCAGCATTTCAAAGCTTGTGAAAATGTGAGTGCAAAGTCAAATAAGCTGCTACACGAAAGGCGTCAGCTGTGCTACCTGCTGTAGCGCCATCACTTCAACGACTTCAGCTAGCTTCACTCTCATGTCAGTTGAGTGTATGAACGTCTCGTAACATTAAGGGACACTTACATCAAGGACAGGCATCTCGGGGTGGTTCTCCCCACACGCCAGCAGCATGAGGTACCTTGCCCGATATAACAGCTTCAACGTTGTCGTCACTTGAGAGTTTGCGAAGCAGTACAGGGCAAGGTGTGTCTACGAAAGAAATAATCCTGTTCACTGTCAAGGCATTATCTTATGCTCTGACTGACTAAAAAATACAAGAATGCACAAGATGAGATGAGTGCATCTTCCCACATTTCTCTGCGACTAATACGGTAGTACCAAAAATATATTCTGACTTTATTAAAACAATATTCTGTTTAAATTACACTCAAACATTAATATTCAAATTTGCTCGACACTCAAAATTTTGCCATTCATGCAGCCCTATTAAAAGGAGCAGGGAAAATGTGCTTTACACAAAGATGGACAACGAACTAGGCAGCCGCCAGTACTCAGAAGCATGTTGATGCAAACTTACGTATTCGGTGATGGTGTAAGGGTGGTCAATGCCATTCACACGTTCACTCATGAGCACGGCTTTCTGCTGGTATGCCATTGCCTGTTGGGAGCAACAGGAATATGCATAAGAGTTCAATTTATGTTCCCATAGTCCACCTTCCCACTGAACACACAAGCGTGTTTATTATTCAACTACGAAGAACTAATTAAAAAAAATTAAACAGCAAAAATATTTTTGTGAGCTATTTCACTTCTTATTTTCTTTGCTTACTTCTAATTTTTTATTCTTTTTTCGAAATATAAAAAATGTGCTAAAAAGAAACTTTAGGTGCTCTTCAACATCTGCCCCTTAATACACTGCCCCCACTAAGACCTTGGGGTGACTGATTGACTAAATCAATAGGAAATTACAAGATCCTTTGCACAGCTGGAGTTAACAGCAGCCATATGGCGCTGCAACAGGTACATGCAAGGTAACACACTTCCAGACATAAGAACCATGATCGAGCACCTCGCAACTAAGCAGTTATCGAAAATAATTTTTTCCGCGAGGGCATCTTTCTACCCTTGAGAATGTTCCAGAAGCAACGGTCGCGACATCTTTGTTAGCCGAAGTTTGTGCACGAGGAATCGCAATTCAACAGCCACACCAACGTGGTGTTGTTGTTCTCGAAATTTAGCAAACCCTTTTCGACTCTGGTTCCACAAAAGGTGAGCCAGACAATTATGAAGAACAGATGCAAAGCTCACCTCCAAATGGTCTCCCATTACATAGCAGAGGCGTGCCAGTAAACGTAGACACTGCGCGATCTCTGGGTGCAGGGCACCGTACACGTTGTTCATGAGGTTCAGGGCCTCGCTGACCAGCTCGTAGCCCTCGCGAAGCAGGCCCTGCTGGATCTTGCTCTGGCCCGTCAGGTAGAACCGGTATGCGTCCGTCGCACGAGGATGCACGTGCTTGGCCACCGGGAACACCTGCGCGAAGAGAGGCCATCACGAGGATGGTAAGGAGGACCGGCCGCACCATGAACAACAGGCACGATGTACCCAATTGCTCAATGTCACTGCTCCGGCCGGCGCCTGCAAATGGTGCGATATTTCTACCCAGCATTTTCCCGCCGTATTCGACTTGGAAACTCTTCTTGCGCTTAATGAAGCCCAACATTTCTTCTTTTTAAAACTTGTTGCTATCCTTAGAGCTGATAATGTAGATGGTGTACGAATGAAAAACACCCAGCGTCAACTAATGATACACCAAAGCACTAATTAGGCAAAACTGCTGCACATTTGTCAAAAAACAGTGTTCTGCAAAGACTTCATGCTCACTAGTGGTGCAAGTACAACTAGCATAAGTGACAGAAGACCTGCCGTGCCATGAAGAAAGCATATGGTCATGACAAAAACCATGCTCTGCAGTATTTCTGCTTCACTCCTTCATCAACTTGACTGAACACTCAGTCTCTGCTTACAAATGGTGGATCACAATTATAAGCTGCCAGACTGAAAAGATTCCCCATAAAGTTTAGTGGAGGCAATCCTTGCGATGTCTTCATTTTGCCGAAGCGCAGAGATCTGCCGAGTGGCAGCGCCCACCTGAAGAATGTCGTCCTCGGTGAAGGGAGCCCGTGACCTGTGCTCCAGGGTGTACTCTCGATGAAGCAGCTGCAGGCCCGTCTTGAGGCAGATGGACCGCAAGAGGGAGCACTTGTGCAGCCGCAGGCTCTCGAGGTACTCGTCCGGACAGGCACCCACCGACGCGGCCGTCGAGGGCAGCTCCCAGCCGTAGTAGGAACGCAGCTCCCCACGCAGCTGCTCCCACAGGGAGCGTGGCGTCAGGCTTGCCCACTCGCTGGTGTCTGAAAGTATTTAAATAGTACAGGTCAAGCTAGCTGCTGCAAAGCTCCTTCGAGCACTCTTCCTGACGTCTGACAAGTTGCTGAAATGCATGACTGTTCCTTCACACATCAGAGGGCACCTCAAAATGGTTACTGTCATGCTCAAGCTTTCAGAATTTTCGCCATAACTGAGAAGGATTGTGAGACACTCGCTCGATGATTGGGCCTTTATGCAGCAATTCCTACACGACAGTGTTTTCAGTGCAGTGTTTAAGGGGGCAGACGGGTCTTTGGGACCGAAAATTGACCAAAAAATCGATATTTTTTCGATGGCATTTTTGGGTTCTGCGAGCATTTTTCCAACTGCCTGCCAATTTTTAGACTCCAGGGCGCGTTAATTTACTCGTTATATCATTTCAAAGAGGACGCGTGAGCTCGATTTACGCAGATTCTGACGAAAAAACGGCATTTTTCTCGCGATGCAGAGCTGCCGTTTGACGAACGCCATTGCCGCGCTCTTGGTCTCGTTTGAAAGAGCGTTCCTTCCTCTTCAAATTCCCGCGCAGGCTGCTTCGCTCCGCTCATTGGTTGCAGGAAAAAAAGCAACCCAAAAAGAAGCAAAATGCGCGATGCTATTGGCTGTTAAGTGCACGTGACGGCGAAGTGACCATTCCATTGGCTGAGCGCGACTCGCATCGTCTGCTTGGCGCGTCAGCCGTCAGCAACCAAAGACGGCCGCCGCCGCTAGCCCATCGATCACCGGAAAGCGCAGATAAAGATCGCGATTCTGCGTCGCCAAGCCCGTCCGCCGATCCGCCCCAAGCAGCTGGCGGAGGGTTAGGCCTAGCGGGCTTGCCGGCCTCCGACGCTTCGCAAGGCAGCGGCCGCGTCCGCCGCGATACAACATTGCTAACGCCGGCGGAACTACTGGAAAGGCAGAAAAATGCCGATACAAGGCTACAGGATCTTGCATCGACTGCCGCATCGAAAAGGAATTTGATTTTGTGAGCAACGACGCATTGGCCAGCGCTGCTCCCACGGAGCCGAGCGAAGAGGCGGGCTTTATAATTGCCGATCTTGGCTGCATTAGTCAACTTTTGGAGGCGATGAAGTGCAGAGTCTGCAACGGCAGCGTCAGCGTCTACAAACAGGACAGAGAGTACGGCCTTGCCGTGAAAATGTGTGCGCGCTGCGTGAACTGTGGAGACATCGCGCAAGCATGGAGCTCTCCGCGAGTGGATGGCGATCAGAAAGTGAACCCGTTCACTGTCAACATTCTCGCCGCTCGAGCCATGCAGGCCACTGGGAACCGTCAAGCGGCTATGAACGATATATTTTCGACGATGAACATATCCCATCGCGGTCTTCATAAAAAGACGTGGCAGGGATATGTGAAAAGAAAACTGACTCCTGCAGCCAATCGCGCCGCTGAAAAAGTTACGGGCGAGTGCGCGAGTGCAGTCCGCGAGCTGTATAAGGAATTGCATATTGACAATGCCGACAATATTGCCGTTTCATATGACGGCTCGTGGATGACGCGCGGGCACTCGTCCCACATAGGCGTGGGGGCAGTGATCGAGCTCTTCACTGGGCTTGTGCTAGACTATGTGGTATTGAGTAATTTCTGTGCCGGATGTGAACGAGGTCCGAAAGTAAATGACCCGGCATATCAGGCTTGGCGGGACAGCCACGTGTGCCAGAAAAACACTTCAAAAAAATCTGGCGAAATGGAAGTGGAGGCAGCTGTGCTCCTTTTTGAGAGGTCTCTGAGAAAAAATGGCCTCAGGTACACAACAATCCTCTCGGATGGTGACAGCCGCACCTTCCTCGCTTTGCAAGAAGCGGATGTCTATGGCTTCATTAAAGTCCAAAAAGAGGATTGCATAAATCACGTCCAGAAGCGTATGGGCACTGCCCTACGCAATTTGGTTGCAAAGTCCAAGGGAGGTGCCTCTGAAAGCCTTGGAGGAAGGGGAAGGCTCACTGGGGATCTTATTACAAAGCTGAGCTCATATTATGGCTGGGCCCTCAAATCTAACACTGGAGATGTTGAGGCCATGCACAGAGCTGTGATGGCGACTTATTATCATGTCACTTCAAATGATAATGAGTCGAATCACAGCCTGTGTCCTACAGGCCCAGACTCTTGGTGCCGGCAGAACGCAGCAGCTGCGAAGGGGGAGCCCATTCCTAAACACCATTACAATTTGCCACAACATGTGTGCAAGGCTCTTCTGCCAGTTTATGAGCGCCTATCAGATAGAAGGCTTTTAGAAAGGTGCCAAAGGGGTAAAACCCAGAACAGTAATGAAAGCCTTCATTCTACGATCTGGGCTCTGGCACCTAAGCAGCGCCATGCTTCACTGTTTGCAATTGAAGCAGCAGTTGCAGAGGCTGTGATGAAATTTAACTGCGGCAACTTGAGAACCTCAACAGCTATCCTGGACGAGCTCAGTCTGAACCCCAGCCTCCCAAACATCAGACGGATGACTGAGAAGGACAGACACCGAGTGGCTGACTCGAATCGCAAGCGTGCCTCAAGTGAAAATGTCCAGCAAGCACTAAAGAAACGCCACCACAGTGCTAAGCACCAGTCCGATTATGTTCCTGGTGGCTATTAGCATCTATACATTGTAAAATATATGCATCCTGATTGTTGTTTCTTGAATCAACTATGTGTCATTTGTTTTTTCCATTTTTCTCAAAATGTAAATTTATGACTCTGCTCAGTCTTGAGGCCTCAATATCTTGGCACCCAGGGCAGCTAGAACAATAATTCTTTTTGCAATAGAAACCTGTATGTATATAGAATCCAAGTATGGGAGTGGAATTTGGAGTATAGGCCACTTTAATTAATTAATCATCAAAATTGTAACAGTAATGCAATTGCTTTTCAGAAAGGAAAGTTCACTGTGCTGTAAAATAATTAAGGAGGGCAAAAAAAAGAATCTTGTTGCATAGTTTCAATCTTTAGTCATTGTTCTATGTTGCCATATCTTAAATTCCGATTTTAATTAAGCACTTTTTTTTATATTGAGGCCTTAAACAATAGGGGGTGAACTTATGCTATCTCAGGAACAAGGTGAGTGACAGGAAAAATAATTACATATTTGAAATCAGCAGGAAAAACTACATAAGCCTGTTCAGTTTCATCAAGATTGCTGTAGAAATAAATAAAAAATGTCTAAGATGAGTCTAGGGGAATTGCGATCATTTCGTTATATCTGGGTTCGGTACAACGAGGTTCTACTGTAGCACAATGATGTCCTTAATGACAGGTGGAAAATAGGAGATGGAATACACACCTCATCAGAGGAGACGGGCGCCTGGACGTTGACGGTGGGTGCAGCGAGGAAGCAGTTGAGGAAGTGGCTGATGGCAGCCGCCATGTTGGTGGGGTCGACACCCTGTAGGTAAGTGGTGAGCAGGTGCTTGGCTGCGCGCGTCAGCAGCTCACCCACCACCACTGCCTGCGATTGAAAAGGCAGGTAAAGATGAACGTCATTAGCACTATGACACATCGAGGATAAGACACATCACCAGCACATAAAGAAGTATGCTTCCAAAACAGAAAAGAAAAGCAGATACTGACGAGCTGGTATATTGATAATCGTACAGTATAAGCTAATGCACAAACATTTTCGTCACTGTAGTTGCTCAGGTATATTTGCTCTAATCGCAATGCATACATGACTATATACAGTGGAACCCCGTTCATACGTTTTTCTGCGGACAGGGGAAAGAAAACGTAACAGCCGGGAAAACGCAGAGTGAGGAAAGCTCCGAAAACGAAGTGAGAACAGGGCCGCTTTGACTTCAAACAATTTATTTCAGCAAGGTGAGCCATCAAGGTCGCCGACCGATAATTCGGACAGCCGCGCAGTACCGCCAGTGCCCCCATAGACTTAATGTGTTAAGACGACCGATAGTTTCGGACGGCTTCTAGCTCTAAATTCGATAATTCGGACTCTGTTTGCGGCTGTCAAGCGCAGTGAATGGGCCGCGAAAGTATGGCTCAGAGATCGCAATCAAAACTGACCATTGAGGCTTAGTTCCAGCGTGACGCGCCAATTTCGGAGGCAAGTCGCCCCGCCCCGTCACTGCGATCACCGCATCTTGTTCCGGCACCCCGCGCGTGGTTTGCGATTGCGAGTACGGCTGGTCGCGTCGGGTCCGCGATCGCTCGATAGCGCTTTCACGTTCCGTCTTCAGTGCTTGTTTACCGTATTTACCCGCATAATTTGCGCTCCCCTGATATTTAGCCAGCTTTACAAAAAAAAAAAAAAATTCTCGCATATTTTGCGCTCGCCGTCCGACCAGAACCAGCACGCCGGCGCGCGCACGGACAGACTGGACAGCCGCGCGGCCGCGCCCTTCGCTGCGTAGGCGAGCGCAGTCATACGCAAAAGGGGCTGCGAGTGCGAGGTCCCTTTTTCCGATTATTTTCTCCGGAAGCCCCCGGAACCAAAGTACAGCCGCTAGAATAAAAACACGCGAGTGGGGGCGACGAAACGGCTGAAGCAAAGATCAAACGAGCCCGCCCATCTCCTTCGCTCGGACGCGATAACGTCACCCCTATCGGGATGCCTGCCGTCGAAGCGGGGAGGAAACGCCCCGCCCGTCTTTAACAAGCATGTAAAGACGCAAAGGCCAGAGGGGGGGGGGGGAGTGTCGCTCGGCCGCCGAGCGATCGCATGGCTGCCGAGATAGCGCTGGCGCTATCTCGGCAGCCATCAGCGGGCGGCGATTCCTACAAGCGTAACCAAGACTGTCCAAAGTCAAATCAAAATAGCGGTGCCCGGGCGGGTACGGCGTGCCAGGTTGCGACGCATCATGCGGGAACAGGCCCACAGTTGCGGCTTAATTTAACAGCGGGATTCGCAATACATGGGATCCTATGGGAGCTATGCCGGGACCGATGAAAAACAACGTAACAGCCGGGAAAACGTAGCAATGAGGAACGTAACAGCGGGGTTCCACTGTATATATATTTTACTGCCTTGAGCGATGCCAATGAGACACTCATCCGGCTGCAAACACTCAGTTATGACTATAAGCGAAAGTAAGAGGCAGGCATCCCCTGTGCCACACTGAATTTTCTTTACATGGTCAGATGTCATAACCACAAACTCTCTGCGAAGAAAAGCTTGACAAGTTGGGCCTAGTGCAAGTCCTGTCATGACAAATGTGAGCTCATTCAAGATGGGAACGTCGTCACGACGCCATGGGTAGCAGCTATTGTACGAAGTAAATTTACACACCCTTTAAGAACACTCCCAAGGCCCAAACAATGAGTCTTTGCTTATATTGGTCAAGGGTTATTAAAACCGCTCATATCACCAAATAAAGCCTAATTTAACCACAACTGCATTATAGTACAGCAGAACCTCGTTATAACGAAGTTGAAGGGGGAGTGGTAATTACTTCGTTGTAACCATTAGTTTGTTATAACCAATATCAATTTCATCTATAGGAATTTCAAGGGGAATTGCGATCATTTCGTTATATCTGGGTTCGTTACAACGAGGTTCTACTGTAGCACAATGATGTCCTTAATGACAGGTGGGAAAATAGGAGATGGAATACACACCTCATCAGAGGAGACGGGCGCCTGGACGTTGACGGTGGGTGCAGCGAGGAAGCAGTTGAGGAAGTGGCTGATGGCAGCCGCCATGTTGGTGGGGTCGACACCCTGTAGGTAAGTGGTGAGCAGGTGCTTGGCTGCGCGCGTCAGCAGCTCACCCACCACCACTGCCTGCGATTGAAAAGGCAGGTAAAGATGAACGTCATTAGCACTATGACACATCGAGGATAAGACACATCACCAGCACATAAAGAAGTATGCTTCCAAAACAGAAAAAGAAAAGCAGATACTGACGAGCTGGTATATTGATAATCGTACAGTATAAGCTAATGCACAAACATTTTCGTCACTGTAGTTGCTCAGTATATTTGCTCTAATCGCAATGCATACATGACTATATACAGTGGAACCCCGTTCATACGTTTTTCTGCGGACAGGGGAAAGAAAACGTAACAGCCGGGAAAACGCAAGAGTGAGGAAAGCTCCGAAAACGAATGAGAACAGGGCCGCTTTGACTTCAAACAATTTATTTCAGCAAGGTGAGCCATCAAGGTCGCCGACCGATAATTCGGACAGCCGCGCAGTACCGCCAGTGCCCCCATAGACTTAATGTGTTAAGACGACCGATATTTCGGACGGCTTCTAGCTCTAAATTCGATAATTCGGACTCTGTTTGCGGCTGTCAAGCGCAGTGAATGGGCCGCGAAAGTATGGCCTCAGAGATCGCAATCAAAACTGACCATTGAGGCTTAGTTCCAGCGTGACGCGCCAATTTCGGAGGCAAGTCGCCCCGCCCCGTCACTGCGATCACCGCATCTTGTTCCGGCACCCCGCGCGTGGTTTGCGATTGCGAGTACGGCTGGTCGCGTCGGGTCCGCGATCGCTCGATAGCGCTTTCACGTTCCGTCTTCAGTGCTTGTTTACCGTATTTACCCGCATAATTTGCGCTCCCCTGATATTTAGCCAGCTTTACAAAAAAAAAAAAAAATTCTCGCATATTTTGCGCTCGCCGTCCGACCAGAACCAGCACGCCGGCGCGCGCACGGACAGACTGGACAGCCGCGCGGCCGCGCCCTTCGCTGCGTAGGCGAGCGCAGTCATACGCAAAAGGGGCTGCGAGTGCGAGGTCCCTTTTTCCGATTATTTTCTCCGGAAGCCCCCGGAACCCAAAGTACAGCCGCTAGAATAAAAACACGCGAGTGGGGGCGACGAAAACGGCTGAAGCAAAGATCAAACGAGCCCCGCCCATCTCCTTCGCTCGGACGCGATAACGTCACCCCTATCGGGATGCCTGCCGTCGAAGCGGGGAGGAAACGCCCCGCCCGTCTTTAACAAGCATGTAAAGACGCAAAGGCCAGAGGGGGGGGGGGAGTGTCGCTCGGCCGCCGAGCGATCGCATGGCTGCCGAGATAGCGCTGGCGCTATCTCGGCAGCCATCAGCGGGCGGCGATTCCTACAAGCGTAACCAAGACTGTCCAAAGTCAAATCAAAATAGCGGTGCCCGGGCGGGTACGGCGTGCCAGGTTGCGACGCATCATGCGGGAACAGGCCCACAGTTGCGGCTTAATTTAACAGCGGGATTCGCAATACATGGGATCCTATGGGAGCTATGCCGGGACCGATGAAAAACAACGTAACAGCCGGGAAAACGTAGCAATGAGGAACGTAACAGCGGGGTTCCACTGTATATATATTTTACTGCCTTTGAGCGATGCCAATGAGACACTCATCCGGCTGCAAACACTCAGTTATGACTATAAGCGAAAGTAAGAGGCAGGCATCCCCTGTGCCACACTGAATTTTCTTTACATGGTCAGATGTCATAACCACAAACTCTCTGAAACGTATGAAGAAAAGCTTGTGGGTTTTCAGCGGTACGTGATAATGCTATAGAAAAATGTCTGTCAGCTGGGCGAGATTGGCAATGCCGATCACACAACAGTGTACCTTGACATGCTGTTGGCGCAGCAGGAAAAAAACCTCCTCGAGGAGCTTGTCAGTCGCCCTTCTAGGAATTGCAACGTTTCGAACGCACTTTACAATGCTGAAAACGA
The DNA here is from genome assembly GCA_013339685.2 of Hyalomma asiaticum. Classification (NCBI taxonomy): domain Eukaryota; kingdom Metazoa; phylum Arthropoda; class Arachnida; order Ixodida; family Ixodidae; genus Hyalomma; species Hyalomma asiaticum. Next base: position 102,856,774 of record CM023484.1, on the reverse strand, counting down.
CATTTTGTGAAAAAGAAATCTCGAAGGGGCTTTCGGGAGACTGTGCGAGTGAAACGGATGACTGTATGTTTACTGAAATTCAAGTGAATAGGGGTGTGTGAGAATTTTGACATTTCAATTCACACTGGACTTTTACTATTCGAAATTCGTAATCAGGGTAAAAGCTATGCTGTCCCGTGACATGTGGCCCATTCCCGCATGTAGTACGCTTCACCGCATAAAACCTGTGTAATGCAATGAAGCTAACACTCACGGGCGGCAACGAATCTAACACATGTACTGCTTCGCCTAGTACAGCGAAGTTAACACTCGCGTACTTCGGCAAAGCTAACACTTGTGTGCTGCGGGAAAGCTCACACTCATGTGCTACTGTGAAGTTTGCTCAGCTTTCCGTTGCACAGTTCCCTGTTGGACAGTTCTTCAGCAATTTGGAATGACGCTGTAGGAGTACATCAGTCATGCAATCAATTTTTTTTGTCCGTGTTTAGAAGCACATTTCTCCATAATTTGACATGGTATCATTAAGAAAATACTTGAGAACTATTCGAAAAATATTGCATTCGATTCACGCTTGAACATAAATATGTGAATTTGCTTCACACTCAATATTTTGCTATTCGCACAGTTCTACAAATAAATGCTTCCGTGGCCTTTCCTAACTCGCATTACATGTGGATGAAAACTTTGTTTTCGTTTCTAGTGTCCTCAAATTACACCTTGTATTCTATGCAGGTTCATATAGATTTGATGATTGATTTCTAGGGTTTGGTGTCCCAAATTGATGATATGATTACGAAAGACTGCGTAGTGTAGGGCTCCGAAAACTTTGACCACCTGGGGTTCTTTAACGTGCACTAGGCATCATACAGTACACAGGCCTCAGCATTTCACCTTCCTCGAAATGCAGCCACAGCAAATGGGATTCCATGCTGTGACCTTCCGATCAGCAGCAAAGTACCATGACCACTAGCCTATCATGGTGGGGCTGCAGGTTCGTATTTATGTGGACCCTTACAGTAAAACATTTCTGCAGTGAAAGGTGCAGTGTGAAGTATAAAACAGAGCGAAAGCGGTGGATTGAAAACTTGCTGCGACAACATGGGTTTCAACAGTGCCTGTTCAAAAATCTGAGGAATTGGTTATCAGCCAAAGGGCATTACTGCTGTAACAGAATAGAAAAATCTCAAAGCCATCAAGTTCCAAGAACTTGCCTGCGTAAAAACAGCCTGAACATAAAAAAAAGAGCATGCAACGTGACTTCCATGATGCCACACAGTTGCCCACGTGTTGCACTTCAGATGTTATTTCTGGGCTCTAGCATTTCCTACAGTAATGGCCAACCGCAACCCTTTCAGGTCAGCTAAATGGAAATGAACATTTACCCGCCAAAATTAAACATTTTCATGGCTGCTGCCATTCACCATAGATAAAGGAGAAGATACACATCTAGAACAGCAGATTGCATAAGTGCTGAGTGCAGCAAAGACAGCTAGCTTATCAGCATAAACTTGATAGCAACTTACATGCAAGTACTTGAGCTGTTCCATAGGTGCCAGCATGTCTGCAAGCCGTCCCAAGTATCTCATGTTGATACCCCTGCAAAACAATTTTAAAAGGGGGCTCTAACATTGCACCAGAGTATAGGAGGTCCAGCATTTGTCTCAGATATGCAACGCTGACGGCACTACAGATGAAACACATCTGCAGCAAGGACACGACAAGTTGTTTGCAAGTACAGTTTGCAGTTTTAAACTACCGTATAATGCGGAATATAGGTCGAGGCGGAATATAGGTCGACCCCCCTACCTTAACCAGCAAAAAAAAAAAAAAAAAAAAAAGAAAAAAAAAAAAAAAAAGAGGAGAGGAGCTCTTCACTGATGCACCCCCCTTCTCGTTCACGCGGACCAAATCCCGCGGGAAGGCCTCCTTCGGCAGCGTCTTCCGCTTAAAGATGATTAACGGGGGCAACTTTATGCCGTCGGCCGTGCAGGAAAGCATCACGGTGAAGCGCGAATGCTCGCTTCCGGTCGACAGCGGCTTCGCCTCCTTTGCCCCGCGTTCACAGACTGTTGTGGACGACGGCATGTCGAACCACACCGGCGTTTCGTCGGCGTTGCCGATCTGGCCTAACATGTAGCCATGCTGCCGCCGGAGGCTATTCACGTAGAGTTGAAACTCTATCAACTTGTCCTCGTACTCCTCCGGCAGCTTCTGGAATAGCAGCTTCTGGCAGACTGGCGTGCACTGTCGAAGGGCAAACCCTTTGCGTCGCATGAACCGGCGGACGCAATAAATGGACCCCTTGAATCCTTCCCTCGACAGACCGGCCTCACGGGCGAGCTCGACGGCTCTTGTGCGAATGAGCTCCGCACTCACAGGCAGGGAGCTGGCACGGTACTCGCGGACGAAATCCGCAACTTTGTCCTCGAGTTCCAGGTGCACAGCTCGGCGACCGCGAAACAATGTCTTCCGCGCGTTACACACCGACAGTTTGGATTTCTGGTTGCGCCAGTACCTGACGCTTTTCTGAGTCACTCCAAACTGCTGCTGCGCCGACATGTTGCCATTCGCTTCCACGAATTCAATAACTTTTCTTTTAAATCCCAGTATTCATAGCTGGCCGCAGAGCAAGGTCGCCACTCGCTAGGAACACTAGCTGAACAAGAAAAGAAAAATCGCGTCGGGCGTCAGCCCATGGAGGTGATGTCGATGCTGATGCCCAAGAAGCATGCGACGCTCCCTGTTGCCAGACGATCACTCGATTTGTGCCAAGGGCCGGTATATAGGTCGAGGGGCGACTTTTTAGTGACATTTTTTGGAAAAAATCTCGACCTATATTCCGCACTATACGGTATTAAGTGCATCTGAAGACTTGAACAGAGAAAGTAGATTTCACATTTATTTATTTATTTATTTATTTATTTATGAATACTACAATCCCTTGGTTGGGATTTTGGTAGGGTGGGAAGGATGAACAATACATGACATAATACAACGAAATTTGTAGAACAAGTGGTAGGCGCAACTGGGTTATATAATTTGCGCGACCGAAAACGAAATAATGGTTTAATAATAATGGTTTAATAATAATGGTTGGTTTGACAAATTTTCGGAAGTATTGAAATGTAAGCAATGTTTTATGTCTCCTTCTCATTTCCTTACACAGTTTTAGTGACAGATGCTGCATGCGCCCTACGGGCTTGTCCTATCGCGTAAAATGCTGCAGAAACTCACCGATTGTGCATGGCTTCGCTGAGCGTGATACCATCAATTGGCGAGCAGGAGTGCTCCGCACAGTCCTTTACCTGTTAAAATATAAAATATATGAAGAATGTAAATTCTTATTAGCAGGAGGGCATGTCCACTCCCAGGACATGTCGAGCATCCCACTTTCCTCCACGACAACATTTAGTGATTTAACTTGTAGTAACCAATTCGGTTGAACAGCTGTACTGGACTGTTCTTTTTCTAGCTACAATGCAAGAGTGCACAAGTTCTAGAATAAATTAGCTTTCCGTAGTACATCTTTCCTGTAATTTAACTTGGAACTGTTCGAAAAATATTCAATTAGATTTGCACTCAGAATTTTGCTATTCGCACAGCTCTACTCTTTGCACATTTTCTAGCTTGCCAAGCATCTCTGGTTGTGAGAGTGGTGCCAGTGGCATTGTGAAAAGGTGACTTACTAATATGAGAAGAATCGTCGTTCACTTTAGAGTCCCTTTAAAAATGATTAACAGGGAATGTCGCCAGAGCCTAGAGACATTCACCGTTCCATCGTTTTTAATGAACTCTTCATCGAGACAATCAAACAAAGTAGGTTGCTTCATCAACTGTAGCGCACGTTCTACAGGTGCTACCACGGAGAGCTACAGAGGCTCTTGAGTCTCCTTATATGCAGCAAATGCGAAAGCACAGTGTGTCAGTGTGCAATGACTATCTTATTTTAGTTTCCACATCACGTAACATTACCACATCACATCGTGAACCGACACCATGCCATCATCACTCAGACACGCGAGTTTGCTTGACACCTGGCGATGCCAACTCTTGTAGGGACACAGGAATTTTCGCTTCAAGGGGAATGTACCATAATTATTCAATTGTAACGTGCATTTTTAAAAATAATTTCACTGCTTCAAGTCAGCCCTCATGTTACGTCTAAATATTAGCAAAATCGACCATTAATAATATGTGTATTTCAAGTTGCGTAGTGTCTAGATGTGGCCCACAGACAAGCCGACCAAAGTGAACATGTGCTCTCTGTTGATTTCACACATAAAAGTGGGAGGTTTGCTTGACAATTTACAGTGAAATTGCACGAAACTACCGATAGGTAATGTGCAAATTTCTACCACCACATTAAAAAAAAAAACCGAAGATACAGACTCGCTTGGCGATAGCTGCAGACACGGATGTTTCTAAACCCCATTATTATGCATCTCTGTTACCCAGAGTACACAAATGCCAGCAAGTTTTTCTTGGTACTCACAAAAGCGGGAAGTTGGTCAGCAACCAGAAAGTCCGCTGCCTCAATGACTAGACGCTGCTGTCTCTTCAGCTGCTCTTCCTGCAAAGGAAAGAAGGCAAAAACTTTCTATGCTGCACAGTAGGCTAAGAAGAATACCACGGTGCGAGGGTTCCAGATAGGGTTGTGCGAATGATGATTTTCGAGACTGAATCAAATACAAATAGAATGGTAGTAGAGGCATATGCAATTGGCTATTAAATGCTTTTCAAATACAGTAGAACCTCGTTCATACGTTTTCGAAAAATAACGCGACATTGAATGTATTATCCGGGAAAACGTATGATCCAAACACGAAAAAATTGCACAGTTTCGCTGGAAAAGCATGCGTTGATATAAATATTAAAGTATTTTACAATTTCACGTAATTCAGGCAATAAAACGTCATAAAACAGCAATAAACGTCTGCTTATATAGCTACTGAAACGTGCAAGTATGCGCCTGAAGGCACGGCAGTGACAGCGAGCGCTAGCAGTCAGCGCTGACAGCGTCGGGAACGGAACGCACACGTGTTATTCCTTGCTTCAGTGTTTAAACTACTCTGCATCTTCAGGCAATTATTCAACATCCAACAAAATGCGCCCGTTCACATCGTCATTTTCTCGGCCTGCCTAAACCGCGCGCGCGGCTATCAATACATGGCGCGGACGCACAGGCCACGTTCTGCCCAACGGTGCGCACTCTGGTACATAAGTCGTGTGCACCAAGAGCACACGCCCTGCATTACATGACGCAATGCGTTGACGACTTGTTCGGTTTGAAGTGGTGGGATCACCCGCACGATCTAATCACTGGCGATATAACCTTGCGATAGACTGCATCTGCTTGCTCTCTGTAAAAAGCACAGGATGTGCTCCGTATTCCATACGCGTTATCGGCTTTCAAACTTGCTTATTATTATTTTTTTTTTTCGCATAATGACCGTCGTCTCGCATATCGGTAACTTGAGATCAGAAATGGCAGGCTCGACGATGTTTTCGAAGCAATGTTGGGAGAATTCCTCTGGCAGTGTTTGTGCACTAGCTATCTAAATGTGCCAGACATTTTTATTTGCGCTCTTTGGGCGTGTCATCGAAGGTGAGGTGAGTGGAAATGGGCAGTCGAAACTTTCCACTTTCAGACGTTATCAATATGGCAGCGCTCAGTGGGGGAAAAGACGAGAGATGACCCCGCACAAACACCATTAGCGCTCGTGAATCGGTCCAACTCAAAGAAATGGCGGTGTGTCTCGGTTATCGGCCATTAAAAGTGTGCTCTACGTATGCTTCCAACAGCTACCGCACGCATGCTGTTAAAGCTCCCTTGATAAGTGTCAGCGGCGATACTGATTAACGCGGTGTGTTACGTCTAGCTAAATGATATGCTCGTACTGGAAGAGAGCACACCGGCGTTTTCTTGTGACACGGTCGGGCGAGTGCCACGGTGCAGCCTCTGCGGTGGGCAGCTGCTGCTCTCGATTGCGCGAACTTTCCAACTTCTCGGTAGCATGCGGACTCTAGAGGCCAGAAAACGTATCATCCGATTGTAGTTGGACGATAAATTGAACGTTGGTGCCGAATAATCGCATTTCCTGGGAACATGTTAACCAGAAGAAAAGAAGCGTAATTCTACGAGAAAAGTTCCTGTTTTTGCGATCGCGAACGTTGGAACCGGGAAATCGTATCAACCGGGAACGTATCAGCGAGGTGCTACTGTAGTTGCTGAATACTGAACAGCCATTCTTACAATTAATGTTCACACCCATGCATGCATAACTGAACCTGGAGAAAATAAACAGACCCGTCATATACACAGTGCTGTTCAGAAAAAGCAGATGACCTTTGTATAGCCAGCAAAATTGCACTCCCTGAGCGGAGTAGCCTGCTGCACTACATAAAGCTCTCATGTGTTACGACTAGTGAGGACACAATTTATCGTATCTGTGCATCAATTCTGTGTTGATTAAGGTGCAGTGAACATTTTGAAATATTTCAAAACTTATCAAAAATATTTGCGCTTATGAATTTGAAAATTGAATAGAGTACGACAGTGGTATTAGAAAATTTTGAATAATCACACGCCCCTAGTCTTGGATTAACTATGACCACCTAAATTTTCCCTAACGAGAACTAAAAGTATTATATAAAGTGCAACCTGCCTTCACCAAGATGTCAGCAGCACAAGGCACACACGAGCACGGGCATTATAGAAGATCCTTTTTAACTCGGTGAGTCCAAAATTCACACAAACGATGACAAAGGAAAGTGATTGTGTTATCAGTCATGCCTAAGATAATGGCAGCACTTTACGCAGTCCGCACAACCTTTACGCGATCATACGGCCACCATGAGATCCACTAAACTGTGCCATCAGTTCTACAGTCGCAGGACAATCGCACATCCTGCGGTATGCCAAAGCTTGGTAATCAACATGCTGCAGCCTCTTTATCACGAGCACCACAGCCACATCGCATGAAAAAGCTTAGTTCAATTTTTTAAAAACTATGCCCAAAAGTAGGAGAGAGAAGCAACAAAATAATCATGATCGCTTACATCACCAGCATGTTTGACTCCAGGGGAGAACACGTCAGGATTGAACCGAATGTCAAACTCTGCAAAGAAAAACGTACAACGGCTGAGAGGCCTCCAATACAAAGTGGCTCCGGGAACCAACAGATAATACACTCGGACCTTGTTATAACATAACGGGATATAACAAAATAATGGGTATAACGAAGTAAATAAAGTTCCCCTGATGTCTCCATACACATACAGTAAAACCTCGTTATAACGAAGTTGAAGGGGGAGTGGTAATTACTTCGTTATAGCCATTAGTTCGTTATAACCAATATCAATTTCATCTATAGGAATTTCAAGGGGAATTGCTATTACTTCGTTATATCCGATATTTCGTTATATCCGGGTTCGTTATAACGAGGTTCTACTGTACATACTTTTGAAACCTCGTTTTAACGAAGTAATATTGGCCTTTCAATGGAGATAAACTAAAATCGTCTCTAAAACCAGCGCGCGTTCATGCCAAAAAAATTTGGCCCCGTGGTGTTCGGCATGGAGATTAAAACATCCCACGTCCAGATGAAACTGCCACACATTCCCTTGTGTAACTGAACGCAACCAGCGGTGCACACCAATATTTACTGCGGTCTTCCTCCGACCTGTTGCAATCCTCACTTCGACAGAACACGGCCTGTCATGCCGGCTGCCAATTTGCATGGTACTGATGAGTAGTTTTGCTTTTTTATACTGCCTTTATAAAACTTCATGGCATGCATTGCTTTACCGCAGGCCACAGTCCCGTATACTTATTTGCATGTTAAAATTTTAGCACCAGAACGGTAAGTATTGCAGTTAAGGGCAATAATGGTTATAACAAAATAATGAATATTATGAAGTAAATACGTGTCTCCCTTTGACGTCGTTATAATGAAGTTTGAGTGTACTACCTTTATATGGGGTCACATCAGAACCTGCACCGACGGATGGAATTAATAAAACAGGAAGAGCTACTCAAGGAGCAAGATCCCATTTTTCGTGCCACCAAATGTACTGAGGTTCAAAAATTATTAGAAATTTCGAGTATTCACACCCCCCTAAAAAAAAGAAAAAAAAAAAAAACATTGAATCATTTTTTTTATAAACATCATGTCATTAGTCCACTGCCATAGAAAAGCCCTCTAAAATTAAAAGAGCAGCCTTTGCACACAAGAAATAAAAATAAAGATCTATAGTGAACTCCCGTTAAGGGGGGACGTGGCACTTCCGGACTAAAAATTGGACAAAAAATCAAGTTTTTGCTGATGAAATATTCATGTTCCTAGAGTCATTCTGCACCTACTCACCAATTTTCATAGCCAAATTTTAATAATTACCTTGCTTTAAAGAACCTACACCACACATCAGGCCCATAGGTATAGGGCAAAAAATGTAACGTTTTTCCTCAATTTCTCAAAATGAAAATATTCATGACCTCCCTGTGTTGGAGGAGCAATATCTTTTGTTCTACAAGGGTTATCATTGTGACTTTTTTTTTTACTGGAAGATGAATAGAAGTGGCTTGTCGTAAAGTAAATTTTGTTATAATACTGTGCTACGAAACTTTTCTAAATGAAGCTTTTGTTTCAAGTATCAACGAGGACATTCATTGTGTCATGTTCAACAGTCTGTAACTTTGCTTGGAAATGGCCTAAAATGATGACTTATGCTTCTTGACACACTGTTAATATCCTCACTTAATTCTCTGGGCTGATTTTTATTGTGAGGACTGTGGTTAATTAGCTAATTAGGCCTCAATAAAATAAATTAATTTTCAATGTATTGTAAAAACTATTCCTCACAGAACAAAAATGATTACATTGTTGAAAAGGGCGGTTAAAGCTGCATTAACTCTAAAAATTTCAGTTAAATACTTCAAATAATAAAAAAATATTTCCAAAGCGCAGTGTCCCCCCTTAAGACGAACTCGGTTATAACGAATTCTCGGATATAACGAACAAAATGTATATGTTTGTTTGGTTTCCTATAGACTCAATGCAAAATAAATCCTCTTAAGATGAACCCCCTCACAGGTAACCTTCTGTTAAGAAGAACTTTCCCAGTGCTGTGGACAGCCGCCCCTAGTTTATTGTAGAGGGCCCCAAGCACTGGGCACCTGGGTTCTTTTGTTGTCTCCCCACCAAGGAGAGTACAAAAGAACCAAAGACGTAAGTAAGCAAAGCCACTTAGGTGCCAGCAATAAAACTACAGAGTTTTATTGTTGGGGACCCCAAGTGCTAGGGGCACCCTGGCTTCTAAGGCCCTTTTGTTGTCTCCCCACCTCCTCTTCAGCACCTACAGGGAGAGTACAAAGGAACACAAGGCAAAAGAATCCAAGAGGGCTTGCACAGAGACTCTGGGTACTTGAATAAGTTGCCCCCTAGTAAAGCAGAGATAAAGCAAAGCACAACAAAACAAAAAGGGAGGACCTGGGCTCCCACAAAGGGGCAAGAAAAAGGGGGCAGATATAAAAAAGTGAATGCTTCTTATCCACAACAAAGTGTACACATTAGACCTTTTGGCTGATCAGCACCTCCTGGGGCAAGTGCAGGAAAACTGCCCTGAAGAAAGACAGGCCTAGTTTCTAGTCTGGGCAGTAAAGGAGTCCTGGTGGACATGAATGCATATGTGAATATCCTCAAAGATGCCTCACAATGCCTAACGCATTGACTGGCAACACAACTGACATGCTCACTGAAGAGGTCCTTGAAGTGCTTTCAAAGAATATGGGAGGTAGCTTGTGCCTGCTTAAGTTCCCTAATAAACAACCTTTCCCAGAAGCATGGAGATACTGGAGGATACTTAAAATCATTAGATGAAATGTTATTTATGGCTGCTTGCCAGTGCTTGAAGACAGTTTTCAAGTTGGGTAAAAATATGGTTTCATTTGTATTTTTTTCTCTTTTGCAAGTCTACTTGATTGACTTTTTGAAGTAAGATGTTTGGATCCACCTGGGCACGTGGCCAATCCATTCTTGGAGGCACTTCTGATAAGACGAACTTCTGATAAAACGAACAAATTCTCATGGTCTCCTCAAGTTCGTCTTAAAGGGAGTCTACTGTATATGCAAGAGATAGGGTGGTGGTAGTGTATGTTAACGTTAACATGACAGATAGCTATGACTACCTCCTCTTTTCAATGATTCCAGTGGTGAAGCTGAATGGTGCCTGCATCAAACCTCATGACTTGATGCTTGGCAACAGAAAAACAAACAAACAAAAAAAGCTTAGTGCAACATGTGTGTAGGAAATCACAGGTAATCGCAGCAATGTAAGACTCTCACCTGTATCCTTCAGGGAACCAACACCCCTAGCTGCCTTGGCAATCACATCTTTCTGACTTTCGGCTGCACAGACAAGACCAACCACACAACTGAGAGTGCGCAGTCAACGCAGGCACACAGCGACACTTGAGATGTTGTTTGAAGGTGCCCCCAAAAATACCTACCTTTACTCTCGAGCGATTGTAGATAACTACAGTCGAACCTTGACATAACGAAAATGGATAAAACGAATTACTTGCTATGTTGAACTCCAGCCAGAAAATAAAAGGAATTACATGTATTTTAACATTTTTATAACGAACTAATTCGAATGTACAACAGCTATACTGAATTTTCTGGGCCGGAGTACGAGTGCTCTGGGAACAAGCGGTCTACTTCTCCGCAGCACAGCGAAAGTTCACAACATCCGATGCGACTCTAGCGCCTTCGCGATGTAGAAGACAAAAGGCATTGATAGTTTCGAATGAGCAACGGATTCAGAGATCGGCATTGTTGCGCTGTCAAAGCATGTGGCCATTTTTACCGTTGATTTTACTAAATCCAATGCACCTAATGTGCCAGCAGGATGAAGCGACGTTGAAGACTGATGGTGTGGCCACATCACTTTGCACGTCGCCATTTCGAGCTTACGGTTCCTTTGAGATTGTTTGTGTGTGGTGTTTCTGCTGTTTGCACATTTTTGTGGTGCATGGAGGTGTTGTGCACCGTGAACATGGAACACAACGGGACAAAACGGACTGCCCTGACGGATGCAACTAAGCTGGAAATTATTCGGACTGTCGGAGGAGGAGCAGCGAAATCAGCCACTGCTGAAGCTTTCAAAATACCGTGCAGGCGACTGTTCGGTGCAATTTTGTATACACAATTTTGGCTATAGCCGACTATTTTACAAATTTCGCGGAGTTCATTAAGAATGTTTGACTGTATACGGCCTATTTATCAAAATTGCAGAGCGCTACCCTACAAGAAAGGCGTAGCCGGGGTTTGAAGATTAACCCCGAGTGCCTAGTTTCGCCACAGTCCCGAATGTAAACAAGTGCCTTTTGCACTTCACTGTCATTCGAATCTGGCTGCTATGATCATGGAATGAAACCTCAAATTGAACTCGGGTGCAAAATATCATGACCACTAAATCCATCACAGCATGCTTCAAATAGCTTTATACAGTCACAAAATTCTCCCTATCACTAGATTTCCTGTTCGCTTCATAAAGACAACACTCAGTTGCACCCAACAGATTCCTGAACATGCAAATAGCTGGCAAATGTTAGTGGCCAAGAACTCAAACATCCCCACTAAATTTGCGCGATGGCTTTCAATGTTCATCAATTGAAACTGTCACTTTTCCATAATCCTTTGTTGTTGTTTTTTAAGGCCCATGGATATCAACATATATTACGACGAAACACTTGCTAGGGTAGCCTGGCACAAAGCAAAACACACATTACTGGAATGAGGCACGATAGGGACACACTACCTTCAGAAGACACGCCATTGGTGCCATGACTATCTCCATTTGTTAGCCGTTCTGGTGACTTCCTGATCTCCCCAGGCATTAAAGGCGGCTCTGACTTGTCCTTACTCTCAGTGTCTTTCTCGGGGGAGCCTTCCTTGGAGCCCTCCTGAAACACATGAAATTAACAAGTGGATAACATAAAAAAAAAATGCTAAGTGAATGAAATGGAAAAAGAAGGCTAGCAACACATAGCATCAAGGCGCAAATGTCTAAAAAGTTTGCAGAACTGTCTGTTAATGACCTACCCTCCCAAAGTGATTGCAATGTTGTAAGCTATACATTATCTTGCAGCATAGACAAAGCTAAGAGATGTACGCAAACAACACACTTGAGCAGCAAGACAGTCCTACATACGTAAGTGCCTTATAATCTGCAGGTATGGGACGTCTGCATCTCTTTAGCACGTGCTATATCGCAGTGATACGTCACATGCTGCTTTGGATTTGCATGCAAGTTGTGCGGCTTTGCTAAGCCTAAACCAGCAAGAATTAGTTTGTGGCTCTTCAAAAAAGTGCGAAATTTGTTCCAGCATGTAGCACTTTACAATACACGCAAGGCTATTCCTTTCCCAGAGGTAGCAGCGATTCTCTCATATCGCACCAATGCAGGACAGACCCCCATCCAACCAACTCACCTTCGCCTCCTCGCCATCCTTGGTTACCTGCTTCTTTTCTAGACTTCGCAGGTGGAAGGCGGCAAGCTTCATGAACAGCACATACCGAGCACTGCGAGGCATAATGGAAAGTACCACCAAATTAAGTAAGTACCAAACACAGACACAACTCATCAATTCGAATGAATATCTACCTTCATGAAAACAAGTTATGAGTAAAATGAGCTTATAACATCCTGGCAAGATGAACAGCATGGAAACTACAAACTGAATGGCAGAAAGCATACAGAAACAATGACAGGAGAACCAATATGATGGTAACTGTCAAGGTCGGTGCAAACTACCACACCGCCAACAATGCACATCGTTCAGCTGTGGCTTTAGACAAATGCGAACAGCAGGGCTTGAGTAACTGCTAGTTGTGACAGATAGGCATGCGTCTGCAGCCACAAGCAGCACAAAACAAGGTGCAAAAGTCCAAACAGATGCTATGAAAACCCACAGGAAGTGTTGAAAGGATGGCAACGGCATTGAAAGGTGGCAGAGCCCAATGAAACACTTCCACAGAGCGCACATGTATGTGGGCTTCAAGTGAAGCACAGCCAAACTACTGAACCCTAGAGTGAGCGTGACATGCTGAATTTTGTTTCAGTGTCGAATGGTCAGGTCGAGGAAAGCAACTCAAATTCGCTCTAAAATAACACACCCTTTCAGAATGCACTTACTCGACGAAGGCGTCGATGAGTTCCTGTCGGAGGCAACACAACTTGTGCTTGTGTTCTCGCGGGTAGCCTGCAGCTCGGGACTCCTTGCACAATTCCACGCCATCCACTGAAACCAAAAGCACACAGAGACGAGTACTGACCTGTCAGCAATCTTTTTCATTCTGCCTCGAGACGGCACAGAACCAGTATATTCTCAAGTCAGTATCTTCCAACAAAACCCGCAGTTGCTGCTCAGATTTCTCTATGCCTTTGTGAGAATAATTTTTCTTCGACATAGCAGCATGTCAATTCCACATAAAGTGAGATTGGCTGCACAAGAATGTGGGCGTAGCACAGATCCATCTGTTAATGAAGAATGCTGACCGGTAATCAGTCAAACGCTGTGGGAAATGTGCATACCCACTTACTTCTCATAAAATAATGCCAGTGCCATTTCACGAGGCAAGTCATAGTGAAAATGAATGAGCAGCACGAGGAAGGAGTGCCCGATTCACTAATTTGCCTACACTACCTGTCTGCTTTCAATGCTCAATGCTTAACGGCCCCAGATTTCTGTGATACCGGGGAAAAAAAAAAAAAAAAAAAGAAAACTCGGACTTCACATTATTTCACAGAAATGCAAAAAAAAAAAATATAGAAAGCCTCACTTCTGGAAACAACAGAACGCCGTTTCCCCCACTCACTGGCACAGGTTTCAGGCATGCAAAGAAGAGTTGAAGCAGCTATCTTCCACGCGTAAAATAACTGAGCAAGTAGGCGAATATCAGAAATTCGGAATATGAGTAGAATATTTTTTTTTCTTATTTAAAGCACAATCATTTCAAAAAATGCACTCAGGTGTTCCTCAACATTCAAATATTGACGCTCCTGGTAACAGCATTGCATATTCAATTGATTTGTGTTAAGTACTACTTTTCAGTCGTACAACATTAACACTAGGCTTGTGTGAATATTTGAACGAATATTAGTGTTCCAATTGCCTTCAAGACGAATTTAACTGGCAAAATTTTGAAGTATCCAAAATGAACAAGACATATCTTTCTGTAAGTAGCTCACCCGTAAAGGCAGTTTCACTGCAGTAAGCGTGTATGCCGTGAAACCGCCTTTCCAGGGAAAATCTGCTCTAGTGTGAAGACATACCTCCCAAGAAAACAAGCACATTACCTGTACCTGATTGAATTTTAATTCCATGGAGCAAATTATGCAGTTTTACATTGATTCAATATAGCAAATTTTGAAACAGCATGTTTTACTGCTGCTATTAAAAATCCTACTGATATATTATAATTCAATTATACTAATTACAATTCCCTGTAACTGCCTCAAACCAAAAAAGGTTAGTCTTCAGATTCCTTTTCTATGTGTTATCAGCTCTTGGAGGGAGCCAATTTTACTGAATGTACAGCAGCTCCTGTGTGCTGCACCTTTCTGCCTGCATGGAGTGAAGAGTGTTCTCTCGCCAAATGTTGCACTTTGTGACATGAGGGTAAGCTGAACCTCTTGATAATGCCTAAGCAAAATTTAATATTTGGAAATACAAGACTATGCGTGAGTGTTACGATGCATCCTAGCACAACACTTTCAAGTACCCTTATATACCGCTCAATGCATATGAAATGTTGACACAGAGAGATAATTAGTTGTTAAGGTGACCTTTTGTCCCGAAAGTGTTGCAAGCATAATCTGGTGTTCTGCAACAATGGTTCCCTTGAGTTTTAAATAATGCAGGTATGTATGGAACCTGAAACTGTGTATTAAATAAACTGTCGCACATACCTTATGCCTGTTCATTGTTGCCATGAAATTTTGCGCATTCTTCAATTTGGATTTGCAGAATTTCAAAATTTCCACTGCATGAAGTTGGGGGCCCTACCAAAGCTGCCCGCTTCCTCTTGTTGCCAACTTGTGGAAATGGGCACTCATCTTTCCGCAAGGAAAAAAATCCCCTCCCATAAGGCAAGAGGGATATACTATACATGCCCCATAAGTGTGCACAGGTTTATCCATTAGGGCAGGGGGGCAAAGGTTCACTCCTCCTTCCACTGAGGCCAATTTGGTCAAAATGCAGTGCTGTGTAAAGGAACAGGCAAGACTTGGCAACCCTGTCAGGTGGTTACGG
This sequence comes from Hyalomma asiaticum, assembly GCA_013339685.2. Classification (NCBI taxonomy): domain Eukaryota; kingdom Metazoa; phylum Arthropoda; class Arachnida; order Ixodida; family Ixodidae; genus Hyalomma; species Hyalomma asiaticum. The sequence continues at coordinate 102,841,458 of CM023484.1, read as the reverse complement.
GGAACACATGGTACTGCCTTATCCTGGTAACTTCTAGTTAAAGGGGTCGTGAATCGTTTTCTGGACATTTTGTACTAAGTGCGTATTCAGGATCAACAATATGCATTGTTCCGTTGCATGTGGGTTGATTTACAGAGATAAAAAACGCGGTTTCGGTTTCACTGCACATGTGCCCCTCAACTCTGCACATGACATCATCTTAGTAGCCGCCAGACCTCCCAGATTTGCACACCCTCGGAGGCCATGGGGAAAACAAACTGTGCTGCAGCTTTGCTTCCGAATGGCGGCACCGCACGGTTTCGAACTATTTTCTTTCTTTCTAGCTTTCAAGTAAATCGATTCTTTTAGAGCAAATGCGAGTTCACTATACCTTTGCACTTGAAAATATCTTACTGCAACGTCACCGAATAGTACCATGCCGGCCGGTAGTGTCGCATAGTCATTTCGGGAGTGCAAGAACACTGGGGTTTCAAACGGGCGTTATTAAATGTGCACTGAATATTTCACCGAAATATTTCGGAATTGACTTGTCGAATACGTACTGAAGCAATGAAAATTACAGCCGGGCATCTTCACATTCTTTCCACGACCCCTTTAAAGGCTGCATGGTGTGGGGCCCAGTTGACATGCAAACGCTCAAGACTTCATTCCAGCTTAGCTCTCACACAGTATTTGAAACGGGGGGACTCACAAATGAGGTAGTTGACGTCAGGGGGGAATGTCCGTAGCAGGTCCAGGATATAGTGTCTGTTGTCATTGCCCGTAATGCCCTGAAATGAGACAGAGTACAGTGCTCGCTGAAGGATGCTGAGCAAGCCGAAACTTAGGACAATGCAAATGTGTTCAGTGCTTATCGAAGGGAAAATTAAGAAGAAAAGAAGCAGTGCTGGTTTTCAACAGATTTTACTACTCTGAAAAAAGCACCAGAAAAGTTGTGCCAAAAACGGCAGGGCTAGAATCGTGTGCCGAGAGGAGATGACGACGCTGTGCACTGTCACAGCACACTGCATGACCACAACATGCCTCTGCATCACTGTAAACTGCAACACGGAGACTCGTCAGCCACCAAACCCACGGATTAACCATATGGAAGTGGCGTTCTGGCAGCTCTCTCCTCAGAGGAACTATCAGCTACGGGCACAATGATGCGAACTTCAACTTTTTTTGTCTTTTTGTTTCTTTGCACTGCAGCATCAGTGTATGGGGGGAGACGTCGTACTGGCGGTGACCCTCGACTCCTGAAATCCTGGCTTAGCTCCACTTGAAAGATTATCTCTGCTAATAATGGACCAATGTGAAAAATACTTGCGTTAGAATGCTCCCTATTGGTCGGATAACAACCTCCAGTGTATAACCGATACCTGCCATGAAGGCTGGTGAGGGGCCCTTTCAGATCATTCTAGCAGGACAGGTTCGCTCTCTTTCTTTTTGACTATCCCTACAAGTGCAGGTCATCTAGAAGGCCAAAACTTGTAGGTCGAAATCAAAATTGAAAAAAGAACGTGTTGAAAAGTTGCTGAAAAGTTTATCTCTGTCAAAGGAATCCAGTGACAACCCAAATTTTCCCTTTTTGCACGCTGCTACAAAATTGTAAAACTAAATATTCCAGATTGGTTTCACGTAGCTACCTTTCTTACAAGGCTGTTCACCTGACTAATGGTGGCGCTGTTTTTCACTAGCATACAAGAATTGCATTGTTAGGAAATTTGTGCAACGTCCCAAAATTAAGAAGGCCTGCTCACCTTGCACTCAACGGATGAGCACAGCTCCACTTCTTCACCCTTCTCGTTGATTACACTGCACAAAACAGCAGCAGCAAGCACTTGTCAGCAGTCATTTTGGACCTACAATCTCACACAACTAAGCAGACTGAAGAAATAGCGTGTCATTTCTTATGTAATGCCAAGAGAGCTCACCTGTGAGGCAGTATTTTCAGCGCATTTCCAGCCTTCTTCAACTGGAAAAAAGAAATCAGTTAAGTTTAAAAACTACAGTTAAACCTGCTTGTAACAAACCTCCATATAACGAATTCCTGGATATAACGAAGTTTTTCTATTCCCCGCCATTACTCCATACAAGCACATGTATTGGAGACCTCTATGTAACGAAGTGCCAGCCGGAGACCCCCTCGAAATAACGAATTTTCTCCGCCGACGACCTAGAGATTTTGCCCCAAATTTTGTCACTTTTGCGCGAGCAGCAACAGGAAGCACCTTCTCCGCCGCGACGGAATGCGAAGCAACAGCGTCGCGCTTGGCGCGCTCAAAGGCACGGCGACTGCGAAGCGAGAGCAAGCGCACGTGTGCGTGCGAGCCTGTGCGAGGCGTGCCCTCCCCCCTCACTTCAAACCTGATGCAGCCGCTTGCTGCAGCTGGCCTAGCGTGCCAAGCCGGCACCCTCCTTTTCAAGTTGATGTCGCCGAGCCGCGCCGGCTTAAGAGAGAAAGAGAAAAAACGAGTTTGTTTTCAACGTGCTGGCAGCGCCGCTCTTTGGTCACTGTCACTTCGCGAACCTGACACTCCGTGACAGCGCTTGTTAGGCCTAGCTAGTCGCGTTAAGCCGCGTAGTCGCGGGCGGCGCGCCTGACGGGAAGCTTGCCCTTGACAACACAGGGATCGGGTGCAGAAGAAATCGCGCCCACGGGGTAATTCAAGGGCAGCACGCGTGAAATGATTAAATAAAAGAACTGGAGACAAACAGCAGTAAATTGGAGGTCACGGGCACACGTTCTGTGCAGAGCGTTCGCAGCTGACAAACGGCTGTAGCAGCAGCATTCTCCATCGCCTTGGAAATCCTATCCCCAGAGGGAGCGCGCGCGACGCGCTGCTGCATTATAGCCGGTCCACGCATTATAGCCGGTCCTTCACTATTAAAAGCTGTCATATAAGTGGTCTCAACTGTAAATGTTTTCCGTGAGCTCTGCAGTCTGTTACCTTTCTGCTTACTTAAGCGTTTCTTTTTCGAATTTTCGTGCCGAACCTGCATATAACAAAATCCTCTTTATAATGCAGTTTTTCGGGAATTTGTCAATTTCGTTATATCCAGGCTTAACTGTAAAATGAAGTAAGTGAAGCTTTATTTCGTTTTGCTTGTAAAGGCACAACCGGGGCTAAAGGTTGGAATGCCTGATGAAGGCAGTTCAGTGTTTAGCCAAGGCTTCCTCTTCTCTCGCCCCCAGCAAGGACACATAAATAAAGTTTCTACCTCTCTCTCTGAAACATTCAGTTTCAGACTCATTTTCTTAGGAAGCATAAAAACTAGACAACCAACAGACACAAGAAAGACAAAACACAGCACTTGTGTGCAGTGTTTCCTCTGTCTGTTGGTTGTCTAGTTTTGTGCTTCCTAAGAAAATGGATCTTTACCAACTAGCCCTATTTGTTTATTCAGTTTGGACTGACAGACTATTACTAGGGGTGTGTGAATATTAAAAATTCCAACTAACCTGAGAATAGCCTGTGCTATTTGATTCGATTCGCATCTATCTCTTATTGTTGGAACTATTTGGAGATGGTAATTAGGCGTAAAGGATGTCATGTATTGAGACATGTGGCCCATTCCCACATGCAGCATGTTTCACTGCATAAAACATGTACAGAGGTGAGGCTAACACTCGTGTACTGCGGCAAAGCTAACGCATGCATACTACAGAGAAGTTAACATGTGCACTGCAGTGAAGCTAGCTACGGTTTCTGTTGCATTATTCTCTGTTGGATTGTTTTTCTAGAGACTGTACTGAAGGAGTACACTAGTCATGCAATGAAATTTTTTTTCTGCCCATGTTTAGGGGCTACGTATCCAAACAGTCTTTGAAAGATATTGAATTCGCTCTTGTACATTAATATCATATTTTGCTATGCTTTCAAAATTTTGCTAATTGCACAGCTTTAATTATTACATGACACCGCCACTGTCGTTTATTTCCCCATAACAGGTTCCCTATTAAAAGAGAAAATGAAGTTTGAAGTTTCGTTAGTGAATTCTGTGCTGAAGCGTCGGCACCCAAATGTCAGCGTGATTGACAAACTCCAGTGTCTTCTTCGTATTTTGGCCACATTGGCACAATAAAATTTAGTGAAACCTGCTACATCTCACGCGGACAATTCACTTTCAGCGGAAAGTAATTTTGTACGCCACGGCAGGCACCTTCAAAATCTATGATGTTACAGCAAGGCAGTGCAGAAATGCAGGGTGGCGTCAGCACCTTTTCTTTTTTTTTTTGTGCATTTTCTCCTTTACTAGGCAGTCTCTCACGTTAAAAATGGCGGCATTGGTATTGTGAAAGGGTAATTTACTGATTCACAAAAATCATATTTCATTTCAAAAAATAAAATAATAATAATAATAATAAAAAGACACAATGAAGAACTAACCAACTCCAGGTAGTCGGGATGCGTGACGACCGTCTTGCCAAAGTCCACTGAACCATAGACAACTGACTGGTCTTGCTCGCGCTCGAGGATTCCGGGTATGATGGACTGTGCCGTGACCCGGTAACCCCGGTAATCCACCACCACTGTTCCCAATGTGCAGAGGCCGTCCACGTCCACAGCCGCATATGCTCGCACGCCCTGCACCAGAAACGTGACAACGGCACCGAATGTCAATGCTAGAACGTAAAGTTATTCGAAGGGAATCTAAGTTGAGCATGGATATGAAAACACTGAAAGGTACCCTAAAGGAAGTTCAATTATAAGTAATTCAATGTATAAAGCGAGAATTTGACACTAAAATATTCAAGAGTGCTTTACAGCTACAATTATTACCTATAAGTTCGTTACAGTATACAAGTTAGAATGTGCACACAAGTTAGATAAATGTGATTTAAATTATTTCAGCCCAACTTTGTCTGTATTTTGCTGCAGTATGGATAAAATGGAGGCCAAACTACTATTCTTCGGTTATCGCATTAAAGTGTCAGTGCTTTCAAGTCAGTGTGATGAAACTGATTTTTAGGCACAGCAGACTCTATAATTCAAACTTCAGGAGGCCGCTGAATCATACTTAAGTTACCATAAGTTTGAGTGATCTGATCCAGGCATAGGGACATGGTGGAAGATATCAGGAAAGGCAAAGATGGACAATTAGTGCACTGAATTAACAACATGCTTCTTTTTTCATCTTTTTCTGCTCGTGTTTCTGAATACTTTGGTTAGCAGGCACATGGCTTCATTTTTGGCTTTCTAAAGAATAAAAACAATAAAATATTGAAATCAAATGTGAAACTGCCTGGCATAAATCAGTGCGAAGGATATAAATTGCGTAATTTAAGTGTTGCATGTCTTCCATTCTTTGCTCTAGTTTTTCTCAGCCTGCCATGCAAAAAAGACCAACTAGCCCAAAAATTAATTTAGAACAAACACTCAGAAAGAACAAAGCCAGCTGATATTTCAGGTATGGATGATAAGCTAAAAGTATTACTGAACAGAATTAACTGCATTAACAATATCTTGTATGCTGCAAAGCTAGCACTTCTTGTGTGGTCCGATAAATATGTTTTTGCAACTAGCAAACCATGCACTGTACTGAAGTGCAAAGTACCGATTTGTAGAGGAAGAAATTCTTTTTTCTGCTGTATTAGTACTTGTATTAGTATATTTGCTGTGGGAATATGTGCGCAGTAAGCTTTTTCCATACACATGTGCAGCACGCATTTTCTACAACAAACATGGTAACAGCCATGCTGCTTCCATTCCTGCTGCTGACATGCACCCAAACCACGGATGCACAAGGAGGCGGCAGCAGATAACAGCATGTTGAGTCAGCATTGCTGCCTATAAAAAGTGCTCAGCGTATGCTACAGTGGCGCTACACCCGATGTACCATTATAAGAAGAAGAAGAAGAAAAAAAAAAAGGTTTTCCATCGAGGTGAAACGGGAAATGAAAAATACTTTGAGGGATAGCAGAGATTTGTTATATCAATGTAAGAACAAAGTATGCCCAAGATTATGGTCATACAAATACAGCTGAAACAGCACATAACAATATTGGTTACAACAATCATCAGCTGCTGCACCACCTTTTGTATGCTATGCTTTCCATGGTGAACTAACCCTCTAACAACAATGGCCCCACGCCCCACTATAGGTCATAATGAATCCTGGTGGCTGGGTGTGCCCTGTGTTGGTGCCAAGAGGTAATGGAATGTGAAATCTTCGATAAGGCAAAAACAAAAGCGAACTCTGGCCACTGCACACCTCTTCTTCCCCTCCACGAAAGGCTGCCCCACTGCCATACAATACAAAATGGTTTCCTCAAGGGTCCTTCTGTCTTTCCATTGTGCCCCCTGCTTAACATGAGCCCCACCCTGAAAAGAAAGTAACAAAGGATAGTGGTTCCAAAGCCGGCCTTGTGGAAGCTCAACTAGCTTTCTCAAAAAGGCCTCAGTCGTATCCCCCCTGGTGACAAATATATGAGGAGTATGAAAGTAGTCCTCCCGCAGGGAAAGACAGAGGGGGTTGGGAAGGGGGGGATTAGTGCAGCTTAGGGTTGGTTCAGGGTGTCTGTTATCTTTGGCCACTGTTGTGCTCATTGTCAGGCTGTGAAGCACACAAAGTCTGGGAAGGGGCCTTTAGCCATTCCTTGCACCCAACACAGGCACACAAAAGCAGCTCCGAGGTGACCCCTGATTTAGATTTTTTTTTTTTTATGCAACCCTGTTATAACAATTATCGGCTATAACAATGTAATTTCCACGGCAATAGTTATAAGTGGGTTCCACTGTACTCTTCTCGAAAAGTAGCACACAAAGCAAAAAACGTGTGCCTTTAGGTTCACAGGGTTTCGCAACTTACCTGCAGGTCATTGCACGGTGCCGCAAAAGCTGCAGCATCGCCACCCAGCTCCTTGTAGTGGTCTCGTACATCAAAGCCCAGGCTAAAGAAGATGTTGTTCCAGATGAACATCTGCATCCTGCAAGACAACAGGTCTCGAAATGCAATTCCCCGTGTACGTGCTGTGTTGGCACTGCACCAATATAGTGCAAAACATGTTGGTGGCTAATGAGACGTACACTGGTTAATTCAAAGAGGGGGTTCACCTCAAACGACCTAAAGTGACCAAGCAGGTGTGTGTTCCAAAAAAAAAAATGCCTTGCAATCTTGTGATAAGAGTGCAACCAAGGTGCAAGTGCACAAAGTGGTTTGAGGAGAGTGGGTGGGGTGGAGCGAGCATGCAGCGCTGTGAACGGGTGTCGAGTTTTGTGTTACAAGCTGTCACTTGAATGCTGTCAGTGTCAAGTTGGTGATGTGACATGACAGAACGGTCCAGATCTTGCTGGTAAGCTGCAGTAAGTACTGGGCGACATAGCCTGGTTTGGCTAGGAAGAAGTGGTCGACATGTTGCTGCACGTGTTTTTGATTACGTGGGACCAAGTACGTATGTATTTCTGCCAGTTTGTGACTATACAAGGACAGCAAACGCTCAGCTCAGAGCCCGACGTGATGACACACAACGACCCCACGCCAAAATGTTTACACTGTTCTCAAATGTAATGGTGGCAGGAATTGCTACACTGCAACCTCAAGATCGTAAATGGCGTCCTCATTTCAGCTCGTGGCCAACGGCAGTTCAAGCTCTTTTGTTGCAATGTCGGCCTCATAAGCAATTAGCAAATGTAAATCTAGTGCGGCAGAAGCAGTTGCCAATTACATCTCCCCACACTGTCTTTGAGGCATAAGCAGGTGTGCTACATTGTCAGTGATTTGCACGTGCCTCATTTCACCATCGTTGGCATTTTTGTTGGCGTGGACTGTGAGGCCACCGTTCGTATCACTAGCCGTCGCCTGCCACTTAACGTCACGAAAAAGACTCCTTGGAACGCAAAATAAACAAGCAGTGTACGACGGGATGCTGAAGCGCTAGCAGTGGCCACAAACACGACATGACCAAATGTATTCGTAATCGCGAACCACGTGCGGGGTGTCAGAATAGAATGCGGTGGTCGTAATAGTCTCCAAAATTGACGCGTCGTGAATGAAACTACAGTAATCCCTCGTTATAACGAAGTCTTTTTACTCGAAATATCGCTTTATTCAGAATTTTTTTTCTCGTCCCAACCCAAATGCATGCATCTCAACCTGCATTACTCGGAAGTGTGCCAATAGCTCGCTCTGCTTAGAGCGAACTGACAAGGCATGGCAGCGTGGCTCTACAGCGGAACGCCCCCACGAAGGTGACGCTTCTCATCACTATCACCAGCACGCATGCCGGGCAACATTTCAAAGGGAACGAGAGCAGGTGAGTGCAGTGACAAATAGTGCGCAATGGAACAAGCAAACGTACTCCGCACAGCATGCACAATGCCAGCACTGGCTCAAGGTCGCTCAAGCAACTGAAGTTCCTTTGTGTCAGTGCACATCTGCCGCATTGCCGGCGCTGTCACTCCGTGTTCAGCTGTGGTTCAGCTGGGTAGAGCACCAACTGCCTGTGAGTTGGGCTCTGTGCTGGATTACCGCAGGCCGCGAGATTGTGTGTTCTTGAAGCGCTTTGTACCCACGGGTGCTTTTGCGATCAACAGTTGAATGGCTCCTCTGGTCTTCCGGATGAAATGTCAAACTTTAGACCAGAAAGTTCTTCGGATAAGAGGTGAAGAAAGGTAAAGCCCCTTGATAAATTTTAGAGAAAGATGGCCAGCAGCAGTGTCCGACAATAACCAGAATTCCAGCATTCCTTGTGAGGCAGTGCACAGAATCGCTTGCAAAGAAGTCGAAGGGGACTGAGTTAATCCAGTGTCGCACAGGCACTTCAGTCGCGATCAACGGTGATCTGCGTTAGATGCTGCTACACGTCTCTCAATTGCAATCAGGCTGACGTCAATGCCAACTTGATCTGTGTTATACCGGTGTCACATGGGCACTTTAATCGCAAACAATGCTGATCCAGATACCGCTTGATACGGGTTAGGCGCTGTTACACGGTCATTTCAGAAATACCTGTGTAGCAGCGCCTCACCACAATTAAGTTGCGGTGAAGCCGGACTGGGATATAAAGACAATTGAGATTTTCGCATTGCGATTAGGCTCCCAGATCACAATTTGGCCGACGTCAGCATCAAATTTAATCCAGATTAGTTTGGCCAGTGTAGCGGCGACCACTCTCGGTTGCGATAAAAAAAAAATCCGATCTGAAACGGCTGTTGATTGCGACTAAAAATGTCCCTGTGACAACGGATATTAGTTTGGACTGTGCAGCATGTGATCCACGACTGTTGATGGTGATCTAGAAAACAAACTGACATTGGCACTGATCGTGACGAGAAATGTCCGGATGACACCGGTACCATCTGCATTGCCCGGCCCTGCTGTTCTTGATGTCAATATGGCTATGATAGCAGAAGTAATTTGCATTGTTGATGGCTGTCACTTTTGCACCTTTATCGCACTTTCAGTTACCTGCAATAGCAGTGCAATGCAAGCACAATTTTTTAAGCCTTCAATGTGTAGTCACTTATATCATAATACTGCTTAGAATAAAATTTTATGCAGTCCTGCTAACTTCATTATAACGACGGATTACTGTAGGCCTCAGAGATCATAGCTTTATGCGTGATCTTTGAACCTATACTTGGTGTCTTGTCACGGTGCCGGCGGAGAAAATGGCATCCGATTCAGCGTGCTCAACAGCCACGAATTGTCGCAAGTAGAGCTACAAACTGTCCAAAAATCTTGGTAGTCTTTACACATTAAGTCTATGGGGATATCGGTGAGACCGCACAGCTGTCCCAATTAACGAGCATGCCCAAATTATCGGTCAGCAACTGTTAATGAAAAATAGCATTGCCATTACAACAGTGTCACGAATCTACATTTATAACGAATTATTTGATACAGCGAAGGTATTTCCGCACATACTGAATTTGTTATAATGCAATTCACTTGCACTATTCTGTACACGACGTGCCCCGTGCACTCACTTGGTCTCCTCGCCAGGGTTAATGGCCATGACGTTGCCGTCGACCACAGCGACCGCTCCCCGCGTAGCAGCAGCCACGAAGTCGCTGTGCACCTTGAAGACTGCACGCTCGCGCAGCAACCGCTCGGGCAAGGTCTTCCGTGGCAGCTCACGTGTCGTCTGCAGCTCGTCGTTCCAGTCACGCGTTTGGCCAGGGATGTGCTCCTCGTAGCCCAGCTTGAATGAGAACGCTGAGTGAAAGGAGGCACACGCAAAAGCAACAGTGGAATTTTCATAAGCACGAAGTGCAACCCGAATGAGATTAAAAATAAGAACATACAGTTTCAGTTTTCGAGTTGAGCAAGCTGTTGTGTGTGATCTAGTGTCGGTGATGGATGCTCATAGTTAGCTATTGGTGTGTCCAGCGACTTTTCAGGGATTTGAGCATTTCAGTACATGTAGTGTATGTCAGCACTCATTGTATAACACGTACAGCTGGTAGTATTTGCCAATAACTAAACACTAAATAAACTAAATAAATAAATAAATAAATACAAGGCATGAAACGGGAAAGTGTTCTGAGAAGCCAGAAAACAACAAATGAACCCATACGATATGAGTAGTTATTAAGTTCTGTAAACATTTATTTTGGCGTAACTTAACGGGACACTAAAGTGAAACAGTAAATCAACTTATACTGAGAGATCATTCTTTAGCAGCTCTAGTCTATTTTGTCATCGTGGGTTCAATATTAGAAGAGAAAATGAAGGTCGATGTTCGACCTCTTCAATTTTGCACCGAAACCTCAGAAGCTCAGCACAAGCATGATGTCACAGATTTCAAACTAACTTTTCGTATTTTGGCCATATAGGATCGATGAAATTTCATGAAACTCGCTACGTTAGTTCTCGGGCCACGCAAGAACAAGACGTAATTCATTTTTATCGGTTAATAGTTACGTGTATCATAGCAGGTGCCCTCAATATCTATGGCATCAGAGCAAGTTGGTGCAGGAACCGTGTTATATTTTTGGGCATTTTCTCGCTTGCCGTGCGCTTCCTCACAGCAAGAGTGGCGCTGTAGCATTGTGAGAGAGCAGCTAACTGATACAAGAAAAATTGTATCGCTCTCAAGTGTCCCTTAAAGGGGGGACGTGGCAATGAAAACTATCTTTATTATTTATCGGTATAAACTGATAAAATTTGGCACACCAATGTAGTTTGTTATGCTGATATCTGAAATGAAATCAGTTTTAAGCTTCATATTATAGTTTTTAAGTTGCATCACCTTATAGAGCCTTACAGTGACCCCCTAATTAATCGGTCAATTAGACAATATTTCAGTACCATTTTTACTTAAGCATATACATTAAGGCCCACTGTGTGCCGTAAAGCTGTTCGTTGAATGAGTACAGAAAAAATTTTTGAAATATCCTCAACATATTTTCTTACTAACAACATTTGCAAAAGTACAATTATAAAAGTTTGTGTGACGTGCAGGTAGAAATGAATAGCTTTATGGCGCTCACCAACGTTTCAGGATATAAGTGAAAAAAAAAAAATAAATGAATTTAGCTTAATTAGTTATGAAATGGCACTGGGATGACTGACAGCAACTGCTCAAAAAATGGAAGCTGAGAAAACGGAGCTCATAGTTTTATTTCATGAAAACAGTTAAATATTAACTTTGAGCAGCTAACTTCTTTCTCGCACTTGCAGGTTTTATTTTTGTTGGAGAAACACAGTGGTGTGGCTATCCTCAGGTTTGATTGCTCCTTTTTACGATGATACGCCCGCATTTTATGACGATTTTTCGCAGTTCTGAGAACGTCGTATAATCGGGGTTTCACTGTAATTGTGCACAAGCGCTCTTGCATTGTGCCCTCGTCGAAATGTAGCCGCAGTGGCTAGGGACTGAACACTTGCACTCAGCAGCATAACATTTCCAGCATGTATGAAACTCAAATAATGTCCCAAACCGTTCGGTTTCGATTTAAAAACTCCCCATTGGGTATTTTATAAAGTAAACTTCACAACCACCGTACAGTCAACAGCAAAAGCTTGCGGGATCTGAAACAGTGCAAAAACCTACATTACCACTTAGCCTGACAACACAGCCTCGAAATAAATGCTGTGGCCTGTACATCGCAAAAACATCCACCCACTGAAACATTTAATTTGAGGCCATGTTGTGAGGCTAAGTGGTAATAGAGGCTTTTACGAAGTTTCGGATCCCACAAACTTTTGCTGTTGGCTGTACATCTGCCAATGAACAGAAGAAACAATCTCACCATCCTCTGCCCGAATGGCATCAATGCTGTGCTCAGACGTGGGCGCCAGCCACGAGTAGACCTGGTACGGTGTGGCCACCCGCTCGAAGGGGTGCCGCTGGGTGCGCTTCTTCTGGATGAGCGTAAAGTTGCGCTTGAAGGAGCTGCTCACCTGCAAGGTCAAAAAAAAAAAAAACCAGAGGCATTTGGCAAACTGCACACCTTCGAACCCCTTTTGCATGGACATGGAGATGAATATTTTTATGTCCAAGTTCACATGCTTCGATTGTTGGACATGTGCAACAGTCCGATCTGCTTCGTGTTGTGCTTGCATGCTAGCTTTGAAAATTTGTTACAGCAAGATCTGCGACTGCAATGACTTACGTTACAGTCGAGCTTGACAAAGCGAACATGGATGCAACACACCATCGGTCATAACGGAGTAGGCGCAGAATAGTGTCGGCACTCGAACAGTGTTACAAAAAACATAATTGTTGGGTATAAACGAGGCTATTTGAGTGCCCTTTTTTACGATGATACCAAGACGGTGGCAGCTTCGGAAACCAGATTATCTTGCGATTTTGCACGATAACACATAAAGTGGCCATTTCTGTACTACTACCGCGTATTTCATTATAATAATCCACCACAAGGTAAAAGAAGGCCCAAGGATCAGGAAGAAAAATAAAAAAATTTAAAAATGGAGAATTTTGATCAAATTGAGCGTTCCCATTGCCACGTCCCCATTAATGGCAAAACATGCACATACAAAATAAATAAAAGAAGGTAAAAAGTTGTTTATGCACGCTTTACACAAATATAAACAGTACCTGGCTGCTCGCATTAAATCAGCGATGATGTGAGGTGTTTAATGAATATTTCTGTGAGGGTTTTGATCCTTGCTATGGCACACAAGACTCTGCTAATCAACACCGACTGTAGTACGACGTTAGTCATGTCTCAATGCAAGTGCAACTTGCCCAAGTTTGCTTTCTTGCCCATGAGAACTTCATTGTATTCTAATGGTGCCATGATGATGAAACAGCGCAAATGACGACGCAGGTGAAAGAACAAAGAACGGCGCTTTCTGTTCATTCCGTCAGTTGTTTCAATGGAAGTAAGAAGCGAAAACAAACGAAGTGTGTTGCACCAAGATCTTCGTTCCATTGAAGTGTACAGTGGAACCCTGGTTTTACAACCCCCGGTTTTGCGACGACCCGCATTTTACTACGGATTAGTCCAGTCCTGACGAAAGCCCCATAGACACAATGCATTAAAAACCTCAATTATACGATGCGATGCGAACCCACATTACACGACGATCCACACGAAACAGGGTGACCAAACGGCGAAGAAAAGGGAAGTGCCCGCGGTCGTCTTTCGTCGCACCGGCTTTGTCACCCCTCCGCATTCCGAGCGCTCGGGAAACCGGTTCGTTTTGGCTTTCCGCTGCCGTTCGTTTGTCTTCCTCTGGCCCTCCCAGCGGCCGCCGACGCCGCGAGTAGCGGCATAGAGTGACGCGGTTGTTGTTTTCCCCCATTCTTTTCACCCTTTCTGACCAACCATCTCTCTCCCGCTCTCCTGCGATAACGAAACGCAAAGCGGCACACACAAAGGCAGATATCGCGGCGACAACCACGAAGCAGGCACTAACCCTAACCGTAGCAGATATATCTGATATGAAGTAGTTTTAGGACGAATTCGGCACTTAAAATTACAGGAGGTGTAGTTTATGACACATAGAGTGTGCATATGCGATTTTCTGAAAAGCGTGTTTTTCGCGATTTTTCGACTTTCAAAGACCACGTCCCCCCTTAAGTGTGTGTCATGTTTCGCTACGGCTGTTGCGAATCACACCAGTGGATTGTGGTGCACTCAAGGGCATAAATTTTTCTGTTCGGATTTTACGACGCCCGCATTTTACGACGATTTTTTGCAGTCCTGAGAACGTTGTATAATCGGGGTTTCACTGTAATTGTGCACAAGCGCTCTTGCATTGTGCCCTCGTCGAAATGTAGCCGCAGTGGCTAGGGACTGAACACTTGCACTCAGCAGCATAACATTTCCAGCATGTATGAAACTCAAATAATGTCCCAAACCGTTCGGTTTCGATTTAAAAACTCCCCATTGGGTATTTTATAAAGTTAACTTCACAACCACCGTACAGTCAACAGCAAAAGCTTGCGGGATCTGAAACCCCCAGTGCAAAAACCTACATTACCGCTTAGCCTGACAACACAGCCTCGAATTAAATGCTATGGCCTGTACATCGCAAAAACATCCACCCACTGAAACATTTAATTCGAGGCTATGCTGTGAGGCTAAGCAGTAATAGAGGCTTTTACGAAGCTTCGGATTCCACAAACTTCTGCTGTTGACTGTACATCTGCCAATGAACAGAAGCAACAATCTCACCATCCTCTGCCCGAATGGCATCAATGCTGTGCTCAGACGTGGGCGCCAGCCACGAGTAGACCTGGTACGGTGTGGCCACCCGCTCGAAGGGGTGCCGCTGGGTGCGCTTCTTCTGGATGAGCGTAAAGTTGCGCTTGAAGGAGCTGCTCACCTGCAAGGTAAAAAAACCAGGAGCGTTTGGCAAACTGCACACCTTCTAACTCCTTTTGCATGGACATGGAGATGAATATTTTGATGTCCAAGTTCACATGCTTCGATTGTTGGACATGTACAACAGTCCAATCTGCTTCGTGTTGTGCTTGCATGCTAGCTTTGAAAATTTGTTACAGCAAGATCTGCTACTGCAATGACTTACGTTACAGTCTGAGCTTGACAAAGCGAACATGGATACAACACACCATCGGTCAAAACAGAGTAGGCGCAGAATAGTGTCAGCACTCGAACAGTGTTACAAAAAACATAATTGTTGGATATAAACGAAGCTATTTCCATGTCGCGTGGACTTTCTTGTAACAAGGTTTGGCTGTATAAGCAGCCTGTACTCTAAAGAAGTCATTATTCATTAACCCATCCAACTTATCAAGCCCACTGGTACTGCTTAAACAAGAGAATGCTGAACAACATGACATCTCTCTTACCTGACTAAGAAGGTCAACGAGTGAGTGGTAAACATGCTTGGGTGAACAGGGCCGTGGGTTGAATTCTTCCTCTGTGGACCTGGGGAGCAAAAAGAAGTTAATCATGTGGCCTATAATGTTTCAACAACAAACACAACATCTTAATGTCATTGATGTTGCAATCATAGGTGCATTATCTAAAGGAAAAAAAAAAAAAAACGAAGGTCAAGAAGTCATTTTTAAATCTGGCACTGAAATCCCTGCACATGAATGGCAGTGTGACAGCACATATGTCATATGGTTTTTCATGTTTTAGCCACATTTACTTAACGCAATTTCCTGAAGTTTTGCATGTTAAAGGGGCACTGGAACGGTTTGGACAATTTCGTAGAAACACATTATGAGCTTGTAGCTGACGTCCTGATAATTAGCGGACAATATCAGCACCCTGCACAGACACAACTCAACTGAAAGTTTTCAAGTCCCGCGCCTCATAGGTAGTGCCATGGCCATGCAATGGCTCGTCTGATTGGCTGTAGATCCCATTGATGTCATGAGTAACTTTTGAGTCCCGAGATATTGTCCGAGCACTTGGCAGTGTAGATTTGAGTCTCTGTAATAAACGGCGCGTACCATAACTTGGAGGCCACGGAAGAACGCAGTGACCATGTTGCGACAGCAGTTGCGACATAATGCCCCTAAATATGATTTGGCAAAGCAGTATAATGATACAATGTACACTAAACTCTCAACAAACTTGGTTAAGAGAAATTCTCGGATATACGAAACAGCATAAGTAGGTTTGTTTGGTTTTCCACAGACTCAATGCAAGCAAAAAAGTCCTCTTAGGATTGGTCCCATTACAGGTACTCCGAAATTTCCGGAGCCCTCCACTACGGCGTCTCTCATAATCAGGACTGGTTTTGGGATGTTAAACCCCACAAATCAATCAGGTACTTTCCATGTGCTGTGGACTGCCACCCCTAGCTTATTGCAGGGTGCCCCAAGGGCTCCGCACCTATGTGCCCTCTTGTTGTCTCTCAAGAATGGAGAGTACAAAATAACCCAAGACTACACAGGCAAAGCCACTTAGGTGCCCAGCAATAAAACCTTATTCCATAGTTTTATTGTTCTGGGACCGCAGTGCTAAGGGGCCCTGCCTTTTTGAGTTCCTTTGGGGTCTCCCTACACTTCTGCTCAGCACCTGCAGGGAGAGTACAAAGGAACCCAAGAATGCCTATGCAAAGCCTCTGGGACCTAAAAAGGGATAAAGCCACTGCCCCCAACTAGTAGAGCAGTGGTAAAGCAAAGAAAAACTGAACAGAAAGGGAGGAGTAAGGGGGGGGGGGGTGCAGACACAAAAAAAAGGGCGAAGGGGGGTGGGGAATATAAAAAAGTGAATGCTGCTTTGTATTCACAATCACAAAGTGCATGCACTGGCTCTTTTGGCTGCTCTGCATCTGCTGAGGCAAGTGTACGAAAATTGTGCTGTAGAAACAGAGGCCTAGTTCTTAGGCTAGGCATATAAAGGTGTCCTTGTGGACACAAATGCTTATAGGGATGTCCTCAAAGATGTGCCACAATGGCCAACACATTGACTGACAACACAAGTGACTTGCTCATTGAAGAACTGCTCCAGGTGCCTCTGGAGAATATGGGAAGTAGGATACACGCTTATGAACCTTGAGCATGGAGGCACTGGAGGACATTTATATTAAATCATTCGAAGAGCAGTTATAGGCTGCTTGCCGATTTGCACACCAACAGCCTAAACCAAGAACCAGTGCCTGAAGAGTTTTCAAGCTGGGTCAAATAAACGGTTTTGTCTGTAATTTCCCCCAATAATAAGTCTACTTTATTGACCTTCTGATGTAAGGTGTTTGGATCCACCTAGGCAAGTGGCCAACCCTTTCTCGGGGAGCACTTCTGATAAGATGAAGAAATTCTCATGGTCCTTTTGAGTTAATCTCAAATGGGAGTCTACTATATAACTATTGGTGTGTGTCAACTTACTCATTGATGTAAAAGCCTCTTGTGGATGCTGTGATGTGGTACCTCTTGTCTTCTAGCGTCACGACGTACAGGTACATCAGGTCCCCTGCACAAAGTGAGAACAGTGATGTTCATTAGGTAGAAAAAATAGTGGCCCACATGATTTCTGATGTGACAAAGAAGTAACCCTAACCCCATCAGAGAGCAGTAAGACGAGAGTATCTTCGTCTTTTGCAAGGATTCAAAGTTAAATAAAAATCCAGCCCCATTATTAGGTGCAAGAATCAACAGCGCCTCCGATTAAGCGAGGGAAACGTACCATGCAGTTTTCTTGGCCCGGGTGGCGGATTCCAACCGCTGGTGGTCAGTACTTTCAATGCCTGATAGTTCTGCAAGAAGAAGGAAAAGGTGACTTAATTTGGAGCTGTGCAAGTGTCAACACTTGAGTGCGAAGTGAATTTGAATATTTTTTGAATACAGTAGAACCTCGTTATAATGAAACCGGATATAACGAGATATCGGATATAACGAAGCAATTGCAATTCCCCTTGAAATTCCTATAAATGAAATTGATATTGGTTATAACGAACTAATGGTTATAACGAAGTAATTACCGCTCCCCCATCAACTTCGTTATAACGAGGTTTTACTGTATCACTAAACATTGGAAAAAAAAAAAGAACACACACTTTGTACTGCCAAAAATTGCACAACTTGCGTATTCCCACCACATAGTCCGCAAAAAAAGGGCAGTCAAGTACTAAAGAACAGTTCACCTGACCGAAGTACACAAGTGTTAGCTTCACCACATTACACGAGTGTTAGCTTCGCCGCAGTACAGGATCAAAAGGGAAAACTAGTATCCATCTGTTTGTAGCACAGATTTCCAGTAGCTCTGTGCTAGAAACAAGTCGATGCTAGCTTTCTCTTTCACAAGCGTTACTCCATCTTGTGGAATCGCACTACACGGGTGTTATGTGCTGAAGCATACAGTGCAGACGACTTATAACGTAACCGCTTTTAGTATGGGACCAGCTACAATGCGTTTCTTTTTTTACCACCAATACGTTGGCCATAGAGCTCAATGTATAGGCAGACTGTTTATTGTGTAGGCGCATGAAGGAGAATACTGGTTATAGCGTGGATTTTTTAAGGGGGGACGTGGCAATGGGAATGCTCGATTTGGTCAAAATCTTCGATTTTTCAATTGATTTTTTTTCATGATCCTCAGACCTTCTTTTACCATGTGGTGGAATATTATAATGAAATACGCGGTAGTAGTAGGGAAAATGCCACTTTATCTATGTGTTGTCATCCAATACTGCAAGAAAATTGGGCTTCTCAAAGTGCCGCCATCTTGGAATCATCATAAAAAGGAGAGATTGAACCTGAGGATAGTGACACCGTCATATTTCTCCAACAAAAAATACAACCAGCAAAAGCGAGCAAGAACTTAGCTGCTCAAAGTTAACATTTGATTGTTTTCATCAAGTAAAACTTTGAGCTCCGTTTTCTCAGCTTCCATTTTTTGATTGAGCAGTTGCTGTCAGTCATCCCAGTGCCATTTCATAACTAATGAAGCTAAATTCATTCTGTCTTGTTCACTTAGATCCTGAAACATTAGTGAGCGCCGTAAAGCTATTAATTTCCACCTGCACGTCACACAAACATTTATTATTGTGCTTATGCAAAAGTTGTTAGTTAAAAAATATGTCGAGGACATTTCAAAAATTTTTTCTGTACTCATTTAGACATAAAAAAATCAACGAACAGCTTTACGGCACACAGTGGGTCTTAGTGTATATGCTTAAGCAAAAATGGTACTGAAATTTTGTCTAATTAACCGATTAATTAGGGGGTGACTGTAAGGGTCTATAAAGTGATGTAACTCAGAAAGCTATGATAGATAGCTTAAAACCGATTTCATTTAAGATATCACCATTACAAACTACATCAGTATGCCAAATTTCATCAGTTTATACCCATAAATAACAAAGATAGTTTTCATTGCAACGTCCCCCCTTAAGTGCACGACCATGAAATCGGCAAACGGAGCACGAACGGAGCATGTTGGGAATGGGAGTGAGGGTGTGCATGTAGAGACCAGCCGCGAAAAGGCAACAATGTGGAGGAGAAGGGGGGTACAGTAGAGAGGGTACAATTGGGATGGAGACCTTGAAGGAAGGAGGGAGCGTGTTTTCGTCACCATGGCAGTATCTAATTCAGGTGCGAGACAGAAGTGGTAGCGTTTTTTTTTTCTTTCGATCTCCTTCTTTTGCCTTTCTGCATTTGTTGTGTGCACTTCACCACGTCGTAGTTGCCGTCCGAGTTCCCTGAGCATGTGTGTTGTCGAGTTCCTGTCGCCATGGCAGGAACTCAGGAACTCAGGCGACAGAAACGACAGGGAGACCAAGGAATGCATCATAAGGGACATAGAGAGTGGGCTGAAGAAGGCATCGGTGGTGGCTAAATACGGCGTTTCTGACACGACCGTGCCGACCATCTATAAGAACAAGGACAAACTGCAGCAGCAACTGCAGCAATACTCGTCTTCCCTGTCACGGAAGAGAATACGTACGTCAAAATACAAAGACGTGGACGCAGCATTGTTCAGATGGTTCCGGGAAGTTAGGGTTCAGAGCATCCAAGTAAGTGGACCCATGCTCCAACAAAAAGCTAAGTCTCTCGGAGCCTTTTTATGCCAGGACGACTTCAACCCACTTAAAGGGTGGATCCAGCGTTTTAAAGACTGCCATGGCATCAGCTGCAAAGTGGTGTGCGGAGAAAGTGGCGATGTCGACGAGTCTATCAAAGTATGGCTTCACTTAAACTTGCAGAATCTGCTGTCCACCTACACGGACAGAGACATATATAATGCCGATGAAGCTGGCTTATTTTATAACCTTCTGCGCAACCGCCTGCTTGCGCTGAAAGGCGAAGCCTGCTCTGTCCGCAAGGCCTCGGAGGAGCGCATAATACATTTGCAAGAAAGTTTTGTTGAGCATGCAGTAGCTGCAGCGGCCTCTTAAAGTGAATTTAAGTGACGCAATCGATATGGTGGTCGCTTCATGGTGGCAGGTAAAAGCTGATACCATAAGCAAGTGCTTCAAAAGGGCAGGCTTCATGCGCAATGCAGAAGCCCTGGAAGACTATGAGCAAAGCAACGCTGTGGTTGACGAGGCACTCAACACTGATGATGTGTGGTCCGGTCTTGTTGAGAGCAACTTGGTTACCGCCACAGACAGCATCCAAGAATTTGTCGATGCCGGGGAGTCTGAGCTTGCTGTCTGCGAGGAAGTGAGCACGGATGACGCAATTGTTGCAGCGGTGTGTGGTAGTGCGGCTGTTGCAACCAACGACGAGTAGGACGGCGAGAAGAATGTCGACCCAACGCCAGAACCAGATTTTCCGTGCAAACACGCGTTGGAATACCTCACGAAAGTGAAGGCATACTGCGTGAAGAACAGTTTTGAGCGAGAAATCGCTTTAGCACTCAAGCTTGGTGGAGGACAAAATTGTTCGAAGCACGAACAAGTGAACATGTCACGTGACAGTGTCATGTCATATGAACGTCAATACTATGGTCAATACTGTGCTTTCATGTTCAATGAATTGTCCATGAAAACAATTTTTTTTTTTTTCATTTTCCCCGTCGATACAGGTTGTCGCGTGGTCCAACTGTAGTGTCAACCATCAACACTGAATGGGATTTTCACCAGGTCGAGAATGGAGGTTACGCACGAGCACGACCAACTCGCAAGTTGACTGAAGTCACACTGCTGTGCTTGATATTTTTTTTTTCCAGATGAGTGGGGAGGTGGGAGGGTTCTTTTATGTGCACTTGCATATTAGCACACTAATGGCTTTACATTTCACACACATTAACAAAGTCTGGGCAAATGATCCCAACAAGTAAAATGTCCCTGCCGAGGTACTCATTAAGCACACTCTCAATAATTGAAACTTTCAGTTAAATTAAACAAATTTCAAATTCTCGGTGGGCCTTCTATGTTTTCAGTGTTTAAATGTTGCTTAATGCATACTGTATCGTTTGGTTAATTGCGTGAATTCATACTCTTTGCCTGTCCTTACCAGAAATACTGGCTTCTCCAGTTCCTTCTAGCTGAACATTCATGCTCACATATCTTTTAATAGCCAGAAATAAAGCCAATTTCCCACCTGCTCTTGTCAAAGCATTCAAAACCACTCGCAGAAGAAAACAAAATGCACCGAGACAGTAACAATGGGTGTGATAACTGGCCAATACTGCTTATCCTGGCATATGTTGCACTGAGTCACACTCCTGCTTGCATCCGATAATTCAGCCTTCTAATAATTCAGGCAAAGTTCTAAGGTCACCGCCGAAGTTTGAAATAATGGGAGCGTACTCTAAGTGAACCTCTGCCCTTGCTAAGAACGCCATACTTGCTACTAAACCACTTGCCTTCTGGTCCTTGGCCTGCGGCAGAAGAGGCATGAGTGGCGGGCTTTCCTTGCAGCCCGGGATGATGTACTCGGGCGGCGTGCAGTCGACAGACTCCCCTCGGCTCTTCTTCTCTGCAGAGATTAAGAACAACATACACTACTAAACCTCACTGTTCTAGATGACTAGCTGCTGCGTAACAGCCAACAAATTCACTTCACTAATTCACCAGTGCAGTACCTGTGTTAAAACAGGGCTGCGTGCATCTATTTGATGTATATTACACTAGTTACTGTTTACACATCTCGAACATGCACGATTCGGTTCGAGTGCCAAATCAAATAGGATGCTACTTGACCAATTATTTCAAATTTTTTTTTACCATTATTCGCGTACCCCTAGAAAGAACCCAAGAGCTATATAACGCGCAACAAAACTACTCCAGAGTTTTATTGTTCAGGGTCCCAAGTGCTAAGGGGCCCTGCCTTCTTGGGATCTTTTGTTGTCTCCCCACCTCCTGCTCTACACCTGTAGGGAGAGTACAAAAAGAACACAAGAAGGGCCCATGCAAACCCTCTGGGTACCTAAGGAGGGATAAAGCCACTACGCTCAATTAGTACAACAGTGGCAAAGCAAAGCAAAAGAAAACAAAAAAAGGTAAGAGTAAGGGGTCCCACAAGGGGGGAAAGGGGGGGTGGGGGAGATATAAAAATGTGAATGCTGCTTTGTATTCACAAGAAAGTGTACTGCTGTTGTTTTATGGGGTTTAACGTCCCACAACCAGCTCTGATTATGAGAGGCGCCGTAGTGGAGGGCTCCGGAAATTTCGACCTCCTAGGGTTCTTTAATGTGCACTGGCATCGCACAGCACGCGGGCCTCTACATTTCGCCTCCATCAAAATGCAGCCGCTGCGGCCATGATTCGATCCTGCGACCTGACCCTCGGATCAGCAGCCGCGTGCCATAGCCACTAGACCACCTTGGCGGGGCAGAAAGTATACAGTGCACCTTTTGGCTGCTCTTCAGCTGCTGAGGCAGGTGCAGGAAAACTGCTCTGAAGGAAGACAGGCCTAGTTTCTAGGCAGGGCAATAAAGGCACCCCTATGGCATGAGTGCTTATGTGTCAACTATGTGCCACGATGCCCGGCACATTGACTGGCAATACAACTGGCTTGCTTACTGAAGGAGTGCTTGAGGTGCCTTTGGAGAATATGGAAGTGCCTTTGAAGGACCTTTTCACACAGCATAGAGGCTTTAAAGCGGCATGAGGCATCACTTTTTAAAATTAGGTTATGCTGTTTATGGCTGCTTGCCGATTTTGCACAGCAATGACATGACAGACAGCTGAAACCAAGAGTCAGCGGTTGAAGAGAGTTTTCAAGCTGGGTCAAATAACTGGTTTTGTTTATAATTTTTCCTCAATTGTAATCCTATTGGACTGACCATTTTGTATCCACCTTGTCAGGTGGCCAATCTTTTCTTAGGGGGCACTTTTGAAAAGATGAACAAACCCTCATGGTCTCTTCGAGTTTGTCTTAAGTGGAGTCTACATAAGTGACGAAAGATGACCCATACAAACAAATGCAGCTGAAAATCCCACTGTATGCACAAACACAGGCTTGAATGAACTCAAATCATGCTTGGGGTAGCCTAAACGACCCATAAGCTAGGCGACTGTGTCAGTAAGACTGTGTCCGAGAAAGGGCTCCGGTTTCTTGAGGAGTGCCTATGCGATAGTTGTGATTTCCACAATATCTTTGCTATCATGTTTTCATTTCTTCTAAAATTCAGCTTTTCCTCCCTTCATCTCATCTTTCGTTTATCATTACCAGATCACTGCTTTCCAAACGCACTCGAACCTCATTATAAGAAAGTTGAAGGGAGACACGCAATTACTTCATTATTTTCATTACTTTGATATAACTATTATTGTCCTCAACTGCAATATTTGCCATGTGGGTGCGAAAATTTTTAACGTGCAAATAAGAAAACGGTGCTGCTGCCCACAATAATGCTGTACGTAGGGACTGCAATAGAACGGAGTAAGGCAGCAGCATATCTGCGTGTGCCACTGCTGGCGCGCGGCTACACACAATCTGCAGCAGTTCCATCGCAAGATCCTAAATCCCTACACTGGACACTGCGGAAGGTGCTTTTGTTGGTACGACTGCATGTCAATTTTCAGTTTTGGAGACAATTTTACTTCGTTAAAATGAGGTTTCAAATGCAAGTGTGTCTATCGACATGTCGAGAGAAATTTTATTACTTCTTTATATCCATTATTTCTGTATATCCTGTTACATTATAATGAGGTTTGAGTTTATATTTTAACATTTTTGATAATATAACTTAGTATGATGTCAAAGCTCTATCATCTGTCTTTTTTTGTTCCTGTCATCACAGTTTCAAAGTTGCCTCACCACTTTGTTCACTATGGAAAAAGAAGCCAACGAAAGGACGAAGTCATAACAATCAAAAAGAACGAAAGAAAGAGAAGGGGCACTCACCGAGTATGTCCCCTTGCGTGACTACGTTGAGGAAAGCTAGGGAGCTGCAGTCCAGGCCATTGTAGGCATCGCCGGGATCCAGGGACTTGAGCAGGTCTCGCACGTGGCGCACATGGATGCGCGCCTCCCGCACCGTGTAGGGCTCTGTGCGGGGCCAGGACAGGCAACACTTCATCAAGTGGTGCTAACACTGAGCACAAACACTTAACCAGAAGTAACTTTTTCCAACACCCAGACGCCAATCACCCCATCTCCCACCAAGACTTGTTACCTTATCCAAAGATTAAGAAACAGCACAATGCACAGACTCGAAGAAGGCCCGTGAAGCTCAACTCAAAGACGGGCCAGAGTGTCCCGTGTTCGATGTGTTCTAACATGCCTTTGAATTGCGCTTGCCAGTTTTCCCCAACAATATGAATCGACTAGCCCAGCAATAAAATCATGTTAAAAGCACAATGCACGCAGCAAGTACCATGCACTAACACTTATGCTTCAGGCGGCAATGAAACATTCAACAGGAGATACACATATGCATTTTCTTTTTTTTCTTTTTTTAACGCTGCAGCTTGGTTTGTTCTCGGATGAGTGCCTGCTGACGTGGAACGTAATAAAATGCACTTCAGACCAGCTGCTACAATAAACCTCTTCTGAATGGCACAAAAATAGATAAGACCTTCTTGGCATGGTTGAGTGCCTTTGAAAGGAGTGCACCTGAAAGCCTTACGTTGGTTCTGCAAGGCGGCCAAGAAGAACGGCTGAGAGATACCGTAAAAGCGAGGCTTGGAAGTTGGGGGTCTGTAAAACACAGGGCTGTATCCCAGAATTGCACTGCTTGTACACAACGGCTCAGGTAGTATACCGTATTCACTCGAAAAATGAACTACCCACATCCTCTGTTGCCGTTGAAAAAAGAAAAAGGAAAACTTTTTGAATGTTGATGGTTTCAGGAACATAACATCCCGCCGCTATATAACTCACAACGATGCAATAAAAGGAGTCTATAAACGGTTCGGCAACCTCGCAGCGTTTGTGCTCACATCGCCTGCAATGTGAGCACAAATGCCGCTCTGAGTCACAATTTAAAAATCATGCATTGTGTCAGAGCACCACCTCACGACACGGAAGCGTGGCTAGGGCTTGGTGGTATGGCCTGCAAGAGTGCACGTGCCCTCCAAGGCCATGGTGGCCGCGTGCAGAGATAATGTGCTTCCAGTGCTAAGCTGCTGCACTCAGTTCGCCGCAGCCGGTCTTGCGACTTTGTTTCAAGTTTTCTTTTACAAACGTCATTGGACACTTGCTACATGAGTTATGGTAGGCCAATACGCTAACTGTTTGGGCCCACAGTATCTAGCTGTTCGGGCCTGCTTTGAGGACGCGCTGGAGAGGGGGGACGGTGCAGTTGGAGAGCATTTCAGTGTGTTGATGCGGTGCATGTACCATGCTAGTGGCGAAATCAAGAGGATTTTAGTGCAATGGAAAAAAAAGAAAGAAAGTTAAAGAACGACGTGCATTTTGCGGACCAGAACAAGGCACGCTCCTTTTTGTGCAGAAAACCAGGTTCCCAAAGAGGCTCTCGAGTGAGGACTGTGCAGTGTGTCCCATGAACTGATTTGCTGTCTATATGGTAACTGTGTCAATGGATCCCTACAGCAGCTGCTGAATAAAGATGCATGTACCGTATTTATTCGAATAGAAGGCGGTCACGATTATAAGGCACGGGAGAAATGAAGGACCCTAGAAAAAGAAAAAAAGTGTGCGCACTAATATAAGGCAAATGACCATTTTATTTGCTTTTCAAGGACCCTGGGCTATGAAGAAGTGGTAGATGCGTTGCTGCACGCATTTCCGCTTACGTGGGACCAAGTCCATGAATATTTCCGGAAGTTTACGACGATACAAGGACAGCAAACGCACGAGTCAGATCTGCACGTCACAGCTCCGAAGCTCACGGCACCTATTCTGAGTCACTCATTTACATTTGGAGAACTTGTTATTTCATAATCGTCCAGTTCGGCACTCGACAACACCGCGCCACGATGTTTACAATGTCTTGAAATGAAGTGGTGGCAGGAATTGCCACATAGCAGCCTCGAGGTAATTAACGATGTCCGCATTTCAGCTCGTGATTGGCGGCAGTTCAGGCTCTGATGTTCCGAAGTCTGGCTCATTTGCGACCAGCAAATGTAAATCCAGAGTGATGGAAGTAGTTGCTGATTACGTCTGCTCGCACTGTTTTCAAGGTGTTGGCAGGTATGCCACATTGTCAGCACCGTGCACTTGCCTCGTTTTCATTGGCATGCTTGTCAGCACGGACTGAGAGGCCATCGTTCATACCACTAGGTGTGATCTGTCGCTTAACGTCACAAGAAAGATGTCTTGGAACACGAAATAAACAAACAAGTTCTGAAGACGGAACGTGAAAGTGCGATCAAGCAGCCGTGAAAGTGCGATCAAGCAGGTGAGGGTAGACTTTGATGCTGCAGTTTTCGGAAAAAAAAACCTCGCCTTATATTTGAATAAATATGGTAAGCCATAGGATCAAATACGACCACTTCAACTGAATGAACAATGAACGTCCCCTAATCAGGCACTTCATGATAGTAATTCAATGATGAGTTTTTACGTGCCAAACCAGCTGCAACTATGAGGCACGCTGCGTAGTTGAGGACTCTGGAGCAATTTTGACCACCCGTGGTACACACGGGCGTTTTTCTGCATCCCCCACTGAAATGCAGCCATCATGGCCAAGGTAAGTAGGCCCTTCAACCACATGCATTTGCTTCTCGGCAAAATATCAACGTTTGAATGAAGCAAGACTCTTACCTAGCTTAAATGAATTCTTGTACCTTAAGCTGCAGTCAGCTTCAGCACCGCTATTCATGCAAAGTGTGCAGTCCCTGCAGCTGATTGGTACTAGCATACTAGGCAGAATCGTGGAGTTTCACAAACATGCTCCAGAAAGATGTGTACTTGCATTATTATCGATGGAACAACAGAGAAGCCAGAAAACAATGGTGTGGACATAAGAGTACAATTGTGTACATTAGTGAGTATCACAGTTAAGATTAGGAGGAAGGAACGGAGCTGACCAGGTCATATAATGGACAGGACAGGTCAACAGCGGTGTAGTGATGGAAGAAGTGCCAAGGAAAGTGAACTGCAGCAGGGTACTAGGTGGTGCCATAAAATTGAGATAATGACAGCTGATAGAGTAATTTACAACAAAAATTGTCTTTCAAATAGGCTGGGCTCTTGCAGACATTACCACTTCAAGGCTGCCTGGGTGTAAGAAAACTTGAGCATTTGGCCAGAAACCTTCACGAACGAGCATGAGAGAAAGTTTACACTTAAAAGTTTTTTATAAAAAGCTGGCTGTTCGCGTTTGGTCACTTCAGAAAGCACAGTAAGGAGGACAATGGTACTTGTTACGAGTAATAACTGACCTTGACGATTGTTCAGTGCATGATAAAAGGGCTCATCGCGATATGTCTGTTACTGCTGCTTCTTGTGATAACTAAAATCCTTCTGTAGATTTAGACATTGCATAGCACACCTTATCTTACACAGTCATCCATAAGAGACTGCATGACAAAAGAAGTGCAAAGAAGAAAAACTGAGCCCCTGCAAAATCTTGGAACCTGTTTTAAAATTCAAGGTGCCAGTTTGTACTAGCCTTCATGACTACATGGCAATTCAGTGAATTAGAAGCTCCATGCCTTATTGACTAGCTGATATTCACATATGCTTTAGAACTTGTGTACCGTCAAGTGTCTGTTCATTATAAAATAGTACTGTCAAACTTTGTCACAACAGCACCTACCTGACAATGAAATAGCTTCATTATATCCACCAAGTTGTTCTAAACGTGAATCCCTTACACTGCTTCAATGGCAATATCATCCTTCAGTTACTTTTTCATAACCTGCAATTAGTTATACCCATGTTTGTCATACAAAAGTTCGACCTGTACCCCTACAAATGGGGCATGAACAGTAAGTACTGGCACCTACCTTCGACAACCTTGATGAGGGATCCCTCAACAAGACCCGGGATGTTCTTGAGCTCGGCAAAGTTGTCCAGCGTGGTGCCATCCAGCTGGAGGCTAAAACAGGTCCGGTGGCATGTGTCCTCCCGGTCCATCAAGAGCTGGTGGATCTCTTGGACCAGCTCCATGGAGCTCACCTGCAAGTGCACATGGGCACTGGAACCACTGGGGCAAGCATGTGACATTTGCTCTACAAATCGCTGCAGTCTAGCCTAATTACAACAATAACACTAAGTATTTTTGCAGGGCTAGCCAATGTGTAATGGAAGACCTGACCAGCTCTGTAAAATAATGGCAGAAAGAAACACTGATGCTTACAGCTGAAGTTAACTGAATAAAAGCAGGCCTTGCGCATCGATGCCAAGAAAAGCGGAGGCTTATTTTAACACCATGAAAACCATTTTCAAACGCAGAGCATTTATACTATAAGGCACATGACAAGTACAGTTTTAGAACCATAGAATCACCATAACCTCAACATACAGTAGACTCCCTTTAAGATGAACTCGGGGGGACCATGACAATTTGTTCGTCTTATCAGAAGTGCCTCCAAGAATGGATTGGCCATGTGCCCAGGTGGATGCAAACGTCTTACTTCAAAAAGTCAATCAAATAGACTTGCTATTGGGCAAAAATTACAAGTGAAACCACATTTTTACTCAACTTGAAAACTGTTTTCAAGCACTGGCAAGCAACCATAAATAACATTTCATCTAATGATTTTAAGTATCCTCCAGTATCTCCATGCTGCTGGGAAAGGTTTATTAGAGAACTTAAGCAGGCACAAGCTACCTCCCATATTCTTTGAAAGCACTTCAAGGACCTCTTCAGTGAGCATGTCAGTTGTGTTGTCAGTCAATGCATTAGGCATTGTGGCGCATCTTTGAGGATACTCACATATGCATTCATGTCCAGGAGGACTCCCTTACTGCCCAGACTAGAAACTAGGCCTGTCTGTCTTCAGGGCAGTTTTCCTGTACTTGCCCCAGGAGGTGCTCATCAGCCAAAAGGTCTAATGTGTACACTTTGTTGTAGATAAAAAGCAGCACTCACTTTTTTATATCTGCCCCCTTTTTCTTGCCCCATTGTGGGAGCCAGGTCCTCCCTTTTTGTTTGTTCTGCTTTGCTTTACCACTGCCCTACTAGTTGGGGGAGGGGGCAACTTTATTCAAGTACTCAGAGTCTCTGTGTAAGCCCTCTTGGATTCTTTTGTCTTGTGTTCCTTTTTGTGCTCTCCCTGTAGGTGCTGAATAGGAGGTGAGGAGACAACAAAAGAACCCCAGGGGAAGAGACAACAAAAGGGCCCAAGAAGGCAGGGTGCCCCTAGCACTTGGGGCCCCGACCAATGAAACTGTAGTTTTATTGCTGGCACCCCAGTGGCTTTGCTTACTTAGTCTTTGGTTCTTTTGTACTCTCCTTGGTGGGGAGACAACAAAAGAACTCAGGTATCCAGCCCTTGGGCCCCCTACAATAAACTAGGGGCGGCTGTCCACAGCACTGGGAAAGTTCTTAACAGAAGGTTACCTGTGAGGGTGTTTGTCTTAAGAGGATTTCTTTTGCATTGAGTCTATAGGAAATCAAACGAACATACTCATTTTGTTTGTTATATCCGAGAATTCGTTATAACCGAGTTCGTTTTAACGGGAGTTCACTGTACTCAATATATCACCAGGGCTGGCCTTCTTTTAGGTGAGTTTGGGTGGCCCAGAAAAAGCTGTGAAGAGTCATACATTTGAGCGCTCCTCACCTGAATATCGAATGTCTCAAGGCCTGGTGCCTGGATTCGTACATTGAACCCAGTGTCCTGAATGAACACCAGTTCCTGGCCACTGGTCTCCGATGATGCTTCCCCTGCAGCTGAGTCTGGCTTGGGTACGGCGCCATCTTCCTCCTCGGACGTTGAGGAACCCTTGCCACTGTCCTCAGCCGAGCCGAGGCTGGATGCGTCTGCCTCTGCTGCAGCCGTCATGGCTTCTGGCTTTGATTCTGCAAAAGCAAGCAAAGAAAGAAATATTAGTGAACATTCCCCTGACAATGTGACGCGGAAGTTGTTATACCATCTGTGTTATGATGCTGGGCAGACCACAGACCACCTCACATAATGCAGTAGTGCATGTGACCAATTGTGATTGTTCTGTTCAGTTACAATGTTCCAGAGATATATATAAGCCTGTGGTCCTTTTGTATGTGTCAAAGACTTCTTGTGGAAGAGTGCAAGTGTCCACAAGGAGCCCCTTGTCATGATGAAATGGGGGCATATTGTTTCCGAAGGGACTGGGGTAGAATACTGTATTAGCACCACCTTCTGTGCCACTCATCGCTGTACTGCTTAGTCGCATGATGTGACGTATGCAGATGTGACATATGCACGTGACGGGACATATGCTCAGAGAATGCTGTGAGAGCTGCCTCCCCGTAGAGAATGTCGGCGCACCACCGCACGTTTACAAGAGGCAGCCGCGAGAGGTACTTGCCATCGTACCAAAAGGAGAATGGAACAGGCACGGGAAAGGCAGGCTGTTTACGGCTCCTGTCCCAGGAATAACTTGTATAGGAGGTGTTGCACAGATTGAGATGGTCTTGTTCAGATTGGCACCAAAGTTCTAAAAGCAGGACCCACTAATGTGATGAATGAGTGATAAGTAAAAACACCTCCAAGGAACTGACTTCTTTTTCTGGTAGATGTTCGTTTCACAGACTCATTTCAGGACACCTACGATAGACCTAGGACTGCACTCCTCTTCAACAAAGCAACCACTCCAAGCTCTAAAGAATGTCAAGTTGTATAGACAATCCAACAAAAACGTGTAAACAAGTGAACAGAGCACAAAACAAACATCACCACCCTATTGACTTCTCTGTCCCATTTGCTTTTACTGCACTATATCGAAGCTGCTTTAGCTTTTTGTAATTTGTCGTGTCACAAAATATGACCATGAAATGACCTTGCCTAGCAACCAAGTGATGCTACCTAAATCTACCAGCATAACCTTGTATGGCTTCGACATTATGTCACATCATGTAACATGACGTCATAATGACGACACAAACATGACACAAAACTAATTTTAAAGTTAAGAAACATAGGACTACCAGAGTTCATCGTTGCTTGGGTTTCCGCATACCTGACAAACCGCACACAGTTTGTAAGTATTGACAATCATTTTTCACGACATTTGCCTGTTAACTCGGGAGTCCCGCAAGGAAGCGTACTAGGCCCGCTTTTGTTTCTCATATACATCAATGACATTGCCCAGGTCATTAATGAACCAGTTTAGATTAGACTTTTTGCAGATGATTGCTTGCTTTTTAATGAAATTAAATGTCCGGGTGATCAAGCCTTGCAGAAACTAGCCTACAAAACATACATATGTGGTGTCAAGAGTGGGAAATGCAACTGAACGCTGACAAAACGGTTTTCATGACTATGAGTAGAAAGAAAAACATTTTATTTTTTCCGTAGTCTCCCTTCAGAACAGTTAACGCAGGTCCCTCACTACAAATACCTCGGCGTCACAATAACTAGTGCACTAAGTTGGAACACATATTTCGAACATTTGCTCATCCGCCTTCCGTAACCTATGTTTTTTGCGACATAAGTTAAAACACACACCACCTGATGTCAAACTACTCGCATATTCAACCATTATAAGACCCAAGCTCGAATACGCATCCATTGTCTGGGACCCTCATACGAAAAAGAATGTCAAAGCATTGGAGATGATCCAACGAAAATCAGTTAGATTTATTTATTCTAAATACCGCCAAACAGACTCTCCGACTCAACTAATGGATCTTTATGGCATAAAATCATTGCAATTGCGAAGAAAAATTGACAGAATAAAATTTCTCTTTCAATTGAAGAATCGTCAATTGCTACTTCCCCCTCAGCCCTACGTGACATCACTGGCGTCACGAACTACAAGGCATCGACATGCAGAATCACCAACCCCATACAGCACCAAAACTAACCTATTCAAGTTGTCATTTTTCCCGCGCATAATTAACGAGTGGAACTCGCTGCCAATATCAGCAGTGCAAAGTTTAAAAATAATTGAAAGCCTTCAGGATTGATGTTATGTTATTTTACTTATGTTCCTTTTTTCTGTGTGATATTCAAAGTGTTATTACTTTCGTGCTTTGCTGTACTAATTAGACACTGCCTTTTGTTCTCAGTGCATTGTATGTAAATGTGTCTATGTATTACCCTATTGATTACACTTTTGCCTCTCCTGCTAGCCCCCCAGTCGGGCCTGCAGTACCTTGTAAATAAAATAAATAAAATAAAAATAACGACATGTAACCGAAGAAAAGACAAAGATGATGATGTTGATGACGTCACGACATGAAACCAAACGAAGGTTATGAAGATGATGATGAAGACCCGGACCCATCAGCTTCACTAAATTGTTATGTTGCGGGCTCACAGCTGTGACTTTTGAGTCTTTGGCCAGCAGGGATCCCAAGAGCACGACACTGGGCAAAAAAAAGCCATCAGAGGAGTGATCTTAACTAGCCTGAAGCCCAACACCAACTCGCGGCTTGGATGCCGCTCCACGCTGCTGGCACGTAGCACAGGTGCATGAGCCTGGATGACGATGATTATGACTGTAGTGGAAGCGTATTCATGTACCTGTTTCCCCATACTATACAACTGATGCTCATTAGAGTTCACAGTATCTGGAACAGTTTCACTGAACAAAAGTGCAGCTATTGACTTAGTATTCCAGAGAATGCACTGCTGGCACCATAAGGTGAGCATTTCCACTAAGTGTCTGCAGCGCCTATGTAGTAGCATTCAACATCCATGAAAGAGCAGAGGTTTTAGACAAGCATTTCAATGTGGACTTGCTTGGTGCAACTGTTCTTAACGAGCATCTGGTACCTGGCTATGAAAAGTGGTGTGCATCAGAGCAACAACAGGAAATTACTGTGTAGGCACAACAATGCACGTAAGAATAATATAATGAAGAACCCCTCCCCCCCCTCCCAAAATATTGCACTGCTCTCAGTTAATAAAATGTGTGGAGAGCTTCCTAACCTGAAACGGTGTGGATGGTCAAAGCCACGTGAGGCGTCAACAACCACCTTTCATACACTAGGCTAACTTAATTGCTCTACCCACAACTACACTGCGGCAACAGGAAGCTTCGAAGAAAAAATTCACGCATTTCCACGAAGTGAACCACGATGAGTGGGCGAAGCACTTGGGATTGTTCGGTGTTACTGTAAATCACCCATGACATTGCCCACTCATGCGTGTAAATGAGTCACAATGCGTGTGTATATTTACACACGCATTGTCATTTATGCTCCTGGTCTTTATGAGGTTCCTGCGCTCCAACGTCGTAGATCGTGCCGAGTTCCGGGTGACTTTTAGATAACGCGCACGATGCGAATCCTTATGGCTCAACTATGCACAAGAGAAATCTCCCACCAGCACTACATTGCAGGTAAAGATCCAGTGCCTATATATATGGGGTGGCCGGTGAACGGTTGCGCAGCGCGAGCAGTCGGTTTTTTCAATCAAGAAACTCGCTAGCAGACGCTGCCTGCGTCAGCGTTGTCTCTCGCGGGTGAGGACGCGTTCTCGTTCCTTGCGAACTTGGGCCAGCTGTTGCGCTGGCCCAACGGACATAGCCTCGACATAGCCAACGGACAACGGACATAGCCTCGAGCAAAAGATGCTTCACATCTAATAACAAAAACGAGTACTTGAAGGATCTCAGGATCTCTCAGACTTCACCCTCCTAGGCTTGTGTTAATGAGTTGACTAGGGAGGCTAATGTACATAGGACCAAGAATGATTTGTGCACGACATTTGAAATGCCACCAACAAAGCAATTCACATGCTTCCGGTGCCACTTTTTATAACCCAGTTTTGTATTTTCATGAATACATTCCTTTAAGACTGTGCAATGCAGTTTCTGTTTCTGGATTTGACCACAGAAGTGTTGGCCTTGCAGTCCAGAAGTGTCTTTCTAGAAAAAGAAAATTACCTTGCTCAACTGATTTTTTTGTAACTCCTTTGCCAGTTGTTTTGTAATTTCGTTTTTTTCCCCACTGAAGCCTAGTTTTAAAAGCCTGTATGTGTTGTTGGCTGCCTCCGAGCAACGAACAACAAATTTCAAAAACTGTACTTTTACCATGTAGAGTAGAATCCTGCTAATTCAAACTTTTGATTAATTCAATCAAATTTCAAATATCTGGTTGGGCCTGATAGGTCTCCAATGAACTTAACAGCTGCTTAATTCAAAGAAGACCATTCAGTTAATCATGTTAATTCATACACTTTGCCTATCCGTACAAGAATTACCGGCCATTTTGGTTCCTCCTAGGTCAACATTCATGCTCATGGATTTTTTTTAACAGTCAGAAACAAAGCCAATCGCGTGTCAGTACTTGTGAAGGCATTCAGAGCCACTAGCACTAAAAAAGAAAAATTAGTAAATCAGGTGGCTACAATGCATGTGATAAGTGGCCATTGCTATTTTCACTGGTTTCTTGTGCTGAGCCATGGCTGTGCCTGCATCTGATGATTCAAACTTCTGATAATTCAAGCAAGCTTCTAGGGTCCTCTCAAGTTTGAATTAACAAGTTTAGTGTATATGCATTAGAAACTGCAAAGCTAATGTGCCAGGACAGCCATGCCTTCAACTATGCTTGCTTTCAAATAAAGTTCACATCTGTGCTTGTTTCTCTGAAATTTCCAAGCAATGGCCAATTATGGGCCACTGACATTCAGGAGACTATTATTAATTATACTGCCGACAATTACAGAAGGCTGGGGCAGAAACAGCAATGAGAGAGAAACGGAAGCAAGCACAAACAAAAGTTCTCTGGAAATGCATAAGCCAGAAAAATTGTATGCTGGGCAAGATGCACGGCCCAATTTTATCTGTTGACCTCCCAGATCTCAGAAACATAAACCTGTAACACATGTGCATATACGATTTTTCTTTATTTTCTTTAATGACGCAGATGTATGTTCCTGTCATGTACCATAATGGGCACGTGCTTCGTTTCTCAATTGTTTTTTTGCATTACCTTGCACATATTTTTACCTTTTCCGCACTACCGCACTTTTTGCATTGTATTTCATGGCCTTCCTCTCTGTAATGCTTAAATGCCCCAAGAATAAACAACAATGAAATAAAATATGCAATGGCACGTGACTGCCACATGAAACGACTGTAACCGTGAGCACTTTGTCACAAGTAGAATGGCACATTTCCCTTTATGTCATCCAAAGAAAAAACAAGAGCAGGCATCTTCCGCAAACATTTGTCCAGGAGTGAGAACATGCAAACTAACATGTTGCAAAGCTAGGAAAAATGAAACTAAAAAAATGCCGCCCGCATCTTCCCACGGGGGGAACTCGAGTAAATGCGTCGCAGAGTGGTGGGGGTATCGCGTGAATGTTGCGTAACTGGGTATGGTTTGGGAATGCTTAATTGTTATTTCGTCTTTATTATTCTTATTTATTGAATGAAGGCGCTTGCGTCCACGAGCAGCGTCCAGAGCCGCGTTTCGTTGACGACGTTTGCACGCCGCTTCTCGCTCACGTACCTGGGGTCTTAAAGCTCGCTGCTCACGTTTCGCCGTTGCTTCTCGTGCGTTCGAGGGAGAGGAGTACGGGGGAGAGGTCCGCAAAGACGCCCTTGACTGAATTCCGAACG
This sequence comes from Hyalomma asiaticum, assembly GCA_013339685.2. NCBI lineage: Eukaryota > Metazoa > Arthropoda > Arachnida > Ixodida > Ixodidae > Hyalomma > Hyalomma asiaticum. Next base: position 102,805,619 of record CM023484.1, on the reverse strand, counting down.
CGCGCTCCGCCGCTTATATACACACCGCCCGCGTTCGAGGGAGAGGAGTACGGGGGAGAGGTCCGCACCCCCACTGCGCATGCTCGGCTTGCTGAACGCCCGGTGGGCCGGCACGAGACGAGCCGAGCATGCGCAGTGGGGGTGTGCACGGCGCCGACGCCGAAGCGCGACAACGTGCGACTAAGAAATGCTCCGCATTTAAAAGTTCACTTCCAATAAATGGCCAAATAAGAAAAAAACGAAAGCAGGCATCCTGTGCAAACATTTGTTCAGGAGTGAAAACATGCGAACTAACACATCGCAAAGCTTGGAAAACTGAAATTAAAGAGTTAACTTCCCATAAATGGCCAAATAATTGATGGGATTTCATGCAGTAAAATCAGCTGAGGCAGAGTCCATAGTGGAGGGCTCTGGAGTAATTTTGATCACCTGGAGTTCTTTAATGTGCACTTAGATCGGGGTATACAGGGGCGTTTTTGACATATCACTCCCATCGAAATGCAGCCACTGTGGCCGGGAGTCAACCCTGCAACCTAAATCTTCGCAAGCCAATGCTGCTATCAAATGGTCCAAATGCTAGTCCATGAAGGTGCACTGACTAGACACAGCTTTCTTTTTTTTTTTCTTCCAAACAAGTTTGCAATGATAGCTTATGAAGCTCTCTTCGTGTGTGCATTGGAAATAGCGCACACCCTTGAGGCCATCCATGCAATTCATTAGAGCGCCTTTAATCCACACCTGTCAGCCATGCACCCAGTAGGCAGAATGACAATTAAAAAAGGGCAGCATGAATCTAGAAAATCTTTTATTCACACTCAAGAAAACTTTTCATCAGCATGATGCAAATGCAAGTAGCAATGGGTGTTAAATGCAGAGAAAAAAAAAAGAAAGAAAACACTGCCAAGTACAACAGGTGCCAAGTTCTGCCATGAAAAACAAAAGCAGTCAGTTGACTTCCGGTGACCAGCCCGTCACGCACCAACTTTGCTGTGATGCAAGGCTGTGCAGCTGCTTACAAAATGGATGGACAGCTGGATATGACTAAGAAACCGGATGTCTGCATGAACTTGCAAACATGGCAGCAATGGCGTAAGGTACTTCAAGAATAACCATTAGCGTTTGGAGAAAACAGAAGCTAAGAGACATTTACTTGCAACGTCAAACAGCAAAAGGAACATGCACAAAATACACCAAAGAATCAACTCTGGCCCCTGCTGAACATTGTTTTTCACACCAGTGTGGGATTGGCAGCATGAAACATCATAAGAAGACTGCATGCATGCACAGTCCTGGCTGCTCCATTTTCTTTAAATGACAGTGCAAAAGAGGTAACACTTCAGTTCTGCACATCATCCAAATGGCAAGCGAGGCCAGCAAGCAAGTCAATAGTAACGGAAAGGTAACGGAACACGTCACCAGAAAAGAGGGATATGCAAAGTGCAGAGAGCCGTTTTATCTTCTGTCAACTTTGACTTTCAACGGAGACGAATGCACCGACCCCTTGTTTCCGATATGACAGGCGAAGCAAGCGCGGCGCACAGATGCTAAAACTGACAAACAAATCGAGAGGTTCACTGTCCTTCGCTTTACATTGCTCCCCAGCACAATGCTTTTAACGTGCGTAAGCTGGAAATGTTTTCTTATTTTTGTTCCAGCAGCAGTGTCCTGTTCTTTACACAGCTGCTAAAACATCCCAGAGTGCTTTTGATGCACTGCATACCCATCATTTACCAAATAATTTCGCAGCTGCACGGCTCTATAATGTTCCACAGCACATTACTAGTTAAATCGTAACTTTACCAACGACACCACAGGAACTTCTGCAATCCAAAGCCAGTTCCACAGACATGTATGTAGATAGCGAAACATACGCAAATGGTAAGCAGGACCCCAAAACTTCAGTCTCGGTGGGTCTCCAGCAGAGTGTCTGCTCACCTGTCACGGTGTCACTACTGCCACCTGACGACTCTCCGGTGGCCATCTTCAAGAGGCAGCCCTGGCTCAAGTACACGACCCTCCTCGTCCCATCTTCCAGAGGCACAAGTAAAAGCATCTTGGCCCCCCTCAAGCACAAGGTTTCACCACACACCCACCAACACCACCACCACCACAGGAATCGTCACAGCCAACAGAGCTACAGCCCAGCCCAGCCGCCGACTTTTCACCACATACTACTCTTGGACGGAGGCTCTCTTTCAGCACACTCACAGTGCTACGAGAGCGAGATAACATGCTTTAGAGAGATCTGACAAGAACGAACGTGAACAGGGAGAGAGAGAGGAGGACTCCAGACAGACCAGCAGGGGGCTGCCCAAGATAAACTGGGCATAGCTTCAGAAAGAGCGCGAGCGTGGGGTGGGGATGGGAACAGATAGTGTGCCTGTTTGCTCCTGCTCGGTGCTTATCTTGGGACATCATCGTGTTGACGCGGGCACCCTCTTCTACGCTCTTCCTTCTTAGATGTCTGCCTGAAGGCACAGGCAATTAACGTTTCCCTTCTGCACAAGAAGGGCAAGGGTGCAAGAACAGCAGACACAAGCCTACTGTTCTTGATAATCAAACCAAGAAAAAAAAATAAGCATGCAATTTTACGGCTGGGAGATTAAATTTTGCCACGCAGTCGAGTGACCCGCAAAAGCGTGGTATAAATGCTATAGGTAAGGCTGCCCCCTTCCGTAGCAGCACTGCAGTAGTGACGACTGCACATTTCATATTTTTAAGCTTTTAGCAATGTCAAGCGCACTCGTAATGAACTACTGTGCTTTATTATGTCCTATGAGTGAGTACCTCCACCTTTAATCTAAATGTAGGCAAAAGCATAACAAGTGGTTACAACGGATCCTACTATGAAAGCCATCATCACCAAAGTAAATCGTTCTGCATGAGCCTGAGGCAATCAGTATCCACATCTCAGGAAACAAAAAGACGCACGCATCCCATACATGCACGCTGACAGTTCAGCTAGTTGCTAAGGCTTCATAGTGAAACGACGCCATAATATTACCAAAATGCCATACCCCCCCCCTCTCTCACGCACACCTACACCAACACACACACACAGAGAAGTTCTTAAGGAAGAATTTATCCATGTAAACTGACGCAGTGCTTCACCTAAGCAACCCTATGAAAATGTTAATATGTGCCACTGCTATGTTTCCAAACTTCACTTTGATAAATAGGCCACCAGAGATTTGTACCTAATACCACAAGCACATGTAAGCTCAGACACAGTGATTTTCAATGACATTCCAGGGTTATTCCACTGTTCCATGCACATAAAATGAAAATCCAAAAGTAAGAATGGAAAAGTCAGTGCACATGCCTAACAGGCAAAGCAGACACTCGATCAGCATAAGCGCACAGAGACCAGCCGCTATTCCGCTTTGCGTCATTGAAAACAAAATCAATGCCTGCCGCCGTGATACTCAGCTTTCTCATTGATATTTTATGCACCTAGTGCCACCTTGTCTACTTGAACGTCAGTGTAGGCTGCTCTTGAGTTTGTGTAGCTTACGCGCAGGTTTCACATTGTAGCTACACCCAAAAGCAACAGTTTAAAGGACGCAAAAGTTTGGATAATGCTATTTCACCATTAGTCTAAGTCAACATAACTGGTGTAGACATAGCAGGCTCTTGCAACTTATAGGATGATACATCTAACTGAAGGCTATCTATGTTCCCAGGCTAGGTGGTAACATAGCTCTTGTTCATACTTTTGCACCCTGTAAACTTTTGCTGTTGGGTATACAGTGCTCAAAGAATGCCACATGAGATAATGTAGGGTTAAGTAATGCACAAACTTTCACTCCAACCACTTTCAGCTTGTGCTACACGAGTGTGATATTGGCTTGTACACTGACACGAGCCCATAAAGCCTATAGTGACTGGATTCACAGCAACACCACGACACCACGTGGTTATGCTAAGCAATTGTGCACACCATTTGTTATAGTCAGATATTTACATGTTGAGTTTCATTCCATGAGCACAGCACATTTTTAGTTAGTGTAGTTCTGGAACTAGTAAAAATCCTTCCCCTTCCCAACTATAGTTTGCCTCCAGACCACATAGCAGGCAAGCTGCAAAAATGCTTGTGGGCAGGCATAGTGCTACTACTATACTGTTTATGGAATTGTGGGCTACCAAAGTCATGTATGTCGACAGTAACAACAGCATCGATGGTCTATGATGCTCAGCTTCAAATTTTGTATGCATTATGCATGTGCCCTTCTCAAATGGAATCTAAACGCATGATCCCAATGATGATGTCACTACCACTGCTCGAAATCAGTTTCAGGCGGATCATAGCAGGTCATTACCATCGCAGCTCTGTATCCATCAAATCTGGCCACCAATGCAAATCTTCAAGAAGCATCTCCAGCAATTTGGTCTTCCACAAGGAATAAATTTATGCAATAAATTGCTGCAATAAGCAGCAACAACCACTGGCAAGGTAAAGTTGCAACTGGCATACCCACGTCTACAAGAGGCCATCTAATTAAAAGAAACTTTCCCAAGTATGTAACTGAAGCAGAAAGCTGAATTGTTTGCAAGACCAAACAAACTATCTTCGCTCAAGAGTTACCAGTTGTGTACTTGTCAAAAGTGGCAAAGTAAATGCCACAGCCCCAGAAAAAGCAGCAAGACATCAAACATGTTCTAAACCCCAACAATCTTTGCACTCTCAAACAATTGCTGAAGTCTGCCCCACATATATCATTCAGCAAACACTTGCGCCTCATGTAGGGCAGCAACAGCCAAAATGTCAGATGGGCTGTTCACAGAACAAAGAGGGAAGCATTAATAACTGTAACTTGGTTAAAGAAAGGATGCTATTTTCTGCCGCCCTAGCTGGGAGCATGGTCCTCGGGGCTAGGTGAAAGCAAACGAAAGAATTGAGAGAAAAGCCACCAGTGGAGGGTTCCGAAATTCTTCTGAGCGCACCGACATCACGCAGCACACAGGCACCTTTCCCTTCCCTAGGTGGTCCTTGCACAATGTACCCGGTGTCCGTCACTAATCCCCCTTGTGAGACCCCAGCCGAATTGCGGTAGAGGAAACATTAGAACGGACAGTGTAACATGAAACACAAGTATTAATCCCGTAAATAACAGGCACGAGAGCGAGCAAAATCGAATTTCATTGATACAGGCAACAGGAACTGTCAAAGTGATCGCAGAACACCGTTATGGCATCTCTCAAAGCTCACTTCCAGTCCTTGCCCGTTATAACACTCACATCCTGCATCAGATGTCGGCCGCGAGTGGGATGCCTGACATGGGCAATCCGTTGTGTGTTAGGCACATATGTCCCTTGTTGCATGTTGTGTAACGGGACTCACTGGGCTCACTGCGCCTTTCACTACAGCACACCGACGAGAACAGCAGAAATAACAAACATGCCACACAACCGCATTAAATCTGCGCGGACCTGTGCCGTTGCGACTTGACAGGGCAATTGGCCCACGCAGTGTCACGACAGGAGGGCATATTCAGCCTACAGGTGGCCGTGAGAGAAATGTTCCTGTCAACTGCCGAGGCCTGACGAGGATTAAGATAAAGAAACACGGCGAGCACTGCGATGTGGAAGGAGTGATGAGGCTGCACATTCTCTGACAAGAGCGCGCCCACCGGTTGTGCGTTTCAACTGTTTCGTGCAGGAATTTACTGCACGGTTAACAAGCGATGCAGTAAAGGAAGAACTGCAGCCAGACAAACTAAAAGAACCGCGAAAGTTCCAACGTGCAGTCTAAATCTACACTCAGTGAAGCTCCTTTGTAACTTTGTCTCTTACCCTGCATGCAACATGCCCTCCTGGGCCTCTTTCAATAGATGGTAATAATTGCCACACTTGTGCGCAACTATTTCTGGCTGAATTCATCTTGCAGACAATCTTTATAGCCAGGATACAATCGGAAGTTTATGAACAGGCAGCCAAGTGAAACTTGCAAGTTAACTAATGTAAAATTGGAACTGCATACTTCGATGTCACTTGTGTTAGAAGCACAGAGCCGCAGCAGGAACAGTCGACAAAGGCCATAGAAATTCTTTTAAGAACCTTGCTATAAAAACTAGTATTAGCTGCAAACAGCCTGAGACATCTGAGCAACTTTGAGAGCCTTATGAAGCAGTCAAACAAACAGTGAACCACATCTAAGAACTTGTTCACAAGCTTCAACGCTTCAATTTTCCTCTTTGCACTGGCAATCCAATATGAATTGACTGGCATTTGGATAAAGTTTCAGTGAAAACAAGAAGGTACGACAAAGGAGCATGGTATATTTATTTTTGGAAGCTTCGTTACTGCATATACACAAATGAAAATTAAAAAGCCCAGTGATCGAAAGAGCAACACATGACTGAACAGTTACCAGTTACTGAATTATAGAACTGCATCTGTTCGATGTACAGGACCTTGTTTACTGCATCAGTTCACATAACCATTCTGAGGTGGCCTTGACAGAGTACGTTCTCTTGACCTGCCTTATACATTAATAAGCGACTGTCCATCTGTCGCATGACTTACTGTGACTTGGCCAACTACATGTACTTTTTATCCAGACAAAAACATCGTTCACTGAAGTTTCCTCTAATTACACTGCCACTGTATCATCTTTAAGGACAATAAGGTTTTGAACACGCGTATCGCAAAAGGTCGCAGCGGCTCGCCAAAAAGCGTTTTCAAACGCCCCCGCCATCGAGCGATCGAATGGGAGGTCGCTGATTGGCCCCGACCCAAGTGACGTGCGCGTAATTTTCAAAACCTAGCTGCGAACAACGTGCTTCTACAACGTACTCCTTCGTTTCAGCCAACGGTATCATCGCGGCATCTGGCGGCGTCACACAAGTCGCCGGCGCTCTATTACAGAGGGCTAGCACTGCCGAGGCGGGCGACCTCAGTGAGGATATCGGGGCGCTATGTCACTACGGGAGGCTCGGCAGAGCGGCTGACGCGGGAGGCGCTGTCGTCGCTAGCGCGCACTCCGCAGCAGATCGAGTTGAGGAGGAACAGCAGTGGTAAGGAGGAAGGCGACAGAAATAAGCCCATAGCTGCCTTAGCGCATTGTGCTTCGCTTTATTTATGGTGTGAATGATTTCGCAATTGTGTTGCCTAATCAGTGAGACACTAAGAGTAAATGAAAGCAGTGAACTAGCATTTTATGGTATGAAAAGCATAATTTATTGACAACAGGTGTTCTGTAATTGAATGACTAGTCTAAAATCGTTACAGGAAAGTTGCTGTCATGGCGAAAATAGAGAACAGCTTTCAAAGGCTAAATACATTGGGCTCGAACGTGAACAAAAGGGCACAGCTTTCTACGAAGACAGTTGCTCTTCTGCGAGTCAAATTTCATTCAACACTGCAGAACAGCAAGTCTCTGGTGATACCTGCCCTGTCTACACTTCTTATCAGGACATGTAGTGCTCCCTCCCTATCTATGCAGCAAGCTGACTCAACATACTGCAATGACCTCCCAGGTGGCAATTTTCCCTTCAACCGCATACAATGAATGTTAGGCCTGCGAAATGGCAAGATTTATTCAGTGTTTAGATTTTAAAATTTTCGTCAACAATGGTCCTGCTCCAATTATTGTGAAGGCCAAGGACTTCCAGTGGACTGCCTCTTGGTGATGGCTGGCTCAACCCTGCCCAATAGTGCAGATACAGCTTGCACAGTTAACAAGATTTGCCTATATTGTTTTTCTTTCCCAAGAGAGAGAGAGAGGTTAGTATATCGTCTCAAAACAACGCTGCCGTGCTACCGAACATTCTTGCACCACCAACCCATTGCAAACGTAAACCAGCATTCATGGGCTATATAAAGGCTTCTTGCAGCCTAGGTGTCTAGTTCTGTTTTCTGTGCCATTTACCTCCAAGTACATTTACTTCCAAGGGACAAAACTGTCAGCAATCCATCCACAGTGCGAAGGTGCGGATGGATGGACTGCAATGTTTCCTAACAAGTGGAAAGGAACTGCGCAGAAAAAAAAAAGGACCAACGACCACATAAACCAGACACAGACAACAGCACAGACTTGCAGCTGAATTTTCTTTCACGAAGACCACATATAAATACATCAAAAGTTGCAGTCACTAAGCGTGTACGACACAACACACTTCCTAACCATGGTTGTCTATGAACTTCATCTCACTGTTATACAGACAAATTGAGGTGTCACTTACACAATGAGGACAAATTTTTCTTATGTGGTACACCTTGCGTATCTCCCTTGCTCTGCTATTGTGGCAATGACACATTATTCTGGCTTCACACAAAAGTGGTTTACATGTGCAAGCTGCACAGTAAGTGAGGGGATGCCCACGTGTATTGTTACTCTATCTTGCAGCAAAGTCTATGCAGGGCAGACTGGAAGATGTGTGAACATGAGCCTGCGCGAGCATGAATTGTTCATCATTAACAATATGTGTCTGTGTCAGTGTGTGGTTTATGTGGTCTGTGTGTTGTTTTTTTTCCGTGCATTTCCTTTCAGTTTGTTAAGATGCACCAACTTGCCCAACAAGTTCTTCTAAACTGTAATGCTTCCCTTTAATGAACATTTTTCCACCTTGTGGGCTCGTGCAGACCTGCTTTCACACTACCAAGTCATGTACCGAGTGGCCCATCAGAGTGCTTCATTGTAACCTGTAACGAACTGAACTGCGCACACGTGGCAACAGCTAACAGCTCTCTGAACATATGAAAACAGGCAGGCTCAAGGTCAGAGCACAATGCCCCTTTCTTAACACATATGCAAACTAAACCATTGGACAGCTCATCACACAGCGTTCTTGGCACACGAAATACGGCAAGTCCTTGCCACAGAGCGTAGGGCCCCACTCGAGCAAAGGTCAAACACTGATGTAACCGTATCCGGGCAGGGAGAGTTCAAGAAGCGAGAGATAATGACCTAGCGGAAATGCACTCATTCATGCAGCTCGAGTGACCCTTCAGCGGTGGCAAACTATGATGAAACATAAAATAGAGAATGCTGAAGCTGCACAGAGGTGGAGTGCAAACAAACAGGTATTATCAGCACAAAGATGCAAACTGCGGTTCACTGATAAAAGGGAAAACATGGAATCTGCATATTTTAACGGACAACAGCCCAGCTCAGACATGAGAGATGGCTTTTACCATGATATGCTTCTGGTTTCTTTTTTCCAATGTGAGGACACTTCTTTGGCTACTCCTACAGACTATGGCGTAGCTGGCCGTCTAGCCTTCATATGGCCACTCGAAAAAGAGAGAGAGAGAGAGAGAGAGAGAGAGAGAGAGAGAGAGAGAGAGAGAGAGGAGACATAGCCCTAATGAGAAATCGAACCTCAGCCTACAGCGTAGCAAAAGAATGCCTTCTGTGCCGCACTGCCACCATGTCACACATACGCATAATTTCTGTAAGAAGGGTTAGAGAGTCTTCTGAGATGCACATCAAATTTGTTTACTAAAGCAACAAAGGCAAATGGACATGCCAGCACACTTTGCTCAGTTGGTCATAATAGAAGCCTAGGCATGAATGGATGTACTAGTGAACTCTTGCTCAAGCCAGATAATCATGGTAGACTGGCATTGCCAGTCTTTTTAAGATAATTTTGGACAAAATCCAGTATGTGTTGCGGTTCATAAAACGAAGGACAAGTTTGTGCACGTATGCAGTTTGTCACCTTGAGTGATCCAGAATGATTCAGAAGCAACAAAGCCTCTCTCAGCCAAATGAAGCTGCCTTCACATTTTCCACAGAAGCGTGTGTGCATGCTAGGCACAAGTTTGTATCTGTCTCAATTTATACTTTTTCATTAAAGGTGACACTGAATGAACCAAAACACTCAGTGCAGACGTGTTGCTGGTTTGTGCTTCACAAGCTACAAGTACGTTTTCATTCAGTTTCAGTTCCGTTGTTTCATTGTCCGCAGGTTTCATGTGGCTGTGCGAAACAAAAAGTGGGCATGCACTATGTTCACAGGTTGATGCTACAGACAGTCAATTGCATTTTCTTGCACTTAGTCAACTGCAAAAATAATGAACATCGTGACAGGTGCCCATTTGAATGTTTGGCTCTTTCAGAATACCATCCCTGCCAAATATCAACCATGTCAGAGCGCAGAATCTAAATCTATGATGCGACAAAAATATGGCGCCCGCCCATCATCCGTATATTGTATTTGGCACAAGCAATACTTGACAGCCACGGGAACTGTCATCAATACTCCACAGAAATAGAAAACGATATGTGAAGGGCATGCCACATGCCCCCAAGGTGTTAAATTCATTAACCTGCAACTCAGTAAAGAATAAGTGAACAAAGGCTAAGCACCTATGCTTTCAATATAATGGTGCTGCAAAAGTCATCTGTAGCTGAATAGCCTGTGAACGTCATTTTCATGTACTACTGAAAGAATTACATAGTAGATTTCTTTATCCTGTTATTACTGAGTTGGTGCGTTTTCCTTCAAGCTTTAAACGGACAACAAATATTTTCCCCCTACTACCTAGATGCGCCAGGTAATCGACATCACGATACAGTGGCTGCAATCATAATAACGAAGTGCTACAAAAGTGACGAGGTAATGTCACTTCACATTACAGCCGCTCAACGTAACGATGAACCATTCGAACAGAGGAGAGAGAGCGAGAGAAGAAAAACAAAGAAAAAAAAAATGAAAGAACGATCAGACGACACGGAACTTCGGGCGGGCGCAAGAGAGATCACGTCCATCATACATCGACTTAATGATTTCCCCAAACCGCGTCATTATTGCTACCTCCGAATCGGGGGCGTTCTTCCGAGCTCTTTGCCGACCGCTCGATACACCACGCGCGCGCTGTGCTCTACTTGCTAAATCGCTCCTTTTTTTTTTTTTTTCGGAGGCAATGCAGGGAACGAAATGTCCCACGGAATCGGTTTGTGAAGCCACGCGCTGCAGTGCGTCCGAAGATCACGCGCGTCAGCGCGGTAGCAGTCGTCGTCGGTGCGAAGGAACGCGGCGGCCTTCGGACACCATCACGTAATCGTCGGCAAGGCGCGCGCGCGCGCTGTCGCCTGCATGGCCCGAGGTTATGCTTATTTTATTACGCCGCTTTTTCGTTTTGCGACGTTCGGTCTGGACCTCTGCTTCTCCCCTCAATCGTGCAACGGTCTTTATATGCCAGCTGCCCGAACGGTCCGGAGGACAGACACCGCGTTTCTCGAGTCCGAAGACGCACTCTCTCGTCCGATACTACCTCTTATAATTATTTTTTTTTGTTCCGTATCTTATCGCACCATGCCTGTCGGGAGATAACGTCGACACGACGACTTGTGATACAAAGAACCGAGCACACGTTTGTAAAAGCGGCCCGGGCCGCTACTGTATGCACAGGTTTGCTGTATATAATTTCTTCCCCGTGAAGAACGTGAATTAGCTCGAGGTTGGCGGTACTCTTCCGTCGCAGTTATTAACGAGTTTGCGACACCAATCAAACGGCGAGATCGATCGCTCGGCGGAAGTTATCGCATTCATTCCGCAGATTTTTTTTATTATTTATTTTGCACGCGCCCTAAAGCGTGCGAAGCCGGGCAGGCACCCTACCTGTCCAGCATCAGCTGCCTCTAGAGATATAACTATCTCGAAAAACCGCTTATGCACGTTTAATAATGAACGACAAAAAATAATAACGAAGACATGTAAGATTCCTCAAGCCGCACTGGCACCTTCAGGAAAAAACGAAGAACATCACTATTCCCGCACTAAACCATCTAGGATGGAGCGGAGAGTGGCACAAAACAGCTGAGAGAAGAAAGAAAAAAAGTATACACAGATTAATGAGGAGGGGAGAGGAGTCCCCGCAAACTTCGCTCCTCCTCGCTGCTTCTTGAAGAGAGGGAGAAAGAAAAAAAGAAATCGCGTTTTTTACCACACCGCTTTTTCCGAAGCCCTCCCCATTATTCGGGAAGGTGTACAGAGCTTGGGGCGCGGCAAAACCGTTACACCAGTAGAAGTGCACACCTTCGCCGGGGCACACGATCGAGCGAAACCTCCAAAAAATCACGAGGTTCAAAACGAAAGCCGCCGCAGGTCTCGGCATGCCTAGGCCTAACCTCCTTAGGAAAAGGTCAAATAAAGGTAGCCAGCACCAACTCGAGTCGCACCTCGGAGACTTACGATAGCGACGTGCTCGTACAATCGAGAGGGGGCCGACAGTCGGTGGTAGAGTACACGGGGATTTTGTTCCTCGGTCATCGGCGTGCGCTTTCGCGCTCGCTTTCGGCGAGGAAGCGCGAGGAAACGCAATGTGCGCGGCTGCAACACGACGGGGATCACATGTGAGCGCTGTGCGGGCCGCTTACAGCTCGGCATAGACGGCGGCACTTGGGCGAAGAAAACGGTCAAGAGCTAGCTTACCGGAGCCGCTGTCGCATCCGACGGGGACGCACAAGTCTACTCCGTTCACCGTCGTCTCCTGTAGCGCAGGACCGGACATTAATTTGGCCGAATGCTCATTTTCGAGAGTCCCAACGAGAGTCATATCGTCTGCACTAGCACCGCTCGCACGTGGAAAGCCTCGCAGACGGAGCCGCTGGGCACGTCGACTGCAGCGCCACTCGTAAACGCAACGCTGCGCAATTTCTATTTTTTCGTTAAAAACAAGGAAGGCGACGAAGGGAAATACATGTGTAGTTTTGGACGCCCTCGTGGGAAGTTGTGTATAACTGTCCACTCGAATTAGGTGATCGCAAATTAATTATTATTTTGTGTTCGAAGCACCATGGTTGTGTTGAGAAGCAGTTGCGTATCGTCGTCTGTTTTTACGCGGTAGCAGACGACTAGCGATGACGCACTCTCATCATTTCTTTGCGATTGATCGGTGCCTCTTCTAGCGCTCATTTTCACTTTGGTAATCGACGCGACCGAGCGACCCGCGGCAACTGACGCTGGCAAGTGTGACGTACCCGTCACAGCACGAAAATATCTCGCGGTTTGATGCTGTTGACCACCGAGAACAGTTGCAACGCAAGCACACATCCCCCTTCCCGCTTATCCGATTGGTTCGCTAGCTCTAAGACAGGCAGTCGTTCTTCGACAAAAGCGATCAATTGCATGTTACGATCACTGCGAGTCGCTCGTGTGAATGGGCCCTAATGTTTCGCGCTTTCGAGAGAACGTCCAGAAGTTGCGTGCAGAATTCACTTCGAGTGGAGGCGTTCCACACATTTCGCCACTGTGTTTATTACAATGCCTTTCAGACTTGCATGAACAGCACTGATCCGCACATCGCTCAAATAATTGCGCGGTGAAAATGGCGGAGCAGTACGAGAGATCACGTTTGTTTATTTTTCACGCCGCGCCATAAATATATTAAAATCACCGGGTATCTATAAACTACAAGGACGAGACCAGAAAAAAGCATGAGTAAAAATGTGCTCGTTACATTATACGGTATATGCAGCACGGAAGGCATGAATGTAGTACTGCAGATGAAAACAGCCGCATAATAGCGTGCAGCATATACGCAAAGCTCGGAAAAAGCGGCAACTCTTCTATAGTCACGAGAACAACGGACACTGATAAAAACGATCAGCTGTCGCTAACCGGGGATAGGTGGAATAAAACCCACAAATTTGTATAAATCGTTTCACCCATCGTTGCATACTATTTACAGTTAGATGCGTATATGTATACATCATAATGCTACCTACAGGCGTTTGACACGGTCATAAACAAGCGCCCTTTTTCTTTCTTTTTCGCGCTTCGGAATGTCTCTGAAGAGCACATGCCCCCACGTAGTATACAGTTCGATTTCAGGAGATTCCACCGCTTCCGCAAAACAACTCGCACATCAGAATGCGGGAAGTTACGTGCACGCACCGGCTTCAAAAGAGAAGCGATGAGATGCCGCGCGCGTCCCCAAAATCAGTCCAGGCTGGACAGGGTGCCGCGGCTAGTCTCGCAGTAGTGTAGTACGACTACAATAAATAAAGTAGCTTCAGTCCATCGCGGGCGAGCATCGGCTATCCAGACACCTCAGAGGGCGGCGTCGTGCTGCTGCCGTCCGTCTGAGTGGCCAGGCTGAGTCTTTGCGGCGGGGGAGGGTCGAGACCGACCACTTCCTCGTGCCGTTCGGCCGGGTGGTGCGGGTCTCCGCCGTTCGTCTCAAAGCTCCTTTTGAAGGCGCTCTCATGGTTCGCGAAACAAGTGGGATCCGTGAGCTGGCGCGGTGGAAGCAGCGGCAACGGGCCGTTCGCCGCCGACTGCTCGGTACCTCCAGCACTGCCGCCGCTGGCCGCGGCAGCAGCAGTCGCGAACGACGGAGGGTGGTGGTGGTGGTACGCCGAAAGCCGTTCGTCCGGCCGTTCTTGCTTGACCTGAACGGCCGGCTTCGTCGCTCCGCCGGTGCCGTAGAAGGCCGTGTAGGTGTTTACGGTGGTATCGTCGTCTCCCGAAGTGGTGCGCGGCCGGCCAGAGCGGGGCCGCACGTTCAGGTGGCCCTCGCTCTCCCAGCGCTGCACCCAGAGGTTGACGGCCGTCCACGACAAGTGGAGACGGCGCGCGATCTCGCTCTTGTTCTTGACGCCCGCCTCCCAGAGCTCGATGATCTGCCATTTCACCACGTCGCCGGTCTCGCGGCGTCCCCTGGGTTTTCCCCGTGGCATGCCTCCCCGCGCTGCGCTTCGCTCAACTCCGTCGCCTATCTCTTCGCATCGCGGGGGGCCGGATGAAGTTCCCGGTTAGGCTTAGCGAGCGCCCCGAGAAGGGAAGCCGACGACGCGCGGCGACTCGCTCGCTCGCGGCGCTCGCAGGCGGCGCGGCTAAAAGCCAGAAACGCGGCCATGTCTGGTCATCTTGAGACGACGCGAGCCGAAACAATTATGTAAACATGGCGCCCATGACGCTTTTTAAAACTAAAAAAAAAAGTCACTCTTAAATTATGCAAGAGCACAGCCTCTGAGATTTGTATCTGAGCACTCTCGTAGTCAAAGCATGACACCAGACACAACCTAGAAGAATAACGTTGTAAAAACACACTTCACAAACATCAAGTTCATATGAAAGGAGCATGTTTTTAGTTGTGATACAAACAAGTCAATGAAAACATCAATTTGCCGTCTTCGCTCACGCCCACTTTCGCCCACAGGCGGCGAGACGGCCGCGTCGTTCTCCATGATGTCGTCTGTCATGTTGTCCCCGTGATTTTATGGAACGACGCGATGTGATCATTCTTTCGCGGCAAAACGCGGCCGTTTGTCATTGAACAGTGACATCGTGGACGCGTCGCAGTGCTTCACGCGCCGCACGGCCGACTCCAAGGTACGAGGCCGACCTTCGGAACCGTTTGCCAAGCTGTGCCATGATCCACGTCGCCCGTTCCTGATGAGGTGCGGCTGGCGGCGATCTGTCGTGGAACGGAGCTCTTGTTCGGGAAATACGCGCACAGGATAGCTATAGACTCGAAGTTCGGGTACGAAGAAAACGTAGCTATTTCTATTTCAATTGCGCAAAGGCGCGCCCTTTCACGGTGCCGGCGAGCTTATAGCTGGTGCTATTTTCGAGGACGCTTTCGCGTCTACAGGATGACGAGTGTTGAAAAGGTAAAAAAAGAAAGAAAATAACTTAGCGCGACCGTGCACCTTACCGAGCAGATGGAGGCGCCTTGCGTTAGCTTCGCGTACGTTACGATTGCTTCAGTGCGAGCCCTAAGATGTTCTACATGTTTACGTCTGCGGAACAGGGTTTGACTAGAAACTAAAGCGCCCCGCTTATTTAACAAACAGTCAGCTTCGAGGTCGCGCTGTGCACGCCATTTGGAGGAATCGCTATGATTGAGAAATCTCGTGTCTGCCACGCTCTGTTTCATTTGTACTATTTGTACGTACTGTAGTACATGAGGGCTCCCGCACGCGCTCGTCTGTTGCGTACTGTAAAAAATACGCTTGGTGGCTGTATCGCTTTAAGTTTGCGTAAATGATCGTGGGGCTAACATTAAGGTTCGAATTACGCGCCTCTTTAGAATGTTTGTTCATGGCTTAACTTTAACGCCGCTTAATTGTGTGACCATACACATCCCATTACTTTGTGTATGTGCGGTACTTCAATTGCACTTTCATACTTTAGGCCAGGTTTTCATTTATACAAGTACCTCGTTCATGTCGGTGAATTGTGGGCTTGCTTCTTTTGTTCCTCCTGAGAAGGATATTGTCAAATAATTTCTCTCTTCATTTTATGTTTTTGCATTTGTTCATTTACCAGTTGTGTACCATAACTTATTTTCGAACAGCACTTTCAATGTACGATTACGTAACACTGCATGACGCAGTGCTCCATCATTCATACAGCAAGCACCTCTGAACACACTCAATTATGCACTTACCTATTTTAGTTCAACTCCTGTCATTATTACCCTAGTGATGACACAGCATCATCACTGTGACATGCGTAAACTGAGCTGTCGGTGACTTCTGGCATTTGTAAGCTCAGTGGCAGCATTTATGATTGCACACACTGATTATGTGTTATGTGGTGCTGGGCAATGCTGAAAGAATGTGGCGCTGTTATTTTCAACTCCTGTTTTTTGAAAGCTTTACTTTTGCATCAGACCTTCAAGATTGAGAAAAAGAAATAATCATACACACGCTACCGCTTGAAGCGATTTAATATTTATTCCTACACTCATGGTATAAGCGCTCTCGATACTGCTAGGTTGTCGTCATATCTGACACAGACAGCAAGCACAGCTGAAAGAGAGTTTTCATGTGCAGGGTGCAAAAATGGCAATATGCATGAAAGGTGCATGCACACACAGCAACTTGCGTCTGTCATCATATTTTTGCCCTTGATCTTGGAACATGCTAAACCAACTCGGGCAGTTTTCCGTTCTTGCTAGAAAGAAGGCACTATATACAGAAATGTTTAATGAATGCCATCAAACTACATGCTTTTGTTGCTGCCTGGTGTCAGCAAAGTATCCTGTCCGTTAGAATGGCAGAAATGTGGTGTCAATGCGTGTCTGCAATTTCGAGGCAAAACACCATCTTAAATTGAAATGATGTGGAAGTGTGTTTTTACTTTCGTGCTACTGAAGTATCATCCTTTTAATGTGCTGGGAAAATTTCCTGGTATAAATCCCATAACATTGAAAACATGCTGGTGCTCAGTGAAATGCAACTTCTCATTTGAACATGCATAGAACGGAAGCAGTCTCATCAGACCAACCCTTCATACATGGGCTGTCATCTTCCTGTGTATTTCTTCGTATTTTTTTGTGCCTTATTTTGTATGAACAAGGCCGAAGTTCTGCTCTCTTCATCCACTTAGACAGTACTGGTGTTTTATAAAAGTAATATGAATTCCAGTAGCTTCTCATAGTGGCTTCATTACCGATTTCCCCACTGTTTATTGAAATTGCAAGAGGTCCGTAAACTTTTTATTGTAAAACTGAATTTATGGCTGCGTAACTCTATAAACAGAACATTGAGCCCTGTCTGCCTCTTCTCACCTCTTGTCTTCTGTCGTGTCCACGTTTGCTATAGTCTTCTGGAGTCCACAAACTAACCCAACCGTCTTAATGAAGATCCGTTAACAGTACCCACTATGCTCTAGTAATGTCTTTAGTACCTACATGTATGTAACTGTACTTAAAGTACACAAACATTTTTATTTTTAAAGTAGTAGAAGAAACCCCACAGTACTGCTTGTAATAATAGAATGGAACTTGGTGTGCCATTCTATTATTTTATCCAGTACTGTCAGCTGCCCACTTTATCGTCAGGGCAAGCAGAGGGAACAAGCAAAATATTCAGGCAGATATCAACATAGTAACGCAAACACAAAGCAATCAACAGAGCCTGTGAGATGCCAGTATGAACATGTGCTTTTAATGCGATAGAAAAAAAAAAGAAAATTGCTATAGCTACTAGGCAAATTATGCTCAAAGATTGGAAAAGTTCAGTTTTTAAGATCCTCATCTGTTTTGCTGCAAATTGCTGAGAATAAAGAAGCTTCGAATGATTGCACTAGGAATAACCGCATGACATGATTCGTGAGCTTGTTCCAATCTAAGATAGGCTTTTCAATGAAAGGAGATTTGTCGATGATTTTCTTACTGAAAAGTGCCACTGTCACCTTGTGTTTTTTGTGGTTTGCCCTTGCACTGTTGAACATAACGTAAGGACTCAAGTTAACTTTAATTTCCTTGCTAATTAACTTTTACAGACTTTTTAGCCAATGCAAGTAACGGCAAGACTCTTGTGCTGGTGATCCGAAATGACTGCAGAATCGTGATATTGACACATGCTTTGTGGCCATGCAGAGCGAACTTGAGCACTTCACTTTTATAACTTCGGTACTATAAAAGTCAGTATTTTTAAAATTGGTTCCCAACCACATCTGCTTACTCAAGCAATGGCCAAACAAAGGGCGTGCCATTAGCTTTGCTTAACATTAATGTAGGCAGTTTATTTTCCTATGAAGGGCCTTGCCAAAATGATGCAGTGTGGGTTTTACAAACTGTATGATGTCTTTGATGTGCAGCCTAATTGTTTTTTTTTTTTAGGGGCGAAGCTCCTTATGGCGTCACCCGTTCGTCCCCATTATCGTTTGTTTGTAACCACCGCTCGTTGAGTCTACAATCCGGCCATAGATGGCGCTACTTGTACTATATAACGAATGCATACACGCTGAGAAATGCAAATAGATGGCGCTGTCCCATAGAGATGCATGCAAACTGCAGTTGGGTGACGATATACTAGATGGCGCTGGTCGTCATCGCCCTTTCTCATCTAGTTTCCTAGATGGCGCTGTCCCATAGAGATGTGTGCATTATGGCGGTTGGGTGACTGGACACTAGATGGCGCTCCCCCACTCTCCCTCTCTCCCCCTACCCTCTCCCCCTCTCCCTCACAACCATTCAACGCCCCCCCCCCCCCCTCTCTCGCCTCGCGATGCCGACGCAGGCAGCGTCTGCTAGCGAGTTTCTTGTTTCCCGTATATATGGCACTGGATTTTGACCTCCAAGGTAGTGCCTGTGTGCGATTTCTCCTGTGCGTGATTAAACAATGAAAATTCACAGCGTACATGTAAAATTAAAGTGAGCTGCAAGTCACCATAAGTCTTATCGACCCTTTAGTATAAACGCGCACGATCTCACGTCTTGATGATGTACTGGGCAGAATTCACGGTTTACCGATGAACCTCCGTAGCTTCGCCCACTCATCATCATTCACCCCGTGGATATGCTGTAATTTTTTGGTTATCAGTATTTGCTTGAGAGAGCTGGTGCTCACCTACAAGAAAAAATAAAAGCTTGGCTTGTGTCATGCCTTCTTTAACTCTTGAAAGTAAGAACCTATTGCACATTTGGGTGGTTTAAAGCAGTACTGACACGATGGTGAGGTGGCGCAAAAAGGTCATTTTCCGTGTTCTCGGCGTACATTCTTAACGCTCCCCACGCACCAGAGCCAGGAAATGTGTACAATTTGTCTTAATTTGATTTTAATGTTTTCGACACCAAGCATCTGAAATCCAGCTCTGTTGCAATGGACAGTATGAGGAAATGTGAACTCAATCATCCAAAAACCGTCGAAATTGTTGTCAGTTGCTGGACGACAACGAAATTGTCATTGTTTGCATGCTTCATGTGCAAATTACAGTAAACTACAGGGTTACTGTGGCTCCATCACGAATAAAGACTAGATACAAAGAAGTGAAGACAAAACAGCGAAAACAGTACGGGCACTGTTCTGCATGTCTTCATTTCTTGATGCCTAGTCCTTATTCTATTCTAGTCCTTAGCTATGTGAATAGCTGTTGGAGGGGCGTCTCTGGCTTATGGTTGTTTCTTTGCTTATGTAAATTTTACAAGATCCTCATTTCCAAATTATTCGTGCATGTTTCAGGATGATGTGAAAAATGCGACTATTGCCCACTTTATTCGCACAAAGCGTGGATACAGTTCCTCGTAGTGAAAAATATAAACATTCTTTGCCTTTGTTGCTCACCCTGAAAAGTTCATCTGTGAAAAAAAAAGAGAGAGAGAGAGAAATGAAAAGGTGCTGCTTCAGTGTTTAGGGTCGTAAGCAATGATAGTTAAGCAATTATAGTTTAGGGTCATAAGCAACTAATCCATAAGCTGAAAGCTTCACCTTTTTATAAAGTTTCAACTTTGAAATATCAAACCTGCTCAAGCAGGAATTGTTTATTGGGCTTTGGAATCCTAAATGTCACCATAGGCGTCATTTGCAAGAAAGTGATGCCTTTTTTGTTCTTCTCCTGTAATACCACAGTTGTAAGCCTGACGGCTTTATTTTATAAGGTAGTCTTTTTTTTTTGAAAAACCTTGTATTAACTCCAAACCTGCTAGAAAGCAGGTAAAGATGCATGTTAAGAGACGCCGAGGAAAAAGCCAGAAACGGCTGAAGCGATCATGAAAATGTTGTTCTATCCTCTGTAACTTCGTCATCACCACACTTATTGATGAAGTTGTTGCAGTGATATGTCCATGTCATACAAATGTGCATTTACCTCCTCAAAATGAATTTTGGATGTAGGGGTCATTTACCGCATTTACCCATGAACATTATTCCATAAGAAACACCAAACCTGAGGCCACAGGAACAGTTGCAATGCTAGAGTGACCTTATAGTAGCAGCTGCATCTTTCTGCAAGACTGCAGTCACGACAGCTTTGAAAGCTTGTCGGAAGGAAGAGGTCAGAAGCTCAGCTAAAGATTGATGCGTCACGTACACACACTTTGCTGCGTGAATGTGCTGCTTATGCTTGTGTGTCCTTCACTTTGTTGTGTGGTATTGCAGCATTACCAACCAAGGAATTAATACAATCATAACCTGCTATAAGGGTCACTTGACAGAAACATAACTTTGCTACATCTGAGAACTTGTTATAAACATATACTTGCAACACTGAAGTAAGGAAGTAATGACCTGGGTATACCTCACCTTGGCTGCTAATTAATTGTGTCCGTATTCATTATATAGATGTTTTCCTGTAATTCCTCATTCCTTCCCTGAAAATATAACGAAGCACGTCAGCCATGAGTACCAGAAAAGGTCAACATTTCATAGTCGAGCTGGGAAGTACTAAATTCAAGACCGAATTCTTAAGTATGTCTGAGCATTCAGCAATCTACTGATGTTCTTAGCATGAGCTGCATTTGTTAACCTTGGGAGCATGCCCTTGCAGGCAAGTGCAAATGGCAGCCTTTGAGGATAGCAGTGCACCCTGAGTTGAGATACTGATAGTCGACAGTGTCACTTCTTTATTTCTGTTTGTGCACAACATGTGTGGAGCATAATATGATTGGCCTAGAGGTGCAAAGGCACCTTTCGCTTTTTGAAACCAAATTTTTAAAGGTCTTGCCATGTCAGAAGTTACTAGTGTATGTTATCAGCTGCGTAACTTTATAAATTAAGTGGCCTGGGTTGCTGTATTTCTGAAACACTTTTGCAAGTCCTTAAAGATTGGTAGATGTTCGTGAACTTAATAA
Organism: Hyalomma asiaticum; assembly: GCA_013339685.2. NCBI lineage: Eukaryota > Metazoa > Arthropoda > Arachnida > Ixodida > Ixodidae > Hyalomma > Hyalomma asiaticum. The sequence continues at coordinate 102,784,145 of CM023484.1, read as the reverse complement.
ACATTACCTGTTAACTTTTAATTACCTGTTCATGAACTTAATAAACATTACCTGACGGATGGACGGACGGACCATCTGTTTAGGCCACCTTTGCACAAATTGTGTGAATGTGTTATGTCACATGAGATGCAGTTTGTAGCAATGTGACATTTGTGACTTATGCAATGTTAGTCATTAGTCGTGTGGGTAAATAAAAAAAATATGAAGAAATAGTGCAGCAAGTTATTGCATCTAATATGTGAAATAATTCAAGCTGTGCAACTTGTCATGTTTGGTTTGACGGTTAGATTCTATAGGTGGACACCTGTTTATGTGTTTTTTTAAAAGCAAAAATGGTCATACCATTTGGCTTTTCAAATTAACTGTGGTCCCCACTTAACTTCCCTGGCAATGATGGTCAGTACAAAGATCTGTCTTATCTTCGTGCTTAAGGCTTGAAATATTCTTGCATAATTTGCTCATTACACTGGTTCAGCATTATATTGGCTGAAAATTTTTTAAGCATTCCTGATTTTAGAAAACAAGCTCAATAACTGGAAGTTATTGTTGCACTTTGATAGCAATACCTTGTCAAAATCATTGGTTGCAGCCTCCATGCCATTTCAGGACGGAGGATGAAAGTAACAACTGTCATTGCCTTGTTAGCTAAACCGCAGTTTCATACAGTTATGTCTAGAAGTTTTATATATTTACGATGACTGTTAATTTTGCGCCATATGAGGATTACTTTGGTTGCCTCTCAAGGGAGAAGTTCCTGAGAGCATGACAGCGTTTGCTCTTGAAGTCTACTGCTATAAAAGTAAATGGTTTCAAAGAAGAGAGGATGGCTGCATTCTGCTGGTGTTTGTTTACTCTGCCGGTGTACGCTGCAACTTTCTTACATGTACAAAGATATGCTTCTGTTTACGCATGCCTCAGCTTGTTTATTCCATTTATTACAGCAGTGCTTTTGTAATCTGCTTCCTTTATTCCTATGCAGATTTCAACGTTATCAGATCGATTCAAGCAGTAGAACATCACGTAATGTGCCGCCTGGTTATTGAGTGAAGTGGTTCTTCCCAAGTTCGGCGTGCTGGTCCTCTCGCCGAACCTGGCGTGGCTGGACATTAAGTAGGCCATGGCCTACCTCGAGCTGAACGTCGAGCAGGTGAACAAGGCAGCCGAACTCCTTGCTTTTGACGCACAGGACATCGATCCCTTGGCCAGCGTAGTCGATCCGCGGCTCGACATTCACTCCTCCAAGTCTGCCGCAGCCGGTTCCAGCACGCATTTCCTGGGTATGCAGCGCCGAGTTCTCCCTGTCTTTGAATACTTTCTCGCTTTTCCTTGGGGCTCACTTTGTGTACCATGTTTACTCGCATAGTTTGTGCATCCCTGATTTTTCACAAACATTACTAAAAAGAAAGCTATACTCTCTTGTTTGGCACTCCTCGGGCCTACCTCCACCTCTGCATCCTCTTCCAACGTGAGAAAACGTGTGCACAGTCAATCTCCCGATGCTGCAATCTGGTACAATCAGAGTTGTAACTGCATTCGAGGTGTTGGAGGGTGTAGCTGGCCCTTATTCAATGGCCCAGTCGTGCCAGCACTGCATTTCTGTCTGTGATGTCATGCTGTGACAGAACTCACTTTTGTTTTACTTTGGCACTCTAGGCTCCACGATAAGCCGAGTGCAGCTGTGAGATAACGATGAACTACAATATCTAGATGGCAAAATGCAATCTCACTGTCATAAGGCTCGCCATAGATAATGAGAACCGTGCCACTGCAACTGCACTAACTTGAATGAGAGTTCCGTTATATACTTGCTTTCTGGAAGCCACTGACAGCACTCGCGATGCCGATTTTGATTATTCGGCTAGATATTTCAATACCTTTTTTAATGTGCTGTCCACGTCAGGCTCATTTACATGTTATTTTGGACGTGCTCGTGAAATCTCCAAATAATTTGCACCCTTTTTGAATATTTGCCTCCTATTTGATGCCCCATATTCACGAACAAAAGATGCGCACAAATTATGCCACTACTAAATGCGAAAAGCCTTCCACTTCCTGCTGGGCTGTCAAGAAACGGAAGACAGGCAAAAAAGGCATTTTCTGTACTAATGTGCATATGGCATATACTATCAGCGTATGAAACACAAACAGCGGATCGCATGACTGACGCATTAGCAGCGGTATAGTTCGCACCGTAGGTTCATCACATGCGTGCACATCTGGTGTGGCAGCACTGTGCCATTCCCAGGAATGCAATATTTTCGCTTCTGTCCTAGTTCTAACGTTTGAAATAAAGTAAATAAAAATAAAACAAAAGCAAAAACACTGCAGGTGGCTGTAAGTACGGCAACACAGTTCGCCAAAACTTTGAATGGTATCTTCACCGAATGAAGTCGAGCAGCGGTGTGCATGGTGCAATACGAACCATCATGATTGGACATAGATAGGCTCACGCGCTTAGCCACTTCACGACGGACCGGCAGTTGCATCCAGAGCACGGCCAAGCTGGATACGCATGCCTGTAAATGCTGATGAGTGGACGGCACGCACTATTGCTAATACTTGAAACACATGCTCTGTTGTTTGTGTTTCATTTGACGCCAATAGTACTGTGGTGCACGACACTGTTTCTTGGCACAGGACTGTCGGTCAACACCAAGTCAGTTTTACACAGTTTAAACGATATTCTCACACTACTTCGTTACAGCTTGTAGAAAGGCAAAATGAAATGAATGTTTAACAAAAATTGAGAAAGATATGTTTGTGAGAGTGAAGCGCCTTCTCAGAGTGCGCCACTGAAAAGTAGGTGGCCATGCCTGACGGAGCGCAACACCCAAAACTGCCAGTGCGGAGTAGGCTTCCTACATGACGCGATGGACCTCATTTGCTATAGTATTACTTCAGTAGGAACAATGGGTAGCATATGTGTCCCATTAGCTTAGTCACAATTGAACAGCTGGTAATATTGTCAACATAGAAAATTCAGCGCCCCCTTGGGGGCTCTGCATGATACGCGGCTATTCAATCACAATATTTCAGAATTAATCGCCATGGTAGTTGAGTGCTAAAATAGTTATTTAAAAATAATACATATACTTAAAAGCTGCGTGCGATGTTGCTTAAAAATGTATCGGTCAACGAATGGCGAAGCGTATTCTAAATAACTGCTTGGACAATGATGCCATTGCGCAGGCAGCCTATTTTCTAGTTTGGTGCAGCACATGCAGGGCAAATATTTCTTGGAAATGGCTGCTGAAATTGAGAATTACAAAGGGAGGTTGCTGCTAGTATGGTTGGCTTTGTGAATTGTTTGGTTATAACTGGGCACGGCAGCAGCGTTAGCATCTTAGCAAAACCGCTCTGTGTTTCAGAACTGAGAGGTGCTGCAGTCTCAGCTTAAGGGAGGTGATGTGGCTGCAGCACATAACGTTTGCCTTCACTACAACGGGACTACCAAATGCTGCCTTGTTTTCTTGTTGCTGTTGTTTTTATTTTCCTCGAGAAATGCTGTTGTCATTGCTGCATGCTTCTTTGAAGGCGTGGAGAATGCGATTGATTACACAATGTTTTCCTACTGCCCTGTTATGGCGTGTGCCCCTGACTGCTTTGCAGCAGGTGGCACATTTTTTACGCTGTGCAGCAGCCTTTGAGTTATGGTAATGCCAAGTTTGGTTGAAGTAATGCTCAGTTTCTTTGCTGGGGATGTCAGCAGAGAACTCTTAGACGAAGGAATGATAACTTCTCTTCTTTAGTGTGGCACTTGCTTTCAGTGTTGTCGACACAGAGACAAGACTTAAAGGGGCCCTGTGACACATTTTCGACTGCCTTTTGGAGCACTGGAGCATGTGTGCAGTATTGAACACTGACATGAACGCAAAAAGAATGATAAGAATCGATGCACGAGAACTAAAGTTACTAGTCCTCTAAGTTCAAAGCATGAGCAGATGGCCTGAATAAAACGTACAGTTTCACATTTCACTCTCCCATGGACATTGATGGTTGCTTTCACTCAGTACTTATTACATTGATACAAATATAAAAGCAGCATTAATTACATATTTATCTTGTGCATTTATCAGCCCCGCTTTCAGAAGTTCGCCAGGTTACATTTGTGTGATCCTCACAGTCAAAGGAATTGTCGCTTTACTTTGGTTGTTGATTGCATGAGAGTTGGCTTGGAAATGCTTAGAGTTGGCTTGGTTAGTGCTTTCTTCTGTGATAAAGGCAAGTAACCCTTTTGTGGGGTCTGAAGTGAAGAAAGACTGAATGCATGTGGCATCTCCTGTTACTAACACTATTAATTTTTACCTAGTGCAGTCCTACAGCATGGGAGCTATGGTATTGGGCATTCAACAGTCTTACTTCAAATGACCAATGGAAGTCACTGCTGCAAGCACTGTTTGTGTCATTCATGATCACCGTTTCTCATGTGCTCTTACGACAATAACGAGGGCAACCAGGACAGCATTTCTGGTGGCCCCATGGTTGAAAAAGCAGAAAAAACAAAGCACTGTTATCTTTCCTTCCAAGCTTACAAGTAACACTGCATGAATTTTTGTCATCTTTGGTGACCATCACTAACACCACCTTCATTCGGGTTTTGTCTCTCTTCTCTCTCTCTTCTGTCCGTGCAATTGTGTTCCCGTTTGTTTTGTCCGTCCCAGCCGAGTCAGAGCAGAGCCGACGATCCAGCGTGGCTAGCTCGGCGGGAAGCACGGTGGGCAAGGCCCAGGCACCACCTGGGCCACCTGCAGGCACCGTGAATCCGGCCACCAATGGAACCTGAGCAGCCACCGGCAGCTCCGCCCGATGACCCGGTGTATCCAAACATCTCTCCCCGGGTGGGCACTCTCACTACTAACAGCCTGCTCTTGCATGTATTTTTTTTTTTTTAAATGCAGTCGAATCACTGTTATAAGAGACACTCATGTAAGGGACAATTGGGTATTGTCTACACATCGTTTACTTACATGGTTGGCTGCCTGGTCTGTTCTCCCATTAGTAGCTGGACCTCTTTTTGTAATGGACATGCTCCTTTTGGATGACTGGTTGTGAGGGACAAAATACTATCCTTCAATCTCGGTCATCAGTCTCTTGCTTGTAGTTTAGATGCTGTGTTGATGGCTGACAACTGCATGCAATTAATTCATTGTGGAAACAAAAAGAAATGATAACCAAGTAAGGTGAGGAAAGCTGTGGTGAAGAAAATATGAATCCACAAGCTTGTTTGTATGCTTTTATAGGTAAAGTACTCAGTGTAAGAATGCCAATGATAAGGCCAAAGTGTGTTGGCAGGCCATTTGGTTGATGTTCATTATTAAACAGTGTGATGCTGAATGTGTGCAAGGCACACACATGCGCATGTACAGCCCTGACTTTCAACAAGCAATGTTTATTTTTGTGTTCTCATGATGTATACCCAGGCGAAATGTTGAGGCCCGTGTACTGTGCGATGTCAGTGCACGTTAAAGAACCCCAGGTGGTCGAAATTTCCGGAGACCTCCACTACGGCGTCTCTCATAATCAGAACGTGGTTTTGGGATGTTAAACCCCACAAATCAATCAATCAAAAGAAAAGGAAAGAGGCCAACTAGCGTTGTTTTAGTGTACAATGGTTTGTAGTTCTATTGGACCTGTATATTGCTGTAAACATGTGTGTAGCGATAAAATGAAGAAACGTCACAATTGTGCGCACATGTCGGCACTGACACCTGTCACCCTATGACCACAAGTTCTAGGTTTCAATATCTAGTGAAATTAACAAAGGAAACAGAAGTCAAGCAATTGTTGTATTGCTTATTGCTTCTTCGAGATAACACGAGCTGTTACATTAGGCACATGAAGCTGCCAATCTCTTGGTGACACTTTGCAATCGGTGCCGATAACTTGCGAGATAGGGCGCATGCCATCTTTCACAACTGTCGCTGCACAATGCAGCAAGATGCGTCCGGCAAAGCTGGCTGAAAAAGACACAGCTCGCCTCCTATGCCTAGTGCTTGAAGACACTGCAGTGTGCTTGTCGTTGATTGCACAGTGCTCGATATGTAGTAGGATCTTGTCACAGGGAAAATTCGAGAGAACATGATGGCAATGGCAACTTTTCACTTGAAGTGTTCCTGCAGGTGCTGTCGTGGCAAATGCATCGTGGCATGAAACGAGTTGAAGGGGATGCTCGTTAAATGCATCCATCCAACTTTTGCAGGTGGCCGAGTATGTGACGACTGAGAATCCTACACTGTGCACCCAGGTAGCTGAGTGCATCGAGAAGCACTCCCTGGTGCACTCGCCGCGCCGAGCGCAGGCTGCTCCAGCCAGCTCTGTGGCTCCCCGTTCGCCGCTCAAGTGCATGGCCCAGGCAGCCGACGCCCTCGCGGTCCAGCAGTCCACCATTGGTAAGAATGATGGCAGGTCTGTTGGATGACTGATTTGCTGTTCATGTTCCCCAGTGATTGGTCTGTCACTGATTATTCTTTCACGTGAATGGAGCAGTAGTCGTTCTGGTTTTCTTCCTACCTTCGTTTCTTGATGCATCCGTCCTTTAGGAATGCTGACAAAGGTCAGTTTCCATTGAAAACATCGAGTTGCAGATGATCGCACTGTGGAGTGATAGAGAAAGAATGGCAATAGTGTTATGTCTGGCAGTAGCCTCAGACACAAGGAAAGCATGCCGATAGGCGGCTTGAAGAAAAGCATATGGACCCAGTCGCAGAGCAAAAGCCAGAGAAAGTGCTCCTATTTCTTGGTCTCGCTTAAGTAGGCAGTGGCGGAGAGTGTAGTGCCCCCTAACGGCGGGTCTACAGGCACAGCGTAGCGCCCCCTAAAGGCAGCTTACTTTGGTGAAGTGAGCTCTAGACATACTAGACTAATGAGGGGCCAATACATAACGTAGTTCTTACACCACCTTATCAGTAAAATAGAAATAACAGGTGAAACACTGTGTGAGGAAAGAAATGGGACAACACGGTCCTCGTGATAGTCCTTGCTTCTTTACGCTGACGATAATGTTGTGCATTGTAGATTTGATGAATTCGGAATAGAGTGGTGCAGTGAATGGTTCATATATGCTCATCCATTAGAGTTGTCTGGCTGTTTGCATTCACTTCTCTGGTCTCTGTTGTTGCCCATAGTGTTTCTAGATTTTTGACATTTTTGGCATAAGCTTAAATGTGCTCACCTCTGGCAATATGAGTTCTTTCATTGTGTGGCCCAACTGGCTTTCTACAATGGCCCTCGATTTAGAATTTCCTACTAGTGAATAACAGGCTAAGGAAGTTGTAGTTAAATGCAGTCCTAGGGGTGTGTGAATAGCCAAGTAGTTTTCGAATAGCACTTGCTATTCGATTTCCATCTTACTTCACCATTGAAACTGCTTGAAGTTTTTATTTAAGGGTCAAAATGTGCGATGTCTTCGATAAGTCGGCCATTCCAGCATGTGGTACAGCTCGCTGCATAACACCTGTGTACTGCAGTGAAGTTCACACACTAGCACACTGCGGTGAAGCTTACACTTGTGCACTGTGGCAAATATGACATTCGTGCTCCGCAGTAATGCTTACGCTTCTGTACTGTGGCGGAGTTAATCGAATACCGGTTGTGGTGGCTGCATCGTGGTGGAGCTGAAACCGTGAGGCCTGTGTGCCTGTGATGTCGGTGCATGTTAAAGACCCCCCCCCCCCATGTGCTTGAAATTTCCAGAGCCCTCTGCTACGGCGTCTGTCATAATCATAGTGTGGTTTTGAGACATAAAACCCCATAAACCAATCAACTCACACGTCTGCATGACTCTGCTCTGCTGGACCGTTTTTTCTGGGAACATTGCTGGAGTACACTAGTTGTACAGTAAATTTGATTTTTTGCCCATGTTAACAGTAAATCTTCTGTGTAATTTAGCATGGAATTATTTAAAAGATATTCAAACATTATTAGAAAATTATTTTATTCGGTTTACACTGAGACATTAAAATTCAAAAATTCATTTCTCATCCAGAATTTTACTGTTTGCTCAGGTCTACCATTCGTAGTCAATGGCAGTTGTCCTTGTGCTTATACTTCACTTTAAATGCTAAGTTACATGTCTTCATTTGCCATTGTGTAACGTAAGGTCAGTGAGAGCACAGCAATGTTGTGCCTTAAATTTGCATTTCTATGATTGTTTCGCTGTTGATTGTTGGAGCCGCCTGCATAATATGGCTCTCTCTTCACACTATGCTGGGGGAATGAGCTTCATTGGTTTGCAAATTTTTATGTTATACTAGTACTACTTTGTTCTTTTTAGATTCATGATTTCAGGTTGCAGCTGGCCTTGTCTTTAGTTGGTATTTCCCAATACGTCTTGCATTTATTAATATGATGATCCATTCACCACTCTAATAAACGAGACCAGGTATACACGGCAGTAAAACTTAGGTCTTCACTTGCAACGTGCTCGCAGGTGTGCCTCTGAAGCCACCTGTGCCAACCAAAGCGGTCTACCAGGAGTTAGTCGAGTATCCCCCAGAGAGCATCGTGGCTTCCGTTGACGAGCGCGCTTCCTGGCTTCGCACAATCCTTGAGCACCCCAGCTGCCACAGGGAACCACGTACAGTCTTCCCAGAACGGCCCTTCTAAGCCTAACCCCCTCGTGCGCAACCAATGCACCATCACCCGGAGAGAGCTTCCCTCCGTGCACAATTGGAGGCGACCTTCCGAGGATCCCGGCTTCGACGCGGACAACTTCGACTCGGCCTCCATGTGCTCCGAGACGGAGTCGAATCTGTCGTGGGTCAGTGACGTCGACGACGAGATCAGGATGCTCAAGTCTATGATGGTGCCGCGGGCATCCCAGTTTCGCTGCCATCACTGCCCGAGAGAAGATGGCGACCGCTACGCAGACTGACCCGCTGTCTTCTACTGGCAGCGTAGTGGCTCATGTAGGTGTCGAAACGGACGAGACGGACCTCCTTGCGATTCTGAAGGAGAAGGCCCACCTCGAGGGCGAGCTGGACACGCTTCAGGGAGAATTGGGCCGGCTAGTTCAGGCCAAGTCGGAGCTGAAGACGCGGGCAGCCGCTGCCGAGGCCCGCTGCCAGAAGCTTGCGGAGGAGAAAGACGCAGCTGTTCAACGAGAGGCCAGCTTGCAGCAGGAGCTGCAGTCACTGAAGATGGAGTCTGTGCGCTATGGGCGCGTGGTGGGCGACTACGATAGCCTTATACACTCGAAGGAGTCCGAGACGGGCTTCCTTCATGACGAGGCCGCGGTGCTGTCGAATGAGAACCGAGAGCTGAAGGTGGCCGTAGAGGAGCTGAAGGTGGACCTAGAGTCACGGTGTGGTGCCATAGAAGGGCTCAAGAAGAAGATTGCCGAGATGCATGTGGAGAGCCAGTCGGCCGTGCGTGCTCGAGCCCAGCTGGAAGCTGAGAATGCAAGCATCCGCAATCAACTACAGGTGAGTGGCTGAAAACGTTGGCTCGGACCGTAATACATTCGACGCTCGTTACAATGGACCCTGATAATCCGTCCAAAAGCTTGTTTTTATTCGAGGTCTGTGACATCTATACCTCATGACTTCAGTTCGGGGCCAGGGAGATGGTGATCGTCTACACCGCCGTGTAATCAACCTCATTGTTTTTGGTTCAGTGGCATGGGGTAGGCTAGTTCTGTAACTATCCACTGGAAGTAGATTCTACGGCATGGATTACGGACAACATCAACCACCAGCCAGGCGCTGTTATAGTAGGTGCCTTAAGGCCACTGCTAATCTGGACTAGCTCTAACACGTTCGTACTAATGCACCTCTTACAATAATAACCTAATTCTAATGTTCCAGGAATTTATCAGGATCTGGGCTTGGAGCACCAGGATGCCTCACTTCCGAAACTTTGGCCACAGTGCCTAACAACAGTGTTGCAAAATTGCGGATTAAGTGATGAACATTGAAAGTAAGAAATAAGTAAACAAAATGTTTTTAGGTCACACTTGACACAAGCGCCTATGATCAGTCCAACCCAACACTTGCATGCAAAAGTGAGCTTAGTTGTTTGGAATCGAACTCTCGGCCTCCTTGGGTAGCCTTTGTACGAAAGTCCTTTGTATGGGGATCTGTTGCAGTGAGCGCAGACTGTACAAAGAAACAAAAAGGAAGGTTGAGGCTTTGTTGAGCTTAGGGGCACATTGTTCAAATCACGTGCTGTCACCAGCATAACTTTAGCAGTTTCTGAAAACTGCATAAGCAGCCTTTGTTTCAGTGTATTGTTGAAAGCAAAGGCCCTTTAACGTAAGCTGCAAAAAAACAACTGAAGGGTTAAGGAGTTACATTTTGAGCAGCTAGGGTTATGCTCTGTATGTGCCTAGAGCAAAGGCAGGCTCTGGTTCTAGCTACATGGATTTGCTCCATCTGCATCTTCGGCACACAGTGCGAATTATTGCAACCATGACATGCCTGGCCAAATTTTATGCTGAAAACAAGTACACTGAATTTTTATTGCTAATCTTGACAAATGAAAACTCATCATAGCGAAAATATGAGGGACAGCATTGAAAAGGCCAGCTTTTGATGCGTGTGGTTGGGCACTGAGCTGGCTTGTGAGAAAATGAAGTGCTGTTTGGAGCATAGAATTGGTCGTGGCTCACAAAAGGCACATCCTTCTTGGGTGTGCTTTCTTATTGGGACACCTTGTCAGTGACGCCTTTATTGATTCCTTTCCATGAGAGGAGATGCGCATTTTCTGTTTGCCATGTGTCTTGTCATAGTATGCAGCGTTGTGCCAGTACCGCAGGTGTGAAACATTCTGTGTCTCCGAACATTTTGAACTGAGCACGAGAACCAGTTTTCTCGCGCTGCAGTTCAGAAGGGTTATATTCAAAAAAGTGGTACAAATTAAGAGGTGCATTTGCACATTGGTGGGGTGTACTGTAGGGAATGGGCCATGCATCCCTATACATCAATTACCTACTAGTTCAGTGGCTGTCATCACACGTGACAAAAACAATTCGCTTGCAGAGAGCACAAATGCCAAATCACTTTGCTTTATGGATGGTTCATCGACGAGATTCTTTATTCGCGGACATTTTCCTTAATGGCTCTGTGCATTTCACTCACGCACTTGCAAAACTGGCCGCAGGTCGTCGAGAAGTCCAAGGACTGGTTCCGCGACCAACTCCACGAGAGCCAGCAGGGCAGGAACCAGTTACACAAGGAGCACGTGTCCATACAGGCCGAGAAGATTGCGTTGGAGAGCACGGCGGAGATGCTTCGAGCCGAGAATGCACGCTTGGCTCAGGAGCTGCTGGAGGCCCGGCATCGTTCTGTGCGCGACAAGGAGAGCCTCATGAAGAGGCTAGAGGACATCGAGGCTGACCTGCTCGAGAGGGAGGCCACCTTGACTCGCGAGGCTGCTGCTGCTCAGTCTCAACAGGTAACGCAGTCGAACCTTAATACACAACGAATTATTGGTTGTAACCAATTGTCATTTATGACGAAATGAACTCAAAATAGCATTGCCAATAAAAGAATGTTACGAGTGTACATTTATAACAAATCGAGCATTGAGAAAATTCTGTCTGTGTCATGATGAATCTGCTATAATGAGCTTTGACTGTACAGTATTTTACAGTGGGCCTTTTTCGTAGGGTTGTCTGCTCATGCACAGTGTTGGCAACGAAGCACATGCTATGGCTTTTGGGTTTTGGGGCACCTTCTGTCGTGCGGTCAAAAATCATCTTGAAAGAGCAAGTGGGAAGCCCGCCTTGTACAGTTATCTACTGGTACATGGTGGAGGATCACGGAGGCCACAGGCCCGCAGTTTCTATTTTGGCGATTGCCACTGGAGGCACTTTTACGCATAAAAGCACCACTGTGTTTAGCCTGAAGCTTCATACATTCAGAGCCAAATATACTGAACTTGATGGGTATTTCGTACCTGCCAGCTCCCCTAATTTGCCTGGGAGACTTTTGATTTCGGACCAGTCCACCCGGTTGTAAAGGCACGTCCATAAATCTCCCGATAAATGACCCCAATGTCACTGAAAAAAAAAAAGTGCAACAAAGGGCATCACTCCAAAAATTTTCTGGCCTTGAGGAGCCCCAACAGCTTGCTGTGAGACCCTCATCTCCACCCTCTGATATAAAAGGAGGGGGGGGGGGGCACCGTGTTTGTGTGTGTCTTTTGTTATATGTAGTTTGGTGTGTTACTGTTATATCTGCAAGGGACTCTTGAGAACATAACCGCTGTATGAACATGTTATGCAGTGAAGTGTGCTAAGTATGGGGAAAGGGCTACTGGCTTTCACAGGTCATAGCACCTTTTGCCCTGCATTTATGTGCATCAAACATGCACTATAATTATGAGTAGTGGTATGATCACAAACACCTGAATTCTTTACTGGTAATCATACTTCGTTGTTCACACATGAGGGCCTTGGCATGGTTCAAAGTTTGATGTATCAAACGTGGCGGTCCACGGGTGTTCTATATTCGTGCGCGCCAGCCTTATACTTATGCATTGGATTTGCTGTTCGACAGAGCCAATAATTCGACATATCTGAGTTTTATATGTCTGGGTTTGGACTGTACATTGAATCTAATAGTGAATAGGAGGTTGACAACCACGAAGCACATTAACATCCTCTTGCGTGGGGTTTCTGGGGGCATGTTGCAACTGTCTGTTGTTGAATTCCAATGGCGGAGTCGGAGCAAGTTTTTCTGCTTCTTTCGGAGCAAGTGTGTTCCAATGACAGAGTGAGGACGGGAGTCGAGAATTCCAATGAGAGAGCCGGAGGGGATTCAGAGCGGGAGTTGCTCCGTGGAGCACGAAAAGCTGCTCTGCCGAAATCGGCGGAGTGGACCGGAACTCGTTCCTTTAACACGCTTGCCTGCTTGGGGGCGCGGCGGCGCCGCCGGTCGCGAATCGCGAGTTGTGGTAATGGCGGACGGCATGGGCTGCTCGGGTGCCTCGGCAAAGCGTGCGGCATTGCTTCTGCTACTCGATAGCGACAGCTCAGAGTCGGAAAGCTCAAGTTCCCGCACAAGTGATTCCTCGGACACTGACAGTGACGCTGAAACTTACGCTTACAAGCGGGAATTTGAGAGGAAATTTGACACCATGCGCAAGGTATCGTGGGTAACTCGGCAGCTTCCGCCTTGCTCCAGCGGCGCGGGTTCCGTTCCAATCGCGGATTTGGAGGATTTGCTCTACGCCAGAGTCGAGTGCTCGCTCACGGAGTCAGTCGGCTGCTCCGACTCCGCCATTGGAATTCAACATGTGTAAAGGATAATTCCACATACTTGGGTTTGTGGCGTAAAGATTTCATTACGCGCATTTCTTCTTCGATGCCTATCCCACATGTACAGACATTCATGCACTTTTGCTTGCATTAATTCCACTCTTGATCCACTGACAGCCTGCTTCCGATGCCGGAGACCTGTCCGGCAAGTTCCGTGTGGCCGAGTTGGAAGAGCAGCTGCGCTCGGCCGAGTCGAGCCTGTCCGAGAGGTCGGCAGCTCTGTCGGCTCTAGAGCGGGAGCGCACGGAGCTGGTGACGGAGGTGCAGAGGCTGCGGCTACGGCTGAGCGACAGCGAGCTCGGCCGGCGTAACCAGGATGAGCTGCTGCGAGAAGGGGTGCAGAAGGTCAGGCGGCTGCAGACGGAACTGGTGGCCAGCGAGGAGCGAGTCACGGAACTGCGCAACCAGAAGGCAGCCCTGGAAGTGGGCTTGGCGGCCGCCAACGAGGACAAGCGCATCGTTGGCGAATCACTGGGTACGCTGACCGAGAACTTGGCGCGTCTTGAAGGCAACTTCAAGCTCATCCGGACTGAACAAGTGGCCAAGACGGCACAGGTAAGTGAGATTCCTGGGCACTTTAAGAAGTTCTGGGGCTGTTGCGCAACTGACCTATAAGGGAAATTTCTGTAAAATTTCTTTTTTTTAGCGTTTGCTGGTAGCATGAAAATGAAGGAAAGGGAATATAAGAGTGAAGAACAAAGCAGGAAGAAAGACTGCCTCAAGGATTAGAGAGGCCCACTTTGTAAGAAATTTAGAAGCATTAATAAAAAATGCAGAGTATAACACTAATAAATGCAAGTAACTTTATTATAAGTAGAATTGCTGCTGGAGTAGAATGACTGCCTCTAATTTGCTCTGCTTCGTATCTAGTTGCTACGATTGTGTGTACATCTTTCTCAATTAACAGAACTCCCGTTATATGGGACATTTCCTTGGTCCCCTAATGTTTCACCTAAAGGGAGTACAAACTCAAAACTTTGTGTCTTTTTTCCTGCAGTTGCAATAAGTGCCTAATAGCTTGCTTGTGTAGGACAGACTGTTTGGGCTAGTTGGTCTTGCATTGTGAAAACTTGAACTTTGCATGAATAAAAGCACACACAAAGAGTCAATGGCAGGCGCTACTAACAACTGTTTATTGTGAGAAACACTCATCGATGTATGTGCAGTAAAACCTCAATATAACAAACTCAATATAACAAAATTCTCAATATAACAAAGTGTTTGGGTTTTACAATGAGTTGTTCATAGAACACCATGTATCTTTTACCTCTGTACAGTAAAACCACCTTAACTCAGATTTCACGAGGCCGAAAAAAATGTCTGAATTAACCGTATGTCAAATCAACGAAGGGGCAACGATCACAACTAAAGAAACGCCAAGACATCCAACAAACCTTCATTTCTTGAAAAAACTCATTGTTGTTTGTTTGGTGCAAGAAATTTGCGCCGAAAGCACAGTTTTTCTAAGTTCGTCCAAATGATGCAGTCTGTGCAGACTCTTCGGAAGAAACCACACAGATGTCCTCCAAAACTTTTAGCACATCACTGGCTTCTTTGGCACAGTGTTGTGGCACTTCACGCACATCCACGACAGGCACGTCCTCGGGATCCGAGTCAGGGTTCTCGCCGCCGAGTGACCCGCCAAGTAGTTCGTCGTCAATGAGGCGACTGGCAATGGCAATGTTGCTACCTGTTTGAAGATGGTCATCCAGTGTCTTGAGGCAGGAGTGTGTTGAAGCGACTGTCGTCGTCATCGCTATTTTCATCAACATCTGCATTCCCAGCTTTGAGGGTGTCAGTGTCACAGACAGAGTTTTTTCCGATCTCCATACAGAGCAACATGCGCTCAAGCACTTGTTTCCTGTATCAACTTTTGTTGTATTGGATAATT
Source organism: Hyalomma asiaticum (assembly GCA_013339685.2). NCBI lineage: Eukaryota > Metazoa > Arthropoda > Arachnida > Ixodida > Ixodidae > Hyalomma > Hyalomma asiaticum. Next base: position 102,768,996 of record CM023484.1, on the reverse strand, counting down.
TCCTGGTCCACAGGCTGCAGGGAAGCGATTGTGTTCGGCGGCAAAAAGAGAAGCTCTATGTTTGTCAGCCTTGACACATAGGGTGCGGACTGCAGTTTTCTAAAACAGTCAGTACATTGCGCAATTTTATTAAAAAGCAGTGGTCCAGTTCGTGCAGCCAAGCTTGAAATATTGTTGTGATCATCATCATCATCATCATCATCATCATCATCATCATCAGCCTGTTTAGGTCCACTGCAGGACGAAGGCCTCTCCCATCGATTTCCACTCCACCCTCTCCTGAGCGAGTTGGTTCCACTTTACGCCCGCAAACTTTTTAATTTCATCGCTCCATCTAACCCTTTGCCTGCCTCTGTTGCGTTTTCCCTCTCTCGGTATCTATTCCGTCGCTCTTACTGTCCATCTGTTATCTGTTCTCCTCATGACATGTCCTGCCCAGGTCCACTTCTTTCTTTTAATTGATATAATAATATCGGCTACTCCTGTCTGTTCTCTGATCCATTCTGCTCGTTTTTTATCTCTTAGCGTTACCCCTATCATTTCCACAGGAAGTTTCCTCATGCTTCTGAAACACCTTGGCTTCTTGTGTTTGCCGATTATCAAGAGGGGCAGCCGTTCTGTGCCACTCATATTGGCGGCTAACAAAGCAGTTATCCTGTCTTTGTTTCGCTTGCTGCCAAAGCAAGGGTCCCCCTTAAACATTATAAACTTGTCTGGCAGGGCTTTGTAGAATAAGGCCGTCTCATCTGCGTTGCAGATATCATAACCGGCTAGGCGCGCAGTGAGTTCGGCGCTCCATTCTTCTACGACACTTTCATTGACAGCCCCCCTTTTGCCGCACACACTTCGGAAGATCAGGCCATGCTGTTTCTTGAATCGGTCAATAAAGCCTTCCGATGCCTTCAAGTCTCCGATGCCAAGCCCGTCGCGTACTTCCCCACCTGAGCACAGATCAGTAGGCCGCTCCAAGGCAACTGCGTTGTGTGATTCAGTAATCCAACAGAGCAACGCATCTTCAAGCTTAGGGTGTGCTGCCATTCTCAGCCTCTTCCTATTATCACCGAACTTGTCGCTCTCGTATGCCTGCAAAATCTCTGTTTCATTCATCATGTGCGGGCCGAGTGTACTTTATTTCATGTTGTACTTGTTTGTTATTACATGTCACAATACGCCTGCTGCCTTCACATCTTTCATTAAAGTACAAGCCATTGATTTTCGTTTATGACTGCTTTTTTTTGTTGCGTTATGTAACCACTCCTGCAAGGGCCGAGTGAGCCTGCAGTATATTCAAATAAAAATAAAATTATTTGAACTCTCTCAGCTCAACTCTTCGCTTCATACTTTGGCCTCTTTGGTTGGAGCACTAGAGCTCATGGTGGTGTGGTGTGTCGGTGAAGCAACGGGTGCACTCATGATGTCCACAAAAAACAAAGTGTGTGTGTGTGTCTATATATATATATAAAACACGAGAGAGGATTAACAAACAAGGTTCCTCAATGTGCGTGCACTTGCTTGAAGTGAAGCAATAGATATGACAATTACAAGGGCAAAAAAAAAAAAAAAGTGCACAGCTCCACAAGCACACACACACACATTCAAAGAGACATCAAGCGCCAGCAGAGAGAACGTCAAAAATGGCTTCAAGAAGTCTTCTTCGCGTGCCTGATTGTTTCACACTATAACCAGGCGACACCAGTGCCAAAAACGAACGTGCAAGAAGAAAATACGTCGTAGCCACCATGTTTAGTGTTGGTTTGCGGCCTCAAAAGCCATGCTTGAATGCGATAAGAATAAAAAAAAAAAATGAGACACACCGTGGTCAGCATTTTAGTAACGAATGTGCCGGCTCTGACGTGTCTTTGTTATTCGACCCAATGCATACCAGCATGGCCTTTGAAATTGGTGCACATTAGATCTCGACCCCATGACCTGTGAGCCGTCTGAATTATCTGAAGTCCAGCAAAATATGTCTGAAGTAACGAGAGTTTCGTGCTATAGGATTATGTGCATGTTTGACGGGACCATACACCGCATCCGAATTAATCGAATTTCCAAATTAGCGGGGGCTGAATCAACGAGATTAGACTGTGTAATGAAGCAAGTTTATCCGCAATTTCAGTATAGCAAAGCTTCACTGGCACCACAGACAAAGACTTGGGCAATAAATTGAAACTTCTGGTCGTTCCTACTGTCAAATTGGAGAGTTTCATGGGGCTTTTGCTTGCACATATTTCAAGTCGCTTGCCACCCGCTGGCACAGAGCAGCCGCATGCTTGCCTCCTTACTACCAGAGCACGGAGAGACGGAGAGCCTGCATGCGAACAGCCTACCGCTGCTACTAAAGGAACATTGATAAGCACTATGGTAGAATAGGCAGCACTTTATAAGTATAACTGCTGATTTTGAACATGTGTGATGTTTGGGCTGTATACAGAAAAGATGGATGTTGATAAGTAATAGGCTGGAGTAGTAGCTGATATTACACATGTGCTGTAATGTTACAGATTGATCAGCTGCAAAGAGAGAAAGCGTCGCTTGCCGAACGGCTCTCGGAGGCCGAGGGAGCCCTGTCGCTGGCCAGGAAGGAACTTGCATCCCGTTCGAACGCACAGTCCCAGGCACAGGCCATGGAGGTGAGCCAGCTGCGCAAGCAGTGCAGCGACCTACAGAACGTGGTGCGTGTCCTGGAGGTCGATCTCAAGAAGAGCGCTGCCGAGGCCAGGGAGGTGGCGGCGAGGCACGATGCGGACAAGGTGAGGGCCCGCTGTATGCTCTTTCTGGCACTACCATCATTTTTGCTGGTGTTCATGAGTGCACGATGCATTCAACCCTCGGTATACCAAATGCGGATCTAATGGATTATCGGCTATAATGAATTAAGCGAAGTGTAGTGTTGCCATTAAGACGTGTGATGAATTGTCAAATATAAGGAAGCTACCTCTGTGCGATGTTGAGTTTTGTTTGTACCTTAGATAGGTATGGTTGTGGAACAGTGTTGTGTTCATGTCTTTTTGAATGCTGCATGCGTAAAGAGGCCCACTCCATCCATGCCTGGGGGATGGGGGGGATTGACCTACATTCGAGTTGACTCGCACTTGTGTAAATACGAGGCTAGTCAATGCCCTATGCACAAACAATTGGTGTAACATGTTGAAGTGCATCATTTTGGATGCCCAACAGTGCCCAGTGGCACCTAATGGTTAATGGCAATGTGATGCTAAACACGGCCACTTCCACCTGTTTGTGGCCAAGGCAACGCGTACTTCATGCCAGTCTTTTGCCTTTGTGACTGACAAAGCTGCATGGAATGCGCACCTACGTTTCTGCAAAAACTGCACCTGTTGCTACTCATCTGCAGCTGTTACACTCGCATCGGTGGCAGAAGGTTCTTTTGGACGGGTCTGGTAAAGCATCGTGCACAAGTCCAAGTCCCGCTCAGGGGAGCTACAACATAGTACTCACTTTAGATCATTGCCTTGACAGTTCACCAGTCTGAGCTGATTTAGTGCTTTACTCTAGTGTCCCTTTAATTTTGCATTGCACGCCACGTTATGCCCTGCAGGAAAAGCTGCGACAGTCGGAGGAGCGGCTGGAACACGCCGAGGCCGAGCTGGAGACCCTGGCACAGCGCAACGCCGTCCTGGAGAACCAGCTGCGGGAGTCGGCCCAGCGGCTGGTCCGAGAGGAGGCCCGCCGGGCAGCCAGCCTCCAGGAGCAGGCGCAGCTCCATGACTTGTCCACCTGGGAGACGCGCGTCCGGGAGCTAGAGCAGACACTCGCCACCCGTGAGATGGCCACCAGGTAACTGGTGCTTCCCTCCCTCTCTCTGTCCCGGCATGCGTTCTGGAGAGGAGTGCCTAGCTGTTGCGAGACATAGCATGCTATGTTGCCAGAAATAGTTTATTTTGCCACTGAATTGCAAAGCTCAAATAGTCAAATTTCAGTGCGAATCGAATTGAGTAGTAAACGCTGTTTGAAAGCTATTAGAAAATTCGAATGTTTGTACACCCCTAATAAATTTATTTGAGTAAGACAAGTTGATGCAAATGTGTACTAGAATGTATGTTAACTTCCCGACAAAAGTGACGTGGTCTGATTGTTTTACACACAGTGGCCGATGGGTGAAGGAAGGGGCACTACTGGAGGAAGCGTAAAGTTTGCATTCCACCTTAAGAAAGATGTGGTGTAGGAGGTAAAAGCCTGGAGGTTAACTGTTTTTGTTACACTGATCGTACTGGTTTTTTTTTTCTTTTTGTTAAAAAGTGAGTAAACATTCCTGCTGTATTGGCTTTGTTACCGGGTAGGTACCCTTCTTTAGCAATGGACCTTTCGTCCCCTAATCTTTGAATGTGCCACAATGTGCTGCCGTGATTTACACGAGTACCGTTCATTGTGCAGTGATAACATCTTTGGCAGTGTTAACATGACATTGCAGAGAGCATAGTGCAGGCAAGCAGGATTGAAGAGAAGTATGTTTGGATTCTTTAAAAAGGAAGCGTGTATCGTAGAAAAGCTTGGAATGTATACTTGGGCATATGAGAAGGGTATTGTATTGTGCGTTGTCTGTACCTCAACACCCTTTCTCTTGCGTTCACATGCCCGACTGTTCTTTCCTGCGAAGGATTCCTATGAAAAATACAACAGCCTCTCAATAATCCAAACCTGAGTGAACCCAAGAATTTTCTTCACCATGTCGGAAGTTTCAATTATTAAATGCAAGCACAACAGCTGGGGGGACTCAGTGCGAAATATCAAGGAAAGCATAGATGGCCAATTATCATATGTGTGGCTGCTCTCTTGGCTTTTTTTTTCCCTTTTTTTCTTTTTTATGCTTGTGGTTCTGAATGCTTTGACAAGTGCAGGCAGGCAGTTAGCTATATTTCATGCTGCTTCTAAGATGCATGAACACAAGTACATAGCGATTAGGAACAAAAGCAGCTGACATTCGTGGTAGAGATGAACAAGAGATATGGATTAAAGGAATCAACTGAATGTTACAGCTTGAATTAAGTAGCTTCTTAAAATGTATGGGAAACATAGCAGGCCAACCAAAAATTTGAAATTTGATTCAGTTGACCGAGAGCGTGAGTGACTAGGGCTTGTTGACTGTTGAGAGTCCACTCTGCATCGAGTTTCCGTTGTTCAAGTGTTGACGCTGTACGGTTGCTCACTTTGTGCAGAGAGCAGGAGCGCATGCACAAGTCTAACATCCGGCTGCTGACGCGCAAGCTCCGTGAGAAGATGAAGGAGCTCAAGCTGGCCCAGGTGCAGCTGGCGAATGCGGAGTCGCAACAGCAGGACGAAGAGTTGCGCCGGCAGGGCCAGAAGTCAGTCAGCCGGCAAGTGCAGACCCTGGACGGGCCGGAGAAAGTGAGCTCCGAGGCTCAGACCGACGCGACGGCAAAGACCCAAGAGGAGCAGACGGAGCTCGCTGAAAAGAACCAGGAACTGCTGCTGAAGCTTGAAAGGGAGCAAGGAAGACTTGCTGGTGAGCATTGTTCGTTTTTTTTATTGAGTCACGCAGTTTTGTTTGTGACTTAATTTTGAGAAATGGGCAGTAGAAACGAAGAGTCTAGGAAAAACGATGAAAGGTGCAGTGCTGTTATGACTGATGTGGTGCCTCAAAGAGCTCTCAGTAACAAATTAATGACGCTACCCAGTAAGGAGGACATGCGAAGGACACGGGATGTTTATTGCGTGATAACAGCGGTGGTGACGGGGTTTATTAAAGGGTAGTCCGATGCAGCAGACACAAATTTTAAGCTCATAACTGCTGATGCAGCACTATTAGATATCATGTTTACATGACTGTAAGTCGATTTTTTTCATTCAAGTTTGAAACCCAAAGTTGGGAGGGTTCACTCACAGTCGAAACTGAAATTGAAACTTGTACCACCATTCAGTTTCTTTGGCTTGTGATTTTGAAAGGTGGAGGGGGGGAGGGGGGCTGTCGACCTGCATTCGAGCTAACTTACCATCATGTAAACATGGTAGTTCAAATGTAGAATGGACGCTGTGTGCTTTTTGTGCTATATTGTAAACCTGTGAATTGTCCCCCTCTGTTCTCTCTGCCCTTTAGTACTTTGTGTGCTCCCAGCCCTCCTGCTGACTGCTGCTCATGTGTTAGCAGAGTGTGTGCTAGATGGCTACGGTTTGGTCAACAGGGGAGCTATTTCGTAACTGTCCAGCCAGTGGACATGTCTGCCTCGCATAGTCTGAGAATCTGATTTGTGCAAGGTGTCCGAGATTAGAGTGAGCAGTAGCAAATCTTGGGAGGCTGCACTCGCTTTGTTGAAGAGCATATTTTGTTCCTCGCGTTTGTGGAGAAAGTTGTCAGGAGCTTCGTGATGTCAAAACAAAGTCGTTGGATAAACCGGAAGCAATCGGATCGTTTTGTCACAGCATGTGCTCAAACTCTAAATGATCAGCGGGAATGGACAGTCCACTAGGTGGGCCCTTTGAAAAAACAGGAGGACTCTCGATAATTCAAAGTCTGATAATTTAAACTTTCGGTTAATTCATACAAATTTGAAATTTTTAGTTGGCCTGCTATGATTTAAGTATTTAAAGGCTGCTAAATTCAAATTGTGCATTCGACTAATTGTGTTAATTCATACTTTTTGCTTACCCCTGCTTGAAATGTTGCATCTTCGTAAGAAGCGCAAAAAACTGCACACAGGGACAGCTAGAAAGAAAGACACAACACAAGCGCTTGTTGTAAAATGTGTTGTGTTGTAAAAGTGTTGTAAAATTAACCATCACAATGACTATGTTCAGTGCGCACAGACTGTTGTGTATAGGATACCCATGTCATGTGGCCGCGCATACGTTGGACAAACTTGGACAAACAAGCGCATACGTTGGACAAAGGTGCAGAAAGGCGTGGATGGACGCTTGGCTATGCACTGCAAGGATTGTGGTTGTGTGCCATACTTTGATAACACTTGCATTTTGTATCGCAACAGGGATATGTTAACGAGATTGATAGTTGAAGTTGCAGAAATGAAACAGGATGATATTGATTGTGTCAGTGCACCGTCTATCTCACTTACGCGGAAGGACCTTCGTTTTTTGGATGGTGTGTTGGGCAATAATGGATGAGTAATAACCGATATGACACTTGGGTTTTTTGTTTGTCTTCTTTAAGCGCTTGTGTTGTGTCTTTCTTTCTAGCTGTCCCTGTGTGTAGTTTTTTGCGCTTCTTACGAAGGTGGATCTATACCAACTAGCCCGTTACACTTGTTTATTAAGTTGAAATGTTGGCTTTGGTACCTTATAACTGAACATTCATGCTAATAACAGGTGGAAATAAAGCCAACTGCCTGTCAACACTTGTCAACGCATTCAAAACCACTAGCAGAAATAAATGAAAAGATCACAAAATACGATTTAGAACAGGGAATATTGCAGGAGCCAACATTTTGACAAGTGGACTTGTCTTCGGTAGCTTTTTCTTTTTTTTTTAAGGCGAAGACAAGTCCACTTGTCGAAACGTTGGCTCCTGTGACATTCCCTGTTCTGAATCGTATTTTGCGATCTTTTCATCAATTCAAGCATCCATCTTCCCCTAAGCTTCTCTTCTACAGTAGGACCTCGTTATAACAAACCCAGATATAACGAACTATTGGATATAATGAAGAAATCGCAATTCCCCTTGAAATTCCCATAGATGACATGGATATTGGCGTAACGAACTAATGGTTAAAACAAAGTAATTACGGCTCCCCCTTCAACTTTGCTATAACGAGGTTTTGCTGTAGTTAGCAGAAATAAAGGAAGAACAAACACTGAGGTGGCATCTGATAATTCAAACTTCTGGTAACTCGAACAAAATTCTGGACTACCCTCAAGTTTGACTTAATGGAAGTCCACTGTAGCTACTCAGTGACATCTTTTCCTCCCGTCCTTTTCTTGCTTATTTCTTCTAATAAACAGCCTGCTTGTACCACTACAGTTAAACCTCGACATAATGAAGTCAGTAAAATTGGCAGTTTACTTTGTTATATGAAAACTTTGTTAAGTCGAAATATGACTTTTTTTGCAGAATATAGCCACCGAAGGATTCTTTTCTTGCACGGAAATGCCGCAATAATATTCAAATACTAGAGCAGTACAGTCACATTTACAAAAGTTTTGTGTTAAACCGAAGATCCAGTGGCGATGGCATGATACAGTGCCGTTGAAGCTGTATGTCATGCGTCACCATGCTGCCTCCGGACTGAAGAAACATAGCTGCAATGCACCGTGATAACGACAGCTATTGCACCCATTCTGCCACAGGGGCTTTCTATAAACATTCGGGTGTTTCCTAGATCAAGAGGGCGAGGCCAATATTATGTTCACCGAACAGGTAGCTATCAGCTGAGTACGGTGAACATGAAGCGTCACCAGGACAAGCTAAAAAAGTAGCAAATGTATGCGCTTTTCTTTTTGTGCCAGAGAAACAAAGCTTTGGTCAAGAACAGTTTGAGCATAATGTGACGACCGGAATTGCGGCTTCTCGGTTCATGGCAGCTGTGCTTTGTTTTTTGACTTCGCGCTGTGCGTATAAGAATTTAGCAAGACCCAGTATAGCGTCATGAATTTCAGTTGCCCCTGTGCTTTGGTTCAACAGGTACTGCAAGTCGTCTTTATCATTAACGCCTGCATGATTCTTGTAGAACTGTGCCGCAGCTAACCACGAGCAGCTAAGAAAAACAATTTGCAGTAAAGGCACCTATTAGTTTTGATTGCTTTCGCTGAGAACGTGTCCTGCTCTTCCTTCCTTGTAATGGGTCATGAAAAATGAGCTGTGTAATGTCCAGAAATAAGCAATGACGTCTTATCTCTCATCGATCGTGATCATTTGCAAGTTAGAAGCCTCGTCAGTGACATCCGTATGATTGTGATATTTTGCATGATAAGTGCTGCCGTTACTAGCGCTTATACAGCTACGCATGCTTGCCGCTTGACATTCGGCGATAAGAAAGTGCCAAATCGGTCTTTGACGCATGACGCGAGCGATGCGAACTATTGACTGACGACACTTGCAGAGTGTGCAAGTCACACAATACGATGCAGCGGTGCTGTTCCCATGCATGGTCTCCGTCTCCCACCGCTCTGGTGGTGAGAAGGCAAGCATTCAGGCTCCCCCTTGCCCCCTAACCAGCTGGTCTGCATCGGAGGGCACGATGCGCAATTTGAAAAGTGCATCCGGCAAAGTCGCGTGCTGCTCACCCAATTTTGCCACTGGCACTCGTAGAAGTTTCTAGGCTCGGTCTTCCTTTGGGGCAGCAGTAGAACATTGTTATTTTGAAGTCGTGGATAAATATGGTTTGTTGCATGGAGGTAAAAAATACACTGTGTTTTATGGACGTCATGTAAGAATAAAATACTTCGTTATATCGAGAATTTTATTATGTTGAAGTTTATTTTATTGAGGTTTAAGTGTACCACTAAACTCGTGCCTTGCGCCGTTTCTGAATGTGCAGGCTCGCTGAAGGCACAGGAGGAGCTTCGTGCCTGCGTGGAGCAGTTGGAGCGGCAGCTGTCGGAGCAGGGTGGCCGCATGGCCGAGCTCCAGTGCCAGATGGAGCAAGTACAAGGTCGTGCCGACCAGGCGCAGGCCCTACACCAGAGCTCGGTCGCCGACCTCCAGCGGGAACTCGAGAAAGAGCGCACACTCAGCAAGGAGCTGCGGCAGAGGGTGAGTGGCAGGCTCTTGCTGCCTTCAGTAAAGGTGCCTGGACGCTTGCCTTCCCCGCGTGGCCTGGGTGCCCCTTTCATGACATCAGGCGGTGCCTTCGTAGGATTGTGCTTGTGCTTACGATCTCTACAATTACTATCCGACAGATGTATGTTTAACCTCAACCGGGGAAGCTGTTGTCGGGAAGTACAGTTAGACCTGCTTATAACGAACCTTCACATAACGAATTCCTGTCAGTTGCAGTTGAGCATGTAAACTGTTTTGCATTGTGGATGTGGCTGCATCTTGCCAACCATGCCCATCTCCACCTTTACAGATATTTGAGGAGAAGCGCCGTGGGGGTCAGCTGCAGCGTCAGCTGTCGAGTCTCAAGCAGGGTCTCTCGGAGGCGAGCCAGTCGGCCGACGCGGGTCGGCTCAAGGCTCAAGCACAGGTCGAGCGGGCTCAGAGCCTCGAGGCGCAACTGCGGGAGGCACAGGGGCGGCTGGAAGCGCTCCGAGCGGACCTCGCCGCTTCCCAGGCGGCCAGGCAGGAACTGGAAGCCAAGCTGCGCAACGCCCAGGAGAGAGACCCTGCCCTCGAGCAGCAAATGAAGGTGATGGAAATGATCTGGAGAGTGGCTAGGGTTTTGTTTATGCAGTCGAACCCTGATATAATGAATCTGGACGGGACAGACTATCAGTTTAATGATTTTAGTTAAAGATACTGTTATGCCTGCACGCACGCGCGAGGAAAGGAGGAGGGGGTGTCAAAGTGCATGGTTGGCATGGTGATCGCCGGCGCCGTAATCACGTGACACGCTCCACCCTTGCTGGCGCGAAACCGTGAAATCTCGCCTGCCTCGCCGGCGTCGCCGGCTCGACGATCCTCGCTGCATGAACATGGGAGTGCGAGGTTGGCCTGTGTAGCCGTGGGGACCACTACTCCGCCGCTGAGCCTGAGCGACCACGTCATCGTGCAGCGCGCTACCGTAGGATGTCGCGAAAATGAGCCTCGGACGCGCATGCAGAACCGCCTGCACACGGTAGCCTGAGATCGGCGCATGGCGAGCCGTCATGCCGCTAGCGCGGCCGGGCCTTTACGTATGCGGCGGCTGTGGTCAAACCATGGTACTTGAATCTAAGCCGACCCCCCCACTTTCGCACATCGTTTTTTCGAAAAAAACATCGGCCTAGATTCGAGTAAATACGGTATTACCATTGAAACAGTACTACTAATGTTTGTTTATAAGGAATTATCGAATATAGCGAAGCTATTTTCATGTCATATTAAATTTATAATTGTCAGATTTGACTGCACATAGCATCAGTGCATAGTTAGACAGGGACGAAAGAAGCAATACAACATTGGCATCGTCTTTCAAAAAAAATTGATGCAAGTGACATGAGAGTTGACATGACACAAGAGACAGCACAAGTGCTATCTTCTTATTTGCTAGTGCTTTTTGTCATCTTGCTTCCTTTGTCCAAGTCTAAATGGGTTGTGAGGTTTACATGTGTATACGTTTCTTCCTTTGTACCCATCCTCCTTTCACACTGAACACTTGCAAGTATGACGAACCAACAAGCCTGCATCGCCACCTTTGTATATATAGGTTCTGTTCCGCTGATGGATAATAACCTGGATTGGACAATGCCACAAACTACCATCAAATTACTGCTTAATGAAAGCCAAATTTAATAGGCAATTTGCATTTCTGAATCATAACTACACTAAAAACATTGATATTCTTTTTTAACTTGCCACTGTACTTAACTCCCATCTGGTAGCGTTCTTTCATGGCAGAGAGTAACTTCAACTATTAAATTAATATTGCAAAAGCCCAGCAACCAGTGTTGCCATATAGAAAGTGTTGCCATACACATACAGCGTATGTGTATTGTATGTGTATGTGTATGCAGTGTATGTGTACATACAGTGTATGTGTATGTGTAGTGTTGCCATACACATACAGAAAAGGTGGCCACGAAGATAGAAAATGTCTTGCTTTAAGAATTTCTACTGACTTTCCAGCAAAAACACCGCTAGCTTTTACACCTTGAATGGCATGCTTTTTGTTGCAATCAAAAATAGGAAATTGATGAAGGAATGGAGACAGTCCCTCTAAGTGATGCCTGTGGCTTTATATTATATAAATACATGCAGTCAGACCTGTTTACCATGAACTCGGAAGTGCCGCAAAATATGTTCGTTACACCAGTAGTTTGTTGTATAGGGACTTGCCCTTTACCTCCGCAGTAGCAAGATAGGACATTTCCAGCCATACATAGCACACTGTCTGCAGCCAGCATACAGGGTTCTCAGTGTTTCAATAATCTCAGTTTCAGACTTGGCCATGAGGCATTCCTTTACAGCAAGGATTGTGAGGAGATGCTGTGCCTGTGCAAGTTGTTAATGATGCCGCATTCGTTTTGTCATTGGTTTCCAGTTGCTGAGTTGGAACGTCAAGGAGAAGACCCAAGAAGTGGCCGCGCTGCAGGAACGCCTGCGTGCAGCCGAGACTGCTCATCAGGCTGAAGTTGTGGGGCTGCGCAGACAGCTTGAGGTACGTGATGCCCTCTCGTGTTGGCAAATAATGCGACTGTTAGAAACTTCCCAACGTTTTCTTTGTGTATAGAGGAGATTAGTTGCCTAGAATGTCGTTAAGGTAGGTACTGTGTCATTGTGCGACAGTCAGGATACTGCTAAAGTGTTACATGTTCGCAGAACAGAGGGTCTGGGAGTTCAAGCTGTCATAAATGCCACTGTCGAAGTTCTGCTTTTGTTTGCTTGTTTGTTTGTTTTTGCATTGAAAGTGACCTTGGAAATGTATAAATCCTAATGTAAGGAACGACCATTGTTTGCGAGCTACAGCTGTCTTTGTGTAGGTTATTATCTTTGTGTAATATTTTACAGTATACGTGTGTGCTTTTTTCTTTCGTGTCTGTTTTATATTCATTGTTGTCATTGATGTATGTGTTAACGTGATAGCATTAACGGACCCATGATACAGAAAATCCACTGTCTGCAGCCTTGTCTGTGAGTGAAAAATGGCGTTGGCATTGTCTGTGAGCAAAAAGTCCTGATGGATGTGAACTGCATACAGCGGGAGCAGTGAAAGTTGTTGCGAACAGGTTTGCAGCTACACGCATATGGTATTTAAATATGTGTTATCCATAGAAGCAGAGTACGTTTTCAGAGCTTGAAATTACAGGGCATTGACAAAAAGCAAACGCCTTAGTTTAAGAGCCATTGGTAACAGCGCAAATGTGGGCACAAGTTTTCAAGACTGCAGCGGAGAACATGGACAACGGAACAGTGGAGGATGTGAGGTATCCTGGGTAACTGCATTCAGAGAATAGAACTTCTGCTTCCACTTTGCTCCAGCGATGGGATTTATGTTCCACTCTCGCATTAGGAGAATTTGCTCCATACCAGAGGCGAGTGCTCTATGGTGGAGTCGGCTGGCTGCTGCAAATTCACCATTGGAATGCCTTCCTCATTGGAATTTACCATTGGAATCCAACACACACACACACACACGTAAAGTATTCCCTGCGCATTCTAGAAACGGTGTGCTTGCAGGGTTGGCAGCTACCGGCTAAAGCGATATAGGAGTAAGGCAAACTTGTTTCTGCAGTTTCCTTTCTGTTTCATGACTTGTTCCCACCTGTGTGCATCAGGAGGCCCAGCAGCAGCACTCCGACCTGTCGGCTGAGCTGATGTCGGTGCGCAAGGAGAAGTTCACCCTGCAGGCCAGATTGCAGGAGCTCCGGAACGTGCTGCGCTCACGCATGGAGCAGTGCAAGGTCAGTGTGCAGACGCACGTCAATGGCAGCGTGAATGGCGCTAATACCTGTGTGTGCAATATGAGCATGCAATGTGCGTGAAATATGAGCGTGTAATATGTGCGTGCAATACCTGTGCGTGCAATATACTAGGTCTATTATATTAGCTTCTCAAAATTTTCAAGTTTATTACATGCATAAGCTATCATGGTGTTATTGCTACAGTTTATGAAAATTGCTTTATGTAAATTAATATATAAACTGTCACTTATATAATCTATCTCATGTTTCCAGATTGACAGCCTACACATTCGTACTAGTAATATGTACATTTGTTGCATAGTTAGCACAGTATCATTACTCTTTAAATGAGCTTAGGTGTCTAAAGGGAATGAGTAACTTAAGGCCTGCCGTTGATGCAATTTACATGAGTGAAACTTTCATCAAAGGTACTCTTGTTTGAACTTTCAAAGGCCCTTTAAAAGTGAAATTGAAGCAGGGGAGAGAGCCTATGTTGTCATGTAACAGCAAACAAGGGCTGGTCAGTCAAGTTTCCAAGTTCAACAATAAACTTCACATTTGTAGCACCTTGCTCCCCAGTGACCTTCTGTAGGCATTATTAGCTACGAGAGCACGTAGCATTGGTGACAAAGGATGAATGAAAACAGCCAGAATGTCTGGTTGAGAGGCCCTCTGCTAGCCATACTGAAGTGCCAGTTTTAGAGGGCCCTTAAATGTGAAACATCTAGTTCTTCAAAGAGTGGTTTTAAGGAAAATTTCGCCCAGCTAGAGCAACGGAAAAGAGGGCTCGGAGTCATTCATTTGCTTTAGTCACATAACATCAATAATTAATGTGTTAATTTAATCATATTTGTACAAACTACTTCTTGTGCGAGCGCTGCCACTGCAGACACCTGACTGGTAAGAACAGTATCACCATGGTTTACAGTGGTCTAATTTCAAGGTGTGGTGGAGTTCACAGCAATATACCAGGTGCTTTCTTTGTTGTCATGATGTTCGATATTCTAAGTGGTGTCGTTGTAGCACTAATAAGTTGACCCCAAGGAACTCTGGGAGGGCAGTAAGCATTATGGATGTGAATGTATGCAGCCATCTTTCAAGCAGTGTGAAAGGACTATTCTGATCTTTAAAGGAGCCTTGCAACACTTTTTCAACACAGCAAGAAAATGCTGCCAATCAATCGTGGAGGCTCCAGTGAACACGTCAGCCAAATGGTATTGCACTTAACATAGCAGTGGAATTATACATGGAAAGCATGTGTCCTTCTTTCTACAAAGTTGGGAAAAAACACTATAACATTTCTAATAGAAATGTAATGCGGTGCCTGCATTATCCGCAGTTCACACAGCTTGTTCTTCTTGTCACACTTAGTACACAGCACTGCGGAAGCAATGTTCTCGTTCCACTTAACTTCGTATGGACTAAGTGCATCACAAAAGGTCAAACTGCGATTTAAAGAATGTAAATATATCGAGTTATCGGCTATAATGAAGTGAGGAATAGTCTTGCCATTAATACTGTGTTGTAAATACATGCTTTTAATGAATTTTGGATATAATAAAGCTTTACCATCAAATAAAACTTTGTTATGAGCTCTGACTCCAACTTGTGGATGACTGCATCAAATTGTGCATACCGGTGCATCATGTGACATGCAATGTTCTTGTCACGGGTGCATGTAGTGCTTTGCGAGGACTTGTCACACAAAACTGTCACTTGCTGTAAGTGGTTTTCAGTATGCTTTGAGTTTTGGGTAAGTGATAAGTCATATTTTGTGGTGTGGTAGTACGAGACTTTGATGTTAAATTGAACTCCATAACACTTGCCTATATTTGTCATATTTAATGTGCAGTTTTTTTCACACAATTGCGAGATTGAATCCTGGCCATGGTGGGTGCATTTTGATGGGGCTGAAGTGTAAAAAGACACCCATATACTTAGATGTAGGTGCACAACTCCATGTGGTCAAAGCTGCTCTGAAGCTCTCTACTTTGTGGCATTCGTTGTTACCATGCGATCATTTTTGCATGAAACACCCCAGCAGTTACTATTATTCTTACTTTTTTCACACAAGTGGAAGCATTGAGGTACTTTTCTCTAGCCTTCGTGGTGTTGTGATGTTCCCTGCAATGTATGAAATTGATTACTGTAGTTAATTTAATCATAGAACAATGTAGCTATGTACTGAGCGCAGCTGTGATTGTTATTTTGTAGGAGCTTCAGAGGCAGCTGACGGAACTGGCAGAAACCACCGAGTTCGACCTGCCCAATGTCGTGCCGGACTACGATGACTCGTACATCACGGAACTGCTCCAGCAGTGTTCTTCGCAGCCGACTACAAGGTGATGTGCAGAGTACTTCCGCACGATACTTTCTTAGTGTTGCGTTTCAGAACACTTCATGCTGAATGCTTTTAGGCGGATCACACTGCACAGCCATCCTTTATGGCTATCTTCTCCAATTTGGTGACATTGGGTGTGCCTGTCATACTGTGTTTGGTACACTGTACCACGGACATTTTCCAATTAAAGTGGCACCGAAACTCCTTTTTATGGGCCCAGACCACTTGTGACAATTAAAAGCAACAATTAAGCATAACAGTAGTGCCTGAAAAAAATGTGTGAAAGAGCCAGGGAAGAGGCACTCTTCCACCAACTACCAATACCCTCCAAACAGGCCGCCAATGTCATGCTGCGTGCCGTCAGAAGTGCCGCTGATGACTGAACCGTTCGTTGCTGTCAGGCCGTTTGTTACGCGTGTTGCCACTGGACATAATAGTGGCTGTTCAGTGAATGTTCAGTGCTCCCACAAGAGCTGTGTGGGCAGTGTATCAAATCAACAAGACGTGCTACAAACATTGAAAAAGAAAGAAAAAGCTTTGGACCAAGTGCACGGAGTGCACAGGAAGAAACAGACAAATCACTCAGTGGTGCTGTATCTGTCAGTTCCTCTGCTCTCCTCTGTTTTATGGTTGCATGATAGCGCAACACGTACACTCAGTTTCTGCCATGTACGTGTTGTGCTATGTACGGACTAGCCCAGCACAGCATGCAGATCCAGAAAGCGAATGAAAAGTTGCAACTACACTGTAATGTTCCTTGATTTCTTGTTTGTCTTGCTGTGACTGGCAGCATACATTTCCATTTCAATTGTAGGTTGGCCCCACAACTCTGGATTTCAGTTAGTACAAGATAGGTTTACTTACAATAGTGCAGATATGGTACAGTAGAACTCCACCGATGCATTTTTCACGGGACCGTAAAGAAGAACGTAAGGAGCCGAGACAAGGGAAAAATTGAAAAGTGAGAGCAGCGGCAATCGGCACGCAATTTTATTACATTGGTAGCGCTTGAAAAAAATCCTGAAGTGTTGTCTGGCACATTTTTTCATGCCTCAGCGGCACGAGGCATTTTTCGTGAAGCTGCACTGCCGTGTGGCAGTCGACCTCGTCGCTTGAGTTCACGCATCTTCTGAGTAAATCTAGTGCCATTACTGCCGACATAGGCGTTGGCTCCGGCAACTGCTCTCTTTCCTCCTCCTCCTCAACTTCGTCTTCACTACTGCACGCATCAGTGCACTCGGCCATGATTTCATCGATAGGTAAAAACCTTGTAGTTGAAAATGGCATCATCAATGGAAACGCAATCACTGTACGCGATTCCGTCAACAAAAATATGCATCGCTTTCCCGAGTTCGCTGTGCCGGAAACGTTATCGGCGTCGCCCATTGTGTGCCTAATCCTACACTCAAGCCAAGTCAAGCTACATGAAAAGTCAGTATGGCTGTCAGCACAGGCCACTTGGAGTGCCAATTCGCGACGTAAGATGTGGAAACATTCCCACACTTGCGAGGTAACAGTGGGGTTCCTGATGCATGGAATCCTTTGGGAGCTGTGCTGGGACCGGCCAAAAATGACGTAGCAGCCGGGAAAACGCAGCAGCCGGGAATGTAACATCGGCGTTTTACTGTATCTTGCTGTTGAAGGAAAGAAATAACTATGCTTGCTGTTTCAAAATTACGGGTTATTGGACCGAAGCGCCATTGTTAAAGATTTACAATACCCAAGTTGGTTATTTACAACGAGGTGCACAATTATTTTGTTACCTTAGACTGAGTTCTACAGCTAGATCTAGGCACATGCTAGAAACAATGCTGAGCACTGTAATATGTGACTGTTGAACCAGATTGATGCCTGACTGTAATTGCCAACTTCAGCTTCTGCGTTGTTAACTGTGTCATATTATCACGAGGCAAATTCATGAAAAGTTAACTATTCTTATAAACTACCACTTTTGTGGAGCCATCATGATCATTATAAAATGACCTAACTGTACTCATCGTTTTCAACTTAGATTTTACCCATCGTCAAATCGATGTCTGAACAAACCCTTCACGATTCCTTGTAGGCCACTTGGGAGCCTTCAAGTGTGCCTAGACTCACTCAAGCAGGACTTGAACACTCTTCACAGTCAGATTCGGCAAAATGTGGAGCTTCCCAAGAAAGGTATGTGCACAAACAGTACCGTTCAATCAATAGACTAAAAAAAGAGGGGCCTATGTTGCGAATTTGTGTTGTACAGGTATGCCTGCTTATAATGAACCTCCATATAATGAATTCCTGGATATAAAGTTTTTCTATTCCCCGCCGTTACTCCATAGGAGTACATGTATTTGAGACCTCTATGTAACGAAGTGGCAGTGGCAGACAACCTAGAGATTTTGCCCCAAAATTTGTCACTTTTGTGTGAGCAGCAAACAGAAGCACCTTTTTCGTTGCGACAGAATGCGAAGCGGTAGCGTCCCGCTTGGTGAGCTCGAAGGCATGGCAACTGCGAGACGAGAGCGAGCGCATGTGCGCATGCGTGCGAGCGTGCGCGAGGTGGGGCTGCATCCCTTGACCTGGCGACCTTGCCGCCGCTGGCGTGTCCTTCCCCCCTCACTTCAAACCTGATACTGCCACTTGCTGCAGCTGGCCTAGCCTGCCAAGCCGCCACCCTAATTTTCCACTTGATGCTGCCGAGCCACGCTGGCTTGAGAGAGATAGGCGGAAAAACAAGTTTGTGTTTGTTAGTTTTTTTCAACGTGCTGGCAGCGCCACTCTTCGGCAACTGCGCAAGTCTTTGTACTTCACTTCGCTAACCTGACACTAGGTGACAGCGCTTGTGAGGCCTAGCTTGCGCAGTCACAGACGGCGCGCCTCACGTGAAGCTTGCCCTTGACAACACAGGGATCGGATGCACAGGAAATGGCGCTCACGGGGTGATTTCAAGGGTGCCGTGCGTGAAATTGTTTAAAAAAAAAAGGAACTGGAGACAAATAGCGGTAAAGTGGACATGGGCGCGCATTCTGTGCGGAGTGTTCGTAGCTGAGAAGCGGCTGTAGCAGCATTCTTTTTCACCTTGGAAATCCTATCCTCAGAGGGTGTGCAAGCGACACACTGCTGCCGTGGCCTTTCTTTTAAAGACGACAGTCTTTCTTGGGATACTTCAACGCAGAAATTTTGGTCTGTCTGTGTGTGTGTGTGTGTGTCTGTCCTACTTTTCGATTCAGTAGAATAGCGAAAGTTTAACCCCTTCCTCAACGACCACCCATTTCGAACTGGTAGCTGCGTTCATACTTGTGAACACAGTCGACCAAAAAGCAAATATTAATACCTAAGTAATAGATGGTGTGTTCCTTTAGTAGAAAATACATAGATGCATAATTCTAAAGACCCTAGTGCTTGTTAGGATGCGCTAAAAATGCGACGCGTATGAACGAAAAAGCGGACGTTTCCTACGCTTCGGTAAAACGACACGGTGCTGCCACCTACCAGTAGCTCTGCGTACTATGTAAGCTTCTTGCGTTTCCCGATATCATGGCCAGATGGCGTCCATATCTCACGCAGCGCTGCCTCCATTTCACCAATGCCAGCCACATGCGGCCGATTCAACATAGACGGGGCGCTGTCTGAGGAAAGGCAAAACATAAATGGCCGTTTGATGATATAGAACACACTCTACAAGACATGCCCAGACAACGCAGGGAAAAGACCGACGAGCAGATTGCAGCGGAGAAGCGCCGGCGTGCCGATGCCCGTCGTCTCAAGCGTGCCCAGGAAACGTCAGAGCAACGAGCCCAGCGGCTAGCGAAAGATCGTGAATCGAGGCGCGTCCGGAGCCAATTTTTTTTTTCCCTCCGCTAATTGTTCATTCGTTCTGCGCTCCTTCCTTCTCCATCTTCTTCTTTTACACTGTCGTAACAGAAAAAGATGAAAGCTGGGCTGCACATCCATGACGTGTCAAGTTTAAACCTTTAAAAGACATGCAGGAGTCGCTCCGACATAATGCACGTGCAGCAGTGAGGGAATGCTAATGAAAGCCCAATGCATGTACATTTCGTGTAGCACTTCGAAGTGTAGCATTTTGGATGACAAATAGCGGTAAAGTGGACATGGGCGCGCATTCTGTGCGGAGTCTTCGTAGCTGAGAAGCGGCTGTAGCAGCATTCTTTGTCACCTTGGAAATCCTATCCTCAGAGGGCGTGCAAGCGACACACTGCTGCCGTGGCCTTTCTTTTAAAGACGACAGTCTTTCTTGGGATACTTCAACGCAGAAATTTTAGACGACAGTCTTTCTTGGGATACTTCAACGCAGAAATTTTGGTCTGTCTGTGTGTGTGTGTGTGTGTGTGTCTGTCCTGCTTTTCGATTCAGTAGAATGGCGAAAGTTTAACCCTTTCCTCAACGACCACCCATTTTGAACTGGTAGCTGCGTTCATACTTGTGAACACAGTCGACCAAAAAGCAAATATTAATACCTAAGTAATAGATGGTGTGTTCCTTTAGTAGAAAATACATAGATGCATAATTCTAAAGACCCTAGTGCTTGTTAGGATGCGCTAAAAATGCGACGCGTATGAATGAAAAAGCGGACGTTTCCTATGCTTCGGTAAAACGACACGGTGCTGCCACCTACCAGTAGCTCTGCGTACTACGTAAGCTTCTTGCGTTTCCCGATATCATGGCCAGATGGCGTCCATATCTCACGCAGCGCTGCCTCCATTTCATCAATGCCAGCCACATGCGGCCGATTCAACATAGACGGTGCGCTGTCTGAGGAAAGGCAAAACATAAATGGCCGTTTGATGATATAGAACACACTCTACAAGACAGGCCCAGACAACGCAGGGAAAAGACCGACGAGCAGATTGCAGCGGAGAAGCGCCGGCGTGCCGATGCTCGTTGTCTCAAGCATGCCCAGGAAACGTCAGAGCAACGAGCCCAGCGGCTAGCGAAAGATCGTGAATCGAGGCGCGTCCGGAGCCAATTTTTTTTTTCCCTCCGCTAATTGTTCATTCGTTCTGCGCTCCTTCCTCCTCCATCTTCTTCTCTTACACTGTCGCAACAGAAGAAGATGAAAGCTGGGCTGGACATCCGTGATGTGTCAAGTTTAGACCTTTGAAAGACATGCAGGAGTCGTTCTGACGTAATGCACGTGCAGCAGTGAGGGAATGCTAATGAAAGCCCAATGCATGTACATTTCGTGTAGCACTTCGAAGTGTAGCATTTTGGATGACCAATGGCGCTCAGTGGTGAATGGTGATGTGACATTGCATTCCTGTGTGGTTGCGGTGGCATGAGTCTCCTGTGTTTTCTGTAGCTCACGACATGACCTCGAAACGTAGATATATTAAAGGGGCCTTCCAACACATTTTGAACATAGAGAACAGTGCCCATATGTCGCGGGCACTCCTGTGATCCTGTGAGACAAATACTATTGTATCGCACGCATCGGTGAATTCGCAATTTGGTTTTAAAGACAGCCGGGAAGTGCCTGTTCTTCATTCAACAAATAACGTCGCATGTGGCACCGACTGCTCCATTTGACATTTTTCATAGCTCCTTAATAGAGATACGCGCAGTTTCTTTATTTGCTGAATTCAAAGCGGACAAATAAGGTAGAGCAGGTGACGACCTTTCCGCAATCATGAAACCGGTGACTGCTATTTCTCTCTCAAGCGAATTAGTCGGTGTCACATGTGACGTCATTTGTTGAAAGAAGAGTGGTCTCATTTCAGGTGTATTTCGAAACCAAATTGCAAATTCCGTGCTGCATGTAGCGCAATACTATTTCACTGACATGTTCACAGGAGCTTCCGTGATCAATCAACAGTGCTTTATGTTGGAAAGGTGTTGAAGGGCCCCTTCAAAGCTCTTGCCAAAAAAAAAAAAAAACGGAAAAAGAAAAAAGAGACCCTAATATTTCTAACAGGACCTGGCTGCTACAGTATGAGTGGCACCTGAGTGGTCTTTTCTTTTTGCCTTAGTTGAGATAGATTACAGACTCATTGCACCTATTCATTCAATTATGGCATCTGGTGTGAACTGTGGCGGCATTGTCTTTCAGAACTTTTGACTTGAAGACTGCTACAGGCACCTGGAGTGCACATCATGGTCTTCCATTGCAGTGACTGATGCCAAAGAATGGACGCCTTTCAAGGGGACGTTGGTTTTGAAGGAGCAGGGATATATACCGCTTTCTTAGTGCGTTGTGGCCATATAACCCTTCTGGTGTCAGGGGTATCTGTTTGTAAAGCTGCCTCTTTTATGTAGTATACATCTTATTTTTGTTTGTATGGTGTGTGTTTTTTGTACATTCCCCGTTTTCCTGTCTGCATGACATACTTTCAAAGTAGCATCAATATTCTTTTCACACTTTTCGATAGTGATTGAATGGAATTGTTGGAACAGGGTGTTATAAATGAACTAGGATTTTAGCGAAAGTTATTATTCTTTTTTATGGGTGTGTGGACGGCGCTGACTGCGTCGGCGAATGATAAAAAAAAGGAAAGATGAGTGGATGAGGTGTGTGTGGTGCATAAAGCTGGGGCCATTGTCTGAGTCATTCATTTTCTTTTCACAGAGTATCGATAGTACTATAATTTTTGTAGTGTGCTTCGAAGCAGATTCCTGGTAATGTGCTTCAAGTGCATCGTTCTTTTTGTACGCGTGCAATATGGTGACTACAATCTCTAGCATTTCTATTGACCTTTGGTTTCATCTCTCTGAACGTACTGTCTTCTTTCACTTGGGAATGGTCAGTAGGAAGCAACAGTTAGTGGACACAGGTTTCCTTGTAGACGTGTGAATGTATGCATATCTACAGGGAATGGCAAACAGTCTAACTGCCTGACCAATTTGAAAGAGAATGCAAGTGTCGCTTTAATCTTTCATCTGCTGCAATTTGTTATGTTCATCAAGAGACGAGTATATAAACAGTTGTGTTGGCAACTGCATCGATAACTAGTATAAACAAGGACCACACTTTGTGAAAACTACTTCGTCAGGGTAAGTTTGAAGTGATAGTTGAAGTGCTGACTCCTGTTTGATTGATAAGGCTGTTGTCCGCAGATTTTCTTCTCTTGACATACTAAAGGTGTTTTTGTTCATAGTTTTGTCATTATTACCATGTGTTACTATATTGTATTGCTATCTTTCTCTTTTTCTGTGCCTCCTAATTGAAATTGCCTAAACATGACGCCTCATGTGTTCGCCTTAAATGAAGTCA
Organism: Hyalomma asiaticum; assembly: GCA_013339685.2. Taxonomy (NCBI): domain Eukaryota; kingdom Metazoa; phylum Arthropoda; class Arachnida; order Ixodida; family Ixodidae; genus Hyalomma; species Hyalomma asiaticum. Next base: position 102,745,975 of record CM023484.1, on the reverse strand, counting down.
TGACTGAGTGGTCGTGAATTGAAACCATGAGGCAGTGCTGCAAATTCATGCAACTCCTGTCTCGTGGTGCGTGGTCGGGGTTGTTCCATTCTGCAACGTTTATGCTTCTTGTGCTTATACAGCAACTCGTATTTTGTTTCTGACAACACCGTAAGATGAACTTGCACTTGTTTTATTCTTGCGATATTTCACAAATTTCGTAAGAAATTGACACATGTTGGTTTTGAAAAGTTTGTTGCTGTGAAGCAGTCACTGCTTTTTTTTACTTGCTCTGCCCAACTCATCTATTAACGTCCCAGGCGTATGATAAGATGCCAAGCATTTCGTTGATCTGTATGGACGAACAAAATACAGCTACACACTTTTAATAAAATTTATCTAGCAACAGGAAGTTCATGAGCGCACAGTGATCAATGAACACTGGCAGGTGAGGCTAGCGCAAAGGACGCAGAAAAATTTCGAAGTCTTTAGGAGAGGAATGCAGGCTGCTGTATATATAAATGTAACTAATGTACTGAAAACATTGAGAGAGCACTAGCATAGGGACTTTTGTGTTATGCATGTCTAGTGTGTTTGTCTGCAACTGTAGTTGCGGCACATTAAAAAAAAATAAAAAAGAGGAGGCCTTATCTAAGCACAGTTAGCTGAAGAATGTCTGGCAGTTCACAGTGCTTTACCACTAAAGCTGAATTGTCTGAGTTATAATGGTCGGACGTGGGGTTGTGATAGCACAGATATGACAAGTGCAAGTCGTAACCATTGAAGGTTGCCTTGATATATTCTGTGTATGGCTGGAACAGCTAAACATGCTACATAATATAAAGTAAGACCTTGTATGAACACCGACATAATGCAGTATTCTCAAAATTTTGTCGCCATGCTTTTTGTGGGTTTTCTCCAGCTGTAACCAGAGAGAAAAATGTGAGGTTTGAGGTTGCATAGGTTACACTGAAGCATACATTGCTCGCTGTGCAGGTTAGAATATGTACAGGAAATGATGAATTCTCAAGACATTTCCGTACTTACATGTGCGTTTTGGCCGTGTGCAGCTTCTTGGTTTGGATTTGCTGACCTTCCTTCAGGAAGTGTATGTACTGATCCCTTTTGATCGAAGTTATTGGTTATGGGTTGACGTGTCGGCGACAAGGGTGCATTTAAAATTTAGCACTGTCGTTGAAAGCAGCTGTCAGGCTATCAGTATCCACAGGAGGTCCTTTGCCGACCACTCAGAGACATCACTTTCACATTTCTTTTGCACAAAACCTACTGGAAGTATGTCGAAATTTTTTTTTTTGCTGATATTAGTGTACATGTATAACACATGCTACAGTAGCATGTTCACATTATGTGCAATTTTGTTATAGTGAATGTAGACAAAGAAACCGTGCATAATGGCATTATGAATGGCATCATAACAGCTGAGGGGAAAAGGTGCAATCATAGTTTGTTATCAGAGCATTATGTGAAGCTAGGATTATGTGTCATGTTTAGGCTATAAATTCGATGCAGAAATAACTGGGCTAAAAATTGGCTAAAAATTGGCGTTTCATAAGGTTGCTTTTGTGAATGTGTGTACACATTGAAAAATGCCATTGTGTCACTTATATACACTTTTTAAAAGTGTTTTAGATGTTTTGTGAAAAGAAGACCAAAAGCTTTCTCTTTGCTAGTTGAATTTTGAGTGATATTTATTGGTATTATTTTTAAGAGGTTTATTGAACAGAGAGCCAATTGTTTCTGCTGAAGTAAACAGTCATCTTCATACACTATTGTTGCAATGCATATTTCATTATTTTGTCTTCAATATTGTAGCTCTTCCTTTTCATATGGCTAGCCTTTGCGGCAAAGTATGTTTGGTCAGGCCTATGTTATCTGGTCAGTTTTGTGACATATGTGTGTGTATATACATACCTTTATGTTTTCACTTTCTCTTTGAAGTTGATATGAGTTGCAGAAAATTTTCACGTTGACTGCTCTCCCATATACCGAGAGATCGTCTTCCTCTTGATGTGTTACACTTGGAATGAAACCTCTGTAAAGCTTGCGCTAGCAAACCTGCCTGTGAATCTCGCAGCAGTTTTGCAAGCTTCAATGTCTGGTTGTGCCAAACGACATGTCGGCAAAAATGAAGTGCCTTTGTTGAATCCTTTGAATCCTGTTAGAGTGGAATCATGGTGGTTACCACGGCCTGTGTTGCAGTGTTTGCTGTTGGCAACTGCGCAATGCTGCAACCATGGGCAGATGTGAACTGTACAGTAGAAAGAACACGGTAGTTTACGTTAGAGATAATATAGCATGCACTTCAGAAAAAGGAAACTGTATTCAGTGCCTGTAACTTGGGTTCTTACACAGATGCTAAAAGGCAAAATCTGAGTGGAAAGGCCTCTCACTGGGTACGCCATAGAAACATGTTGGTATGCATAGATCACACATTAATAAATGGATATACAGACTTCTGGTGGAATCCATACCACTGAAGCAATTGATATCTATTGAAAGGCCATGTGGCTTCATTTTTTATTAAACTTTCTTTGTCTCTAACTTGTTTGGTTCATGTGGCAAAACACGTGTTAGCAAGAAATTGCAGCCATGTAAGCCAAACCTCATTATAACAAATTCAACGTGACACGGAAATAGCCTTGTTATATCTGACAGTTCATTATAAATGTATATTTGTAGCCCTGTTTTAATGGTAGTACTGTTTGTCATTAAATTCATTATAGCCATTAATTCATTATCTCCACATTCGTTATATCAAGTTTTCACTTGTGTGTTGCCGATAATTATTGATTGATTTTAGCCTTGCCTCAGCAAGTCAAGTTCGTGACATTTTGGGGAAAGCAGGATGAGCTGAAAATTTGACGACCGGGCCCCTTGTGTCATCATCCATGGAGCATCTGCATCTTCTTGCCTGCAGGGACATATTAGCTCTGTGCAGCTTCGATGTAACAAATTATGAAATACAACGAAGCAAATGAAAGATTAACATGCCACTTTTACAGTGTAGCTCATGTATGTTTACGATGGCTATTGGGAATAACAAACCCTGTTTTCGTGTCAGATGCCACTTGTCATAAGGTTTGGCCAAAGCAGAGAAAGAACTCTCACTATTGGGAGAACTCCTGATAATACTCTTTCAAAAAGTAACCCTGTGTTAAACATTCCAAAACTTCCCACTTCTGCACATAACTGAAATCTTCAGTGGGACCTAGGTAAGGGTCCCTTTAATTCTCAGGTTAGCATCATCTCACTAATAGCAAAACTTGTGGAGTCTCTGAAAGAGCACCCTAGCATTTAGGATCAACTGGCAGTTTGTCTTTGTTTCCCCTGCAATGTAATGGCACACGTGTTGTGTTGGTGGCACCATTCTGGTAGAATGTGGCATCCTGCTGTCTCTTGCTATTCTTTAGATTGTGGGTTTAGAATGCAAACTTGCGCCGCTGTTCAGTGACAACTGAAAACTTTCTATGCTGGCCATTTTAGTGGAAGTGGCCAATCGTCCTTGAACGGCTTACAGTAGATTCTCAATATAATTCAAGCTTCAGGAGACCCCAGAACTGAATTTTTCATAGTTTGAGTGGTCAGATGCAAGTGGAAATATGGCATGGTGCAACATACCAGGAAAAACAGATATGGCCAGTTATCGTGTGCATTGTTGCCACATCAGCGCTTATTTTTCTTTCTTTTTTTTTTTGCTATTGGTTTTGCAATATTGGTTTTGCTATTGGTTTTGCAAGAAGGCAATTGGCCTTATTTCTGGCTGTTGGAAAAAAATATTAGCATGAACATTCAACTAGAAGTAACCAAAGCAGGCAATATTTCTGGTAAGGATGAGTAAAAAGTGTCAATTTACAGAAATAACCAAATAGTACAGTTTGAATTAAGCAACTTTCAAATACATTGAAAACGTAGCAGGCCAACCAAAATTATGAAATTTGTTTGAATTATCAAGAGTCTACTGTGTTGATGCGGGAAATCAAGAGATCTTTGTCTCTATAAGAAGAATAATGGTCAGGTACCCAGTGTAAACAGAGAGCAGATATTTGCCTTGTATTTATTTATCTGTGATGTATTGAAGTTAAGAAGGCATGCAACAATCGCACCTGAATACGTTAGCCTTACAGTTGTACAAGGGCCTTACACTTGAATGAATGTTATCAGATTACCATGCACTTAATGAAGCAGTCACTGCATGATTGACAGTCTTACAGTTTGCTAAACTCAGCAGCACTTAGATGAGTATTACGCACCACACACATGCACAACAGTAACGTATCATGCACCTGTACCAATTGCCTAGAGGGGCTCTGCGACACATGTTAAATGCGGACGAACGCACCTGTGAACTCGTGTAGCACATGCTATGATAATGCATGCACATAGAAACATACTGTCTCGCTCAAAATGTTTCCTGTCTTTTTTTCGATTATTCTGAAACGCCCGCCCCTTCTCATCCACGTGCAACAGCAGGTATGATTTAAAATGAGGGATTGCACCTACCAAGCATTGTCCTTTGTAGGAAGCAAATAAGTCTTGACCTCTGTAATGGAGTGGTGGGCCCCTTGGGTTGCAAGGAATGGTACTACTGGTCTATGCAGTCATAGTTTTATATAAGGACTTATGTAGTGAAAGTGTTCTGCAGGTATGTAATACGTTACTGGGTACAAGAGAAACTGACACGGATATAAAGATAGAGACCCATTGCTTATTGATAAAACTGATGACAGGATATAACAAAACATTCATGACCTTTTTTTTTTTTTCTTATATTCTTTTGACCACTATTGGGTACTGTAACAAAGGTGTTTTCATGACAGTTGCTTCTTTATTGCTATGAGATTTGTTTGTACTACATTCTCTGAAATGATACAATGGAGGGTTGCATCATATGATCTTGTGGCTGGCTGATATGAAAGCTCAGCACAGTGATAGGGCATGCTGGGCATTGTTCTGTTCTGAGCACAGCACATGGCTTTGCATGCAACAGAAGAGCAATAAAAGGATTGGAAAAAATATCTGTACAGAAACAGTGGCGATCAAAATTGAATAGAAGCAGTAATACATGGGCAGTTTACTGAAATTTTACTGAAAAGAGACTTTTTTTTTTTTAATACCAGACATGTTCCACACCTTTCATAAAAGATATTGCAGGGCCCCTTCAAGTCTTCTGACCAATTGAACTGTACAGATAATGTTGGTTGTCTTGTAGTCTGCAGACCTTTGCAAACCCATTTGATGGTTGAATGGACTTTTTCACGCAAAGGTGGCAGTTAACAAGCAGTGTGCTTACTTGGCTCGGCTTCAGGCAGTTGCTGACTGAGGAGGAAGGGCTAATAGGGTACTCGGCGACGCTCATAATATCATAAGTTGGACTATCACCTGCTCGATATTCATTTGTGCTCACCGATTCATGTGATTCAGAAAATGTCAGCTAGTGTGACATATGTTGCAGGATGAATGATGTGCAGCTTAAAGGGATACTGAACAAAAACTGGGAAAACTGGTGAAAACATCGAAAACCTACTCAGAAGACGTCACTGTTCCGATGAACAGAGTTCATTTTACGTATTTTCGAACAGTTGGCCGTATTTTTAGTGGATTCTGAGAGCGCGGTGGCTGCACGCCAGTGCGCTTGTCGACGGCCATGACGTCACATGCAACCGGCTTCCTCTCTCCTCCAGCCACTTCCCTCTCCACCTCTCCTCCCGAGAACCACTCATGTTGCGAGTTGCTCGTCGAATTGGTCGGCGTGTCAGTATCTGGTGGGTGTCACACAACTTCCTCTAGTTCACCGCGTGGCTGCTAGACACGTGAATTTGCGAAAAATGCGTTAAATTCAATACCTTCCGCTAGTGTCTGGCTGAAATGAAGGTTGTGGAAACAAATTTCAGTAACCAATATTTCAATTGGATCATTTATCTCGATGGTGAACGCTTTGTTCAGTATCCCTTTAAGTGCTGTACTTGTAGCATGGCAATCACACTGCTCAGCGAAATATATGTTGCTGTTGATTTGTTGTGTACATGTTCTAGCAGGATATGTTTGCACAGTAAGGCGTTTTCACAGTTTCAGTGCACTGCTTTGTAGCCACCAGAAGTCTCACATCCCCAGATGCACATTTGTGCTCACAATCGAGAAGCAACAGGACAGTGCCATCCTAGTCTCTCTAATCTGCCTCCCAATTTAAAATTCTCTTAGCCTTCGTTGACTGCTTAGATAACCACTCCTGGCGAGGGAACTTATAGAAAGGCTGCACCCTTATTCTAAAAGATAAGGCTATAATGGATTACTGGTTAGTTACCCATACGATCAGCCTAATTTGTGTCTATTGCCGGACAAAATCATCTTGCATTACACTATTCAATACTATGCCGTAATAGTGTTCAATACATATGTCATTCATATACAATACAACTATTCAGCCATCCTCAGCAGTGTTTCCTTTCCCTTCTGTAATGATAATAGACCATCTACGCTTGGCCTACTGTATGGCTTGGTGTGGTTTACATGTATAGAGAAAAAGAAAAAAAAAAAGAAAAAAGAAATTGCTGTATACAATGGCAGTACGCTTTCCTTTCCTTTAGTTTTCTGCTCTTCTGGTGTGACTGTCATCTGTCGGTGTGAGTTTTCAGTTCTTCAGGACTTTCCTGTGGAACAAGCTTTGGTGACTGTAGGAAAGTCTTTGTTCAAGTGGCAAAGAGAGTCCGCTGTGTGGTAATGAATTGGCAGCCATTTGAGTACCATGCATTGGGACACACGTCACTGTGTAAGGCTGTAAGGGATGCAGTAATGTCCTATGTTCAAGGATTCTGCAGTAAGTGCGAGCAATACATGGTGTCAACCGTAGGTTTTGCGTTCTTGGCGGATGAAGCGAACGAGAAAAGTTTATGGAAGCTTGCAGAAGTGAAATATTGGCTGCATGTTTTTTTTAAGTTGAAACTGTGCTACTCCCTTGCTATTGAACCCATCTGTGTTTATGCTTTGTTGCTACATTGCAATGTTTTGCTTTGACACAAGGAAAGGGAACAGCTCATGTGATCAATGGTCAGACCAAAGTTGTGTTTTCTTTTTGTCTTTTTGGAAATTTCTGAACTGGCGGTGAGTTTACATTGGTTAGTGCACTCTCCTAGTTCACTGTATCATAGCTGCACAATTTACACAAGACGCGAGATGCCCAGTTCAAATAACATTGCCTTAAAGGGCAACACCGGCAATTTTTGAGTGTGCAGAGATTTCAGTGAAATTTTCAGCATATGTTGTCCTCAGTAGCTAGGCATTTAGTTTTGCAAGCCATTTAGTTTTTTTTGAAGATGAATTTTTAAAATTTTTAGCAGATTCATATGTGTGCCACCCTGTCTTTTGACGTCATTGTCTTCAACATTGCCTGAGCAGGTGGGCGGTCAAGAGTAAAACGGCAGCACTTGAGCGCTCAAATCATTGCCATCAGGTTTAGATATTCTGGCATAACTCAATATATCACTGGATGACATCACTGCTTTCATTTTTCGGGCACCAGCTCTATATTTCTGATGGTGGGAAGGCTGTGACGCCTTTGCACTGCACAAGGCATCTACCTGTTTCAGTTTGTTTGAACGCATCGTTCATTCATGTACCTAAATTATTAGCGAGTTTCTGAGCGAATTGGGCTACCCTGCCTACGAAAGGACTAGCAGTTCTTTGGGAAACAGCATTGTCAGAATATGAAGACAAAACTGCCAGAGTTCCCTTTTAAGGTACCATCACTTTGGGGTCATACATTGGCACTCCTAGTGGAAGGTTTTACTCGTATCATGCACTACTTGTTGTGTTGAATGTAAAATGCGTCTTTGCAATCATAGCACCTGGTTTAAAGAAACACTTTCACATTGGATTCCTTCAAACTACTACTAAAGTTTGACTCTTTGAAGTGTCGAGGAATGATTTGGGAAACGTCGTCTATAAAATGGCTGCAAAGATCCAGAGTAATACAACTCCTTTTGTAGCATGACCGTCAGACATATCCCATCACTGGTAATGCATGAGCCAAAAACTGAAAACTGCTCTCACCGATAGCTTGTGAACACTGCTGAGCTTGCTAATGAAAGGTAGTGTAAGGTTAAATTTGCTTTGCTTTTATGCTTATAGGGCTGGCAGTGTTGCTTTGTTATTGCAGTTATGTTGGCAAGCCCAATCATTTTGTCTAGAAAATTGGGCTTGCTGTCACGTACCAGTGTGGTAAGCCACGTATGTTCGTTTATCCTCATCCTAATAAGTCTTCTCGCATTCTCACTCATGTACATTCATTTTTCAAATGTGCTTATAGTTTTTACATAGCACTCGTTTGATTCTACAGGTCTACGCACTTGCACTGATTTGGTAGTAAGCTGATGTAACCAATAAGTACCGTGTTTCCACGATTTTAAGTCGACTCATTTAATTGAAGTTTGAAATTAAAAGACGGGGTTGGCTTACAATCGAAACCGAAACATGTACCGCCAGTCAGTTTTCTGAAGTCGACTTACAATCGTGTAGATAGACGTTGGTGCAATTTAAGTTACATTCAGTATAACAAATGTATATGATTAATGCACGCATTGTTTCCTGTATGTGAGAACACTGCAGCCTTATGGTGAATTTGTAGCTCTCCATTTTGGAACAGGTTGTGCATGGGCTGGTGCTACACGATACTGGTATTGCTCGTGCTTCAGTGCTGCATTGTGCATGTGGAACATCTGTTGAAGGTACAGTTCTCGATAACTGTGTACAACACATAGTGCCTCTGTGTTTTTTTGTGCATCTGTCATTGACAGCAAAACATTTGCATCCTCACTAATATATGTCAGAACTGTTTTTCTCCTTGAACTTGTGGAATGTCTGGGGTAAAACTGATGTCTTCTAGACAAAATGCCACAAGGTGGCTATATTTGTGAGAAGTTGGTGGGTCGAGTGACGAGCAGAGTTTTTAATAAATGGCTGTTGTTGCAGGAGAGTTTTTTGGGGCCTAGTTGGTGTGTGGTTGACAAATATTTAAAGCGCGAAAATTGTGTGGCAGGCTAGGTAAGGTTCAGGCGCTTGTCATGTCATTCTTGCGCGCCATTTTTGACCTCCAAATATTTGTCAGGCTGTGGTGGTGCTGTGGGAATGGTGGCCCAGTGCTGTGAATTCGTGCTCTTGTATCTGTGCAGTGTGTGGTGTATAAACGCACAACCTTTTATTCTCCTCTCTTGTATTGTCAACATTTACTCTGCAGTCGTGCGAACTTTGGGAGGAAACATGGAGTCAGTTTGTGAAAAAAAAAAAGACACGGGGTGTTTGCATTTTGCATGAAAACAGTGTCCAGATTGTTTTAGTAGAACATGTTGCTATTAATTGGTTAGTTCATAATTGAAGAAATAAGCATGAGAACATCTTGCTTATTTATCCTGCATTATGCTTGAACATCCTGCGTCTGCCTCCTTTTTGTCCACTTAGCCTACCAATCTGGGTTGTCCTGGAGCTAGGGTTACTTGTAAATGGTTACTCTTGAACCGGGATTAGGAGAATATTGGTTTGAACTTGTGAATGTATGTGCAGGTGCACAAACCAGGTTATTGTATTGTTGATGGGTAAACCCGGGAAACGTGGAAACTTTGTTTTGAATTAATTCATTTGCATCCTGTGCATTGCACGTACATACTTGTTTCACGAGCATCGTTATGAAGCGGTGTTTGCACACATTTTGTGGAATTACTTTGATCACAGCTCCGCACCCTCAAAATTTCCTGTGAGTCGGGGTGAAAATATGAACAGTATAAGTAACAGAAATAGGCTCACAATCGATTTTTAATGACCCTCTTTTTTTTTACGGCCCAACGAGAAGATAATCCTGATACTGTTTTACCCGCAGCGACTGCTTTCGAAAGCGTGTATATTATGCAAACGCAATTCTTCGACCTGATATCCCGATGGCCCGCCTTGCAAACAACCGTCATTCTGTTTTCACGAGAGTGAACATGACCGCGGACTCTTGTGCAGCTTCGTGTGTTTGCCGCTTGGGTTACCAAAGGCCAGCTTCGCCACTTTGCGCAAGAAATAAAAACACAAACCCGCATCCTATCCAAATAACAAATCGTTGTAGCCAATAGGGGACATTCATAATGCATTGTGCTCTGGCAACACTGGCGCTCCCGCCATATTCTTTAGGACGTCGCGGAATCGTCTGCTAGCGCTACACTAGGGGGGGCTGGGAGGCTGTCGCTGGTGCTTTTGGGACCAAGAAAACGCAGCAGTTCTTGCGACATCTAGCTGCGAAAGGTCAGTACTGTGCTACCAGAGGTCAACGAGAACACAATAGCGAAATCTTTCACTCTTATCAAGTCATCATCATCAGCCTATTTCTAAGTCCACTGCAGGATGAAGGCCCCTCCCAACAATGTCCAAGTTGCCTTATCCTGACCGAGTTGGTTCCACTTTATGCCTGCGAACTTCTTAATTTCATTGCTCCATCTAACCTTCCGCCTGCCTCTGTTGCGTTTTTCTTCTCTTGATATTCATTCCGTCGTTCTTACTGTCCTCCGCATGATATGCGCTGCCCTTATTAAATACTCACTTTGAAATACATTGCAACAGGACAGCTAAGTGGGCTACTTGGTATAGCATGATGAAATGTGTGACAGCTGGGAAAACACACATTACAAGCGATCACTCAAAACCGAATGTTTACTGCACGTAGGAAACGCACATTGGGCATGTCAAAAAGAATTACAGCGCAAAAGTCTACATGGAACTGCAACTGTGTTTGGGACACACCTCTTTTCCATGCACAAAATGATAGTGACAATGTGATTGATTGAAAAACGTGCACAAATAAAGAGGCTGGAGAAGCAGGTGAGTGGGGCACCCATTCCAGGGCTCCACTGGCTTGCAGCTCGCCGTGCCTGGTCGAAGAGTGGCTTGCCCCCCATTGCTCCGTTTTCAGAATCTTCGCGCCGAACTTCAGGAGTTCCGTGCAGCGCTGTGGAAGCTACAGGCCTCTTCTGCCAATCGGGAGGGCAAACACGTGTTAAACGTATCCCTCCGCGCCGTGGCATCTGCCAATCGCAAACAGTGCAGTGGCAGGAGAAGCCTTGGAAAAGGGGACGGGGAGGACGGAGTGAGGCCCCTATTGGCAGGAGTGGCTCACAGGTGCGTGTCTGAACAATGGCATTTCGTCTCGCCTCGGAAGATTTCGGCGCTCGATGGCCTCGTGGCCTTGGCTCTGCTGCACTGAACTCCTGAAACAGACTATAGTAATTTTAGATGGCCTGAGCTCGCATTGCTCGAGCTGTCCACAGCACGGGCAATGCGAGCTCAGGCCATCTAAAATTAACACAGCACGGGCAAGTGGCGGCGTATGCGGTTGAGTGGATGGCATGTTTTAAAAGCAGCTGCTGTGTCGTCTACTCGTGAGAATATGCATTTGCTATATTGCTGTAGGATGAACTAATATATGACATCTTTGACATGGTCATTTATTTTTAACATTTTTTAGTGATAAATCAGTGTAGTACACACGTATGCAGAAACACAACACAGAGTTACCGAGTTAGCGCGCTGCCCTTCATGGTTGGCGCATAGAATAGTGAGTTTTAGTAGATCGGAAAGCAGCAAACGTAAAGATTTAGCGTTAAGGTTAACGTTACGGTAAAGCTGGGTGCACTTAGCGGCACAAACTAGACTTTTAGTATAGCGGAAGAGAGAGAAACGCTAAAGCTAACGCAATGGCATGTACGGCGACAACTACACCTTAAAACAACTCCTATTAAATCTCTAAGTGCGCCACAATATCATTGAGCCAGTATCGTGTAAGTGTGTTGTTATTGCTGTGTCGGCAGACCCGAAAAACATCGCTTCGTTTCAAAATGCCGCCATCGAGTCTCCTTTCTGACCCGTACTGCCTGTCATTTCGAAGTTGCGATGACATAGGAGCGCTTAATTTATACTTTGGAAACCAGAGAAGCTACGCAGGCAGTCCATGCCGTCGAGGCTATGCCGTATACGAGAAATTTCGCCGATATTTCCGCTTTGAGAAGGCGGATTTTCCACTTGTTATCAGTGCCCCGGAGCTTCTGCAACATTTCTCCAGTGCCCAGGGGGTGCGCATCTGTGCATGTGCCTGCGAAGGCTGGCTTATCCAAGTCGCGCCTTTGTGACTGAAGGAATACTTCGCCAAACAATACTGTCATTTCAAGCATTATACATACAGTAATACACCACACTACTCGTCTCGGCTTTATTTAATTGCTTGTAGCTTGAAACAGCCGATGTACAAAAAGAAAAAAGCCTCGGTGGCAGTGCCGCCATCTCGACGAGACTACCGTAAACGTGAGCAAAGCGACATGGCCTCTGAGATTTCGAGCGCCGGCACGCGCAGTCTCGAAGGCCGTGAAAGCGAGTGCACTCACATTTTAAGCCTTGTGTGCCGCTTACTGAGAGCGTATCTTGAAAACGGCGACACCTTGTCACCAATACACGGCTGGCGAAGCTTAATTAGCCAAACCTAAGGCAAATAAGAACATGAGCGGGTAATGAATGAGCTTAAGGGGCCCTGCGACACAAATTGAGTAGGCCGTTTTTATCACCGATTCTAGAACTGTTGCACGCGGGGATGGCGCAGCGAGAGTATAAACGCCGAAAGCAGAGTGGTTATAATTTTATTTCAGCGAACAAACCGCCCAAAATCGCCTTCTGTTTGAACTGAGGCGACACATAACGGAGATATTTGTTACAGGAAGTGACATAGAGTGACGACATAGGAGGGGCCAGGCCGGGCGTTCTGATTGGCTTGACGCTCCAAGGTGCTTGTTACACACGTGTGGTGTCTGCTTGATCACGCTATTCAGTACCAAAATGTACTAAAATAGTTTTTATGCTTCGTAAGATAGAGAGAAAGTATCTGACATTACTTGCAAAACGACACCAAGTGTGTTGACGGCAAGGAGGTTATACATTACTTTTCTGGAGTGGAAGCGTGCCGCCGAAAGTGAAGCCGTCGCTGCCATCTTGCTCAAGGAAACAGTAGCAGACGACCACGCAGACGGCGGAGCGCGTAGACAACGCGACGCTGTTTCGTGGTGTTTAAACACTGTGTCCTGTTTTTCCTAAGCATCTAAATATCTGAGAAGGCAACGGTGACTTCGCGCGTCACGTTCGGCTGCACAAATCGCGTTGAGAAGAAGCCTGGAAGGACATTTCATGTGTAGGTTTTTCTCACTTTCTTCACGTACGGCTGCCCGTTTTCAGTGCATTTTGCTAAATAGAGGGCAATTTTAAACATTCGCATCCATATATTACCTCCCTACGCCTGTACGAAAGATAACTGTAAGCTTTAAATACTTGCTAGTGCTTCGTTTTCAGATGCGTGCATACAGGATTTGCTACGGGCTCGTGTTCTGCTAAAGTACACGTCTGATGAACATATTGGATAGTCACTGCAGTGTTTGTATGCGAACTTTAGAGGAAGGGCATCTTTCCGGAGCATAGACGCAGATTTGTTACGCGTACGTGTTGACGAATGCGCAAATGCAGCGAGCACGTACGTATGGCGTGTTTCTCCGTGCTACGAAAGCTTAAAACAGCCGCTCGATCACCTCTGCTCTAGTGATACCGAACAACCCAACCTCTGTCTTCAAGTGCATGCTTTTCGGCGCGTATCCCGTGTAAGAAATCTCCTATGTACGTTTACAGTCAGAACTAAATGAGAAAGTTTTTAGAACGCATGCCCATCGGGTCTTGACAGACGCGGATCTGAGAAGACTTCGCAAACACTAAGAGCAACGAACCATTTGGAAAAATGTACGTGAAATACGAAAAAAAAAAAAGAAAATAGAGCGTGCGCGGTTAGTTAAGGCAACATGCAGAAAACATGCGCTGTACTCAATCGGTTGGATACATGCTTAAATAAAGGGCACGAATGCATTTCACGTCAGCTGGCAGTCGCACAATGCCGCATATTTGCGCTATATCGCATCACCACATCACAAAAACCTAGTTTCTACTAACAGACAGAGTAAGACAGCAGGTACAATTTGCATAGAACCTCTCAGCCAGCTGTGTTCTTTTGTTTTCCTCGACGCCTGCAGCTAAGTACGGACGCGGGAAAATTTTTTTCTCAACTAGAAAACACCGTTGGTAATTGGCATAAGCATAAAGTTCGTTTCTGTCTCAATGTTTTATCGTGAGGTTGCAAAACAAGTCGAGCGCCTATCTTAATACATTGCCGTCTATGGCGCGCCCGCGTACTTTTTGCTCTAGTAACATGGCCGCCGCCGGCTTCACTTGGCCCCGTAGGCAGCTGCAGGGACTTCCACTCCGGAAGTTTAATGGAACCTCCTTGGTTGACGGCCGGACGCCATCTGCGCGCGCGCGCTCTGCTCCCGGCGTCTTCCGGTGTCGCTGTATAAGACGCGCGTTGCTATTGGACTCCTCCACTGACGTCAGCGGGAGAGCGAAATACGAAAGGGAATGTTGGTTTTCATGCTGTCTGCTCGTGTTTTGAACTTCGAGGGCTAATAACTCCAGTTCTAGACCACCGATTTGCATAATTCTTTTTGCGTTCATCTCAGCATTCGATCCTACACGCATTGCGGTACTGCAGACGGCAGCTGACAGATCTGAAGCGAGCGGTCTCACTTCGACTGACGCCGCCATCTTGGCAGCCGTACGGGTCCCTTTGCGAGCGTTAGCGTTGAACGATAGCTTCCGAAAATAGCGTACGCACGTAAGGGTATCGTATACGTTAAGGTTCTGCGCATGCGCGGTGTGTTCCACGGTAGCTTAACGTTAACGCTAAATCTTTGCGTTTGCTGCTTTCCGATACACTAAAACTCACTAATATCAGTGCACCGAATAACGTTTCAGCGAATTGACCGAGATTCTCTTGTGCTATGAATGTTCTGCACTGAAACATGAGCGTGTTTTCGTGCCCGAAGAACTTTTTCTGGCGTCTAAATCTATCACACCTTTATGCACACAAGCAAACGTTAAAAACGTACCTATTGCGATACGATGGCCAAACAACTGCGCGGCAGGCATAAAGTGTTCTGTGGACAGGCCGCGGCTTGCCCGTCCCCGTACTTGCACGGCCCGCTCATTCGGTGTTCCCCCCAATCAACGTTCTCCAGGGCTTCAATAAAGTTTTGAACAACAACAACCGGCCAGTGATGGCTGGTTTTAGGTGCGGGCAGGCAACCGGCGCCCGCTGTCTAAAAAACCGGCCGGGCTGGTCAGAAATGATTGATTGTGGTTCGGTTGAGGAGAGGACGCCAATTTCTGCAGCCCATGTCGGGGGCACGGCTGAGCGTCCATAGGTGTAGGGGAAAAGGATGGAGCGAGATAGAGAGGAGAGAAAGGCCGTAGTGGAGGGCTCCGGAAAGTTTGACCACCTGTGATTCTTTAACGTGCACTGACAACGCATAGTACAAGTACGGCCGAGCGAACACTCTTAGCACGTTTAACCTTTAGTAAAGGAGCATATTTTCACATTTTTGTGTACCTATAAAATAAAGTTTACCGTGCTAAGAGTGTATGGCATTTCCGCCTCCGTCGAAAATGCGATCACCGCGGCTAAGATCGAACCCGCGTTTTTTGGTTTGTCGGCCGAGTACCATAACCACTACGGAATGGTCAGAAAATGGTGGCAATCCTATATCGATGTGCCCCCCCCACCCCTCCTTCCCCATATGGTGCTATGCTCCTGGTACAGTGGCTACTCCTGGCCTACAGCGTCAAGAATCTCGTTAATAGATCTCAAAGCGACGTAAAGTTTAAAAGGCGTGTATAGTCACTGTGGTATAGCGGTATGGGATAGTTAAAGAAAAAAAAAAACTAAGAGGCGGCGTTACGTGATCCCGCTAGCCTCGGCAAGCCAACCAACCTTTAGTGGCGCTCGGCCGTACACGAGTCCACCGCTTGCCCATCACGTGACCAGGGCCCATTTTCCATAATTCGCTGTCATTTACATTTTTTAAAATGATTAGAGGCGTCAACATCGTCTCGTGACACCCTTTCCTAGCTTTTTCTTCCTCCGTGTGTAACGAAATCACGCGCCCGGACGACGAGTCCAATATGTTTCTACCGGGCGCGCTCGGGTCAAACTCTTTACGCGATGACGTTTTCGCTCTTGAACACTCGTCGACGTGCGAATGCTGCTGGAATGCATATCCGATAGACACGCAACACAGCAACCGTGCGCGCTACTCGGCGTAATGTAGCCATGGCCTCAGCCACCACTGGTCGACCTGTTTTGAAACACCCACGCCTGTGTCACCCTGTTTGCGCTGAGAGCGAACGACTCGATGGGTGTTTTGGTTTCGCCCGTGGTAGCGTGAGCACTTTTCATGCGCTAGTGCTTGCTCGAAATGCGCTACGTATGCCGCCTACGCCACACACGTACACTCTCTCTTTTATTTTTATTTTCACAATTTTTCTTATGGCTGTGAAGACTGGAGGCAGGGTATAGGCGCATGACCGAATAGATAATCGCCTTGCAGTTATTTACCTTAATTCCTGCACTTGCTGCGGTCGAGGTGCGTCAGGCGCCCACTTCGAATACGCCGCATCGCATTCCTCGCATTTGCATAGCACGTGACGGCCCTTACGTCAACACGAGCGCACAGGGTGCAGTTTGCGCAACTGAAAGTTCGCTCCGTTCGCATTTCAAACAGCTCGCGGATGTTCGAAAATGTAAAAAAAGAAAGTAATACTTATGAAAATCTCACCCGTACACAGATGGCACAGGCTGCAGGTGCTGTTGCGCTGCTACTTTCCCCGAATGGAAAACCGGTCCAAAGAAAAAATAATGAAAGGGGGGGTAAACGGAGGGAGCGTATCTGTACACAAGGCTGAACTTATGCCAAGACGACGCCATGTTAGTCCTTGACATGCAGTGTCAGTTATTTTAACCCCGTTTTCTTAGAGCGAAATCACCATACTGCATACAGTCAACAGCAAAAGTTTGCGGGATCCGGAACTTAGTAAGAAAACTATACTACTGCTTAGCCTCGCAACATAGTCTCGAATTAAAAGTTTCAGTAAGTAGATGTCTTTGCGATGTACAGGCTGTAACATTTAATTCGAGACTATATTGCGGCGCTTAGCGGCAATATAGGCTTTTAGGAAGTTTCGGATTCCGCAAACTTTTGCTGTTGACTGTATATTGGCAGGCCCAGTAAATTTAGGCAAAAGCTGAGCTGGCAGTTTACTGGTAGGCACAAGAATACCAGTGAACTGAAATTACTGAATAACGTTCGTGTTAAAGGTGGCTGAGGTTTTCGTTAGTACTCTGAATGCGCTGTACCGAAAGGTGCCCATGCACATTCGTGCATGAGGAAATCCTCTTTGCAGCTGAACTTGGCACTGACAAATATTTATCGCGGTACTATGCCCTAAAGAAACCAGGCAGTGACGGCCGGTTTTTTCAGGTGAAGGGCTCTTAGGTGTGGGCCGTGCCTTAAAGAAAAAAGAAAAAAAAAACAGCCAACTGGCCGGGCTAGTCAGAAACCGGGCAGGCAGCAACCTATATAGGTGCTGTCGGCAGATTTCGTAGCACTCCTGTTATCCGATTCCGTACTCAAATCAGTGTAAATGCGGGTTTGGCTACACGAGGACAGTGCGTTCGGACAAACTGCTCCACCATCGCTCTGCGTTCAGCACCTCTGTGGGCGATCCTGCGTCATTGGGGTAGTAAATTTTGTGAGTTCTTCCTTCTGTTCAGCCAGAGGCCGAACACCAGGCGGTAGTGATGAGTCCAACGGGGATGTTCTTGAAGAAATACTTTATACAGAATATTCACAGGTAAAGCAAAGCAAGCAAAACTTATATACAGGGAGTAATATTTACAACATGGGACTTTCTGCCCGGGCCATGCCCGCCTCGAGCGACTCGAGTGCTGCCGCGCAGCTTGCCTGCCAGAAAAAACCCTTCTTCCAGCACACCGTGCCGTTTTTGTAACGAAGGGGGAGGCGGCGCCCCCACGTGCAAAGAATGCCGTGCTGTCCGTCGCTGACTGTTCCGAGAAGCGCCGCCCGCGCTGTGCCCGTCACGGGTTCACCTCCCGCACGGGATCCCTTCTGAGAATGCCTCGTGCGCTCTGGGTTCACGGTACACCTTCTGCTGTGACTGGCATGCCCGCCGGCACTGACGGTCCTCCGCTGCACCTCCCCCGCTGAGTTCCTTACCCTTACAGGGGTGAAAAGGCTCTTTGACGTACCGATTCCGCTGTTGATTGGACATTCTTGCTGCACTCTTGACCAATCCGCAAAGTGGATAGGTTTGTATAAGGGCAGCGGCCAAGCAACTTATAATAATAATAATAATAATAATAATAATAATAATAATAATAATAATAATAATAATAATAATAATAATGCAGGCCACTTAACTGACCAACCAAGATGTCGACGGAGTAGAAAGCTTAGAAGCCACAAGAACGTTGCAAATTCTCGAGGAATGTCGCCTGTTAATAGGATGACATAGACGCGGCTTCTCTCGATGATATCTACGTTCAAGTTTTCGCAAGTTTGAACATAAGAGACATTAAAATCGCAGCAATGCTATCAGCCTTCCTCACCTTTCTCTAGACGGCGCTAGGTGGGGTCGCGTGTTCCTGGCGCGCTTCATACGGACGACTGATGCTCGATGAGTACATTTCTGCGGTGTGCATTTACGGGTACATTGACGCCGGCCTTGGCAGCCGAAATGATTAAAACCCTTCGTTGACGTCTTTTCTAAACAGAATTGTTTAACCAAAAGCTATTACTGAATCGCTTGCTCGTTGATCGCGCACTTCCCAGTTTATCTTGATCTGAACCACGCCGGTTAGACCCGGACGTGGCGGTCTCAGGCACGCCTTGTAATCATATCGTGGGCTTGGTACGTAAAACTTAACCAATTAATATTATTGTTATTACTGATATTAGTAGTAGTAGTAACGGTATAGTAGTATTGCCGAATCCGTCGTACTGGGAGTGCTACTAATTAGAGGCGTTCACGAAGGCCGGTAGATATCGAGAAGCGCAGTAGCTCTTGCGTGGCCTTCTTCTGCGACGTGAGGTCCTGACGATGTCGTAGAACTCCCTCTTCCGACAGTAGTCGTCGTCCAGCTGGTTGAGTGCATAGCCAAGGGATTGCCTCTCTGCACTGTTCTGCGGGCAGTCACGCAAAATGTGCCCTATCGATTCTTCGTGACCGCAGCGGTTGGTCACAGGCCGCGGCGTCGGCCATTCCTATGCGAAACGCATAGGCATTGGTGAACGCAAATCCCAACCATGGTCGATAGCCCGTTGATCGCCTGTAATCTCCCAGTGACTTGGGAAGCCACTGAAAGGTTATTTTGTGGCCTGCCTTTCCTGCATGCTGCATCGTCTCTGTAGTTTGGAACACCAGCTGTTCGTGTGGTACGCGGTGTAGAGGTGACAGCACGGACTGCAGAGCCCTCTTGGAGTCGCAGAAAAGCGTTCATTTGTGTGGCGGTCCATCTCTGAATAAATATCTGGCGGAAGAGGGCATAATAGTGTAAGCACATGTCGAATACCCACTATTTTCTTCATGTCGCGCGAGGGCATATAAATAGAGGTGTTTCGCCTTTGTAACTGTCATGAGCAGAAAAAAAGAATCGATAATAAATGGAGTCGGGCAAGGACGTACGATTTACCCTACGTTGTTCACCATATGCATAGGATAAATATTCAAAGGATTTGGCTAGGTCGAGATAGGGATAAAGGTGGATGGGGAATACGTCAACAACCTACGACTTGCAGATGACACAGTGCTCTTCAGGAATGGCAGGAGCCAATTAAAAACAAAAACAAAAGATTAGGCAAGGTCTAAACCGAGAGAGTAATAAAGCAGGACTAAATATTGATACGTTAAATACAAAGGGAGTTTAAAACTGGTGACCAGGCGTACATATCTGGGCCATAGATAACTGGGGAATCGACTCATGAAAAAGGAATCCGCTGAAGAATAAAGTTAGGCTGCAGCGCATACGGAACACACTTTTTAAATAATTACAGACAATTTACCACTATCCCCAAAGCGAAATGTGTGCAACCGCTGCATACTATCTAGTACTTACCTTGTATATATCGTGCCGAAACTTGGAGAATAACAGACACGAAAAAAAAAAAACAAGATTAAGAACCACGCAGCGTGCTGTGGAAAGAAAAATCACAGGCGTAACATCACGAGATCGGAAGACGGCGGGATGGATAAGAAAACAAACACAGGTGTGACCGACATTCTGGTCGACACTAAGGGAAAGAAGTGGACCTGTACAAGTCGCGCATTGCGTAGAAAAAGTAGCCGGTGATCAACTAGAACAACCGAATGGATACCAAGGGTTGGAAAGTGCAGCCGCTGTTTACAGCGAATTAAGTGGAATGATGAAACCAAAAAGTTTTCAGGAATAAAATAGAACAGGATAGCACAGGATTGGGGCGATCGGTTATCGCTGGAAGATGCCTTCATGCCGCGGTGGGCACAGGAAAGGCTGAGAATGATGGCGATGATGCAAAATGTTTTGGGGTGAAATAACCGCTCTGAAATGGGAAGGCAGTGAAGGTCGAACACACTGTGTGTATGGTAACATGACCAGCTAGCCTTAAGCAGGTCGAGTGCGAGGAAACGCTATATATAATCAAGCTTTGTACAACAGGTGTTTGACAACCTCAGGTGTGGGAGCATATTTTCATCTCTCCATTGCAGAACAGAAGCAGTGGCAGCGACTATGTGTGCTATACTGCTTACTAGCACGACGATAGGGCTGGCAGTAGCATTCGAGCGTGATAAGGTAGCACTGCACATAGCCGTTGATGATACTTAATGAGGGAATGTTGCCTGTCTATATTCTGGTTAGAACTGCAAAGAGAAGGCGAAGTGGCAGTGGCCGATGGGACTCTGTTAAGCATGCATGCACTTGCACGAGTCCATAGGAGGTATAGTATCCTATACTTTCTTGCTTCGTTGTGAAGAACATGCGAATGAAGAACGAGCGTTTTTCGTTATTCTTCCGTTGGAAGATTGCATTCCTGACTTCAACCGTGTGGAGATGGGTTTAGCGTGACGACACGGAGGAAGGAGTAAGAGCATGTGAGAGGATGCTGCACAGGAATGGCGGATCGGCGCGCTAAGAGGTCGCTAACCTTGAGCCACTACGCCGCTTCCTGGCGGCTCCTGACATCCGAGATAGCACAGGGCCTGCGCCACAGGCTAGCTTGCGGGACGAGGCGCAAATGGGCGCCGCCTGCCGTTTTGTTTCCCACAAGCGTCAGTCCCACAAGAGGGCTAATAGACGATTTTGAGCGTTATTACTAGAGAAACAGTGCGACGTGGTTAGGCGATTGCAAAAAGTGTACTATATGTTTCGACGTGGTTGAGAGGGGGCCTCAGCGGCGGGAATGGGGCACATGCACATTCCCGCCGCTGTGTTCGTCCATTACAGATCTACAACGGGAGCCAAAGGTCGTCTTCATGAAAACAGCACACACAACACAGAGCCGAGAGAGGACAAACGGGGAGGTCGGAAGGTGGAATCATATAGCCGCCGCCTCCATTGTTTTGGAGGCAGAAATGACCTCTGCCTGAACGATCGCCCGTCTACGAGAAAATAGAATTACCACAAGTGACCCTGCGCTACATTACTAACGTCCCCCCCTCTCCCCTTACCGCACACACACACACACACACACACACACACACACACACACACACACACACACACACACACACACACACACACACACACACACACACACACACACACACACACACACACACACACACACACACACACACACACACACACACTGTCTCTCTGCCTCAGCTACCGCGGGGACATCTGTTCCAGCCACGTTCTTTTCGCCCCATCCCGTTCTACATGCAGCCTCGTGTAATATATTTATAGAACCCATTCCGTGAAACTATACACATTATCATAGCCTCCGATGTCTTATGTACGTACCGTGGCCGCTTAATCAGATCACTCACTGCTTATTTAAACGGCAGCAACGGGAGAAGACTTCATCTCGCCATGGTCCGGAGTGAATGTATAAGGACTATTCAGCGCTAGTTCATGGAGTCTCACGAGTGCGACCTTTGAACTTTGACGGAGATCGAGAAAAAAAAAATGTGAGTTGTATGCGTAGCACGTGCTCGGCAAAGAACGCCGTCCTTCTCGCGGAGAAACAAATAAAACCGCTAAACCTTGTAGCAGCGGACACTGGTGTACCGCAGACGCTCTTTCTAGATCGTACAGGAAAGCGGTTCGCCTGTCCCCGCATGTTTAGCTCCCGAGCCGTCTCGGGTTCATTCGCACGCTTATCAGTCACAGCACCCTGCACGTACACAGGGGGTCTGCACACGAATCGTCATACGAGACGACGGTGAGTTCAGAAGGGCACGCAGGTCCGTGCGCGAGAGGCGGCGATGGAGCCAAAACGTTTTCAGGGTCAGTATCGAGAGTGAGCGAATGGGGTAAGGGCTGCCCTTGAACGAAGAGAGCACGCGTACGCACACACACACATCACACACGCCAACGTAAACACACATGCGCGTGCATCCATATAACTGCGGCACACATAAACGCGCGCGGCTGCTCGCACCGCAATCGAATGAAGGGGGAAGGAAGCATCGGTGGCCTGGAACGGCGACCATACGCCCTTGAACTGGCTCGTGGGGGTCGCTGCCGCCGCCGTACTCTTCCCCGGCGTTGTATGTGAGTGCGACTGAATAGCAGGCCGCAACTGCCCTTTAGATGAGGCCGGCCGATGGCAGGAAGGACGCGGCACGTGCAATGCGAGGCCAACAGAGGCACAGTGGTACCGCGCTGCTACTTGTGGAAGCGCTGCGCGTGCGTCTACTTAACGATTCGCACATCTAGCGCTCACGCGTGTGCTGTGTCTTGCATGCTTGGCCTACTGACTGCTTTATTGCGGTGGTCTCCTTTTAGAATGCAGTGTGTGGCCAGTCAGGTTATAGTTTCGTGCAGAACCTGGCAGGAAGTTGAAGAGCACTGGCTGGACGGACGTCCGCGACTTCGCCCGACAGTTGCGAGCAACAGTGCGCGTGCCGCTGCAGTGCTGCGGTCGCAGCTCGCGCTCATTCGACTTGTTTTTCACGTGAGAGTGAGGAAGCCGCAGAAATCTTAATGCGCGAACACTTCCTTTCACATTTTTTTTTGCACTCCAAACACACACTTATCCAAATACACTGATCCTTCGCCTCTGTTATCCTGACCTGTATTCGACAGATAAACGCAAAACGTGCGATTCCCGGGCAACCTTCGCAACGACGCAATCAGCAGCACAATCGAGGAGGCAATCTCGAATCGCAGGGCGCGCTGGGAGGAGGCTCTGCTCAGCTCCGCATGAGAACAACAACTATGGGCCGTCCAGCGAGCCGAGGAAGCCGCCCGAGCCCAAGGGCTCGCGGCCGATGCCTAGGCCGGGGTTCAAGCCCGCCCCGATCTACTATCGCCGGACTTTTAAATAAAGTTGTCTGTCTGTCTGTCTGTCTGTCTGCACTCGCGCTCCGTTCCACGCCGTATGCATGTTTTAGTGCGATGTGTGGATGAAAAGACGTATTCCAGCCCAGGAAAACAGACGAACACAGGAAAAAACACAAGGAAGACAAGAAAGCGGCTGTACTTGTGTTTTTTCCTGTGTTCGTCTGTTTTCCTGTTCTGGAATATGTCTTTTCATCAATACAATGAACCAACTAGCCCAACAACGCGTTTTACTGGAATATCTTTCTCATACTGAGTGGGCCCTTTTCAACGTTCCTTTCCCCATGAAGCACAAGCATAAGTCCTCGTCGGTCACATCTCAGCCGCTTTCCTAACTTCCTTGTGTTTTTTCCTGTGTTCGTCTGTTTTTCTGGGCTCGAATACGTCTTTTCATCAATACAATGAACCAACTAGCCCAACAACGTGTTTTATTGCAATGTGTGGGTTGACGGATATGTATAGATGAAGAGAGGTGAACAACTGTTCCTTGATATATCGCCCAACTACACTGTACAATAGAAAGGCTAAGAAAAGGGTTCATATACACGTTGTGATAGCGGTTGGCCCCGCCACGGTGGTCTAGTGGTTATGGCACTCGGCTGCAGATCCGAAGGTCGCGGGATCGAATACCAGCCGCGGCGGCTGCATTTCGATGGAGGCGAAATGTGGAGGCCCGTGTACTGGGCGATTTCAGTGCACGTTGAAGAACCCCAGGTGGTTGAATTTCCGGAGACCTCCACTACGGTGTCTCTCATAATCAGAGCTGGTTTTGCTACGTTAAACCCCACAGATCAATCGTGATAGCGGTTCTTCTGCACAGCTGTGGCATCACACCCTCTCTGGCGGATCATTGTGACGCTGTCCTTCAGCGATTGAGCATTGCACTATACACAATGTGACTGACAGCGAGACAGTGCACAGCGTCTACCCTGCTGTTCGGGAGACTCAGCTCCAATTACTTGTAACTTTCCCACAGCACTGTCATAGTACGGATGCTAGGTAGGTCCTTCGCAGGGGACACACAAGCGATGTACGCTACGTGCTTCGCATCGTTTGAACGCGAGTCTTATCACCCACCATGTGATTTTCAAACTACAGAACAGATTCATGGGGAGATGTACAACCGTCGTCAAAATAAGTCGGGACGCGCGAGCGACGACAGCAGTCAGATAAAACTGCATCGCCGTGCCATCTGACGTGAAGCGTCTGGTGTCGAGACATCACAGTGCGCGTGCGCATCCGTTCATTCTCGCATGTCTTTTTACTCGCTTGCAGCGGACGAGGTGATTACATGTAGCGTTTAACGCTAGGTGTCACTTTCTTCAATCCGTGCCGAGGGTGGGGGGCACCGGGGATAAGTTTGGCTGATGCTATTTTTTCGCTCGCCCTTAGCCTAAGTCGCTTTCCTTTTTTGTTCTTTCAAGGCCAACCCATGACAATACATCAAGTGTTTATTTTTTCTCGTCCATTCGCCTAGTATGTTGCATGTGCAAGGTGATCTGCCTGCCTCTTGTTGTGTTAATAAACTGAAGCATCCTTTCGGCTCAACCCCTTTTCGGTGCCCTCGTTCGTATTTCAGTATCACATAGTACGGCTTCATCCAAAACGAACGTGCAAAGAAGAGAACTATAATGATTTGTGTGGCGCCGGTTTGCTACTGAGACGAGATATGCTATCTCTTTAATCAGGCATAGCGAGCCGCGTACACTTCACCGCCACCGTGCCCCCGTCGAACTGAGCTCGTTGCGGATTGAAGAAAGTGACATCTAGCGCTAAATGCTACATGTAACCACCTAGTCCGCTGCAAGCGAGTAAAAACATGGCTGCGAGAATGAAAGGACGCGCACGCGCACTGTGATGTCTCGACACCAGACGCTCCACGTCAGATGGCGCGGCGATGAAGTTTTATCTGATTGCGGTCGTCGCTCGCTCGTCCCGGCTTATTTTGACGACGGTTGTACTCTTAACGTGGTGATGATTACGATGAAGGAAAAGAAGAATGACTGTGTTAGATAGCAAGTCACTGGTTATCTGGAGAGCTTTTTTCTCTTTTTTTTGGGGGGGGGGGGGGGGGGTGGGGGTTGAGCATCGAACTGGGAGGGAGGCGTCGGGGTGTGTGTGCATCTTCTGATCAATTCTTCATCACAACGACGACGACAACAACAACAACAGCATCAACTACTACTACTACTACTACTACTACTACTACGACGACGACACCACCACCACCACCACCACCACCACCACCACCGCCAACAACAACAACAACAACAACAACAACAACAACAACAACAACAACAACAACAACTACAACTTTGTTGTGCCACGCTTAGTAAAGCCATTGCACAATGGAACTGAAAAATAGATAGATAGATAGATAGATAGATAGATAGATAGATAAATAGATAGATAGATAGATAGATAGATAGATAGATAGATAGATTTAGTCGTTCGGCTTGGCACTCTGAAACATCGTTACATCTGCAGTATACGTCCCAGAGGGTGTCCTCGGATTATTTAACACTGCTCACGTTGACGTGGCTGTAGGTAAGCACACGATTTCCTTCGTTGCCTCCTTTTCACTTTTTTTTTGCATTTGGGCCACATCGCAATTGAGCCGCCACGGCGGCTGCGAATCCAACCTCAAATCCCACGGTGAGCACCAGGCCATTTCCAGCGCGCTTATAGCTTCGAGCCCTTTTTTTCGAAAGCTGCACCGAATTGACGAGGCACCTGCGGCGCTTGCTTAGACAAAAGGAAGCCACGCGCCCTCTTTGTTCACGCCTGGTTGCGACCGCGTTCCGCGACCGACAAACCGTCGTAGTACTCGCCGAACGGCCGCGCTCCTCTTCGTAATAATCGACGGCCTGCGCGTATGCGAGATGACCCGGATGCGACCTCCGTTAGAAGACCTTTATGCGCTCGCTGGAAACGGGCCGGACGCTGCGTTTGTGTTAGGCACGCTCGAGTTGCGGCCCCCGAAGAGCCTGTATACCTCCTTAACAATCCTTAAAGACAATAATAGCATCTGCATTTCGTATCGCGGCTCTCCAGAACAGTCGTGCATGCGAGCCACTGTCCTACTTCGCCATTATAGTATATACTGCGAGTGCGCCGCCACCACGTGATTACAAAGTGCAGGCGACCTCGAACGCTTCTGCGAGTCAAATATATGTGGCCCCCTTGCTTGCGTGTTTGTGCCATGTGTGTCATAAGAGTGGCCGCGGAGCTGACCCTGCCCGTGTGGCGTTGAAACCAAACGGGGCTGCGCCGACATCGGCATCACCGAAAAGTAGATATTGCGAACGAGTCTAATGTACGAAAAGAAATGCCTGTATGAAATGTACACTATATGCGCTGAGACAAACAACTATACCGGTTGGGCAGCGGTGGGGGGGGGGGGGGTCCTTTTAGTATTATTGTTTTTATGTATACAGATATTGATATATCTTCGTCTAAACATGGATCTACTAATGTATAATGTCGAAACTGGCCTGCTGCTTTAAATTCATTCGTTCCGTCGATGTGTGGAATGATGCAAAAAAAAAAAAAAAAACAAGAAAGAAAGGAAGGGAACAGGCAAGAAGTGAAAAGGCACACTTTCTTAAAGGGCCGCTGACACAAAAATTTCGCTGCTGAGATAACCCGCGAGATTGATTTTCGTGGATAGGCACATGTAATCCCCTGCCTAATATAACGCTGACAGGTAATTAAAAAATGATCAGTGCTTTCAAGCCCTTGACAGCATAGAGGAAATGGCACCAGACCAGACCTGTGTAAATAAAAAAAAATTCAATGGAGGGGTACGACAGCGAAATTTTGTAATGGCCACTTCCAATTTACGAGTGGGGAACCGCTTATTATCCCAAACAAAAGAAAGATGCCCATATTCTTCAAAAGGTAGCTTAATTTTCACGAAATCTTGAAATAAGGAGTATCTACGACATCTAGACATAGTAACAAATGCAGTATTGGGCACTACGGACATGACCAGACTATCTAGGGGCCACCTCGCGAGAATGTCAGCCATCTCGTTTAGAAATATGCCACGATTGCCTGGCACCCATACCCCATAATAATCCCATAATCGCACCCATAATAGCACTTCACGCACTTTAGGAGGAAGTAATGATGTGAATGCGCTTAGAACAGAAGACTCGGAAGGAGAAGCTGAAGCGAGCGATGTACATACCGAAAGCGAACCAGTCACTGTAACGACTGCTGAATCTTGCACAAGAAGTTTGCGAAGGGCTAAAAGAATGGCTGAGAGCTCTGCTTCGAATATGGGTGTATAATCCGGGAGGCACAAGTTGACGTAAATGATCTTCTAATAGCCCTATTAAATATCTGGAAGGTAGGAGTTTGGCATTACAAGGCAATATGTCATCCAATTCAATTTTAATATTGGCCAATGGTTTATCCGTTGAGACGATATCGCGAATGTTAACATCCAAAACCTCTAGTTGATTCTGCACAAACAAAACTTGAGGTTTGTATATGCAAGACTAAGGCTCACTAAAAAGTGTTCGAGCTTCAGAACACAAAATGTGAACGTCTCTGTGAAGACGTATGTTTTGACGGTGAGGATAGGGGATCTGCAAGCTAATGTGGGGATTCGGGCTTCTTGGTATAGAACATGGTTTGCAATAAATTTTGGTACCTTGCGACAACTACTCCTAAGAGCCTCTTTCTCTAACAGAACCAAAGGATTACTCTTTTATGCCGGACTCCCAGCCTATAAAATAGAACAAAGTTCTAGAATAGGACGAACATACAAAGGTTACAAGAAATGGGCGACTGTACATCCATGACGTTTGTCTTATTTTACATTGATAGTTAATTCATTCCTGTGCTTAAAAAGACTGCTTGTTGGATTCTTATAGGACGCTCCCTCAGTTTTGACTCCGGGGCCTCCTTATGAAAATGCTTCACTTCATGTATGCACTTTATTCCCTAACTTTTCATAACTCTGTTAAGACGAAAAAAAAAAAAGAAACTGTCGGGATATACAGATGCGTCGCTGGCTAGTCTGTGGCTGAGAATTTATTTCTACATGAAGCATGAATGAATGCGTGTCATGCTTTGTTATTTGAACCCCACTATCAAACCAAATTTCTCGTCGTTACTGCAGAGGTGCACTTGCTGCGATAATTGACAGCTGGCGAGAAAACGTGCAGTCGAAGACGACGACGATGACCGTGTGCATATTTTGTTCGCACGTGCGCCCTTCGCAAGCTACGGTGGTAAAAGAAGAGGAAGCAAGGTGAAAGGCAACTGCCATGTTGACGTTTGATGATCTACCGGTCGAGCTTGCCCTAAAGGTACTGTCTTACCTGCCCCAACGCTGTCTGCCGACGATAGCGCAAGTCTCGGAGCGGTGGAACACGCTCGCCTATGATCCCAGCCTCTGGAAGGAAGTGTGCATCGACTCAAGTACCGCACACAGCGCGCATCATGTGCGAGACATGCTGGACAGAGCTACGATGATTCGTAAGTTGGAGATTTCGGCAGGACCTCTTTACCTCGAAGAGATTGCGTTGGCCTCTGCAGGTTTCAAGACGCTGAAGGAAATCGTGATCCCTGGCAGCGTGTTGTCGCACGCCAGCATGCCGGTTATATTGAGGAACTGCGAATCGCTCATCACGGTTGTGCTGCGCGGTGGGGACTCACTACTTACAGCTGACATACGTGCTCTGGAACACCTCAAACGCCTCAAAGCCCTGATAGCTTCCCGTGATGTTTACATGCGTGACGACATTCTCAGGCAGGTGTGCATTAGTTGTCCCGACATCGAGCAACTGCACTTTAACTCAGGCCTCATATCCCGCAGAGACCACTGGGAATACCTCCGGCGCCTGCGACACCTTACGAGTCTTTCGATAAGCCGCATTTCTACGAGTGGACTGCTGGTCGTCTCCGGGAGTTGTGGCAGTCTGGAACTGCTCAGCATAGGCGACGTTTGGAACGAGAACGACGTGGCCGTAGCCCATGCTCTCGAGAAATTTCGGAAGCTGAGAGTCGTGTCTGTAGGTGGCAACTGCGGTACAGGCTGGCTTGACTCACGTTTCCGCACCCCACGTGGCATACAAAGATTCTGCGTGCCACGCCTTTGTGCGCAAGAGCAACAGCTGATGTTACTCGCCGAAAGTTGTCGTGACGAGCTTCTGAGTGTCGCCTTCAGCGCCTCCGTGCTTACGCCCTTATCTCTGAACGCCCTGTATAGCTGCAGAAATCTGCAAACCATCTCCGTGCGCAATCTCTGCGGTAAGGGGCTATCACTGTCCATGCTGTTGAAGTTCCCCAACCTCGCGAGAGCGCATTTGCACGTGAGCTTGGATCCGACTGAAGCCGTCCGCAAGTTGACATCTCTCGTGGACATCCTCGACTCGTGCAGCAGGGGCGGTACGCGGCTCGAGCTTCGCATTCGTTGCTCGACGCAGCCAGCGCTAAATGCCATGATTCGTGAGCTGCGGCATTTCAAGGAGTTCCTGGCTTTAAACACGCACCTCTCGGCTGAGCACCTTCGCAACCTCGAAAAGTACTGCCAGCGGATCGGTGACACCAAAATCTACTGGTTACCGATCGGAATGTTGACGACGCAGGTAGTTCAGACTTCGTTCCCGGTAATAAGCAAGAAACTGAAGCATCTTGTACTGGAGCTTTCAGAACATTAGGAGCGCCAACAGACGGATAGATGGCGGAAGGGCTGGATATTTCTGTGAACAATAAATGTTTTTCCTATAGTGAGTGTACTACTACGTGCTTTTTACACACATATAGACTGCTTGCACGCTGTCACCTAATATCACTATTACATTTTTCCTCTTCCAGGGCCCAACCATCGAGCTGATGCAGAGGGTTAAAGTTGTCGCTGCGAAGGATGCTTTGATTGATTGATTGATTTGTGGGGTTTAACGTCCCAAAACCAGTTCTGATTATGAGAGACGCCGTAGTGGAGGGCTCCGGAAATTTCGACCACCTGGGGTTCTTTAACGTGCACTGACATCGCACAGCACACGGGCCTCAACATTTCGCCTCCATCGAAATGCAGCCGCCGCAGCCGGGATTCGATCCCGCGACCCTCGGATCAGCAGCCGAGTACCTTAGCCACTAGACCACCGTGGCGGGGCGTGCGAAGGATGCTTCTTAATGCTTGAGTGAGGGAGTGGGCATGAGGTTTACCACAGAGGTTAAACTGCCAAGCCTATGGATCTGTGCTAAGAGTTCTCCGCAGGGCGGTCACTGCGGTCTATGACGCGAGGTCACTGTGTTTGAAACGTATCGCATATGTGAGACGCAGCTGCCATTAGCCTTGAGGTGAAAGGGGAAGGAGGTTGGAAACAAGCTGTGGCACACTGAAGGAAGCACGGAAAAAGAATGTCCTTGTCATAGTCAAAGTATGGTAACAATGTTCACGAATGGTTCATTCCTTAGCTATATACCTGGAGAAGCACTTGCTGTGCAGCGCGCTCTCCTAATTCCTGGCAAGCTGCAACGTGTACATATTAACGACTTCCCAGCGAGCATGTCGCGGCTTTTAAGTGTGAAGCATCTCAGGCTCTTATAATTGCGCCTGTACCACAAAATTATCATCATTAGTTCAGGTACCCAAGAGTGCGCGTGCACTTCTTCAAATGGTGGTAGTGGTTTATTTTAGAAATGACGCTCATATCTGCAGCCCGAAAGGGAGCACGGCGCAGCGTGAGGGGAATGAGGAGTGGGGAATAAAGAAAAGAGGAAACAGTCTGGGTCTCGTCCGTTCGTGGAGGAGGCCGTTAGTTCATTGGAGGTTTCCTTTCACCTTTCAATCTCCCCTGTACCCTTCCCCTCGTGCAGGGTAGCATACCGGTTGTCATACACTGGTTAACCTCCCTGCCTTTCCCTCTCTACTATTTCCTTCCTTCCTTCCACTAGGTTGCGGGCGCTCAACGGGAGGCGGTGATCCCCGTCACCGCCACAAACTCCAAGAGGCTGTGGAGAGTGGAGTTTGGGAGGTGAAGGGAGCAACAGGTCGTATGTTGTTGTGGCAGGGGGGCCCTCTTTCCTGTATGCGATGGTGAGCCTTGAGCGTTCCTGCGCCAGCGCTGGGCAAGCACAGAGAAGGTGCTCAAGGCTCTCTGGGTCGCTGCAACGCTGGCATGCCGGTGAGAGTGTTCCTTGGCGGTGCAGTCGCGCCGCAGTCCACACACAGACCGTCCGGAGGTAGTAGTAGTAGTGGTTCTAAAGCAAATGAAAAAGGCGCTGATTTCTGTCTCCTATACTGGGGACACGGCTAAGCGCCTTAGCGGAAGGGGATATAAAGGTATAGGAGAAGAAAGAAAAGAGAAGTAAGAAAGAGTGTTGGACAAGAGCAGCACGAAGAAGCACGTCTCGCCTCTCGCAAAGGCAGCCGGTGGTTAGACAGCGGCCGCACCAAAGCTTTGGCGTTTCCGCCGCCGGCAAGTGTTGCTGCTCGCTCGGCACGGCACTGGGCAGCGCGCTCGTAAGCGCAAGCATTACGCTGCGCCGCGGGTTGTTAGCCGGAAGTTCTTCGGCAAATGGACCTCAAGGTGACGAGGAGGTGCTCGATGAGGGCATCTCGCGGATACGCTGAGGGCGCGGTCGGTGGAGCAGCAGGCGGCGCCGTGGCTGCTCTGGGCTTGCTGCGATGGTGAGGCGACGGCGCGGCGCAGGTACCGGGCGGCGGCTTCCGTGGTCGTCGCGGTGTTGCTCGGGCGGGCTGGCCTTTAAGGCAGCAGCATAGGAGTGCACCTCGCGCGTCTCTTCCCGTACGGCCGCTTTGACCGCCCGTCTCGAGAGCAGCGTAGGCTATGAGGCTACGGTGGCATTCTAGCTACCATAATGAGGCGAGCAGGGTTGCTACTCGCCTTTCCTCCTACCAATTGGGGCAAGTATGGGACTATCGGCGGAGTGAATCCCGCTGCAGTTGACGCACCGCGGCTTGCACTGCTCGCTGGCCTGATGTCGACGGCCATAACGGATGCACTCGCCGGCTCGCTGGCATGCTTCGGCAATGTGGTCGGAGTGCCCACACTGCCGACACTGTAATGGGCGCGGCCTTACGTGTCGGACTGGCAGCCGCAGTCCCCGAAGCTTGACGAAATCAGGAGGGCCCGAAGTTCCGAACCGCATCTTGACGGCGCGACCCTCCCTTGTCGTCGAGAGCACGGGTGCGGCCGAGCCCATATCAACAAGCAGCTCCTCGATGGTAGTGGTCGTTTCCAAAGCAGCACGCCGGCGAGCGAGGGCACTGGTATCCGCGGCCATCACGACCGTCCCGGCAGCGGTAGCGGCCGTGCTCTGCGCGGTCGGGTGTAACGGCGGTGCGTGTCAACCACCGTCGAAACATCGTGGCGGCGGACGCGTCGTCGTCGGTGTACCTGGCCGAGCTCCTTACCATCACGGAGCTCAACGGCATCCCTGTTACTGCCAGGAACCAACCAATCGTCGCTCCAGCCTCGGCTTCGTCTACGGAGTGGACGCCGACATCGCCGATCCGGAGGGGAAGGGGCGTTGCGCGCTCCCGCTTGCTTAAGCAATGCGTCCTGGAGAAGCGTTCACCGGCAACCCATATATATGTATATATATATAGGCACTGGATCTTGACTTTCAATGAAGTACCGGTGGGAGATTTCACTTGTGCATAGTTGAACCATGAGGATTCGTAGCGTGCGCGTTAACTAAATTAATCCAGAACTCGGCACGATCTACGATGAACCTCCCGAGCTTCGCCCACTCACCATCATTCACTCTGTGGATATGCTGTAATTTTTTTCAAATGCAATGCCCAATGTGCGGCGTTTACACGCGCTCCTTTCTTCTCTTGTGCACGACTTCAGTCCACTACTACACTGGCAACACTGCAGCTGGCGGGCGCAAGTGCAAGCAGCTGAAGACACAGTGTGCGTCGATTTGCCCGATGCACAGCGTCTCGCAAAGCTATGCGTTTGCGCATAGTGTAGTATATGTCAAAGGGGTGGGACGGCGTCAAGCCGAGGCAACGCGTTCCGCGTCTGTCACCGTCTCTGGCTCGACGTGAACGTCTTTACGCTGAGCTAGGTGCGAAACGTTGAGAAGCGTTCGCCGAGCCTCGCAATGCTTTGCGAGGCGTCTCCCAAAGCCTCGGACCACCACGAAATGCAAATGTGCTGGAGACAAACACGGACCAGCCAGGTGCACATCTGCTTCGCTAGCCTTGCGCCACTAGTGCAACCTTCACTAATATTTCTTGACGGGACGCGGTTTCTCTAGAGCGACCTTCCAGATGCTACACCGGGTACCGAACACAGGTGCGTCTGCGCCACAACACATCTACTTGCTCGAGACTATGGCGAGTATTGGAGCCCATGTCATGTGGGCTCCCTGCTAATGAACAGACACATATTGAAACACCATACAGAGGCTAGACACTTCATACAGCCACCACCGCTGTCGTTCCTGTGAGAAGGAGAGGGCACACCGCCAACTCCAAACATACAGAATCCCCAGCCTCCTCTATACCTACGCAAATTTTATGCGCACTACTGCGCTTACTATTGCCCGGACCCCGGAAGGTGCCCGATGCCATGGTGGAGAGCGCCGTAGAATCACTCCCTCCCTTCCTAGTCATCCTTCATCCCTTCCGCACCGAAGAGCTGTTGGAAGGCGCCCTCTGCGGCGGGCCTTCCTAGGTCCACCGGATCTAGTTCGGCGGGTCCGTGCTGTCGCTGAGATCGTCCCAGAGACCTCGGACTAGGGGCCACTCTTTTAATACATTTTTCTTCTGTAACGAGATGTTTACTTTCTCTCTCTCTAAAGCACTCCATTCACATGCCTGGAACAAAATGCGGCAGGTGAACGAGACTGCTAAGATATGGGGCCTTTAGAGGGCGTCGCCTCCTGGTCATAAGCTTATGGGGTATGAGGGTGGGGCAACAAGCCCTTGCGCCCGCCCCTCTCCCTCCTCCTCCTGCTCTAATGTAATGCGATGGGGAATAGGAATGCGTTGGCGACCTAGTTGGTGGGAATCGATAAGACTTCTCTTTGCGCAAAACAACACACAAAAATGCTATGTTCTGTCATCTTTCTCGTGTGGGTTGCTTGCTCTAAAGAGCTTTATGGAAATGAGTTCCGCACAGCGTAAGCGCCCTTTGTCTAAAGTGTTCGTGTGGCGAAGAAAGGATTCCTCGGCCTGTTCAGAAGGCCTCTGCAGTTTCCGATTGTGTTTTGGGTTCGTGTCCGCCTTTTGGATCACTAAGGCGTGCACCGGAGAAAGGTCGGTGGGGAAGATGACGGTAAGGCCTGTTAGCCAGTTTATAAATATTCTCTGAGACCAACGCGGTTTGTATTTATATGTAAGCCTAACATTCTTAAAAATACGTAGTTTTACAAGAGAAGGAAGCGACCAATACTTGGAAAACGAAAATAACAGGAAGCAAGAAAGTGGACTCGGCGACACAACGGGGCGGCTACTTCCACTCTCTGCGTCCTGATTTTTTAAATGCGGATAATTTCAGGCCCTCATAATTTGTGCCGCCCGGGTCACGAAATTATCATCATCATTTGTTCAGGTCTCCAAGAGTGGGAGTGCACTTCTTCTAACCAATGCTCATTGTGCGGCGTTCGTGGCGTAAGACCCTGGTCCTGGTCGAACCCCTGGTCGAACCGGGATAAAAAATACCAATCATAGCCAGGTTCTACCGAGCTGCACCTTGTGCTACAAAAGGATGTACCTAGGCGTACGCCCCGGTTGAACCGAGGTAATACCAAGTACAGTGAAGTTCTACCTACGCGACGTTATATCCACGATCAGTAGACTATTGGCCGCCTTCGCTGTGATCTGGCCATGCGCGACCAAGTGCAAGCTGTCTGCTTATTTTTTTCCTTTTCCGAATGCCATTAGCTTTTAAAAACCACGTACCAAACTGCCAAACAAGCAACATTCACGAACACTGAAGTGCATATCCACTGCGTCTTACCACGGTTTTTATTTTCAACGGTGTACACACTAGAGCTTTTATTTCATGGTGAAATTCACCGATAGCTCCACGAGAAGTTTCACCTGTGCGAACAAAAAATGACGCCGATTTATTCTCCTAATATCAGCCTTTTTTAACATTCGCCAATGCTGCTTTGGTGATGGATGAACTAACCCATAATAAATGTGGTTGACGTACACGCGAAAGATTAAACCATCGTTGTGTTGAAAATATGGAAGTTTGTGCAAAGATTCACTCCATCAGCACACTTCTTGTACAGGAGAGAACCGTTAGTTAGGTCTGCATAAGTATGTGCATTCTGGGGGAGGGGGTATGCAGAGACGTCAGTAGAGAGTCTTGATACCAGGACACGATAGTCAAAAGGATGCAACGCCCTCATTCCCAGCCGACTAGCCACTTAGGCTACCATATTACGCATGTATGCAGCTAGTAAGCATGGAAATGGATCGTCTCTAAAATGGCAGAGTGCAGTGTACCCGTTCGCGCCGCTTTAGAGGACAACATATGGCACCGGTGCAAGTGTTTCAAGCAAGACTGTCTGCTGGACTGTGGGACGGCGTGACAGAGAGTAGCCATGAAAGTTGTGCGAAAAGAACTTAGGACGGCCTGAAGATCTCATACAAGCCTGTTTAGTGGCGCTGTAGCGCCTAGAGTTTGGTAAACGTGTCGTTGACTTGTGTAGACAATGGCTGAATTCGGTCGCGTATGGCTCATATCTGTATATCCCTGGCTCATACGAGTACCTTGATCTCAAAAGTGGGCATGAGTCATATGAATTTATTTATTTCTTTCTTCGTGTCGGTAACACCCGCATATTTATTACTGGTGTTTCATAACATGCATAACGCCCCGCCACGGCGGTCTACTGGCTATGACACTCGGTTGCATATCCTGAGGCCGCGGTATCGAATCCCGGCCGCGGCTGTTACATTTAAATGGAGGAGAAATGTTCAGGCCGTGTGCCATGCAATATGTCAGTGCACGTTAAAGAATCCGGGGTGGTCGAAATTTCCGGAGCATCCCATTACGGCGTCTCATAATGATATCGTGCTTTCGGGACATAAAACCCCGAAAATTACTGACATGCATAAAATTCGCGCGAGAACTTCAACTTCCGGTTGGGTGGCCGAATTTTGGTGCACTCTTTGGAAAATAATGTTGTTAGGCAGAAGCCGGCAAAATTTATGTGGCTGACTCAACTCACAAGAAAAAATGTATTTATTACTTTGGCTTCACTTGGACTCAGATTCAAACAAAATGTAATGTAGCTGAGCTCACTCCTGCTCAGGCTCACGAGATCTTTCCTCGGCTGAATTCACTCAGACTCCGACTCGCCAGATTCTCATCCGCATCGACTCGGACTCGGACTCGATCGCCAGATTTTTTTCCCAGCCGGACTCACTCAGACTCACTCTCACCGGACTTTTCGTCAGCCGGACTCACTCAGACTCACCACATTCTCCCTCAGCTGGACTATCACATACTAGTACTCACTAGATTTTTCCTCAGCCGGAACAACTCAGACTCGCTAGCTCTTTCTTCAGTCGCACTCATTCGAGCTCATATGATTTTACAAATCCGCGCTTACTCGGACTCAGACTCGCTAGGCTTCTTCTCAGCTGGACTCAGACCCACCGCCACTTTTCCTCAGCCGGACTTATACAGACCCACACTCATCAGCTTTTTTCCTCAGTCCGACTCATTGCAACTGAGATTCGCCACATTTCTTTTAACGCGATAGCGTTAGAGAGCTCGTTCCGCAGAAATACCGCCGTCGGTGTCGGCGTCTCCACGCGTTTCTTGTGAGCGAGAAATCGGCCGTGAGCGAAAAAATAACAGCTCCAAAAATGGACAACTATGTCCATCTAGCGGAAGACATATCAAGCAATGTCTCGACTACCATGGCCTCCGAGACGGCGAGCGCGCCTGCCATCTCGGAGGCGATGCGACTACAGCAGAGCCTATATGCGGTCTCGTGGGATGCTCTGCATCCACTTTTTTAGCATTTTGTTCTCACGACACCATTAAAGAAGTGAAGTGCTGCAATTGCCATTTCACCGACCATAAGGCGATGACTTGTTGCGGTTAGCCGGAAGAGGTCTCCAGAAGAACAAATCGAACAGCTGGCAGATAGTTAATGTACGGAGGACGACAGAATGCGACCATTTACGAATGAAAATCCCACGCCTACGCGCAGTTCATATTACAGGACATGTGACTACATCACTGTACAAAATTTTCATGAAGTTGATATAAAAGTGTTGTTAAGTAGATCGAAAACCTCTACCATTACTATAGATACGTCGCGTGCGCGCGCGTGTGTCTGTGCGTGTGTGTAACAACACACATTAATAAGTATGCACTGAGTGGTTGAAGTGCACACTAGGGGCCGGATTTCGCTATCGCGTTCAGCTCTTAAAGGCGAAGCTTAAGGGTCCCCCAATTTTTGTTCAGCCGGACTAAGATCAGTCTCTCACTCACCTGATTTTTCATCAGCTAAACCAATTCAGGCTCACCCTACTTTCTTCAGCTGGACTCATAGACTCGCACTCACCACTTTTTTCTCAGGCGGACTAACTCGCTCACAGTCGCCAGAATTTTCCTCAGCCGGAATAACTCAGACTCAAAATCGCCACCTCAGTCGCACTCATTCCTCAGTCGCACTCATTCGAACCCGGACGCGTATCAGACTTTCCTTATCCACATTGACTCCGACTGAGGCTCGCCAGATTTTTTCTCAGCCGGACAAACTCACACTCACACTAACCAGATTTTTCCTCCTCTGGACTCGCTGAGACTCAGACTCATGCCATTTTTCTCAGCAACACACACAGACCCACACCCATCAGATTTTTTCCTCTGTCGGACTGAAGTCAGGCTAATCAGATTTTTCTCATCTGAACTGACTTGTACTCACACTCAAGTTTCCTAGCTACAACAGACGTTGTGCGTACATGCACCAAGTCACCATGTATATAACGCAAGCAGCATTCGATTTAGGCCCATATAGTCGGCGTCGCTTGATCTTTACGCTGCTATGTATCAGGCTCGGTTACACACAAAGTCAACCCGTGGCAAAAGCGAGAGTTACGCGACCTTTGAGACTCGCTGTCCTGATTAAAAGATGCTCACGCGAGATTTGTTTGCAGGGTTCTGCCCATTATCCCTACCTTTCATAATTCTGTCCTGCTTTTGTGTTCGGTTCTCAAGTGTGATTATCGTGAAGGTGCACGGCGTTTTCACGCTTGGTAGAGCGGGGCCACTTCTCAGGCTGCAAAAAGCTCTAAGCGCGCGTTCCTCCGCCCAAGATGAGTGAAGAGTTGCCAAGTTTTATTTTGTCCGCGCCTCGTCTCTTGGTGTGGTAGCTCAGGGATGTCGATTCCTGTCTCTTATATTCATGGCATGACGGCGACGGCAAACAAGGCGGTGAATTATGACATTGCAGTTTCTCAGTCTATACGACTGTGCGTTCAACCCTATATTGCATGAAAGCGCGCACAGCTATAGTGGCTCAGCTGCCTCACTGCTGCGTGAATGTGTACATGCGTATAAACTCCGAATGTGTTTATTACCCTTTGAAGTAGAAATATCGAAGTAAAAAGGTGCTCTAAATGTGGCATAGCAGACATGTTTATTCGACACACATCATGCGTGTAGTAGCTTCAGCTCGGATATCTTTCCAGAGCTCCATGAACGAAGAATCATTCTCAGCCTCCACAATGCGATTCTCCATCTTCCGCAGTGTACCGGGCGCAATCTTTCCAGCTTCCGACTTTGGCAGTTCGAACGTACGCATACTTGGTCTTGTCTCCACCGTGACCTTCCCTGCAGGTGCCTTTCGAGTGCGGCAAGACATCGTTCCATTGTGGGTTACTCTTACCGGTCAAGTCGAGGAACCACAACGCTGCGCATGTAGTCGGGCTGCGACGTCTCTAGCAGTATCTGGAGTAAATCCTCGTCTTGCTCGAGAATACGGCCATAATGATCTCCCAGGAAGTATGCTAGCCTGAGCACCACCACGCGGGTGCTCTTGTGAAGTTCCTCCTTTGTCACGAAGAACACGTTCGGCTGCTCCCTGAGAGCGTAACCCGCTGCTGTGTGTCGGAAATAGTCGCCGTAACCAAAGCTGTCACTCACAGAGGTGTCGAGGAAATCTTCCAACGTTCCGTCTTGGAATGCGAACGTGTTCAAATCGACCGCCATGTGATAGAGGGAGACGCGGATGTCCCACGGATTGCGAGCGAGGTATACGTACTTGCCTTCTTCGGTCATCGTACGCTTGTCCAGTGCCAAGTGAACAAGTAAAGTTCTCATCTAAATATATTTAACCATCTAAATATATTTACTTCAAATTTTATTTCTGCTCGAGTTATCGCTTTGTTTTTATTACATGAAATACTTGAAGTCAGAACTATTTGCACAGTCGCGGATGAACAGTGACTGGCGGATATGATGGCGTAGGAGGAGCTTCGCTACAGACATGTATGCGACTACAGAACGCATAACATTGCAATGCCTGGAGATTCCTCCACCTGTGCTACAGGGCAATGCTAAGTAAAATTCTGCGGGACCAATGGGGCGGAGGAGGCAGAGACGAGCTCAAGACCATACTATAGCGTGTACCGCCCAATAGCAGCGCCAAGCCGATCCCGATAAAGTTTTCACGATGTGTCTCTCCTTATCTCTTTATATAAATTTGTATTCGAGGCGACAACACACCGAACTGTTGTACAGGGATTTGTAAGTGTTACTCCAGCTAATCGGTCACAACACCGCAGTAAGTTCAAGGCTAAAAATCTTGCAGATCGCACGCACTGTGGAAATCGTTGTCATACGAAGCAGTCAGCTAGTCAGCCCATGGGGAATCGTGTGGCATTCGGCGAAGTGTTACGAAGAGGATGAACGTCCTTGTGCAAAATGCGTGGGTAGGTGTGTTCTTGACATGGGGAAACCAGGAGACTACTGCGCCGTGTTGACTGAATGGTAGCTCATGCTACGACGCAATGTTGCCGCTGACGTTGGTGCACATCAGAGACGCTTGATTTCTCGAATAGAAATGCACGCCAAGGCGCGCCGATGTGCGTATGATAAGCACCGTTCATTCAACTATTCCTAAGGGGTCGAGCAAAGATTGATGAAACCATGCCGAGTGCTAGAAGAGCATGTGTATCGTTTATTACATTCCTAAGAAAGCCAGATTGAAGTTACACAAGCACCATCATCACATCTCCTGGTGCATTAAGTTTTTTTTAGTATATTTAATGTGAGGCAAGATCCACCGTAGCCTAGAGGCAACGTGCCTGCTTGGCACTTTGGGGACCGAGGTTCGATACCCACCGACCGCTTTATAGGTTGCCTTCGGATATTAGAGCGCGCTCGTGTTTGTCTCTCTTTTGTTATGTGTATGCATAAGTCCCATGCTACTACAAACGGTATGCGGTTGTTCTTTTTGAGTGGGTTGTAATGATATGTTTAATGCCTATTTTAGTTAGACCGAGATTGACATGGCCTTTACAAAACTCAAACACCTGTGGCGCATATTCGAATTCGAAGGGCTGAGCAGTACGAGTATGAGCCATACGTGACCACAGTGTCGTTAATCGTGACGTACGTGACGAGCATATCACGTCAGAGATGTAAGGATTAACCATTCATGTTCGCCGTACATTCGTACCCTACTATTCCGAATTTTGGTGTATATCGGGTGAACGAGACGAACACGAGAGCACAGAGACGTAGGCGGCCATACGGATAGATAGATAGATAGATAGATAGATAGATAGATAGATAGATAGATAGATAGATAGATAGATAGATAGATATGGTCAAAGTTTCTCAAGTTCGCTAATGCTTCGCCTTTCATATGCTTTTCTTTTTATTTGCGCTTTCACAAACATAGTCGATCAAGCGAGCCAAGGCGTTCCAAGGCACAAAGGCGTTCCAAGGTAGGCGTAGTGGAGTTAATGGTAGTACAAAAAAAAAATTACAGCATATCCACGGAGTGAATGATCACGAGTGGGCGAAGCTCGGGAGGTTCATCGCAGATCGTGCCGAGTTCCGGATTAATTGAGTTAACGCGCACGCTACGAATCCTCATGGTTCAACTATACGCACAAGTGAAATCTCCCACCGGCACTTCGTTGGAAGTCAAGACCAGTGCCTAAATATATATATATATATATATATATATATATATATATATATATATATATATATATATATATATGGGTGGCCGGTCAACGGTTCTTCAACGCGAGCATTCGGTATTTCTCAATCAAGCTAGGAGACGCTACCTGCGCCAACGTTGCCTCTCGCGGGTGAGGGCGCGTTCTACTTCTTTGCGAGCTGGTAGAGCGTTCATCTAAGAAAGAGCGTTCCATAGTCAACGCGCCCCTTTCGCTCTCTCTCTCTCTCTATCACAAGACAGCACGCGCCGAGGGCAGGAGGCATGCGCTGAGGGCGAGCGGGTGCCTGGCGTCTTTCGTTGGTTTATTTCATCAATCAACCGGCGTTTGAACAAAATTTTTATTGTCTAATCACGCACAGGAGAAATCTCACCAGGCACTACCTTGGAGGTAAACAATGGCTGCTAATGGGAATGAGAGACAGAAGAAGTCGGCTTTTAGCTAACACTTACACTTCTACTTCTACTAACGTTTCCTACTGGAACATGCCAATGGCTGCTAATGGGGAATGAGAGACAGAAGAATTCGGCTTTTAGTTAACGCGCAACGCTGCGAATTTTTATTGTTCAACACGCACAGGAGAAATCTCCCACCGGCACCACCTTGGAGGTCAAGATCTGGTACTAGCGTTAAGAGTGGTTACACACTACTACGACGTCACACTTTGCCTCAACTACAGGTGTGCGAGCAGAACGTGAGCCACTTTATGACAGCAATTCTTAAAAAAAAAACAGACATAATCGCGATAACAATTTTATTGAACCACAAAGGACCAAAATACGGATGCTTTCATGACACAAAAGATGCAGAACGCTAACATCCGTTTTAGGAAGCAATATTAAAGAATGACATTGCGAGTGGTTTTACAATATAGTAAAAGTCAATGCAAAAGAAAAAAAAACGACCATGCAGCTTGGCCGAAAAGAGTGGTTCACGCCGCAATTTTCATGCGTCGCGGTTTCTCTATAAACATAGT
Source organism: Hyalomma asiaticum (assembly GCA_013339685.2). Lineage (NCBI taxonomy): Eukaryota > Metazoa > Arthropoda > Arachnida > Ixodida > Ixodidae > Hyalomma > Hyalomma asiaticum. The sequence goes on along the minus strand of CM023484.1, from coordinate 102,703,339 downwards.
GATAATTTCGGCGACACTGACTTGCATCCGGTGAATGGACATAAGAGTCAGGCCATTAAGCCGCTCTTCAGCTGTTCGGTTCCTCAAATATGTTTTTACTCTTTTACAGTGTCGAGAAGCTGCGTTCTGCAGCAGCTGTACTCACTGGGAGAGTTGCCAATATCTTGGGGAGTATGTGAACGTTCGGGAATACGGCTTTGTCTCATTCAGGTAAAGCGTCTGTCGCAGAGCGGGGAAGTTCCTCCTCTTGCATGGCTTGCCACTTAGGTTTCCAGACTTTCCATTCACCTTTTAGCGTAAGGATATGCGCTGTTGTCATATCTCTGAGGTACAAAATCGAAGGCCGGATGAGCAGATTCAAGTTTGCCCTTGGAGGCGTGATTTGGCTACAAAAATTGCAAACTTTGCAGTGTTTTCCGATGGTTTGCAAAGAGCCGTTTGAGGGAAGCTTTCAGGTCATCTACCTATGGAATGAACGTGGCTCGCCTGTAGTACCTTTCCGCAGAAATACTAGCGACAATGGTTACCCTGTTTGTTTACCGTTTTTATTCCTTCCGCCACGTGGGCGCCTGCCCCACGACACAGGCGGCGGAAAAAGGGCGGTGGGGTTCGTAGAGGTGCCAGAGGGGTTGAACTGGTTAATGGGTCGTCGAAGCCGTCGCTTTCCATACAAAAGTCTCATTTTCCAAGCTTTCGGTTAGCTTCCGTCGTCCGATCGTGGAAGAACTCTGCGTCTACGGCAAAGCAAAGCCGTACGCGTGCGTGTTCCCACGCTGCGCAGCTATCAGTAAAACAAAGCACCAGAATGCTAAGTTGGCGCCACTACGCGACTATTTACATGACGCCTGCAAAATACCGCCTGCTAGCTCTGCAGCAACAGGAGACCGCTCCTCTCGTTAAGAAGGACATTTCCTCAGGGAGTCCAATGGTGGAGTAAACGCTATCCTTTTCTCTATGTCCTGTCATTCCTTGCGGTGTTCCTTGAAGCAATCCAACTACCGAGCGCCCTGACCGTAGATGAGAATCCTCGTTTCACGCAACATAGCCATGGTCGCTTTTGCCCAGAAAAGCTGACACAACCAACCAACCACCTTCCTAAACATAACTGATGCGACGAAGAAAAGTCGCACGAAGTTCGGGCAGATAACGTCGTTTTCTCTGGTTTCGAAGCCGCATGGCAACATTTTGTTCGTTCTGGTAATTTCGTTTGCAATAAGCTTGTCTTACATATATTAAAATGTCCTGCGTTGCGAAGTTTTCTGTGTTTTCATCAATCACAAAGCAGTGACTGTTTCCGATAATTGGTTTCAGTTGGTATGACCGTTGTGTCAGGAAGATCGATACGGTGGTCGCTATCCTGGGAATGTTCGGCTATCGGGTTGCGATCTGTTGCAAAATTGCAGAGGCCATTCCTGCGCTGTCGAAATGCTTCTTTGAGGTTTTTCGTTTCGCCGATGTAGCCCGCATCACATATTTGTATCAGTGCCTTGGGCTCTCTCCTTCGGTGAACGGCCTTTGACAATATGTAGAGAACATGTGTTCGTAGGCTTGTGAGTCACTCAGGTGCCTTCTTTTCTGAGAATACGGGCCATGGTTTCGCTAACGTCTCAGACATATGGGAGAGTGGGGTTGTTTCTGTTGTGGTGTTGATTAAGGAGCCGGACGCTGAATTCTCGGCAAGCGTAGCCGTGCTTTTGGAATTGAAGTGCTTTCGGAATAAAGGTTCTTGGGTAGCTGTTTTTAGTGAGTTCCTTGACTATCGTTTGTTTTTCATTTGTTTAAATGCGCACGGCGCTACTTGTACTTGTGCCTCTATACCCCTGCACTTGACTATACCCCTGCGCTGGTCGACTTGACAAATTTCGGGGGGGGGCCGGGCCCCCCTGGGCCCCCCCTTGCCTACGTGCCTGATGTGTATCGTTTATTACATTCCTAAGAAAGCCAGATTGAAGTTACACAAGCACCATCATCACATCTCCTCGTGCATTAAGTTTTTTTTAGTATATTTAACGTGAGGCAAGATCCACCGTAGCCTAGAGGCAACGTGCCTGCTTGGCACTTTGGGGACCGAGGTTCGATACCCACCGACCGCTTTATAGGTTGCCTTCGGATGTTAGAGCGCGCTCGTGTTTGTCTCTCTTTTGTTATGTGTATACATAAGTCCCATGCTACTACAAACGGTATGCGGTTGTTCTTTTTGAGTGGGTTGTAATGATATGTTTAATGCCTATTTTAGTTAGACCGAGATTGACATGGCCTTTACAAAACTGACATGGCTTTTACAAATTCGAAGGGCTGAGCAGTACGAGTATGAGCCATACGTGACCACAGTGTCGTTAATCGTGACGTACGTGACGAGCATATCACGTCAGAGATGTAAGGATTGACCATTCATGTTCGTCGTACATTCGTACCCTACTATCCGAATTTTGGTGTATATCGGGGTGAACGAGACGAACACGAGAGCACAGAGACGTAGGTGGCCATACGGATAGATAGATAGATAGATAGATAGATAGATAGATAGATAGATAGATAGATAGATATGGTCAAAGTTTCTCAAGTTCGCTAATGCTTCGCCTTTCATATGCTTTTCTTTTTATTTGCGCTTTCACAAACATAGTCGATCAAGCGAGCCAAGGCGTTCCAAGGCACAAAGGCGTTCCAAGGTAGGCGTAGTGGGGTTAATGGTAGTACAAAAACATTCACGAAGACATTCAGGTCCAGTGGGTGGGTTCCTGAGGGCGCTGCTGGTAATCGACTTGTTTACACTTTGTCCTGCATGCGTGCGTTCGCTTCAGCGCGGATGTTTCTCCAGAGGTCCATGAAGGAAGAATCCTTCTCAGCCTCCAAAATGCGACTCTCCATCTTCCGCAGTAGTTCGGGCGTAAAGTAATCCTTCCAGGTTCCGACTTTGGCTGTCCGAACGTACGCGTACTTGGTCTCGTCACCACCATGACCTTCCCTGCAGGTGACCCTCTTGCCCGAAAGCGCATCGTTCCACTGCGGATTAGTTTTACCAGTCAAGTCGAGAACCAGAACGTCGCGCATGTTATCGGCCTGCGATACCTCCAGTAGTCTCTGTAGCAACGCCTTGTCCGCCTCTAGAGCACGGCCGTACTGATCTCCCAAAAAGTATGCCAGCCTCAGAGCCACCTGGCGGGTATTCTCGTGGAGTTCTTCGTATGTCACGAAGAACACGTTCGGCTGCTCCCTGAGAGCGTAGCCCGCAGCTACGTGTTGGAAGTAGTCGCCGTAGCCAAAGTTGCCACTTACAAAGGTGTCGACGTAATCGTCGAACGTCCCATTTTCAAATGCGCACACGTTCACATTGATCGCCATGTGATAGAGGGAGACGCAGATGTCCCACGGATTGCGAGCGAGATAAACATACTTGCCTTCTTCGGTCATCGTACCTTTGTCCAGCGCCAAGTGCGTAACGTAAGTTCTCAGAGGTAGGGACGAGCTGAAGTTCTCGACGTCCATGTACTCGAGGAAGCGCCATTCCTTGGCGAACTCTTGGTACGTTGTCATCGATTGTCCATTCCGGAGAATAAAGTGCGTGATGTACATAAGCCAGTTTGTGCCACTCTTTGGAAACGTTATTTGCACGAGGTCGCCTTTCTTCGCTCTGAATTTGAGTCTTTCTCTTAGTCTGTCTGGATTCAGGGCGATGCACCTCGGAACTCCGTCTATTATTTGGTAGGCTGGCCTCCTCCTTTGCATCATCAACAGGTGTTTCTGCAAGCCGAAGAGCAACGTTACCAAACTTTACCAAATAAATTTTCTCTTCAATTTATGCCCAATAGTCGCCCTTTTAAGAAAAGCCTTCCCCCTGGCTTCAAGGGGTACTGAATCTCAAAATATCCCTTACAAGGTTCCGTTTTACAGTGGAGCTGTGTACGACCGACCCCCACCACCACCACCACCACCACCACCACCACCAACAACAACAACAACAACAACAACAACAACAACAACAATAATGGAAAGCTGGTGGCAGCTGGTGACATCAATGTGCACATCGTACTAGTAGACAGAGAGGGAGAGATTTACTATGACAGAAAAGCAGACGGGAAGTTACAAGGCTGTTGCGACCACCGAGGGCGAGCAACCACGCGATGCATATCGTAATATATTATGGCGGAACCCACGAATTGTGGGCATCGACGTCATGCAATCAAGTAGAGAGAGAGAAAAAGAGGCACTTCATTTGAAAAGAACAGAGATTTTTGCCGGCTTGTACATAACCGCCAGCACGCTACTGTGTTTAGCGACGGGGAAGGGGATTAAATGAGTCCAGAGAAGAGTGGAAAGAAAAAGTATGAAAAATAATAATAAGAAGGAATAGGTCACATAAGCCTGACGCGAATATTTACAGGCGATATTGGCGACTGAGGATGGGCTTCGCTATATGGAATGGCCAGTCTCTAAAGTTTTTTATACATGCCAATTTCTGAGATGTAGTCAAATACAAAACGCTTCGCTGTTTTGAAGCCCTGGGCAAGGGATCTAATATGTTTCGTAGCGTAAAGTGATCTTCGTATATCGCGCGCATTTGCTGCTCAAAAAATTATCTTTCGTCGCAGTACGCGGGGAATGCCAGGAATACGTGCTCCACTGTCTCTATGCTGCCACAGTTATCACAATAGGTGTCAACGGTGCACCCTGTACGGCATAGATAACTGTTCGTGTATGCCACGTTCAGTCGAATACGATGGTACAGCGTCTCTGAGTGTCGGGGAAGTGTTCGTGGAGTGAAAGAATCCAGAGGCGATCGTTTTCCTGATGGGCATATTCTTTTCAAACTTTCGAGGCGTCAGCTTGAGTAAAAGCGGAGTCCTTCAAAAGCATTGAAGGACTAATGTGGCTAATTGGGCGTGTTGGTACATCGTTAACTACAACCTGCAGCGCAAAAAAGAGGACAAGGACGACGACATGAACCACACGGGACAAGCGCTGACCGGTGTGGTTCATGTCGTCGTCCTTGTCCTCTTTTTTGCGCTGCAGGTTGTAGCATTGAAGGACTCTGGTAAAAAATACTCTTCTGAAGTTATGGTATTCGAGTCCATTTCGGGCTGCTCTTTCGTTTCCCCAAATACCGGAATGACCAAGTATCCACTCTGAAGTTGTGAAATGCCCTGTAATCATGGCCTTGTGGTGTAGATAGTGTTGTGACATAGGCCAGCAGTCACGGAGCAAGAATACGTGTGGAGCAAATACTTCTTTCTCCGTGCCGGCGACAGCCAGACGGCCAGTGTGGAGGAGAGGAGGTGAGCCAGACGGCCCATGAGTAGGAAAGGTGGACGCGCTGCGTCGAGAGGTTGACCTTGACCACCTTTCAAGCTCCCAGCTGTGACTCCCGTGACGTCTCGGGGTATAAGGCGTGGTGCTTCATTGGTCCGTGACTGAGAAGGAGGGGCCGACTGGAGTGTATTTAGGAACGATGCATTCCGAGAAAAGTCCTCTAGACTCTACGCTGTGGTGTCTATTAAGTTCACTCTACGCTGTACCTTATGTTCTTCCCAGTGCCAGTAAACCTTCCGTTAAACCTCCCGTTTTCTTTTTCTCAACTCCAGCCTTGATAGTTCTCAACCCGCGATGACCTTGCCACGCTACCATCTGAGGTCTCGGTTGCAGGCAACTCTGCGTCACGACAATTGGAAATGTCAAGTGATGCAGGTTGGTTGTTGCATTGCTTATGGCGATTTCATAGACTTTGTAGGGCTGCTTTTGAATCCGTGAATATCACCCATATTTTTGGCACCTGTCGTCTGAGCATATACGCAAGGGCCTAATTATTTCCATGTAACTCAGCTATCGTAGGTGATGTCGCTTGCTCGAGGCGAAACGAGAACGGTTGTCCTGTAGAAGGCACAAAATTTCGGCACGATGAGCGACGTTGAGTTGTTGCGCCATCCGTGACCGTGTGTGTGGCGGCTGCGTATTATTCGTGCATGTACTCCAAGGTTATCTGTAGGGTGGCTGCTTGAGGCATTTTCTGCTTTGCGTCGATTCCAGAAATATATGGCACGATTTCTAGGGGTGACAATGCCCACGATGACATGTTACGCGGCATAATATGTGACGCCTGAGCAGGAATTGTGATACGTGTCGATATACTTCCGACAGCAGAAGACAAGATGGACTGGCTCTACAAATATTCCTTTAAAAATCGCACACATATCCCCGTAAGGGAACCCTGAGTAGTATGCGAAACAGCCATGGGAGTTCTGTAAAGCTGCTCTTTATTCATCATCGTAGATGACTTTAAGCTCCGGAGAATGTTTCCCCTGGAGTATAACGGCATTGTGGTCCTTAAAGTACAAATCGCACACATCTCTCGATTCAGCTTTGCGAGCCCTCGCCGCCCCCGGATCCGCTTGCCGGCGCTTCTTTTCCGCTGCAGCTTCGCGAGCCCGCAACTCCGGGTCGGCTTGTCGACGTGCCCGTTTGGCTGGAGCTTTGCGAACCCTCGCCCTTACGAAAATCGATTTAGAGTTCCTTTAGAACTCCTAATGAGTTCCTATAGGGTCTAAAGGAACTCAAAAGGAACTCGCCATCTATAGAATGGTTTCCATAGGACGACTATAGAAAGTCTAAGAATACCTTCTATAGAAACACGTCATTTCACGCACAATAGAAAGCGTATTGACGTCATATGTACTGAATTCTATAAAGTAACCTTTATAGAGCGCCTTTAAAACATTTAACGCTTTCTTTCTATAGACTGTTTCACCATACGCGCTCTATAAGGAATGTATCTACTAAATTCTATAAAGTAACCTTTATAGAGTACCTTTAGAACTCTTAACGCTACCTGTCTATAGACTGCATTTCTATACGTCCTCTATAAGGGATCTATAGACGGCGTATTAATACATATAACATTTTTATGAAAAAAATGTTTCATCAGGGACCTATTTACGCCCACTGCAGGGCAAAAATCTCTTCCATATTTTTCTCCAATTAACATGGTCATGTCGTAACTGCGGCTATGTTATCGTCACAAACATTTTAATATAATTCGACCAGCTAGCGTCCTGCCGCCTCCCGCCCCGCCTCGCCCCGCCTTTCTTTGCTTACCTTGGAAACCAATCTGTCACCATTAATGACCATTGGTTACCTTCCCTTCGCACTGCACTTCCTTCCCATATGCTAATTTCATGACCTTGACTTCGACTAGCATATGACTAAAATTTGCGCATGGAAAAGCAAACGCGGCGGTGGCGCAGTTTTTGAAACCCTTCTAAGTACATCCTGATAAGGCCGACTTAAATAAGGTGTCCGATACAAAGGATCTGGGAAAATCGAGTCCACCAGTGCAACAGAAATCGCTTTTCGGCTCGCGGTGAAAATATACTCTAGGCTAAATCTAACTTTCAGGAAAAGGAATGAATCTACAACTTCCTTGAGGAAGCCCCAAGGAGCCTGTGAAATACCTATGACATCGGATGAAACGACTATATTAGGAAGATGCTGAACTAATCGGACCTGTAGCATGTGTGTGCCTCCCGGTGTTAAAACATTTTTCTTTAAACTTCATTCGGAAACTCTCCCTGTCAAAACCTGGTTGAATTCGAAGGGCTGCTTCGTGCCATGGTCCACGAACTGCCGACTCTGTCCACGTGCGGAAACAATTGATCACTGTTTTGTTGATTGTACAGACGCAATACTTTTTTGGGACATTCTCCAGCGGACTCTTAAAAAGGACATTGACATCAATCCGTTCACAATTAGATTTCTACCGTTTAAAACGACTGCCGGTCCACCCTACGATATGTTTGTAGTACTTGGTTTGTACAGCCTATGGAGATCGAGACTTTGTGATCGCCATGCAGAAAATCCGCGTTCCACAAGATCTATCTACCGAGAAACTGTGGCCTATGTCAGAAGTGTGTACGCTGCCCAGGAAGTACCTCCTGACTGGATGCACTTGTTGGACGTCTGTGTGTGTTTGCCAGAGTTTTGAGTGTGTAGGCGTTATCTCCCTGTGACCTCAGTTATCATTTCCATGTAATAAAGAAAAAAAAAAGCGGCGGTGGCGCAGTGGTAGAGTGTCGGCGTCAAGTGGGAGATGTACCAAGTTCGAATCCCACTGCCGGACCTAGGACCATCGGTTTTTCTTAAAAAAAGCAGAGCGCCCGACCTCGCCTTCTGTTGAGTACAGTACCCTCTCGAGAGGACATCCCCCAATGTGGCGAGCCAGTGGCATAAAAAGCATCTTTTTTTAAAAAAATTATTGCGAAAGATTTCTATTGCCATCCTAAAGAAACATCATGGAACATCTCTATAGAAATTTGTCTTTGCAGTCTCAAAAAGAACTCGGTAGAAATTCTCTATTGAAATGTTTCTGCACGATCTTAAGAGAAACTCGATAGACATGCTCTATAGGAAAATATCTATAAGGTTTCTATAAGAATGCGGTGGCCAAATCACTTTTGGAACTCCATAGAAAAATTCTATAGGGCGTCAAAATAAACACCATAAGATTCTATCGAGCAAGTTCAAAAGGCTTTCTAAAAAAACACATTAAAATTTTTCGTAAGGGCGCCGCCTCTGGATCGGCTTGCCGGCGCTGGCGTCTCGCTTCAGCTTCTCGAGCTCTTAGCTCCGGGTGGGCTTGACGACGCTGCCGCGCTGTAGCCGCTTTTCGAGTCCGCGCCGCCGCAATGCGATCATCCACCGTATCTTCGTTCATGTCGAAGTGCACTCCATGACAGCTGCTGTAGAAGAGCGCGCGCCGAGGGAGAGCAATTGCTTTTATCAATGCAACGCAGCGCCGCTAGCGGTCTCCACTCAAACTAGAGCACGCGCCGGAGTGTATTGAGTATTGAGGGACTATGCTACGGCAGACAGTGTTGCGAAGGGGGACAGGCCCGTCGTTCATAACCTGCTTCTCATCTAAAAATGCTGCTTCGTATGCACAATACGTCTGAGGTGAACACGAAGTGTCTCCTGCGATGACAGTACTTCAAGAGGCAGGCACCTAGCTTCTGCTACAGTTCCTGAGCGGGACGACCGCTTCGAAAGGCCATGACATATTCGAAGGCAGTTGTTTCGTGCCGCTTCAAGCTTTATCTTGCTTGTGGAAGACATGTTGTGTAGGATCGGGAGGTTATGCCGCAGTGTCCCATCGACATATGCCTTATGAAGGAGCACCATTGATCAACATTCGCTACCCAACGGTGATCTGGCTGGAAACCGGTATACGTGCGACGCTGCCGAAATCTTCCCTGTTGGTCTTTTCACTTGCGGCGACTACGTGAGGTTCCTCTTTATCGCGACTCCAAGAAACCTTTGCGTCTTGACATGCGGGAGTGTACGACCACCCAGTACTAGTGGGTATTTTTTTTTCTGTGCTTCCTCGCGAGAAAGCCATAGCCACACTTTTGTTGGGGGACAATTTCAGACCTCTTGCATTTAGGTATGTCGAGATATTTGCCAGCGCTTTCTGGAGACGTCATTGGGTGGCACTGCGGGAGCATGCCGCTCTGCAAATGCAGATGCCGTCTGCGTACATCCTAACGCTGACTCCCCGGGGCAGGTTTATTCTGAGATGTATGCGGCATAAATTAAGCAATACTGGGCTTAACACAGCTCCCAGCGATACTCCGTTCTTGATGGCATAAAACGCCGTGGGACAGTCTGAAGTACGCATGGACAGTTGGGGTCCTTGAAAATAATTTGGCAATCCATGCGTACAGCGTCCTCGAAGAAGGGTAGCTTTACGAAAGACTGAATCATATGCTGCCTTGATGTACAGAAATAATGCAGTAGGTATGTTTCCAAAAGCCAATTCCTGTTCAACTGATGAAATCAGGGCAATGACATTGTCAGTTGCAGACCTATGTTGAAGAAAGGCATTCATTTCCTACGGGTAATCATATTTAGTTTCTCGGAACCAATTCAGCCGCTTGTGAATCATTTTTTTTTTGGAGCAGCTTTCCTACTCAACTAAGCATAGATATGAGTTCAAAGGAGGCGAGATGTGCATGGTAAACTAAATATGGTAAACTAAGTCAGGCAGGCTCACTTGAGGCGAATTAGGCTGATGACTTACATTATTCCTTGCAAACGACGGCTACCGAGCACTCGGCGATGCTTTTAGGTTACCGAGTTATCATTTTGAACACAAATGTAGAGCAGCCTCAAGGTGCCTAGGAAAAGGAACAGAAAGAACCTAACAACAGATCTGAGCTTGAGTTCGCTGTACGCATCAACAGGGCTGGGTATAATGCAGAATGTCCTCATGGAAAATATGCAATGGTGGCTCACCTTTTGAAGGTTTGGAAGAACGAGTTGGTTGGATATAAGTACACCTCGCTGCTCGACTGAAAGTGAACGATTGCGCAGGAGACGGGGTGTCGTGTCCTTTGATTCTGCCATTTCCTGCGAGCGATGTCACTTATTTGTGTGCGTGTGTGCTCGCGCCACCAAGCCGGGAAGTGGAGGTACTGCGCAGAATAACGTCTAAATAACCTTGCTGTCGCTCGAATTAGATTGCACAGGCTGCAGCGGATCGGTGCCCGATTTCTCGCTCTCTTTTTCTCTTTTGCTGTTCTGCGAGAGCATGAGCTATGAACTCCTTTATAGGCCTTGTGGTACAACTGGCCCAGTCAGCACATTTCATTTGTCCTTTTGTCGCTGTGATGCGTCATGGTGGCAGAAAATACACACCACAAGCACACATAATAAAGAATTAAAAAGAAGAAAAAGATATTTGACACAGTTTCGCCACACGGCACAAGCGTACGTTTGCTAACTGCTTTCATTTCCTGTGGGCACGAGCATCTGCGCTTCAGTACAGGTTGCCGGATGGCAGCATCGAATAGAATCGGCGGCTGCATTTCGATGGAGGCGAAATGTGGAGGCATGTTTAATGTGCGATGTCAATGCACGTTAAGGAGCCCCAGGTGGTCGAAATTTCCGGAGCCCTCCACCACGGCGTCTCTCATCATCAAATCGCGGTTTTGGGACGTAAAACCCCAGAATTCAATTAATCAGTCAACCTCCAAACATAAAAACTTCCCATACCACATTCTTTTTGTATTTTTTATCGAAATAGTGAATAGGAGAGGTTGGTGCCTTCAGAACGGCACCGGCTACTCCTTCTCGCTTAGCAATCCAAAGTTCAAAAACAGAATAAAAAGAAAAGAAAGAAAATTTTCACGAGACATTAGAAACACTAGAAGAGCCGACACTACACAGTTCGACAATGCATGTGTTTGAGTTCCGTGGGGGCGCTCACGTAGGAACAGTTGGTACACGCGTGTGCGCATGTAATTCGAATAGTTGATATGGACGACTATGCGCGACAAACGCACAAAACACAAGTAAATAGACATGATATAAAACATTTAGACACATATAAAACTAATATAATCCTTATCCACAAGAAACGTGACATAAAGGAGTTAAAGAATTACAGACCAATTAGCCTACTCCCAGTAATATACAAGCTATTTACAAAAGCAATTTCTACAAAGATAAGAGAAACCCTCGACTTTAACCAACCAAGAGAGCAAGCTGGTTTTAGGAAAGGTTACTCGACAATGGACCATAGCCACGCTATCAACCTAGTAATTGAGAAGTACGCAGAATATAACAAACCTCTTTATATGGCGTTTATCGACTACGAGAAAGCATTTGACTCCATAGAAAAACAAGCAGTTCTAGAAGCTCTACGACGACAAGGGGTACCTGGCGTATACGTGAAAACCATAAACAACATCTACAAAGATTGCACAGCCACACTACTCCTACATGAGAGAAGCAGAGGAATCCCGATCGGGAGAGGTGTGAGACAGGGAGATACGATATCCCCGATGCTATTCACTGCATGTTTATAGGAAATCTTTAAACGTCTAGACTGGGAAGACAAGGGAATTCTAATAGATGGAGAATATCTCAGCAATTTAAGATTTGCAGACGACATTGCACTCTTTAGCAATAATGGAGACGAACTACAAAACATGATTGATGACCTAAACAGGGAAAGTATTAAAATTTGGTTAAAAATGAATAGGCAAAAGACCAAAGTTATTCTCCATAGCCTGGCTAAGGAACAGGAATTCAATATCGACAATGAACCCTTGCAATGTGTAAGCGAATACGTATACCTGGGACAGTCAATAACAGAAACTCCTAACCATGAAAAAGAAATTCTCCGTAGAATAAGGATGGGCTGGAGCGCATTCGTAAGGAATTACGAAATCATGACTGGAAACTTACCGCTCTCACTAAAGCGAAAAGTATTCATTCACTGCATTCTCCCAGTACTAACGTACGGTGCAGAAACGTGGAGGATAACGAAAAAACTAGAGATGAAGCTAAGGAGTGCGCAACTTGCAATGGAAAGAAAAATGATAGGGGTAACGCTAAGAGATAAAGAACGAGCAGAATGGATCAGAGAACAGACAGGAGTAGCCGATATTATTATATCAATTAAAAGAAAGAAGTGGACCTGGGCAGGACATGTCATGAGGAGGAAAGATAACAGATGGACTGTAAGAGCGTCGGAATCGATACCAAGAGAGGGAAAACGCAACAGAGGCAGGCAAAAGGTTAGATGGAGCGATGAAATTAAAAAGTTTGCGGGCATAAAGTGGAACCAACTCGCTCAGGATAGGGTGGAGTGGAAATCGTTGGGAGAGGCCTTCGTCCTGCGGTGGACCTAAACAGGCTGATGATGATGATGATGAAAACATATGAAGAAAAAAACAGTGTTGAATACATGAGAGTTATCTCATTCGTTGGGTCTCTAGAATAAAGGGAAAGTTGATGTTTGCAGGGGATATATGTGTCTTCTAAGAAATTTTCGCGGAGTGACAATTTCACCAGAGAAACTGCGGAAGATACTGCACGTTAAAGGATTACTGACACGAATTTGATTCATTTTGGTATTGTTGTCCTGAATAAAAGCCCAGCATCGAGAACCCTAAGAAAGAGCGTAGTATGGCCTCACAATGCAGTGAAAATACCTTAAGAAAGTACGCAGCTTCGCCTAGGTAGCGCAAGGCCAGATCACAGCGAAGCTGGCCGTTAGTTACTCAAGCAGCTCACTCGAGAATTATGTGATATTTTGGCCGGGACATGTCACGTTACATGACACGTGACATGTTCCCGCCAAAATTACGTAACGCAATATCACGTGACATGTTCCCGCCAAAATCACCCAACACAATTTTTCGTGGCATGTTTCCGCCAACATCACGTGACGCAAAGTCCCGCCTGACAAATTACGGGTAGCTTAAGCAGCTTCGCTGCTAAAAATCATTTGTGCTTTCGACATCGACGGGATGGTTTCGTAGTGACGTGCCAACACTGTCGGACATGATTCAGAATGACGTGCGGACGCCAACTTGTGATGGAGTCGTAGCAGCTTTGTACGCTGCTGTCAGCCGCACGTGGTGCATGCAAACGACGACTTCACTGTCGTCCAGCGACCCCGACAGCGATGTCGGCGCTTTAGGTGACTGCGTTCACACGCCATGGTGCTGTCCAATGCGATGGGGCTCTCTTGCAGACGATTGGTGACCAAAGCTTAGCAAATCAGATTAAAGCGCAACATATGTTCATCCTGGCTCCGGTGTGCAGAGAGAGCATCGAAGACTATATGCCAAGAAAACGAAAAGTGCCCCTTTTGCGCCGCCTCGAAGTTGTGCCATTACTCTTACAGGTGCATGATAACATGATCATGAATTATAGTGGCATTGTATATTTTTGGGGACATCTCCGTCGAACGCTTAAATGGTACCTTTCAGTACAGCGTCATAGCGAATCAGGGAGAGAGAGAGAGAGCTAGGCAAAGAAAAAGTAGAGGTTAACCAGACGGTTCTCTTGTTCGGTACTCTACACAGAAAAAGAGAAGAGAGTGACAACTAACACTGCCAATTTATCCGGAAGCGTGCATTGGCACGCTTCCGGATAAAGCGGCATAACACTTGTCGCAGGGAGAGAAGTATGTTGTTAGTACTTGTAGAGTGCATGACCTGTACGAGTGGGTATCGCGAGAACTCGTCTATCACCACCATAGCGTATTTTCACTCTGGGAAAGAGCCACAAAAGTCGACTGCATGGCACTTCTTTCCAGAAACCATTGGGCGGTCCTGTGACGGCAAGTGGTTCTTAGTTTTCTTGGGGAACAGTTGCTTGACATGGTAGGTAGCTTTTTATCACAGTGCGCACGAGCTTGCCCATGCATGGAAACCATATCTTTTCTCTCAGCATTTGTTTTGATTCCTTGATGGACCTTGTGAGGTAGCAGCACTGCTTGATTCTGCAAGGTCGTGGGAAGAACTATTCGTGTTCCTCGAAGGACGATGCCCTCGGGTATAGTTTTTGGGTCTGTATTTTTAGGCGCATATGACTTCAATGCAGCTAAGACCCAGCTGTCGTGTGTGGGTTGCTGAAGTAGGTGTAGCTGCTGGTCTGCTTTAGTTACATCAGCGACTTCTTGAACTGAGAAGGCCTTTGGGGTGCTGTGGCGCTGGATAAAGTTAACATACTTATTGGGCACGTTGTCGTTGCGGGCACACATTTGTATATCAGACAGTGGATGCCTGGAGAGGTAATCGCAAGGGCTGCTACTTTATGCAGTCAGCTGCGCATCGAACTGGCACTGTTAAATGCGCAGAGCGTGACGCTCAGTGAGGGCAGACGGCGATGATCTTAGGTTTCCTAGTATTCGCACTAAGGGCTTGTGATCAGTGAACAAAAGGAAGTTGACTCCACAAAAGTAAAGGCGATAGTGTTCCATGGCCCCTTCAGCAGTGAGCATCTCGCGTTTTATTTGGGAGTAGCGGCTTTCCACGGGTGTAAGTTCGCTACTCGCATATGCTATCATTACAATGCGTTCGCTGTCACGCTGTGTGAAGACAACAGCCAGTCAACGTGGACTTGCATCTACGACTAGTTCCGTCGGTTTGGAGGTATCAAAGTGAGCAAGGGTGGAGGCATCAGACATGGCTTGTTTTAGGCTCTCAAGAGCGTTCTGCTGTCGTTCTGTAACTCCGGTACATCATTTTCAATGTCGGTTCACGTAAAGGTTGTGTGAGGTTGGTAAGATTTTTCAGGAACCTGCCTGAATATTTTATCATTCCTAGCAAACTCTTCACTTCTTGTGGAGGCTCTGGTGTTGTAATTTGTGTAGTGTTCGCGGAGGCCGAGAAAAGTACAGCCGAGATGCATGGCGTTCAGTCTCGAAGTGTCTTTGTTTATTTTGCTTGAAGAGTTTGAAGCTTTTCTGTTGGGCTGAGGTCCATATCCACTCGCTTTTCGCGCTTAAAAGAGCGTTCATGGGTTGGGCTATTTCTGATATGTTCGGCCTACATCAGGTAGTTCGCCATTCCCATAAACCTTCTCAACTCCTGAGTGTTCGATAGGCGTCTCATGTTAATAATAGCCTGAAATTTCGAAGGGTCAGCATGAATTCCTTAGCAGTCGTCAATGTGGCCCAAGAACTTTACCCTTTGTACATTGAACTCGCACTTCTGACGATTTAACGTTACGCCATGTTTCTGTAATCCTTGCAGAACTTCTATGAGAAGGGCGGTACACTCTGCTTGCGATCTGCCATAGATTAGAATATCATCCATGTTACACACGACGCCTTCTAGATTATATAGAAACTGGGACATCTTCCTTTGGAAGAATTCGGGCGCAGAACTGATTCCGAAAGCAAGACTTTCGAATCGGTATCTACCCAATGGCGTTATGAATGTTGTTATGTTTCGAGACTCCTCCGTCAACTAAAACTGCCAAAATCCTGAATCCGAGCTCCGGCAAGTTGCGCAAGCACATGCTTAGTAACAGGCAGAGGCTGAACCTCTCGCTCGACAAACTTGTTTAGCTCAGTCAGGTCTACACATATGCGTACATCTCCATCAGGTTTTTGAACGATGACCATTCCAGAACACCACTGTGTTGGCTCCTCAAGTGACTCTATAACGTCGAGCTCAACCATCCCTTGAAGTTTTGCCTTGGCCTTCGCATTAGCGGTATGGGAACTTTTCGAGGAGTGGTAAGCATTAGTGGTACAGCATGTTCTTTAAGCTTGATCTTCTATGCGAGCTTGGGAGTTTGGGAAACTCACCCTCTGGGTTGATAGCTTCGCTTTTCTGAATGATGACTTGATCAGTTTTTCGCTTGCTGCCCTTGACAAGATATTCGTGTGAAGGCCATCCACGACGTAGACGTTTGCCGTTGTTGACTTGTTGGGATATGATATTGACACAGAACTTCAGTGAATGTGTGTGTTGTGCGGTTACAGCCGTCCACAGGTTTATTTTGCGCACCGCGGATTATGGCGTGGGGGCAGAGGAAGACAACGAAGAGGACGTGCTGTTCGATCGGTGCCAATGGTTGGGTAGCAGCTCGGAATTCCTCCCGAACGATGTCGCCAAGTGCAGTAAGAGTCGGCTAGGAAGTGGTTGTGCGCACTTTCTCGAGCTCTTCGCGCACAACGCTCCGCACGAGCTCACGCAGTGCGGCTGCATCATGTCCACAGGTGACACACGACACGGCGGCGACGGTGCTTTGGCGGTCGTACTGCAGGGACCGTTGTTGAAGCGCTCGTTCCATCGTCCTTGCTTCAGTTATAAATTCAGCGACTGTAGTCGGAGCGTTGCGCATGAGTCCAGCGAAGAGTTGTTCCTTCACCGCTCGCATTAGCAGACGAACTTTCTTCGTCTCAGCCATGTCAGGGTCAGCACGTCTGAACAAGTGCGACATATCCTCGACAATATCTCTGCTGTTATCATGCCGGAAACTGCAAGCCCCTGCTGGTTAGGTCCCCGCAAGACTTTCCCTGCCTTCTGGAGGTCCATACTCTTGAAATATCTCCGATACACTTGGATAGGTATGAAACGGTTTGTCAACATAATGAGAGCTGATTTTTGGAGCTCAGCGCGGTCTTGCGGCGTCAGCACATGAAATTATTACTGGCACAAAAAGGAGAAATCGCTGCATCCCTACCTAATAAGTTTCGTCCTTGTATCATTCCGTACGCGAGAAGTCGGCATTGAAAAATGAAAATTTCGAACCATCAGTGACGTGAACGATTCTTCTCAGATTATATGTAACTTTGTAGAAATTTTCGGGCCACGATTTTCAGAAGTCCGCCAAAAATAGGTGTTAGGTTCGCAGACCTAACGCGTAGCTTTTTCCGAATAGACCGTTTTATAATTTGATGCATCCTATGATATGTTTCCGGGTTCGCAAAGGACAGACCTGGTAGTGCGACCTTCTAATTCCAAGGTCTGGTGCTGTCACTGATTAGCAAGGATTCCCTGGCTGCAGAGAGCTTCTGAGCGGCTTCCTACTTCCTACCGTCAGAAGAAACGAAAGCGTTGGTGAGTACAAATAGCCACTTGCGAATTCTATTAAGAGGAAAATACAAGAAAGACATGTTTACATGACATACCCATTCTTTATTTAAAGCCGTGCAGGTGTTTCCTGTTACTGAAAGTGCATCATTAATAGGGCGTCCCAACACTACCATGCACTAAATTTTTGAGAAAGCCAGAACTTCTAGAAAAATTTTATCAGCTAAATTCATACTTGCAGTAGTGTGTACTTACAACGACTACTTTTTTACCACTAAGTGTAAATTGATATTTCTTGTACTTAGTCGACTTCATAAATATTGCTTTAATCTCTAACAAGTACGTACATCAAATAGTAGTCCGCCTCAGATAACCTCCACATCAAGCGAAAAGAAAAAAAACAAAAAGTCACAGTTTCGCCGCAAGGGCGGAGCAATGAATGCGATAGCAACAAAGGGGACCGCAACGCGAAGAGCGTGGAGGCAGCTTGAAATTTCCAGCGCGTCCCTCGAGCTCAAAGGAGGCCGCTCAATGAACAAACAGAAGATGAGCGCAAACTATCAAGTGAAGCACGCACGAAGCGAACGCACGAAACGAACGCACAGATATACACTGAACGAGCGCGAATAAGCTGTCACAATGGATACTCTCAGTTTGAACAGCGCTCCTGTTGCAAATGCGGCCGTTGCGCTCCTCGCGCCATCTCGCCGGTAATGGAGAAACGCTTATAAGCGCCTGGCGTCTCTGAGTCCTGCCAGCGGTAAAGCAGTGTGTATATAAGGCTCGCCGTTAGCTCCGTGAAGGATTTGCTCTTCGTGGCGTAGTGGTTAGCGCCACGCGCTGCGGAGCGAGGGGTCCCTGGTTCGATTCCGCGCTTCGGAAATTTATCTGAATTATTTTTCATTGGGATTTATATATATATATATATATATATATATATACGGTTCATGACGGCGGCGACGGGGACGGCAAAAACCAGCCGAGACTGTCCATATAATTGCTATCGCAATAAAAAAATCGCGAAATACGTGTTATATGATATAGACGCGTGCTTGTGCACCGCTGCTCAAGCGTCCCGAGTGATGATTTGGCAAGTGCACGGCTGCATGCGTTTGTCGTCGCAGCATACATGTCTTCGCCATGCAAGGAGGTTCGACAAGTGCCACGACTTAACTGGCAGCGGGATAAGCATAAGCGTGTTTCGAGATGCATCATGTAGCTATATGTAACTGTCAAATATTACTTGCAGCACACATTTATTTCGCATTCCACGCATACTTCAAGGCTGCTTGTCTTTACTGCTAAAAAAAAAAAAAGAAATGTGACAAAGTTCAGCATGAAGGGAATCATTCCCGGTTTATCTGAAGCGAGCTGTAACTTTCCAACTGAAATATAAGGGATTAAAGCGATATTGAAAATTTTGAGTAGGTAAAAAATATGTAATTCATACTTACTGATAAAAAAAATACTGGTTTAAAGCACACACCACTGCCCGGAAGGTATGTGAGACTATTTCGCTCCAGCGGTCAGATATTTTCAAATTCTTTGTGCATGGTTGTTGAGACACGATCCCGTGGTGTTCATTCAGAGAACACAGGCCGAAGAAAGAACTACGAGCGCTTACTCAACTTCGCGTGCAATACGAGCGAAGCTTACTCAACTACGCATGCAAGGTTTTTTTTTTTTGCTTTGGTGCTTCCGGAGACACATTAAGGCATTTTACAAGAAAGTGAAGCCTTCTGGCGGCACCAAACTTAGCGATGCTGGATGTAAGCATCAGGGTTATTGGGCACTTCGGTGTTCTCGCTGCTTCTATATATTGTCACGGTGCTACGACAGGAAGACGACGATTGCTAGGAAGACGAAGGAGACGACGTAGTGGGGCAGCCTCTCTCTCGGTCTGTGATCAGGGCTGGGCCGGCGATATCGTTTCCGCTATTAAAACGGCCTTCCCATTTAGCCTACTATCTCTACTCGTTCCATCGTGGTGGAGGTGCTGGGTACCGGAGAAGACGGAACTCCGCAGCGGTCTTGTCCTCGGCCGTCCTACCATGCCGACAGGCGACCAGGCCGACGGGTCAGCCACGGCGTCCGCACCCGCGCCGTCAACCCAGGCAACGCAAGGACCTGCAACGCCGCCACCGCCAGTCGTCCTGACCCACCCGCGCGACCCAGGCACTTTCTCTGGTAAGGATACCGAGAACGTCGAAGAATGGTTAGTCCTCTACGAACGCGTCGCAGCACACAACCGGTGGGACCCGACACTTATGCTAGCCAATCTTGTCTTCTACCTCAAGGGCCCGGCACGCCTCTGGTATGACACCAACGAGGAAGAACTGACGAGCTGGGATTTGTGCAAGCAGAAGTTGCGCGATTTATTCGGCCCACTCGCTGGCGGCAAGTGCGCTGCTACAAAAGATTTATCTTGTCGGGCACAGACGGCTACAGAGTCTTACGTCGCGTACATCCTTGACGTTCTAGCTCTGTGCCGCCGCGTCGATTCCAGCATGTCCGAAGCTGACAAAGTGGGCCACATTCTGAAAGGCATCGCCGACGATGCATTTAACTTGCTGGTGGTTAAAGACTGCTCCACCGTCGACGAAATTATCAGCGAGTGCAGACGTTTCGAGGGCGCGAAGAGCCGTCGCATCACAAAGCAGATCATGCGGCTTCCCAACACTGCTGCTACGTCGTCGTGCGAAGACGCTTATTCCACCCTTCAGCCGACCACCTCAGATAGCGTACTGCGCATTGTGCGGCGTGAAATCGAGGCTGCATCACCGTCTCCTTTCGTGCGCCCTTCGGAGGATACTCAGCCGACGATTTCTCTCATACAGGCAGTCGTCCGCGAAGAACTTGCAAACGCAGGCATTCAGACTGCGTGCTCCGTGACTCGCCCTCCGTCTCGACCTACTGCTCCGTTCCATCGACCACCACCGACGTTTCGCCGCTACCGAGATCCCGCCCAATGGCGCACACCTGATGACAAGCCCATCTGCTTCACCTGTAGCGGCGTAGGGCACATTTCCCGCTATTGCCCTTATCGTCAGCCGTCCTATTCACGCCCCACGTACTACACACGACGTTCATCATTTAGCGCTGCTAATGAACCGACCTACCGTGAATCCTTCTATCGTGACCAGACCTATCGTGGCCCATCGTACCGCGATCCTCCGACGTATGCCAGGCCATCAAGCCGGTCACCTTCACCCAACGATCGTCGCTCCCGCTCGCCTCTGCCCCGCCGTCCATCGCCGCACCCCTCTGTACGCCCACCTCAGGAAAACTGAAAAATGCAGCTCCCGGAGGTGACGCTGCATTGGAACCCCGACCTGGAAATCCTCTGCTTACACTGCCGACAGACCAGAACCTAATCGCCGTACAAGTTGACGCCCTACCAGTGACCGCCCTGATTGACACCGGTGCCCACATCTCAGTTATGAGTGCTGCCTTCCGAAAACGGCTCAAGAAAGTGCTTACACCTGCCGAAACCCGCATAGTGCAAGTTGCAGACGGAGGAATGCCCGCAGTGCTGGGGATGTGTACGGCCCGTGTAAGCATTGGTGGGCGCCAGGCGTCTGTGTTATTTCATGTACTTGAACACTGCCCTCACGACGTGATCCTCGGCCTTGATTTTTTGTCTACTCACTCGGCTATAATTGATTGCTCGGCTGGCGTGGTCCAACTCGATTTGCCGGATAGTCCAAACGTCCCCGACACAGTAGAGACCCAGCTCTGTTCTGCCGACTTTGCTCGCCTGCTGCCTCAAGCAGTTACCTATATTACTGTTCGGCCTAACCCCTGTGTACCGGATGGGGACTACGTGGTCACCCCTTCTATCAGTGCCTTACTCTCGCACGGTGTCTCTTTTCCTCACACCGTTGTCACGATCTCGGCAAACACAACGTACCTTCCGCTCCTGAACTTCGGTTTCTGCCCTCAGGTTCTACCCCAAGGCATATCCCTGGCCACGATCTCGCCGTCGCACGATTACCAACTAGCAGCCCTTTCGCCCTACCCATCTCGCACCAGCTCTTCAGCCGAGTTCAACGTTTTTCCCTCAACATCTCATGCAACACGCGGCGACATCACCAAGATGATAGCCCACGACCTGTCGCCGTCCCAGGCAGCCGACCTTCGTGATCTGCTCACCCGCTATGCCGACATTTTTGACTTTGAAGGTCGCCCTTTGGGACAAACATCCCTTGTGCAGCATCGCATACATACGGGCGATGCAGCACCTATTCACAGACGGCCCTATCGCGTCTCACATGCCGAACGCCGAGTGATACAGCAGGAAGTCGACAAGATGCTTACCAAGGGCATCATAGAGCCGTCCTCGAGCCCGTGGGCTTCTCCTGTTGTTCTGGTTAAAAAGAAGGATAACACCTGGAGGTTCTGTGTGGACTATCGGCATCTAAACAAAATAACCAAGAAAGACGTCTATCCGCTGCCACGCATAGATGACGCGTTAGATTGCCTACACGGTGCGACTTATTTTTCGTCAATAGACCTTCGCTCTGGTTACTGGCAGATTGCCGTCGACGACATGGACCGTGAGAAGACCGCGTTTGTAACGCCAGATGGCCTTTATCAGTTCAGAGTCATGCCGTTCGGCCTGTGCAATGCCCCAGCCACCTTCGAGCGCATGATGGACACGCTTCTGCACAGCTTTAAGTGGTCCATCTGTCTTTGTTATCTCGACGACATCATCGTGTTCTCTCCGACCTTCGACACGCACCTTGAGCGCCTTTCATCTGTTCTTTCGGTGTTCCGTGCAGCTGGACTACAGCTGAACTCTTCCAAGTGCCACTTTGGTCGCCGCCAAATTACTATTCTCGGCCACCTCGTCGACGCGTCTGGCGTGCGCCCTGACCCTACTAAAGTTCGTGCTGTCCTCGATTTCCCTACACCGACCTCTGTCAAAGACGTCCGAAGTTTTGTGGGCCTATGCTCTTACTTCCGTCGCTTTGTCAAAAATTTTGCACATATTGCTCAGCCTCTGACCGATCTTCTAAAGAAAGGCGTACCCTTTTCTTGGGGCCCTGACCAAGCCGACGCCTTCGCACGCCTTGTCATCGTGCTGACTAGCCCTCCAATTCTTGCACATTACGATCCATCTGCACCAACAGAGGTCCGAACAGATGCTAGTGGGCATGGAATTGGCGCTGTTCTAGCCCAGTGTCAACGCGGACACGACAGAGTTATTGCGTACGCCAGCCGTCTGCTTTCACATGCGGAACGCAATTATACCATTACAGAGCGTGAGTGCCTTGCACTTGTGTGGGCGGTGACCAAATTCCGGCCATACCTCTATGGCCGGCCTTTCACTGTTACCACCGACCACCATGCTCTCTGCTGGCTTTCCACCCTTAAAGATCCAACGGGTCGTCTAGGTCGTTGGGCCTTACGTCTGCAAGAATACGACTACACAGTTGTGTACAAGTCCGGTAGGCTGCATCAGGACGCCGACTGCTTGTCTCGCCACCCCGTCGACACTTCGGACCCCCATACTGCAGCTTCCGGGATCTTCACGCTCGATGCTTTTTTGAACCTCGGTCAAGAGCAAGAACGCGATGCATCACTGCGTGACGTCATCCACCGCCTACGCTCTGACCCCTCTGACCCTTCCCTTCGCATGTTTCTCATCGTCGATAACATCTTATACCGCCGAAATATGCGCCTCGACGGACCAGAACTACTGATAGTTGTTCCCTCTCATCTGCAGGCGACTGTACTCGCGCAACTCCATGATGTACCTACTGCCGGACACCTCGGACAAGAAGGACTCTGAGCGTTCACGTCGACTGTGCTGTAGTTGCAGAACAGCGAAGGAAACGCGAGTTGCTTCATTCTGCACGCGAGGTAACGGAGAACAACAGCACATGACACAGCGACGCAAACAAGACAGCAAAGCAAGAAAACGCAAGTCGCTGCTACTGCAGCAGGCGGGAGGGCTGAGCACATTGCTGAGCGCAGCCAGCGCAGCCGCCGAGCATACAGCCCATGCTACCGCAGCGCCGCCGCATACATACGCGACCCGTCAACACTCGCCGCTTCACGCCGACGCGTGGAGCGCGCCCTCTCCTGAACCCACTACCCATATTCTAGTACACTGTAACACCGGTTCCTGTTGAGAAGCCTCACGCGCCCGAAAGGGTTGCGATGGAGACGATGACGCATCATGCGCGACAACCATTGTTGTCGGCATGCCCACACTAGGAAAGGAGCAACTTCGTAGATAAAAAAAATTGTGTTTTAATAATTTCCATTCAGTTTCTGAAGAAACCACTGCACGCTGGTACACTTCGAAAGGTACGCTTTCTATTGAGCCAAAAAATGGGAGAGCGATGAAGGACGGTAGACGGTCCCTTTAGGTTTTGCGCGTGGTGCCCGGAAGGTGCCTCTTAGTACCCGGTGATGTGATATGGTTGCGTGGTATGTGAATGCTTGGCCTTTGCTTCCAGGTCGGAAAAAACAATACTTCCTTGAACTGCCGCCAGGTTCGCTGCGCCTACGTCCGCCACCCGCGTAAGCACGTTCGAGGATGCGAGTTTCGTTCTCGCCCAAGGTGACATTAGGAGCGACCAGTGCGCGCTGGCGCGGGTCCGGAGTTATGGTGCGCTGCTGCCACATTTCGATGGAAGCGAAAATGCCAGACGACCGAGTACTGTGCGTTTTCAGTGCACGTTAAAGAACTGCAGGTGGTCAAAATTTCCGGAGCCCTCCACTACGGCTTCTCTCTCCTTCCTATATCTTTCACTCCCTTTCCCCTACCCCCACGAGCGCTTAGCCGTGCTCCCTGCATGGGCTGCAGAAATTAGCGTCTTTTCCTTATCCGAAACACTATCGTCATCATCACCATAGTAAATTTCAGCAGGAAGGGGAAATGTACAGTAGAGGGTTAGGGTGTGACCTTGTCGTGGTGAGGAACTCGTCCTCTGTTCCCCCCTTCTCCTCCTTCCTGCTTCTCTTCTTGGTTCCTTTTGGAGCCGAGCTCCTCCAGCTAGCGTTGCTGCTGCGAAGAAGGATGGATGGAAGCCTTCCTGCTATCTGCCCGCCGTCGCGTTGTCGACTTGAAAGATGGATACCAGCCTTTCACACAAACACAACACGAGACTTTATATACGAGACAGACATTCCATACACATTGACATACACATAGATGACTTAGCTTCGGTTGGTAGGACCTAGGTGGAGCCATCGGTTGGTAGGGCCTAGCGGTGGGACCGTCGCTCCAATTCGGCAGAGCCGACCTGTGCATAGCACCTCTCCAGCGACCTCAACCACCGCCCGGACTCGTACTAGATGTCCCCTCTAGTACTATCCGCGCCCGAGCCCCGGTTGGGAGGACCTTGGTGGAATGATCGCTTCCATTCGACAGAGCCGACCCCAGTGCATCGCACTGCTCCTGCGATCGTAACCACCACCCGGACTCGTGCTAGATGTCCTCTCTATAGCACTATCCACTCCGTCCTCGACAAGCTTCGGGCTACCCTCCAACCTACTGCTTACCTTCAGCCTTTCCAACCTCCGCTTCCAAGTCTTGCTTCCAGTCTCCGCTTCCGATCTCTCTCTGCCAGGGAAAAAGGGGCCACCTTATATACACCGGTTGCCCCGCCCCTGAACCCCTCACAGCCAATCACAAACGGCGATCGACACCGACGCCACTCTAACAAAAGACAACAATACAGTGGGTAGGCTTGCTGCCCACCACGCCGCGGGGGAGGGAGTGAGTGCAAATGCTTACAGGGCGCAAATTGAACAAACAAAAGAGAGGGACACACAGACACACACAAAGCGCCGAGTGAGGGCGCCAAACCAGCTGTACAATACAGCCCCACAATGGTCTCCTCCTCCCCCACCTGTTCACCACGTGGCTGCGCGTCTTTTCCGGCGCCTACTTGACCACCTTGGCGTACCGTATTCCCCGTCTCATTCCGACGACCCTTACAACCATAATTATCTGTTGTTTTACTTCCTATATCATTGTTTTTTCCATGCTACTAGCGTAAAGTGTACTGGCCTAAATGTGCTAACCTGTGACGTGCTTAAAGGGCAACTCCGGCGGCTTTTCAACGATGTTTAGTATCAATCTTTTCCAATAGTACTGATAGTCCTATAACCGCCAGGGTGGTTCCGTTGGCTCAAAAACGCACCAATAATTTTAAATAAGCAACTGAAAGTCGTCTTCAAACCGAAACCGAAACGGGTAGATGCTTAGTGGAGTGTGTGCGGTGACGTCACAACCTTCCCAAAGAAATGTCAGTGGCGAGGTCATCCGACGATGTACTGAGTTATGTCAGATATTCTGATCTTTACAGCGACGATTTGAGCGCTGACGTATCGCCGTTTTGCTTATGAAGGCCCGCTGGCTCGGGTAGGCAGCGCGGAGGTGATGACGTCAAGTACACAGTGTGACGGGCGGGAGAATCCGCTAAAAATTTTAAAAATTCATTTACAGGAAATCTAAATGGCCTACACCCGCCTGACTTGGTATATATTATTACAGTACCGAGGATAATATCTATTCAACATTTTATTGAGATCAGTGGACACTGAAAAATCGCCGGAGTTGCCCTTTAAGCGTGATTTCCAGGGCCTACCTCCTGGTCACTTTCGAGCAGTTGCAAAATGGGCGTGAATTGCACGATGCGCCATTGTATCTTGTAAGAGCCTAATACTAGACAACAGGCCAGTATTTTCTGTCTCATTCATGGACCACTAAGCTAATAGAACTTCTTGTTGGGCTACTCGATTCACGTTAACATCGAACATAATTTGCTAGGCGCCACAAGTGAAGAAAGTAGGGTGTCCGGGACGGGGTCGACAAATAGTGGTAAGTTCGGCGCCCCCCCCTGACCGCGTCCCTTCTTAATTTGTTGCGCCTAGCAACCACAGCATCATGGTCAATGCCACTATGCTATAGGCTGATGTCTCCAATGATATCACCTGACACCAATGTCGTATGTGCTCTTGATTTCACGGAGTCCTTTAGAAGTGGCTCGGTGCCGGACAGCTGGCACCGTAGGCTGCACGGGATGCTGCCGGCACTTCGTTTCCATTGGCTCGCTGCAGACACATGACGATTCCATCAAGCTGAGGGCAGCAGCACGCGGCCATGACGCGGCACTGGCAGCTGGAAGCAGTACGGCGCATTTCCTGTTATAGCTATTTTAACCGTGTCTGTGGTTTGCCCGTGTCACTGGAGGGCCTGTGGAAAAGTCCTTTCTGCAGCCTTTATTGGCGCCGAGCGCGATGCCGTCCGAACATGGCGTCCAAGAAGCAACCCAAAGCCCACAAGGTATATACCCACTACACTCCCCTAGTTCCTCGTGGTCTTCACCGCGACGCGCACAATATTCAACATCCTCCGCCCCGACAAATGTGGAAGTCCGGTTGTGGTGGAGAGAGAAATTCCGCAGGCCTGGTCCGTGCTTAGAAATAAGACTGCATACTCCGTCGTAGAAGCACCTCCACTGACAAGCCCGTGGATCCTTTTTTTTTCTTCGTTTTTTCCAGTTTCTTGGTTCACCAGATGTACTTGGCTCAGGGGTCGTCTTAGCAGTTTGGGCATAGGAGCTGGTGAAGATCTTTCGCGCCCGGAATGTGCGTAGGTCCTGCGTCATTTCCTTTCCAGTCTTGTGCAGGCAGGCTTCCTTGACAAATTGGTATCGATTCAGCACCTCTTTCTCTACAAACAACGCTTGTATAGTCAAGCCAAATTCGTTCAGGGCAGTAGAACAATCCCGAGTGTGAACTGGCATTTGTCCAACCATGTCCTGAATGGTCAACTTGTAGTATTGGTCGAAGTATTCCACAAACATCTTGATCTGGTCAAACACGGGGCTCTTTCTGCCCACAGCATTGACAGAATTGGACCTTTTCCAACAAGTTTCTCGCTTTCCACGTCTGCCTTTAGAACCAAATTGTTATTCTCCATCATTCTGGTATCCTGGATAAGTGCCGTAGCAGTTCTCTGTCAAATCTGGCTCGTTCTCTCGTTCCTCATTACTTTCCTCACCATCACCACTCTGCCGCTCGTCCCAGTCGATCAGTTCCATTGCCTCACCCGAAGGTTCCTGCAGCTTCAACTCCTTAGCAACCTCACCACAGTACTCACTGCTAAATGCGACATTCATACATCGGTCATGCCTCTGACTGTCCAAGTCCCTCTCAATATCGGGATCTGCAATGCCACGCTCGTCGTCACCAATAGCTTCCGTGCGCTTTTCAAGTTCCTTGAGGATTTCTTTGTTCAGTTGCCTGCTGCGCTCAACTGCATTTAGCAGCGATCCGTCATACTTTTGACAGCCATTAGAGTCTGCGGAAATTGCCTCGAAGCTCTCTTTCAAGCACTGTACTTTAGCAGGAGTACCAAACTGAACGTGCTTGTGCCGAACTGAAGAACCAGCTTTGGCATCAAGTATTAGTTTTGGCATTTGAGCACCAAACTCACGTTGAGGTCGTTGCATTTGTTCCGCATCCGGTGTCGCTGGTTGGCCCCCGTCAGCTGTTGCAGAAGGCTGAGACATCCAAGGCCGAGATGAAACATTGAGCAGTTCTATATGATATTCTAGCAGGGCCAATGCGCCGATAGCGTCTTCATATTCCAGAACGGAATCGTAATCTTCTGCCACCTGCTCGTCTGTCATGAAGGTCTCCAGCTCAGCGTTCAGCGCAGATAATTCAGCCTTCACCGCGTGCAGTCGGCTATGGAGCACGTGAAGCTCAGAGAGGTTGAACTGTTCTGAATTGATGAGTTTGTTCACATAATTCACCGTCCTTAAGCATTCGTTCCGACGAGACGCCCGCTTCTTATACACATGGTCGGTCCATGACGGTCTGGTTGCAGAAGGACTTCCCAGATCTGAAGCAACAGCTTGCGGGAGTGAAGGCTGGCTTCCCGGGTTTGGGCACCAAAAACGATGTGGAAAAGTCCTTTCTGCAGCCTTTATTGGCGCAGAGCGCGATGCCGTCCGAACATGGCGTCCAAGAAGCAAACCCAAAGCCCACAAGCTATATACCCACTACACTCCCCTAGTTCCTCGTCGTCTTCACCACGACGCGCACAATATTCAACAGGGCCCGTTAACGTACGTTGCCGCTTCGCGGTGCGCCTTCTGCGCTCTCAATATTTTGCTGGTGTCACTACTGCCGGAGCCAGGATTCTGTTTCCAACGCGATTCTGTTTTCGGAGTCGTAATGTTCTTTTAAAACAGAATCGCGTCAGCAACGGGCGCTAACGCGCCCGCCGCTGACGCTCCTGGCTCTGGCAGTAGTGACTCCAGCAAAATAGTGGAAGCGCCGAAGGTGCACCGCGAAGCGGCAACGTATGTTAACGGGCCCTCCAGTGACACGGGCAAACCACGGACACGGTTAAAATAGCTATAACAGGAAATGCGCCGGCAGGGATAAACTGCCGGCAACTATTTTGCCGTTCTGTTTTGCCGGCAGTTTGGTCACGTGACTGCAGCCAGCCAATGGAGACATAGTGCCGGCAGTATTCCATGCAGACTACTATGCCGGCTGCCGGCACTGTAGCCACTTCCAGTTTCTGCGCGCTCCTTTTGCGCCTCAAATGGAGAGAGCTGCGACGCTGCACCAGTAGACAAGGACAACATCTGTATTGCTGCGTATCATTAGTCTTCCAACAGACATCTCTCAGTAAACTTTCTCCGCTCATTAGTATAAGGCTTCATGTGTGTCATGAGCAACATGCCCTGCGTAAGAATAAGTTGGAGCGGCGCGAGCCACGTGACTGAAGCGCTTCGCTAGCTTCTGACTGAAGCGCTTCTGGCTGGACTTGGGCGCAAAGGGGTCGCATCGGGATCAGTCGCCGCTCGGAAATGACAAGGCCACGGCGAGCCCGGATGAAGCAGTACCGATCCTCCTGCTGTAAGCTGCCAGCCGTGCACCATGCAATCCCTGGGGCAATTCTTGGTCGGCTAACGCGACGCTGGACCTTGGAATGTACTAGGCCTAACACGCAAGTCTTAGCCGCAGCGGAGCGCATGTCAGCCGTGTTGGCCGAGCGCGACTTCAGGCACGTCGCCCAGCGCCGGCTGCCGTTGCGCCGTGCATTGAGGACCATGACATCAGATGCGTCGCGAGTGCCCCACGTCTTGTGCAACGTCGTCGAGGCGGCCGGAAAGCAAGGCCTACATCGCCCAACATCGCGTCTGCGACCTGCGTCGCTGGACTTCAGGTGTTAGAACTAGGGACAATTGAGGGGTCAGGAACTTGTAATTATATTCTCTTTATTACTACTTCATCTGTCGTGCATTTTTGCAGATTGAGAGTTGTAGTTCATGGTTGATAAATATATTTTGTGTGTGCAAAGGCAAATCCATGCTTCCCTCCATCTCTTAACCACTTCACGATAATGTGTGTGTCTATTTAAGAACGTACAGTCTAGCGTTCAACTTTACAGGATTTCAGTGCAGGTATTCAGTAAGGCATGCAGAACAGGCACAAAAGGCGCACTACGTAAGGATATCACCTAAGGTTATCGCATGTCAAGTAACGACTTTCAAGGAGCTGCATCGAATCAAGCTTTAGGAGCCCAATGCAACCTCGATGCAGAGCACGCAAAGGGACACGCACATCAAGCACGCAAAAGTCGCAAAGAACGCTGATAGTTCAAACACTTGTGTTATTTGCCCATAGTAATCGGAAGGAGCGGTGTACCAAGTGAGGCCTCTCTTGTTCATGCAGTGTCTATCTTTTTTGTTGAATGGACTCAGCGCCGTCTCGAACATCCTCTGAAGCAAATGGTCGTAGGCTCGAAAGAGGCGATAGCCTTTCGTGGTGGGCGTTGTGGCAAAAGCTAAATTAAGCGGCTCTAGAGACTCCACGAAAGCTTCCATCGCTCGTTCGGCCTGACAACCCTGTAAGTCACAGGCGAAACAAGCGAAGCCAGCCTTATTGGCGCATCCGAGGCACTCTACCACGGTGCTGAACATGTTGCCCGCCCCACTTGGTTGGGAATGAAACGCCTTCTGAAGTTTAGCGTGCAGGGTATCGTTCCTGTACGGAGCGGTGCCTGCGATAACGGCACTCAAGCAGCCGTCTCTTACGAGGCAGAGCTGGAGGTCTCCCTTGTCCAGTGCTAGCTCTAGCTTTTGCAGTGTGTCGATCTGGGCGTGCGGAACAGCCACCGCAAGTCGGGAAGTCAGCTCGCCGCGGAAGTAAACGGACAGCGGGAATATCGCCAGCATCCAGGCAGTCAAGAGGATCACGCGCGAGAGCCCGTGTCTGTACGCTCGGTTACCGCTGTTTTCCATGGGCATCTCAGTAGAGTTTGCGAGGAAGGAAGCGACCAGAAACGTCCCCGAGTCCAATACGGCGTTGATGCGAAATGCCTCCAGGTAACAGTAGTCACGAAGGCACATTGCCAGCCACACGACCAGCATGACTACCAGGAGAATGCAGAACCCGTCTCGAGATTCGAGTAGGACTGCAAAAAATGACACTTCGGTGACGCGCCTGTGGCGCATGGTATAAAATGTTTCGTGCGAGTATTGGACAGGCCGAGGGACGTCGAAGACTTCGGTAACCTGTTCGTCTTCCTTTGACACTACAGTGAGGATGTCGGCGTCACCTTCCGCTACTGCCAGAACGGCCGTATCGAACACCAGATCTTGCGTAATAGGAGTGGCGTTGTAGATCCGAAGCGCTCGCTGTACTTCCCGAGGGAGCGGCGCTGCACAACTACCAATTCCGAAAGCTTCCGTTGTTCTAACCGGCGCGCAAGCGAAGGCTACCTCCTCGCCACTGAACGCTGCAGATAGCCGCTCTTTTTGTTCACTTTTGGGGAACCCGCCTTTTCTGAACAATGCGACCGCTCCTTCCAAACACACGCAGAATTGTCCTTGCCGCGTATGCGCAATGGGACAGTTGCAAGTCGGAGTCGATCTTTTCAACGCGTTCGTGTTTTGTCTTGGCCACATCGCCTCGTCAGTTCTCAAAATTATCCAGTCCGCTAAATGCGTGCCGAGTGACACCTTTCCTGGAATCCGCGCGCACACTGGATGCTCCTGCGCGCTGCTGCTTAGCAGGAAAACAACCATTCTGAGACCCTTAGATCTGCTTAGCCGAAGGAACCTGTAAACGTTAGCGTGAGGGTGAGACCAGAATGTCCAGGCTTTTGGAAGGGTGCGTAGCAGAGGATGCAGCGTGCCGCTTTGATGTTTGCTGCAAGGAAGAAATGTGATCTGGTCATGAACACCGATCCAGTATTCTAAACTTGCCGAACTGTTTTCGGGAACTGAAACAGTGAGAGCACTGGGCTTCGCAGTCCATACACCAAGCGCTGCGGCAAGAAACCAAATCCCTAATGTGAAAGCAGGCATTTCGATTACTTCAGTGAGCGTATCGGCAAACCAATAGGGCGAATACACAAATGTTTGCGTCAGCTCTGTTGACTACACTGATCGGCAACTAAATTACGTGTTGGCACGAACAGCCGCTGGAATTGACAAACACGCATTATTTTTGCTTTTACAAACACGCGCAAGATGCAAATGTGATATCGATAGAACAAGAATACAAAGAAAACACAGGCTTGTTGACCCAGATAAAGGAAACAGTGCCTTCAATACATTATGCGCGTCAGAGAGGATTGACTACGAAGATACCCGAAAATAATCCTCGTCGTCATTTCTAAACACAGAAAGGGAATGCTTTGGGGCACGCGTGCCACACGACCGAAAACTTAGACATCACAAGCATAAACATATAACTACGAAAAGTGCGCAGTTGTGCGCTTCGTCGCCATTCAAGTAGGACAGACAGAGAGAGTATTCGCTTATCAGTTCTCACATACACTGCAACAATTCTCACATGCACTCAACAATTCTCACATACACTGCAACCGTCGAGAGGTAGCAGCCGTACGAGCTGCTGAGTACGCCAAACACCGCTTATCGCACCAAATTTTGATCACGTATACGCACGCAGACAGCGCCAATATCGCCGATCGCACGGTCGCGCAGACGAAGTGTCCAAGCAGAAAACAGCAGTTCGCGATGATGAAGATGCGTCACCCTTGAAGAAGAGGCCTGCTTGAACCCTCTCTGAATGCAGGCTTCCTCTCAGACGATGTTGCGACGAAGATATCTCGAGTGCATTGCGCCATCCGTAGCTGTTTGGTTTGTAAAGCCTGCGTTGCCATGGCTTCGACACAATGTGCATTTTCGTGCGCAGTTTTTGAATAGCAGAATATGTGCGGGCGATATTAAATAGCGCTTTTTTTTCACTGCCTACCTTACTTCAGTCCCCTTTGTGACGTGTAATTAATCAGCACGCTTATCACAATGCAGAAAACGTGAATTGCGAGCAACTGTTCATGCTGTCTGGAACACCGACCGTCGCGTGTTGATTAGACCCTTTCTTTCAATTACTGTGTAACTCCGCAGCGATGGGCTAGTTTTTCGCTTTCTACGGTGCAGTTAGCGTTTGTTATCGATTATTCGAAGCAGTTGAACGTGAAAGAGTGCTGAGAATGGTTTTGTGTGCCGCTGTGCTTATGATGACATCGCGGGCATTGCGGCGCGTGTCGTCGTACTTTTTGTACCAATTGAAAGCGACACATAGAATACCAGTAACAAGTCGGGACGAAAAGACGCTGTTGTTTTTGCCGCTTGCTTCTTCTTTTCATGCATTGCCCCCCAACGGTTGTCTGGCGACTATGGTACTCGGCTGCTGATTCGAGGGTCACGGGAACGAAGGTATAACTGAGTGAGAATTTATTGAATCGTTGGATGTAACGCGGTGGTCTACACCGAGGCTGCTCATTTTTCGCCTCTTCGGTTTAACATCTATGCGGGGTGTGTGGACGTTTTATTTCCCCATTTCTCCCTGCTTTTCCCCCACCGATCCCGTAAACCGTCTATCAGAAATCTCTGTACCGTTGGTCTCTTTTACCTTTTTGTTTTTTTAAACACGAATCTGTTATATACCGGGGTCCACCAAGAAATCTGTTACGTACTTCCGCAACGGAAGTAGATGTCTGAAAAACAAAGACGCAATTAAAATAGAAGTACCGCCCGCTGGGACTCGTACTCACAACATGCCAGACTGCGACAGTAGGAGCTGGAAGCGCTACCACCACACCACCGACAGGCTTTCAATGCGGAGGGGGGGGGAGGGAAACGGACCTTATATCTTTGCTACTCCGCTTTAATATTTGCATGGCGAGTGACGGTTTTCGTCACTCGCCACTCGCCCGTGGTCACCGCCGCTCTGGCCGCGCAAGCAGGTTGCGTTATCTCCTTGTTATCTGCGGTATTGGGCATCGCGTGCAAGTGACGAAATCCGGGGAGGCGGCGAAATCGACGTCACAGACGCTCTTTTTCCGTCCATTTTCGGTTTCAAGGAGCCTG
The DNA here is from genome assembly GCA_013339685.2 of Hyalomma asiaticum. Classification (NCBI taxonomy): domain Eukaryota; kingdom Metazoa; phylum Arthropoda; class Arachnida; order Ixodida; family Ixodidae; genus Hyalomma; species Hyalomma asiaticum. Next base: position 102,669,627 of record CM023484.1, on the reverse strand, counting down.
CCACGGGGAACTAATTGTTCGCGTAGCTCCGACATGCACTCCGCTATTTAAAATTTGATCGTTGGGATAGGTAGTGTCGAGGACGGGCTCCAAAGTACTCATTTGCTGTAGCCACCAATTACTAATAAATAAAAAGTTAATTATCGTGATTTCGCTAATTATGCATAAATGTGTGGAAATTGTTCTGTATCTAGAGGCCGCCAATCCGTATACTCAAATGGTACACAAGACATTCCCGCGATCTATGTTTTTCTAATTTTAAAAATGTGTTGCAACTAAAGAAAAACACTGTATAATGTGTTCCATTGTAGTGATCTAGGCTGCTGCACGCAGCAATTACCCATTCGATAATTACAAGCAGCGCATATCTTCTGGGTCTAGTCAAAAGAAATACAATTCAGTCCCAGCAAAGAAAAGAAATGTTTGTCAACTAAGAAGCGGCTCATAGAAAGCAGGGAGGCTCATACCTCCTTAGCGTGTGTACTGAAAAATCTATATTAGGCGTGTCGCCTTCAGTCAGCACAGCGACCTGCACCTTATCAACTCCACTTCCTGTAACACTATTACAGCAACACCATGCGATACTTGAAGAGACGTAATTGGTCTGTAGTAGCTTCCGACTTCCTAAGCGCGCTGGCCTGGCAAAACTGCAGTTGTCATGGACCAATTCCCGGCGAAGCCCTTTCATCCAGTGGAACGGTCGCTGGGCACCCACCTCGACCCTTTTCCCCCATATCCTTGCCTGGCGATGTTGGTGAGCCATGCGTGTCGGCGTTCAGCATTGGAGGGAAATTCATGGTATCCCAAGCCGGGATTTTTCTTCGCGTTCGACGTGCGCAGTGGAACGCAGCAGTTCTCAGGCATACTGCTGCTCTAACAACCTATTCAGGCTATGTTTGTGTTGACAGGAGGGAGAACACATGAAATTCAGAACTACTAGCACACCGCGCAACGCAGAAAAGGCGCGCTCACCACAGCGCGCGAGCTGAACTTCGGAGTGGATGGATGGATGGGTGGATGGATGGATGGATGGATGGATGCTATGAGCGTCCCCTTTGTAGCGGGGGCGGTGACATGTGCGCCACCAGGCTCGTAAGAAGATTTAAGCACTTTTTTTTCTCTCTCTCTTTAAATTTTCCTCATGCCTTTTAAATTTACTTCAATCAAATCGATCATACTATAGAAAAAACGGAAATTCATAGCCAAGTTCCCTGCCCATTATGGCAGAACGTCCTTATTTTTCTCTATAATTATTTTTGTCCGTTCTCTCTAGTTTTCTGCCACCAGTATTCTAACCGTCTCTTACTTATTTCAGTCGCGGCTATGTTCAGCTTCCCGTTGTTCGCCCTAAAACCCAAGGCTTCCTGCAGGGTGGTGCCCAAACGTACACCTGGGCGGATATTTCCGCATTCAATCAGAACATGCTCCGTCGTTTCCCTATCTTCCTCACAGCATGTGCATTTTTCTTCTTCTTTACTGAATTTCGCTTTATAAATACGCGTTCTAAGGCAGCCCGATCTCGCTTCAAACAATAAAGCGCTTCCTCTTGAATTATCATAAAATGCATCCCTCTTTATTTCGTTTTTGCCCTCTCGGTAGTTATTCAGAGTCGGCTTTTTTTCCATCGCTGCTCTCCAGTAAATCTTCTCCGCCTCTCTGACTTTTCCCTTTACGCTCTTTGTTGTCAGTTCTCTTACAGCCGCATATTTACTGGTGAGATTCCTAGTTCTCTTTCTCCACTGCGTGTCAACGCTCTTTCTATATAAATAGCGGAACACCTTCACTGCCCACCTACTCTCTTTCATATTCCTTAGCCTCTCTTCAAACCTTATTTTGCTCTGCGCTTCCCTTGCCTCAAAACTCGTCCATGCCATATCGCCCTTTACAGCCTCGTTTGTCGTTTTCCCGTGAGCACCCAACGCGAGGCGTCCCACAGTTCTTTGATTCACATCCATTCCTGATTGTATCTCTGGCCTCATGCACACCACTGAGTTCCCAAATGTAAGCCCCGGTATCATTACCCCTTTCCACAGACCCCTAAGCACCTCGTACCTATTGTGTCCCCATAATGCTCTGTGCTTCATTATTGCTGCGTTCCTTTTTCCCTTTGCTGCCAAGGCTTTTTCGTGTACCTTCATGTATATATCACCCTCATTAACCCATACGCCAAGGTACTTGTATTCGCTTACTCTCGGTATTTCTTGGCCCTGTATGGATACCGCCTCGTCGTTGGGATCATTGAATACCATCAATCCGCATTTTGTTACACTAAATCCTAGTCCTACAGCCTCGCCTTCCTTCCCGCATATATTCACCAGCCGTTGTATATCATCTCGACTGTCCGCGAATAAGACAATATCATCAGCATAAAATAAACCCGGAAGCATCTGCTCAATCATCACGCCGCCCTGTTTGTGTGACAGATTAAAACCAATGTTGCTATCTCCTAGCGCTTTTTCCATTCTAACCATGTACAGCATGAATAACAGCGGCGACAAAGGACATCCCTGTCTCAGCCCCTTGCTAATATCAACGTTCTTTCTGCTACTGATTCCTTCCCATTCTATGCAAACTGTATTTTCTCGATATATTTCCCTCAAAAGCTGTACACAATCGTCGCCTATGCCCATTCCTTCCAAAATTTCCCACAATATTTCCTGATTAACATTGTCATACGCCCCAGTGATGTCTAGAAAAGCCACATACAACGGCCTCCTTTCTATTTTAGATATTTCTATACACTGAGTAAGAACAAATAGGTTATCGTCTAAACGCCTGTCTACTCGAAATCCATTCTGAAGTTCTCCCAAAATATTGTTACGTTCTGCCCAGGCTTCTATTTTTAATTTTACTGCTTGCATAGCCATCCTGTATAGTACCGATGTAATGGTTAGCGGTCTATACGAACGAATGTTGTTCTTTTCCCCCTTGCCTTTATAGATTAAGTTCATTCTGCTTTTTCGCCAACTGTCCGGTATTTTCCTCTCCTGTAAGCATTTTTCTACGGCTTTCAATAGCGCTTCTTTAGTGTTCTGTCCTAATTCGTTAATGAGGCTAACGGGGACCCCATCTAAACCCAGAGCAGTGCGCTTTGGAATTTTTCCCTCGGCCTTTTTCCAGTTGAAATTCTCAAGTTCTAGCTCTTCCTTAGTTTCGTTATCCGTCATGGTTTTATCCACTGGGGGAATCTCTTGGACGATCTTTTTAAACGAACCGGCTGTTACCTTCTGGATGTAACCCAACGCTTCGTACCCTTCCAGTTGATTTCCTCTTTCATCAACAATATGCTGTTGCAATGTGGCAGACTTTTTACCGAGCGCTTTTATGTGGTTCCAAAATATCCTAGGCGCGGCCTTCCTTTTGTCATGAATTTCTGTCACCCAGCGTTCGCTTTCACCTTTAATTTTTGCCTCGACCAATTTCTGCACAATAGATTTTTTCTCTAAATATATATCCCATCTTTCCGTGACTTCGACTTGCGGCCGCTTCTCCCTTTTTGCCTGCCTGTGCTCCCTTGATGCTTTACGTCGCTTTTCGATCGCTTCCCGGATTTCCTTGTTCCACCATCTTTTTGGCGTTCTCTTTCCTTTCCAGCAAACAGTTTTCTTCTCTTTACTTATTTCT